>OU696533.1:26790314-27416471 GCA_916048285.2 Bellardia pandia | reverse complement strand
AAAGAAAACTTATTTGACAAAGCAATGATAAAATTTGTAATATGTACAGTTTGTCAAATATATCTTTGCACAGCAAAAAAAATTAAAGAAAAAATGTAAAATGAGCTGCTTCATACATTTAACGACACAGTCGAACATTCATGTTCGCACAAAACAACAAATGAATAAAACACTTGTTCGGCTAACAACACGTTGGCTTTGATGTAAAATGAGCTTCATACATTTAACGACACAGTCAGAATATTCATGTTCGCAAAAAACAACAAGTGAATAAAACTGAATGATTGAAACGAACGGTTGCGTAAACGAGCGTTTTGTGCATTTGAACAAAAACGATTAAATCATAAAAATCAATGTGCATGATTAAGTATACCCGAAAATTTAGTACTCGTTGCAGGTCTCTGATGTATGTATGTTAGTTTGACCGATCCATCAAGAGCTATATCATTACTCGTACCATGACAAAATCATAGTCTGATATATACAAAAATCATGTCCTGAATGTTGTTCCAATTGGTTCATTATTGGTCATAGCTCCTATATAGGCCACCATAGATCTTCAAACAATCAGCCCATACCAGACGTTTGTTATTTTTGCAAAGTATTTTAACTTGGTAGGATATTTCCACTTGGCATGTGTCACGTAGCATGTCAAATGGGAATACATATATCACTTATCAAGTTCAATTGTGTCAAAAAAAATAAATTTAATCAATGAATTTTTATTAAATATTTTCAAATAATTTTTGGCTAGTCACGTGACCTATCTAAGGGAGTTATAAAAGTGTCAATAGCTAACTTTCATATAAACTAAACAACTAAAACGCCGTCTGTGTCAGTCCGCATTGCCCTAGGGAATTTTTAACACATCTAATATACATGCATAGTTTACAACTCGAATTAAAACAGTTTAGCTCTTAAACACAAATAAATTGTTTAAAGATCTAGATGTGAAATGTAATTTAATCTAGCTGAAGTATAGGCAAATGTAGCAGCATTATATAAAAAAAATGCTACAAAAAGTTGAAGAATCCCTGACATTTTACACATCTTTATATCCCAACAAATGGACGACTCATTAATAAGTATTTTATAAGTGAGAGTGTATAAGTGTGTTGGTGGGCATGATTTTTGTTGTTGTTTCACGCACAAAGAGCGAGCCTTTTTTTCATTTAATTCCCGTTATTCTCAAATACACGAAATAAAACAAAATAAAAAATCGACAACAAAAACTACAACAATGTAAACATTTTATTACAACAACGTTATTTTTTTTATATATTTTTTGAACACATAAAGATAATTTTTGTATCTTTTTCATAAAAATAAAATTAATACAAATGATGGTTGATGATATTTAAAACAAAAAAAGTATTATTTATTGCATCCAGTTCGTTGATCTATTAAAAGTTTGTTTTTTTTTTGTTGTTATTTTTGTAGATATTATCCACATATAAATTTATTGATGCAGTTGTTGTTTTTTTTTTTTTTTTTTGTTTTTGCTTTTAAAGTGGGAACCAACGCACACAAATATTGTTCCCTTTTTTGATGAATCCACATTGAGTTTTTTTTTTTGTAAAAATAAATTGATTATACAGTAGAACAAAACAAAAACTAAAACTGAACAAAAGAATGTTGTTAAACCCACAAGCCTGTTTTTATACACATTTTATTTTATAGATGTCCAGTATTTTTCTTACGCAGAAGAATGTATCTCATAGTTAATGTAACAAAAACTGTCCTTATATGTACGTCTGCATAGTACATTTGTACATTTGTATGTAAGTGCTAATGATAGAGAAAAAACTCGCTTAATAAATAAATTTAAAATGTGAATTGTAGATACAAACAAATAACAATCATATCTTTTTATTAGCGTTGCTATTAAAACAGAATATTTTTCCAATTAAAACAAAAGAAAACTGTATGTGGGCATTTGGTTACAAAGGGCATTTGCCACACCATTTATTTAATGCTTAAACAATTATAGTGGATCAGAGATCTGTAATGATTTTTTATTTGATATTCCTATCGTATATATATATGCAGATGTTTGATGTTTGGTAAAAAAAATAGACATTTAAAAAATCCCCCAAAAACAAATGATTTCATTAGCTAATTTAACATTTCAAATATGTGCAAATACTATAAATTCTAGATTTATTTATAATATTAAAAACATTCTAAACATTTCGATAATTTTATTAACATTTGTCACAATATTGATAAAAATTGCACGTTGCTAAACCAAACATTTCATTATAAGTTGTTTATTTAAGATAAAAATATTTATATTCGTTGAAAATAAAAGAGAAACTAAAAGTTTTAACTGTGACATCACCAGTACCTTCAACTCTTCGTACACTTTTAATAAACTAACAAAAATTAATTTTAAAATAATAGTAAAAATAACATATTATCTACATGTTCGTATGTATATACATAATGACATTAATTTAGACTTAGGGAGTGCCAAAAATAAAATAATTAGATAAAAAATAATAAACAAACTCATTTATGAGCAAAACACAGAATTAGTTTAAAGACAGCATTAAAATGCAAATGTTAGAAATGAAAATTGAATGACTCATTCACCCCTATCGTGAATAAAAATTTCACATGAAATTTGGTCCCTTTTCACATTTTTCCTATTAAAATTCAATGCTAAAAAAATAAAAGGGAACAAATTTCATGTGGAATTTTTATTCACGATAGGGGTGATTTTGAAATGATTATAAGGAAAGGAAAATACCTTAAAATTACAAAAATATTTGTGGAGAAATGTTTGAATAATGGCAATTTTAAAAAATATCGTACGCTTTCAGAGTTTCTAACAATTTACAAATGTTCCCATTTTGACATATTCAAGAGTGTAATCAGAAAGTACCTACAGGGAAATGGAAACTTTATGTCGATTGCATTAAACTCACTATTACTTAACTTGTCCAATTTCAATGAATTTTAAACGAATTATCAATTCATTTTAATCCATCTTTGTGCATAGTAATATCCACAGATTGTCGAAAAGAGTTAAAGACGCCAATGACAGATACTACTTCACATAAAGTGTACAAACTAGAACGTGTTTCTAGCTTTATATCAATCTCTAAATCTACTTTTTTAGGAAAAAATTGATATTCGTTCAAATTTCCTAGACGATGTGTGCTTTAGGAATCCTTAAACCGTCTCTATGCTGCTATGAATAATTATGGACCGATTGTCATACAATTGTATTGAATTATATCGGCATACAAATATTTGTACAAGATGGATCTTATATACAGACCATGATCAATTGTGAACCGATCATGAAATTCTCCGGCATATGAAAATCTGGTGTATCCATATATACGAAATAATCTGAATTTAATTTCAGGAATATTAGTTATTGATCGATCCGTACAAAATTTTGTAGTTTGTGAGGTTATCTATATGTTTCAAACATATATGATCAATAAAGTACTGTTTCGTTAAGGCATTTATATTGGGGCTACGTAAAATAATGTAACGATTTCAAACTG
Organism: Bellardia pandia; assembly: GCA_916048285.2. Lineage (NCBI taxonomy): Eukaryota > Metazoa > Arthropoda > Insecta > Diptera > Calliphoridae > Bellardia > Bellardia pandia. The sequence goes on along the minus strand of OU696533.1, from coordinate 27,412,950 downwards.
CTTTCAAATCTTGTGTTTGGTTCAAAAGAAAGAACAAAGTAATTTACTTAAATTTTAGTGTATTAGTTAGATGACAAATTTTAATCGACTGAGAAACTTCATTTTACCTAAAATTCACACAGTAAATATGTTCATTCACTTTGACACCACAAAGTGCAATTTGCAAACAAACAGGCTGATTATAGGCTGGATTCTCTGAAATGTCTTCCTATAATCTCGCGTATACTTTGTTTTAATCGCAGAAAAATATTTTAAATGTGGCAGACATTGTCCATTCAAGTCACTTTTTCTTAAGTTCAAAGAAAAAAAATACTATTTGGTTTTGGTAGTGTTCTAAATATAACAAATTAACCTTTAAAAAAACACAAATATGTTCACCACAAACAAAAACACAATGTTATTGTTTAATCAATAATTTCATTTAATGTAACTATGGCTACAAAAGTTCGCCAAAAAATCCTTTTTATCATAAAATATAGTTTCAATTTAGTTACAAAATGTCAAAAAAACAAATTGAATAGAAAACTTAAAACATTTAATGGGCCAATGTAGTAATTTCTACAGACTATGCTAAAGAAACTAGAATACGTATTTCGCCGGTTCATCAGGCACCACTCTCCCAAAAAGTTTATAATAGTGGGAGGCACTCATAGCCAACAGAAGACGAGTATCATCGTTTATTTCACAGAAAGCAGCACGAATGTCAACGATGTTCTTAAAATGCATTAAAAAAGAAACAACAAATACGAAAGTATAGTCGATCAAGCCCAACCATATAATACTCTACACCGAGTAAGCGAATAAAAAAAAGTTTTGCAGAAATGAGAGCGCCCATAGTAGCGTGACTTCTGTACCTCTATATCAACGCTTGTAAAAAATTTCTGCAAGTAAAGTAACTTTATGAAGTTGGACTTATATGGGACAGAGTGATTTTCGGCAGTGTGCCTTATATGGGAGCTTTGATCGATTATGGAACGATCTGCACAAAATTTCTACGTGAGATTAGGCTTCATGTACAACTTATTTTTTGGCAAAATTTGTTGGGATACGTGCAGAAACACTAGGTAAAATAATGAACTGATTTCAACCAGTTTCAATCCTAAGCGTCCTTGGGATAAAAAAAAACATGTACAAAATTTTATCGAAATATATTCAAAATTGCGACCTTTACTCTGCGCACAAGGCATACATGGACAGCCAGCCAGACGGACGGACATCATTAAATCGACTGCGGAAGGGATTCTGAGTCTAATATTTGTTCAAAAAAGGTTTCAATTATGTTAAAATTTCTTTGCACCTTTTTGCATTTATCACGAAGAATTTTTAATTACGGAGTTAATAACAGTAAATACTCGTATACAATTAAATAAAATCAAATTAGAATTATAAGAATTAAAAATTAAGTATATGAAGCAAGAACTTTGCATATTTTCTTATAATGATTTAAATTTAATATAGATTGAAATTGAAATTCTTAGAGTATGGTAACAAATATCCCACTTTATCTAGAACTAATTGCGTCAAAACAAAATTACATTTATAGGAATTTAATTGAACTAAAGTTAATATTTAAATAATTCCCATTAATTAATGTTAATCAGATGTTAGAAAAATGTCCCCAATATTAAAACTATGTTTGCTTCATATGAAATTTGTTTTCTCTTGAATAAAATAAAACAACCAACAAAATTTGTTTCATACTAATTAGCATATCTTTTGTTGAACGAAACTTTAAATGACTCATTTACTTTTTTTCTCAAAAAACAAAATTGTCTTTCTTTGCGTGCAAAAAAAATATGATGAGTGTAAACAAAATATTTAAATTTTTTTTTTATATTTATTTAATTTATGTATAAAAACACAAATAATTTGATTGCAAAAACAATAAAAACACACTAAAAATAACAAAAACAAATTAATATTTTGAAGTTTTTAACAACCAGAAGAAAAAAAGTTAAAATCAAATTGGAATGTTGTATAGGTTAGGTGAAATACGAATTGAAAGTACTCTGCTTTGGTTGAGAATTTAATTTAGCTGTTGGGTTTTTAAGAGCTATAGACCACTTTTTAAATATTAATAAATGAAATGTATTATTTTATATGATTCATTCATTGATTAATAAAGGTACTTTTTCAGACAGTTTTCAAAAGGTTCCATTTGTATATTAGAACAATCAAAACTCAAGTATTTGATTTTTTACTTCAAGAATGGAACTTTTAAAGTTTTTTTACATATTTCGTACTTTTAGAAAGATACATTTCAAGTATAATTCATAATTTTTATAGTAAACTAAGTTTTGCTGTTTGGGTAAATGAATTTTCATTTAAAAGTACAAAACTATTTATGTTTTAAACTAATTAAAATGCAATTGGTACTTTTATAAAGGAACTTAGTACCACATTTCAATGTTTATGCATTTTTTATTAACTTACTTTATTACTTTACTTTATCTTTAAGTTAATACATTAAAAGAAAATACTTTTTGCGTTTCAGGCCGATCTTCTCTACTTTGTAATTTGTAAATATTTACCTTTACTAAAGGGTAGGTACTATTGTATTTATTAAACATTTTAATGCGTATCTACTCATTTTACACATAAACCTAAAAAATGTATTCAATTGCATACATGAGTCATTGTACTCCACCATTAACACGATTTGTTGTGCCAACTAATCTACGCCAAATAAAATGATAATTTGTTTTACATACATATATATTTTTATGGCTATCGATCTCTCCTGAATATTTATTTATAAGACAAACTAGAGAGTAGAAACTTTTTTTGAATTTAGCATACATTTTGTACAAGTTTTTGTTTTATTTCGTATAAAAAAAAAACGTGTATAAAGTTTAAATTTCTTTCCGATTAGTTAAGATTTTTATTAAAATTCATCACGGCTTTGTCAATAATTATATTTATATTAAAACTGGTTTCGCTTTTAGTTAAATCAACTAATAAAATTGTTTTGGAAGAACAAAATCTGGCGAAAAATTAGAACGGTAGACTAAGCGAAAAATGTAAGAATAAATTGTTTATCAACAATAATAATGATAACAAAATCATATGCTCTATGTTTTTAGCTTTTTTGTATTCAATGTTCCTGATAAGATAAACAATTGTATTTTGTTTGGTTATACTAGGTTAAGAGCTATTGTACTTTTTATTAAAATTTCGAGCTATTGACAAATATTTCAGTTTATCTGTTGAGAAATTTTGTAGGTTTTGTATAAAGAAAACACTGTTCAGTTAAAAAATTTAGTAATAAGGGTCCTCATAATATCGTTTAAAAGTCTCGCAAACTGTGAAAACTGTGCCCTCGTAAATGAATTCTAAAAATTACATGAAAAATTATTTACACATACTTTGTAAGTTTACCCAAAAATTTTGGCTCTTCTCTAATTTTTATCGCAAGTTTATCTGCACTAGCTGTAAAAATTTAATATTATTGTAAACAAAGCAAATTATTTTCTGGTTGCTGGAAGTAAAGAAAGTAAATACGTACGAATGTATGTTTTTTTTTCAAATAATCTAACTAATTTCCACGCAGTTTTTTTTGTCCATTAAAAAAAATATTTTCCACAAATTGTAAATTCAGTTTGTTTTATTTTGTTTGTTTATTAAAAACAACTGTCAAATCAAATCAAGTTTTTTGGTCATGTAAACAGTATGATTCATAAACATGAATTAGAGAGCGAAGCAGGTGATTCAAGTCGTCGTGGAAACATAGTATTACGTGGATTAACTATAAACAACTAAAAAAGAAAAGTAACGTAGTGACATACACAAAAGAATTTATGCTTGCAATCATTTTTATCAAAAAATTCAAGTGTCAACCTAACACAAACGGTAACTTCTTCAAATAGTCTGAGTAATTTAGTCTTTTTTCTTTCATTAGACATTTTTATTATTAAAAATAAATATATTTTTAAAAACAAAATTTTTAATTTTATTTATTTTTGAAGTGTCGTTTCTCACAAACTGTTGTTGTTGTTGTTGTCAACATTAAAATTTCAAAACGCAACAAAATGCGAAAAAAACGCGCCATTAAAAAAACGCACCAAGTTTAGAATTTCCTTTTTATTGAAAATGTTTATTGAACTAATTTAAAATATTTTGAAACGAGCTTATAAAGATAAAATAAGCATTTAAATTTAAAAAAAATTTAACTCACAATATGATATTCGGAACTAAAGTAATAATTGGTAAAAAAAAAGTACTCATTTCAGTACATATTGGGTACTTTTTTAATTATTTTTGTTTTATATTTTAAGTACATCTGTTTGAATTTGTTCAGCAAAATTTGTTAGGGCTCTACTGGGACTATACCCCTGGTTGTTCGTCTACTTTCTGTTTCCATGTTTAAAATGTTAATTTTATTTTCAAACAAAGATTGTCACCCTATTCACCAGTAGCAATAACCTTCATGTGACGAATTTGATAGTATGTATTCACTTATACGTTCGTATTTAAAATACATTTAATGGGGTCCTTTTTCATCGTATGGTTTTATGATAATGTATTATTAAAAAACTGCAATTAAAAAATAGTAAAAAGCAAGATTTCATATCATTTTCGAAAAAAAATAAAAAAACGCACCGCAACTAAAAAAAAGCGCACCGCGCACCAACTAAGGAATTTTTAGCACAAAAAATTAAAAAAAAACACCAAAAATGGTGCTGACAACGCTGGTTGTTAGATTGCAAAAAACCTAAAAAGGGGCTTAATGAAACAAGTCTCGCAAGTTTGCCCAATTGCACAAACGGCAATTTTAAGAACTATCATGAGTACCCTTAGTATATTGTATAAAATACAATTTGGGGGCCACTCTCTATTGCGATGCGATAAGTATACAATTTGTACGTTTATCGCATCGCATTTGCTTTCGCATCGCAATAGAGAGTAACCTCCCTTATTCTTAACTTGTACGCATTCTACTTATATTTCATTGCTTTGGAAGCGGTTTTTTGTTACACAAAAGAAAACCTTACAAAAATTATTAAAACAATTTAGTTTGTTTAGTTTAAATAAATAAACAACATTGGCCAACAAATATCAATTAAAATTTCAGCATGTTTTGTCATCGGCGGGAACTTGACCTTACAGATAATAAATAGTTCATTATATTTTAAGGGTTTTTTCCGATATTTCATTTAGACGTAATTACAACTATTTGTTAATAAACATTTTCATTTTTATTTTTTCGGTTCATTATCTCTTATTGATAAACTGAAACTTATGACACTTGAAGTTTATACTTGTTACATTACCGGTTTTACCTTCTTTCTCACTAAAATCGATGATTTTGTCACTGTTGTTTGGGCGATAAGTAATGAAAATTCCTAATTTTCAGTGTTTAGTTTAATAATGTCAAGTTCATTACATTCATTATTATTTATTGAGTTGAGCCGAAACTTAATACACAAATATGTACTTTTTTTTTTAAACAAAGAAATTAATATTTATTTTGTTAATATTTATTTGTTAACAACTCATACTGGAACCTGAAAAGAACATTTAATAAATATGAGTATTGCGGTATGAATTGGTTAATAAGTTTTAAGTGAGTCATTCTGAATATGTATGTACTTGAAATAATATCGTTTAGTATTGTTTACCACAAAAAAGAAAGGTAAACAGTTGGAACATTTGTATTTGTTGTTACATTACAAAGAAATGTAATCTATGTTATTTTGTAAAAATAATATTTTATTAACGGAAATGGGTTCATAAAAATTCGTAAAAGAAACTTTTCAGTTAATTCTGATGAGGTGGAGTTCTTAAAATACTACATGCCATTAAGGAAGGCCCTTTTATTAAAAAGTATATCTCAATATTATATTTAAGTACTTTCTTCTATTTCACATATTAAACGCATTAAAACAATTCTACTGAACTTTGTTTGTTTAGAAAGGTACTTTTTTGTGTATTTTAATTAGAAAGTAATTTAGGCTCTTCAGTTAAATGGTACGTTCTTAAATTGTGCTGTGATTAAATATTATTGCATCTCCCTGAAGTCAACTGGTTTCTAAATCTTTAAATAAATAAAAAAAAAAAGCCCCAATCAGCATTAAAGCCCTCAAAATTTGAATATTTAAACCGCTAAATCTGTTTAAATACTTGTAAATTACTCTTATTTAATTAACAAAATCAAATAAACATCTTCAAATAGACAAAGAAAGTGCAAAAACGAATTTAGCAAAGCCAAAAAAAAAAACTCACATTGGTATCTAAATTTAGACAAACTGTAAATAAAAATAAACCCAAGTCATAATAAATATTTAAATGAAATGCTAAATAATACATGCCAGTGTAGTAGGTACACAGTTGTTTTGGAGCACCATTAAATTTCCTTTCAACAGACAGTTTTCATTTAAAAAAATATATGTATATTGCAATATTTGCCATGGCATTTCTAGTTGGAATACCATATCTGACATAGAAAATCTATAAGTGGGGAAGTTGTGGAATGAAGTTGTTGTGTGTATAACCCAGCAAATGTTTTATTTATCAGCACTAAAATAACTTTAATTATTTAAATGGAACTAAACTGTATATATATGTACCTGGATTCTACATTTGTAAAATGAAGTGGAAGTGAAATTTTCATTAAGTTTGGATTTTGAAAAGTAAAATATGTATAATTTCCAGTTGGGTTCAACGTAGAATAAAAGTTTTACTCGCCGTTAAATTGTCTACATAGAATTGAAAACGATTTCAGTTTCACTTCTTAGTGAAATATAGAACCTAGACGATAGTTATTGTTAAAGTACTGGTTTTAACAACTGTTCTGAAAGTATGACATATTTAGTTTTAAGAGTTTTATAAATAGACACAACATTTCTTGTTACTAAAAACTTTTGCTGGGCTTTACATTTTATTTAAAAATATTGCAGAGTTGTTGGTAAGGATGTTTTGTTGGTATTTACATACATTATTGTTGCCTAGATTTAACATTTAACCCTTTTGCCAAGTTATTTAGGTTTTGTTTCCGTTACTTTGAGGTTGTTGGTTTTTTCTCAGTCAACATTCTTCATGTTAAATTCAACCTGTTGGCATTTAAATTTAAAAAATGCCAAACTCAAATAAATTCTAGATTTAAAAATATTCCAAACATGTTAAAAATAAAATAACACTACTAGATAATTATAAAATGAGTAAAGCTTGTAAGAAAATAACACAGTTGCTTGAAAGCTTTAAAAGCGGTCATTGCAATAACACTTAATTATCAATTGATATATATAAACGTTTTATTATTAATAAATATAATTTTCTTTTATTTTTCTCTTTTTAGATAACATTTCTCTCGGTGTAAACAAGTCTTTTAATTGTTCTGCAACAAAAAAAAAACAGTGCTTTCATAACAACAGAAATTCTTAATCTTCAACAAAACTTGTAATACATCATAATAATAATCAAAGTGTTTTAAATAGAATATGGTTAATAGAAAACAATTACCACCTCCAACAACAAAGCGACGAAATAATATTCAATCATTGCCAGTTTCATCATCATCTTTAGCTGACGCCCCAGTCACAGCATCACAATCATCATTGATCACCACCGCCACCTGTAAAAGCTCAAACAGCCGTGAAATGTCTACCCGCCAAAGTTATGTGTTCTTCGGTTTAACCGTACTGTTAACAATTGTAGCCACAGTCCAATCTGGACCAGTGTCAACGACAACGCAAGCTGAGGTAAGTGGCAAGATGTTTTATGTGCTTAATTTAACAGTTTTTAAGCGTACGGCCTTTAAAGTTTTGAATGACAACAATTAGGCCCATTATTACAACTTGGTAATAGTTAAAGGTATGATGTTATCGGACAGATAATAAGTATTTGGTTATTACAAGTTTACTTTAATCTAAAACCAACCGATAAGCTAAAGGGAAGATCATCTTGCCTTTAAATTTTATAGTGAGGTATGTGGTTGAAGTTGCCATATGTTCTGGAAAAAATGTCAAATTCATGAAAATTAAATTAATTTTAATTTTGTTTTGCCAATAAATAATTTGATAAACAAAAATGGAAAGCAGACGTTTGATTTATATTTTTTTCACAAACAAATGTTTTCACAAACACACACAATTTACTGTTTCTTGTCAGTAATTTGTCAAAAGTAATCGGTTTTTCACTGGTATTGCCATATTTTAGAAAAAAAATTATTTTATTTTACAAGGAAGTTGTAATAACGAAAAATCTTAAAGGTCACTTTATTCCTCACTTTAATAAAAGTTAACTTTTACTATTAAGAACATTAGAGGCAAGTTGTAATAATGGACCTTAGATAGATATGTTCTTAATAAAGCTTTTAAGGTAGCAAATTAACAGATTTCTAAAGCTATAAACTCTAGGAAATAAAAGCTCGTAGGTGTTACAATTATAATAATAATGAGAAAAACTTTTTTCCTCATTTTTTAATAATTAATTAATTCTTAATTTTAAAACAAAAAATCTGTACAGCTTTCATTTTATAAATTATCTATGTCTTTGTATAGTTTAAAAACTAAAATTAAAAATATTATTAAAAGTAGCTTCAGGTTTAAAGGAAAATTATTATGAAAATTATTATGTTTACAAAAGCTCCATAATTTGTAACATTGAAATGTAAAAAAGAAAAGTTCTTAGGGATTCAAAGCAAAATTATAAATAATTTTAAAAGCTTTTTTGTTGCTTCTTAAACTTGTATGTGTTAAAATTCTTAAAAAGTACAAATTAAGCATTTATTGTAAAAAACAAGCTTTAATTTTTTATCCATTTGTTATATGTTATGCATAACCTTTAAAATTCTGAGGCCTCAGTTAGCCGACTGTAACGGAATGTAGTGTAATGACGTAAAAATGTAAAGAAATTCTCTTTCTTACAGATTCATACATTACGGTGTTGCGGTACTTTACATCTCCATAACCATTTGCATTACTTTACACATAACAATATCCATCAGCTGTTTCTTACTGTTGCAGTTACATTCCATTACAGTCGGCTAGTTGAGGCTTTAATCATTTACAATTTCTGAATTTGATAAGAAAAACTCTTGCCCTCTTTGAATTCAGCAAAATTTGTAAATAACTTAAGCATTGATAGTTTTTAAAACTCTGCAAGAAGTGTCTAAACTTTCAAATTTGTATAACTTATAAAGAAAAGTTGTTAACTTTTCTATCATGTACATGCACCGATAGACTAGGCGATAGAGTGCTGGACTATTAGTCAAAGGGTTGCGGGTTCGATTCCCGCCAAAGACTCTGGGTGTTTTCTGAAGATAAGCCAAAAGCTTCGCAGTTTGTGTTTGTTAATTATTAAAAATTTAATTAATACAATACTATTACTTGAGTTTAGCTTTAAAAATCCATTTTAGGTAATAGAAAATTCTTTGAAACTTGAAAATGTTTCACATGAAATGCTAAATAATCTTCTCTCTTAATTTACGGCTGAAAATTGATTTGATAATATGAATAATTTATGCTGATGTGCTAGTGATGTATTACTTGTACTTGTATATTATTTATGTCTGGCAACTAGTTTAATGGCCACATTCTATATGACATTTTGCACTCTATTTTAACATTAATGACCCTAGGGAGGGGGGGAGGGGGGAACACAAAGCTTTAATTGGGATGTACAATATGTATTTTGTATGTAGTTTAGAGAGCAGCGAGAGAATAGGATACGAAAATAAAGTTTAATTGTAGTCAATTTACATAAAAATTGCATGTATCATGAGTTTTAATTCTGACACGAGTATGGCAGTAATCAACACGAGATACAAATATAGAATCAGCATGTATGTATGTGTGCATGTATCTAGATATAAATTAGTATTTATTAGTGATTTTAACCTTAGCCTTAACATTTATTTATTTTGCTTTTTTGTTAGAACGAATTGCAACTGGTAAGTTTTTTGCTTACTGAGTTTGTTGGTTTTTCAGTCAAATAATGATGGTGCTGATGGCAGTTTAAATGGCTGAATGGCTGCCAATAGTTGTTAGGTTTAATTGTTCAGTTATTAAAATAAATTTAAAATGTTAATGACAATGAAATATTTGCACACACATACACAAAGATACATGATTATCATAGTTATTGTTAAAAAAAACAATTGTATTACAAACATATTTAAGACAAAAAGCTTTTACACTCAAAAAAATTTTAGTACTTTTCCACACATATTTACTACAAATTGACATATGTATGTACATACATGCATGCATACATATTTCAATCACATGTAACCATGTTTAATATCGGTCGGTCCGTTGCTATTTGCATTTCATTAATTTGTTTTTGAAATGTAGGTACGTATCTATAGATTTTCCAAAATCGTGTCTATAATGTTCAATTGTTGTGCATATTCTAAACTGATCATTATCATAATAATTTTATTACAATATTTATTCTAATACTTTGTTTCTCTCTCTCTCTCTCTCTTTATTTTTTCCATTATTAATTGATGCAAGGTTGTCACGTTCTTATGTATTTTTTTTTTAATTTAATTTTAATAAAGTTTTATTGTTGTTTAATGTACAACCATTATGCATACTTAACTATCTTAATAAAATGGTAAAAAAATGTTGTAGGGATCATAACAAAAAAAAAACTATAGTTATTTAGTGAAGCCTCAAGTAGATTTTACCTTAAGGCTTTAACGTTTCTTTATAATTTGTAATACTTGTTGTTCGTCTTATGCTTCTTTATAAAAGGTGTGATGATGTTTTTTTTTTGTTTTTTTTTTCTTTTAAGTTGCATATGTACAAAAAAGTTTTATTTGGTTTTGCCTTTTTGGTTTTATCACGTGTTGCTTAATAATAATTTCCAATTCTTATCAATTTTTTTTTATTACTTTAAATGAACACTCCTACTTCGCTTGAATATGCAATTTATTAAATTTATGGGCTTTGAGTACAATTATGGTTAAGAATTTTTTAGTTAAATTTTGAGTTTTCAACAAAAACAGAATAAATGTAATAACTTTATGTTAAAGTTGAATTATACCACACATAATATGGTGTATGGGTAACGTGACCATATATTCCGCTTTTGACGGGATTATACCGTTTTTTTTTTTTTTTATTTTTTTTTTTTTGAAAGCTCATTCCACCTAGATTTTATAATCCATTATTTAAACCAAAATACCGCTTTTTACTGTTACAGATTTTTTTTGCTAATTTCATATATGTATATATAAAAATTAAAAACTATAATAAAATTTTAACTTCTTTTAACATTTGAATTTATTTTCCTGGAAACACATTTCAATTAAGTTATTTCTAGAAGGGGTAATATTTTTCTATATAATATTGTTATCTATTTACAAGAATTTATGTGAAACGACCAAATAGTCACGAGAGAGCTTTAAAGTGCATGACGGGCGCAACCAAATTTGCCAACTTTCATAAAATCATACCACAAAAACACAAAACTCTGTAAATTTTTTAACTTTTATTGTATTATTCTTTTTTATTGTGAAAGATGAGATATCAGACGATGATTATCAAATCAAACATCGTAGAGAAATATAATCCAATAATAAGAAATTGGTTCTTTAAGCCATGACGGGTGCAACATGAATGAATTTTCTGTTCGCGCCAAATCTATGAATCTTAATGTTTCGAAGTGCTCAACAAATTTATATTTAAGCTTACGTATAAAAAAAAATATATTATTATTAAATATAGATATTTTACTTTACATTTGAAATTGATGTTAAAAGTTGTCTAGAATAGAGTCGCCCGATTATTTTAAAGCCAAAAAGTCTGGCTCATGTTTAAAACATAAACCCTAATTCTTGGCTACGCCCACATAAAATTTTATCCCGATCGATTTATTTTAAAAAAGATATTGATTCTACCCCACTGTTTCTGGTTTCTGAATTATCTTCTAGAATTATTGAATTTTGAAAAATTTTCAGTTTAATATTTTTTTTAAATCGTGCCTCTTCTTTATACTCATTCTAGAACTGGTTCTTAAATGTTATTTTTTTTTTGAAATAGTGTGTGTATTAACTTTATGAAAATGCTTTAAATCAAAAACTTCGAATGTTTTTTTTAAGTTTTTATTTTAAAATTTAAAATTTTTCCAAATCAACGTTGCAGATAACTGGTAACTTTGATGATTTTTAAACCGATTAAAAATATAGATATACAGCTTAAACTTTTAAACTATCATTAAATAAATATTCTGCAGTGATTCTGATTTAGCTAGTTCTAAAATTAATAACATAAAAACGTTGAAAAGTTTAAAACACCCGCTTTTTCATTTCATAATTTCTAAATCCCTTTTTTCATAATATTTACTTACTTTTTGATAAAAAACCGTCTGGTCACGTTATGTATGGGGTATAAATTTGTTAACATATTGGCGTCTGAAAAATTTTATTTGCCAATAATTTTTATTTATAGCCATGCTACTATTTTATTTGCAACTGTTTATGGGTATTTTGAGATATAAATATGCCATTAACTTGATGTACTTTAAGCTTTTAAAGCCTATACACAGATAATTTAACATTTAAAATATATTCTAAGGCCCAATAAAACAGTGCGTACTTAAGTGCCATTTATTTTTAAAGTGCATTTAAGTACAAAATTTTGTTTTTCACTGAAAACCTAAATGCTACTTAAATGGCCAAAGATGTTCATTTAAGTGCAACTTAAGTTGTAGACATTGAACATATGGTTTTGACATTTGTTTTTGTTTTTTTTTTTTTCTTTTCAATCATGCTGCTGTATTTTTTAATAGCGTCCAACAAGAAGTCAAAAGTTGGGACTTCTTTTATCCATATTTATGCCACCAAATTTAATATATAAAACACACAAAACAATACAACAAGTAAACACAAAAACCGAAACACAAAATTGTTGGCAAATTTTATTAAAAAAAATCAGCTGTTTTCTGAAATATATCGATAATTTTGTTGACATTTCAAAATGCTACCATATTTTTACCACAAAATCATAACAGCAATTAAGTATGACTGAAAAAATGAATCTGTATTTAAATGCAACTTAAGTTTTTATGAAAATTAACTAAAACTACACTTAAATACGCACTGTTTTATTGGGCTTAAGAAATCTTTAAAACTTTACTCTGTTTACTTAGTATAAATTTAAAAAATCTTAAAAACCTACTTTTAACAAAATGTTAAAAATAACAAGTAAAAAATTAAATAATGTTTAAAAGTTTAAAAACTATTTTGACAAGCTTTTAAAGTCATTTTTAATCAGTCTTTCAAAACAATTAAAGCTTTAACTGTATTATTGTAATATATGCTCATCTTAATATGGACACTTATTCCACTGAGTGAAATTTCTTTTAACAGTTTATCATAATTCCAAACTGGAAATGTTTTTAACATTTTAAAGCCAGAAATTTAACAACTTTAAGACCTGTCTATAGAAAATATTACAAGTATTACAATTATATTGAAAATTAAAAAAAAAAATTATAAAATAACGATTTTATTCAATAATATTTTGAAAGCTTCAAAATATTTCAAATTTAAATTCATACATTTAGTTTATTAGAATTCTAAAGTATTTATTTAGTTCTTTTTTCAATATTCTATATTTTTGGATATATAAATATATAAATATATGGAACATTTTTATATAAATATTAAGTGACCTAATTGCTTGAAAAAAAAGAAATTATAGAATATTGAAAAAAAAAAATTCTAAAGTATTTATTTAGATCTTTTACTGTTTTTGAAACAGCAAAAATAAAAAAAGCTTTTTGAAAATTATAATAAATATTGAAACTAACAAATTAATTTCAAAAAAGTTCCTGAAGTTTGAAAATTCAAAAAAAATATTCTCAAAAAAAATTAAATCCCAAAAAGCTTTTACTGAAAAACTAAAATTTTCAAAAAAAAATTAAATCCCAAAAAGCTTTTACTGAAAAACTAAAACAAAGTTTTAGATCAAAAGAAAACTGTTTCAAAAAATATCTTAGTGCTATCATTTCCAACTTTTTAATTTAAAATCCTTTATAACTCACGTTATTTAAAGCTTTTGTATTACTTTAAAAGCTCTCGTTCTGTTTTTTATTCTCACTTAAACTTCAATAGCTTTAAAGGTATTTTTTTTATGAAAAAAACAAGTCATTTATTATCTTAATGATCTTAAGGTTTCTAGTTCTCACATTTGTTTATTACCGAATTATCTTTATTGTAGAGAATTATTCAACAAAATTGCATTTAACATGCAATAATTTTATTTAAGTAATAACATATTTAGTTTTTTTTTATTTTTCAGTATTATTTGTTTGTTTGTTTTCATTTTTAGCAGTAATCGGAAGTGGCAGTAAATATATGATAAATTTCATTTTAAATTGCAACCCAAACTTGTGTAAATAATTAAGTAAATAATGTTTTTTTTAGTCATCCGAAAGTATATAAAACAATAATTTATTTACACATATATGTGTATGTATGTATGTATATAAATAAATCAAACATTTGTCTTTTAAGAATGAATCATAAAAGTGTTTTTTTAAATGAAACGGTTAAATGTAATTCAAAATTTGTTAGAGTACAGATAAGCTGTTTAAATAATTGACTTAGAACTTTAATTAAATTTATTTTATTTTTTATTTATTAAGCTATGAGTTAGTTGTATTTGTTACAGATATGATTCCATTATTTAGTAAAGTGTCATTTTGTCATATTAACGTTTATTATTGTGTTGTTATGTGTTTAAGTGTTTTTTGTGTTTGTTCAATTAACAAATTACTGTTGCCAATTTAACAAAGATTTTATTTATTTGTTTAAATGTAATAACTATACGAGTAGCTTTGTGTCACAGGGAGTTTGTATTTGAATAAATATGTCAAGTCAACGTTAAGGCAGGTTAGCTAATCTTAAAATTAAATATTAGCTGCAAAAGTTGCTCAATTTTCTAGAGATATTTTATTAAAATAAGAGTGATATGAATTTGATTGGTGGATTTTTAGCTGCACTCGTGTTCTTTTAATAACAGTCTTTTTATATTAAAGTAAATAAATTCTTAATGATATTGATTTTGACAAAGGTTTAACAATTTTTCTTTTACGTTATCTTAAAGCTTCCAAATGTTAATTTTGTGTATAAATTTGTGCTAAAAAAAAAGCAGTTAGTCATATTGAAAGCTCCCTTAGAGTATCCCTTACTTAGAGTATCTAAAAGTGTAAATTTACCTTCTCCTAAACCAATGTCATATTAAAGTAACGGCTACATTTCATATAAATTAGTAGAACTAGTAACTGAGGCAGCACCCAAACATTTAGTTATATATGTATGTAATTAGTTTTCTATTCTAGAGCTGTTGTTTACAGTTTTAATTCCTGCCTGTGACTTTGTAAATCATTTCGTTTGAAGTTTTACTTCTATTCAACATACGCTTTTGTTTAATTGTTTATGGCATTTACCTATTTCTAATCGAAAAAACAATGATGCCTTTCGTTTAAATTATTTTATATGATTATTTGTTCAAGTCTAATTAAATTTAGTACTTTTTTTTTTTTTTTGTTTGTTGAGTGTTTGTGTTTTGTGATGATGATAAAAGCAACCTTTGTTTTGGCCATTTAGAAAAATGTTGTAATATATTGAATGATTTTTGTTCATTGTTTTTGTTATTATATGAATACAAACAGCAACAAAAAAAGCAATTAATATTTCACGCACATATCAACAATAAGAATAATAAAAACAATGAAATTTACAACAGAAACAGCAGCAGCAACAACAACAATTACAAAAACGCCAAATTAAAATACAATAGTTTAATTTTGTGGTCAACCAATGATTTAAGAAATAAATACGAGCAAGTACTTGTATTTAAATGTTTGAGTTTTAAAACGTTCAATAATTGTTCTATTAACCCCTTAAAGGCAATTCTAAAATAACTTACTTTTGAATGACTACTGCATACTGTCAGTATTACTTAAAAGTATTCAAATAATAACGTACATATTCATTATGCGATATTTATACAACAGTTTACTTTCTAGTCATTTGCAGATTTCCTTTTCACTTTTCATTAGGTCTTTTTTGAGAGACCTAATCAATGTGTTATTTAAGTCCTTACTTGTAACTAGTTTTATTAGTTGTAGTAAGTACTTGCCTCCAATAATAAGTAAAAATTATAAACTGAAGTTAGCGAAGTGCCAGAATTTAGCATCTTAACTTGGCAATGAGAGTTTTTGCGTGCTAGAAAACTTTAACGATATAAATATATCTAAAACAAAATAAATCTAAAAACTATTTTGCTGGAACGTATTACAAATGATACTATTTGTAAAATACATTCTTATATTGATATTAATTTGCTGCACTTGCAAGTGCAAATATATTTTTAATAAAACTTTAAGCATTTTTAGCAAATTAATAATATATATCTACAATATTTATGTAAAAATACCTCATACAAATGAATGTATGTTATTTAACCTGTGGTGAAAGTGTTTTTTATTTTATTTATAAGATAAATGCAAGCGCGTGCATGCTTTTCAAAGCTTTATTAATTTATCTTCTTATTCAAAGTCATTGTTTAACCACCAATAAAATGCATACATTAAATTTAAATCAGTAATAGAAATAAAACATTGTGTTTTTCCATAATGTCGTGTTCTATTTTAAAATAAAAATTAATTTTTTATTTTTATCTTAAACAAAAGCAAAAAACTCCTGACCCATTGTGCATAAATATAAAGGTGATTTATTGTACACCATTAACTTTGATCAAATGACATAATACAGAATTTCTATGATAAATGAATCACTTAAAAAGAAAAAAAGATTTCTTCCTTGAATGAATCACTGGACAAAAAAGTAAGAAACAAAAAGATAGAACGTGTTTGATAAAAATGTAAAATGAATCATGTTTTTTTTTTATATAACAGAACAGTTTCTTCTTGTCATGGACCTTGATGGAAAAAACAAACATGTACATATGTTTGAATATCCTTTAATAACTGAGTAAAATGTACTAAATAAATGTGAATCATTTAAAGTCATTAAAAATAGTTGTAAAGAGTGATAGTTATAGCTTTTTAAAACTTTTTTAACTACATATTTAACAGTTTATGTTGCAAATATTATCCGACTTATTAAAGCTTGAATTGTAACATATTTGGGTTAGATTTTACTAAAGTTATTACTAATCTTGCATTATTCTTTTCTAATAAGCTATTCTAAGTTTAAATTATACTCCTAAATCCAGTTCAGAACTCTAATAGTATAATAGTATAATAGTATAATACTATAATACTATAATACTATAATAGTATAATAGTATAATAGTATAATAGTATAATAGTATAATAGTATAATAGTATAATAGTATAATAGTATAATAGTATAATAGTATAATAGTATAATAGTATAATAGTATAATAGTATAATAGTATAATAGTATAATAGTATAATAGTATAATAGTATAATAGTATAATAGTATAATAGTATAATAGTATAATAGTATAATAGTATAATAGTATAATAGTATAATAGTATAATAGTATAATAGTATATTAGTATAATAGTATAATACAAAACTGAAACTCTCCTATAAACCAGAAAGTTTAAGCAACCAAAACTAAAGCTCTTACACGTTGCTTCACAAAGGTTTAATTTAAATTTTAGGTTTTATGGTTGTTTTGACTCTATTTTAAATTTGTTTCTAACAAATGATCACAAAATTACGCACAATGTCAAGTTTTGCACAGTGGCTAGAAGAGTTGGGTGTAATATTAATTCATACGGTTTTGTTTTGTTTTGTATATTTTCTTTCATTATTTTATTCTGTGGAATACAAACAATAAATTACTGATTTAAAACGTATGCTAAGCGTGTAACTAACGATCGTAATTGTTATTGTTATTAAGAAAAAGCCAATGCTGTCAATTTCAATTATATATTGAGTTTTGTAGCCAGTTAGAATTAGCAATAACATTGATTTTATGTTACAACAATTAAGCTTTGGGGGTCTTTGGCAAATTGACAGTTTGTGTGTAAGATGTTCGGCATAATGTATACATACGAACACATACATATGTATATGTAGTAGCCTGGGAAAGTGTCTGCTGGCAGGTTGAGTAGAATTTAAAAATGCCCTGCGGTTATTATTAGCCGATTTTTTTACAAATAAACTAATCGCAAATAATGGTTTTGCGATCAAACAAAAACAGTTTTTTTCTATTAAAGTAAAGATTAAAATCAAAAGCTTATATAAAAAGCTTTTGGTAATTACTTTGAAATTATCAACAGCTTTTGATATAAAAACACCTTAAAGGCTGAAATAAGCTGTTGTACTTAAATTAAGCATGTTTTCGTTTAAAAAAATTTTTGTTTTTCTTCAATTAAGCCACAAAAAAGCTCATATAACTTGAATTATACATATTTATTTAAAACGACTTTATATTAAAAACTTTTTTACTTTTCTTTTAAGCTTAATTTTGAGCTTTTTTATCTTCAATTTTCAATTTTATTAAATTTTTATTAAATTAAACACATTTATTTAAAACGACTTTTCAGAACAACCATATATTAAAAACTTTTTTACTTTTACGTTTTACTTTTCTTTTAAGCTTCATTTGGAGTTTTTCTAACTTTAATTTTCTACTTTTAAATATGTATATTTTTACAAAATTAACTTACTGTTACAAACTCTTTATTGAACTTAAACTACTAAATAATCTACAAAGTAGTTTTAGAACGGACTATCTAGACAGTTATATAATTCTAGGGATTATCCTGCTTTGAACTATTAAGAGCTTTTGGCATAAAAACTATTAAAGCTTTAAAACTTGGACTGAAATACAATCTGTAACTTATATTAAAGCTAGTTTTTATGTGTTTATTTGAAAATTCTTTACATCAAAAGCTTTTCATATATATTTACTTTAAACAGCTTCCATATAAACTTCATGTCAACAAGGATTTCTTAAGTTTTAATTTTCCACTTTAAATATATTTTTAACTATTGCAAACATTGCAATGAACTTAAACTACTAAACAAATTACGAAACACTTTTGAAAGGGAGTATCTAGACAGTTATAAAATTCTAGACACTGTCTAGTGGAAAATAATTTGTTTAGAGAAAAAATAATCATTAACAATCATCGATATTACGAAATTTAGATTTATTTTTTTATGCTACATAAAATAAACCACTTGCGTTTAAATTTAAAAATAATAAAAACGAAACGCTAAAATAGCGTATGTTTGTAGTTCAAAAAACGTTTATAGAATATTTGATGAATATACACACTGGGGAGTTTTTTTCTGTTGGCAAACTGGTTTATTTAAATTGTACAATTCTATACACAATTTCGTTCTTTTTTTTTTTTTGTTGCTAAAATTTCCATCAAGGTTTATTTCCGCTTTATGAACGTGTTAATCGATTTTTCAGTAAAAATGTAAAATTGCCTGTTAAATAATACTTGTTGTTTTTTACACATTAATATGGATGAAAAATTATTTAAAAACATTTTCAAGCCGACATAAAACAATAAATAACTGTCATTTTAATAAATAAAAAAAAAATAAAAAGTGCAAATATAAAATGATTTAACAGCTGAGATTTAAAATTAAAAAACCAAATAAAGATGCCGGTTAATAATTCTTAAAAAAATACAAAGAAAACCTAAATGCCACTATAAAGAAAGTTATTTATTTATTTATTTATTTATTTATGTATTTCCAAATCAAAAACACAAAATCTTCTAAATATTTTACATGCCCCCTGTTGATAAAACTTCTTGAATAATAAATTTAATTTAGCTTTTTGCCCTAGAAATTTACTTGTACATACACACACATACACCAAAAAAACATGTCAACTGTCAAATATTTGTCAAATAAATAAAACATAAAAAATGGCGTCATACAAAGGAATAGTTGCCACCTGCTTAATGTTTTGCTCCATAATTTTGGTGTTCATTATTTTGACCGACCAACCAAACACAACAAATAAAAGTCAAGGAAACTAAAGTTTCTTTCATTGTTATTCATCTTACCTCCTTACAGTTTCATGCCTAAATATGTAGATGAGTAATGACGTCTCTCTCTCTGTGTGTGTATTTGTTTTCTTGGAATTTATTAATAATTTCCATATTGAATTACATTGAGGAAGTTTTCGTAAATGGCATGACTCACGCACTCGTTTTTAATCTTAACAATAATTTGTTATAATTTTCAGTTTTTTTTACACATTTAGGAAGAAAAATCGATAAATTTTTTAAGGTTAAAGATACCAATGCATTGAAACAGGGATTAAATGTCATTTTTGAATAGTTTATTAGGCAAATAATTCGTAAAGCTTTTTTAATCAGTAAAAAAACATTATATAATTCCTAAAAGCTTTAACAATTTTAAGACTTTACCGGTGTTTATTCACTTTTCAAAGCCTTTCTTTAAAAATTTGTATTTTTCAAATAGATTCTTTAGTCTTTGTAAAGTCTTGTTTAATAAATATAGTTTCGAAATTATTTACCTTAAAAACTTAATTACAAAGCTTTACATATTTTCCGCTGAACGAATATGGCTTTAACAACGCTGGGAAATATTGCAACATTACTTTGAAAATCATGGTAATGTTGCAGAATGTGTGCGAAAATTGCGTACGGATTTTGGAAGAAGAGAAGCACCGTCAGCTCCGCATGTTCGTTATCTTGTGAAAAAAAAGTGAAAGAAACTGACATCCTCATCGATAAACCAAAGCGTGAAAAACCAAAAACAGTGCGTGCACCAGAGAATATTGCTGCTGTGGCAGAAAGTGTGCGTGAAGCGCCATCAACATCAATTCACCGTCGTTCTCAACAATTGAACATTTCGGAGACATCATTGAGATGAATGAAGACCTTGGTATGACGCTATATAAAGTCCAATTGGTTCAGGAATTGAAGCCAACTGACCATCCAATGCGTTTTCCCTTCGCTAAGTGGACTTGCGATCGACTTACAGAAGATGCCGATTTTGCCAAAAAAAAAAATCATCTTTTCAGATGAAGCTCATTTTGATCTTGGCGGCTATGTAAACAAGCAAAATTGTGCTGTGAAGTACAATATTCGTGAAGCCGTTGGTGAAATATAGCTGCACACAATCGATAATGTGCTTAAAAATTGGACAGATCATTTAGGCTACTGCATGGCCAGCCGAGGCAGCCATTTGAATGAAATTATTTTCCATTATTAACCGGAAGGATTGTGCTTTCAAATAAAAAAAGAAATTTGAGAAAATATTCAGTAGTTTTTTTTATAGCATTTTTTAAAAAATTAAAGTTATTTGGCGGACCCTTTATATATACAAATAGCCAATAAAAAACAGAGTTTAAAACAAAGTCAAACTTTCAGTAGATGGCTTTCTTATAAAATAAACACTAATTCTCTTCAATTATATATGCATATGTACTTTGCCTTACAATTTAATCAAAACAGACATATTCCCAATAACTTCCCATTTCCTATAACCATTTGTAAGCTTAAAAAAAAATCCTTTCAACATTTGTTCAAAAGTTCGTTAGCTAAGAAAGCAAGCAACTTGTAACCATTAATATTTATGACTTATATTATCAACTGCAAATATAGTATAAGAAACAAAGTGTAAGAAAAACTCTCGCCCAAATAAATAAAATCATTATGATTATATTAATGAACGAAATTAATGTGCCACATGCCCCCGAAAAGGCAAATGAACTTTACTAAAATGAATATTTCAATACAAAGACAAGATATTTACTGACTAAAAAAAAATATATATCAGAAAAACTATTTCTTATTTAAATTTTCTTTAAACTTAAATTCCATGTCAAGCCAGGCGGCCGGCCATTCATGCGTTCTATTTCCTTTTTTTGTTTTGTTGTTGGTTGGTTTTATTTACGTTTTTATTTTATTATTTAGGTAAAAAACCTTAACTTTCAAAGCTTTATTTTTATTATCCTTGTAAAACTTATTTAAACAAATACCTGACTTCTTGAGTATTCAGTTCTTTATGTTTATATTTCAAACTGACTGTTGCATATCACTGACTCTTAAAGCGGCAACTGGCAAATTTACGTTGAAATGGGGTAACACACTCACAGCGACAGGTAACTACAACCAAAACTCATTGCAACTCCCTGTATGTTTGAAATTTCCGGCTAAATAAACGCGTAAGGATATAAATTATATTGTAAAATGGCACGAAAGGAGCTTAAGCTTAAATAAGGAGTAAGAGGAAAGTGGCATAAAAAATAGTAGAAAATAAATTACACAGAAATATTTATGTACGAACGAACGTACGACCAACATGAAATAAATTTAGGTCGTTTAGTGTGGGTCAATGACTTAAGTGGAGTGGCAGAAATAGCAGAGGGTTTTGAAACTTTGCCCACAGTACGTTAAAAAAATAATATATGTACATACATACATATATAATTGGTGTATGCATGCATGTTTGTACATCGAAAAGAGAATAAGGTTAACTAGTGGTTAATTAAATAAGAAACGTTGTATTTCTTTCATTTTAACTCATTATTTATTTAGTAAAAAGAAATTAGTAAGTTATGTTTATTTATTCTTACTTAATTTGCCATCATAATATTAAGGGTATTCACTGTAAGCTGCTAATTGTTTCCAATTAATTGTAATGGTATTGTAGTGCTTTATTTCTTTGTTACAACTTATAAACATATTTACTTATTTGTACAATTTAATAGCGTATATTTGCCTCTTTCCTCAACCTGTTTGGTGTTTTCTTAACAATTTTCTGTGTCATATTTTCGTATACGAACGCTGGCTGTGGCTATGGATAGGTAATAAAAACAACAGCATAAAACATGTTTCAACATGTTGCATATTTTGTTAATTACGTCATTGATGCAGTAGTACAATGCAAACAAAAAAGTAGTAGTGTTTTTTTAGACATCTAAAAACGAAAAAGCTTTTAAATTATTTAGTTGATCTATTTGTCGCAATTTTAACAAATATTGGTCTACCAGAGAAGGGAGTATGTGGGTTTTAAATGAAACAAAGGAAAAAATATTCAATATTAGATAGTAATACATATTATAGCTTATTGCCTCTTTAAGTAACACTTAAGATAATTGGCTAAACATTGTTAGGCTCTTTAAGTTTATTTAACCTTTATGACCTGTTTGACCTTTATAAGCTTTCAACGTAAACAAGAGATTTTTAAAACTTAAAAACAGCTTAACTTAATCACTTAAATGTCTGTCTTTTTTTCTTTATTGAACTAAACAAAATCTTAAATTAACAAAAACTCTAGTTTTTAAAAATTTCATTCGTAACGTGCCTGGATAAAAGCTTTTGCAGTTTTTTTTGAAATGTCTGTTTAACTTTCTGCTGTCTTTAAAGGTTTGCATGATGATTGTCTGTGTGGTTTTAATAATTTATTAACTTTTCAATACTTGCTACTGTCCTACTTTTAGTGGAATTCGTTTGATTTGCCTTTTGAAAAGTAAACAAATCTCATTTTCTTTTATTAACAAAATAGAAACAAAAAACTTTACCTATATGGACTATTTAAATTTTTAATATTATGGCAAAGCATTTCTAAATACCATTGCACTAAATTGGTCCTATTATTGAAAGATTTTCTGAGGAAAATTTTTATATATAAATTGTAATTTAGATAAATTAAACTAAAAATCGTTCAAAAACCCAAATTTAAATTAAATTCAAACAAATGTCATAATGAATAATGAAGCTATCTATATTGTAAATATATATGTATGTACATAATTCATGATGTTGAATTGCTGGAACCTGTTGTGAATAATCGCCTGAAACGTTAGTCCTCTGGATGCAAAGTTTATCTGAATAGCCCCCGGTAACATATCGATACACCAGCAGTATCAATACATTAGACATGGCTTTGAGAATTTTGGTATTTTAAATCAGCAAAATTTGTCTATTATAAACCGAGATTTTTGTAAACGTTGGAGGCTCCCATAAACATCACCACTTATACATGGAAGCTCCCATAACATTCTGATTTGTCTGTGCTAAAAACATCATACCAATCGTTTCAAAAATAATGGAAAACCGATTTTTGACAGAATTAAATTTTGTAATAGCTGATATATAGATACATATGTAAATTACGTTCATAAGATATTTTGAGGTATCGGGAAATCGATTTCAACAGGTCGGCGGACATCGCTTCCTTCAGCTTACTGTATGAGTAGAAAATTTTTTCTCATCGAATTCAGATACCAAAGTATTGACAGATCCAATCTTTTTAATTTTATCTTCTTAAATAAATATAATTTTATTATACTAACTTCTGAGCTGAAGGCCTACGTCGCCATTGCCCTTAAGTAACATTAGCTTGTAATTTTTAATTATATGCTTAATAAACAAATAAATAAATAAATAAATATCTGTCATTGTTTGATTAAAACAGTTTTAAATAAACAATGACAGATTTCAATACGGTTAAAATAATGATGGTGACTACATATGTTATTATGTTATTAAATGCAATAGCAGGAAAGATTAGTTCACGTCCTGACGAGCCATCATTTTGTGTGCACAATAACAAAACGTCGACAGAATTAAGGACACATATGTATTTGTTCATGTTCTCCAATGTGGAGATGTCGATGGTCACTTTCAAACTTTGGTTTTTATTTTTTTATTAAATGGCATTATCTTTTTGAGTGAAAATTGGAACCAATATATTTTGACAATATTGTTGCGACAAGAACCTAACATGAAGAGAACTTAAGACAATTGTGTACACAAGACAAATACACTTGCAGCAAAAAATTGTTTGGAGAGAAACAAATTTATGAGTTGTCGATACAAGAAGTTTATTTATTGATTCACTGAATAAATTATTATGCGATTGAAATAAATGTGTTATTATTTATTAAATTATAATAAATTAAAAAAGCGGAAATTGTTTTAATCCTATATATTGTAAAACATAAAAAACAATTTTTAAATCCACTTTTTTGTTAAGGTGGATTCATCCATTCATTCCGAACAAAATATTTGTTCGGGCAAAGTTTTTTTCATATAAACATTTTCTCTCTCTTAAAAAGAGAGGCGTCAAAGTTTATATGAAAAAAACTTTGTCCGAACAAATATTTTGTAAAATTACGAATGGATGAATCCACCTTTACATAACAAAATCATGTTGACAGTTTAAAATGCAATGACGGCTCTCACTTGTGTCACAACTCTTACTTATAAAACCAACTAAACAGGAAAAAGCGTTTTCTTATTTACATATAAAAAGTAGGAACTAATTTTTCTAATTAAATAATCAAGAAGCCAGCTTAAATTATAACAGCTTGGAACTAATATCTAATTATTATAATTATTTATATCACTTATAATCAGCTGTTAGTATTTTGACAGATATCAAATAACATTAAATGTAAACAACTAAATTCAAATCAAAATTCTTTACAAGTTTATTAACCCTTTTTCCAATGTGCCTATTTTTATTCATTTACGAGTATGTATTTTCTGTTTTAAACGGGTATTAAAATTAATAAATCAATTTAAATAATATACATACATACATACTATAGATACATACTTTTTTTACAAACAATTCCATTTCAATCTCATTGTATTTCTTGTCATATGTGTCAATTTTATATTAAACAATTACAAATAACAAATTATTATTTCTATGACATTTTAACATAGGATTTGCATACTTAATAAATTTCATTTCATTATGTTTTCGAAAATAATTTGAATTATTATTTTTATCACTAACGCAAACGTACACAAACGTAGCAATACAATTGCTTGAAATACATACATATATGTATGTATGTAAGTATGGTTGGCATAAGAATGAAAAATAGAATCAATCGATTGGTTTGGATTGGTTTGAATTGGATTTGATAGGAGACGAGTAGTTTTGTAGTAAGTGTGAATGATTTTGAATGGCATTCGTAAATAAAATAATAATTCCAATACGAGTAAATATTAATAGTAAAAGTATGCAAGTGTATAAATAAGTGACTTGTACACTAGATAGCTGTCAATTATTATTTTTCTATGTCAACCATAATATAGTGAAAATGTTTAGAATTTTTTACATGTCTTGTATTCAACTTATATCCTTATGTCATCATTTGTTTTTTAAGGAATTTGTGGATTATAAAAAAAAACTTTGGGGAAATATAGGTGTAAAAGGGAAATTTTGGTCCGCTAGGCTGCTATTTGGTGTCAGATGAAAAAATCATATGTTTAACTAACATTGTTTAAATGAAATTACGAGGGCGGTTCGGAAACTTCTTAGCCTAGCACAGACAGAGAATAGTTGGTTTTTCAAAAATATTTTTATTTTTCAATATAATCTCCTGAATTTTCAATACACTTAGTCCAACGCTTATCTAGCAATTCTATCCCTTGATTAAAGCAGTTTTCCTCAAGGCCTTCAAAATAGTGGTTTACAACTGTAATTGCATCTTTATTTGAGGTAAAACGCTTGCCAGCAAGAAATTTTTTTAGATTTGGGATTTTTTTAGACTGGGAGCTAAATCAGCAGAATAAGGTGGATGGTCAAGCAAATCATACTTTAATTCGTTGATTTTAACCATTGTTAAAATACTCTTGTGCGCTGGTTCGTTGTCTTGGTGAAAAATTATTTTTTTGTGTTGCAAGCCAGGACGTTTTTCTCAATTTTTTACATTCAATTAATCCAAAATGTTGCAATAGTACTCTGAATTTATTGTTTTACCCTTTTGCAGATAGCCAATCAATAAAATACCTTTGAAGTCCCAAAAAACCGTTTCCATAACCTTACCAGCCGATTGAATTGTTTTTGCCTTCCTCCAGCTTCAGTCCATTGCTTGAATTGTACTTTTGTCTCTGGAGTATAGTGGTGGATCCATGTCTTATCCATAATTATAAAACGACGCTTAAAATCCATTTTATTTTTCTTAAAAACAAGCTTGAGAAATTTTCATTCTTTTTCGTGTTTGGTCGACTGTTAACAAATGAGGATTCGTAGATCATTTAATACCATATCATGTACTTTAGTTAAAATTTCTGTTGTTGTTGCTGTTTGTTTGGACGTCCACGACGTGGTTTATTTTCAATGATTGTACGACCACGTTTAAATTCAGCAAATTTACTGTTGCATATGAAGGAACACTTTCACCTAACACATTCACCATATCATTATGAATTTCTTGTCCCGATAAACCTTTTTTATTTAAATATTTAATGACACCAGGAATTTCTAATTTTTTCATTGTAAAAAAATCGCGGATGCGTGTTTTTCTGTACATATGAAGGAAACATGTGTTTATAGCACAGCTGGAAGTATCCAAAACACTTAACTTTTTCTGTTTATACCGCGCTTTCTGTTCTAGGCTAAGAAGTTTCCGAACCGCCCTCGTACCTATAGACTTTCCTGCAAGCTCTAAAAACCGGATTCAAAAACATGTTTGCTGGCAAATATTTTTCTCCCACATTTAGCAAAGTTCTTAGCTTTATATCACGTACTCTACTTATTATACTTTGTTTAGAAATATTTGAAAAAAAAACACATTGTTATAAAACAATTTATTTATTATAAAACACTAAAAAACTTTGTAAAATTAATTGCATTAAACATACAAGCATTGAACTAAATTTGTAATGTAACCCCATTTTGTAATAGTTTTCAATTCTATAGCAACAGATTGCAATAGCTTTAAATCACTTTCGCTGTAATTTTCTGCAATTAATTTAAAAGCATTAATCTTTTTGCTCTAATCATCATTTGTTTAATATTAAAGGCAAAAGTAAATACAATTTATTATAAATAATGACTGCATATGTATGTAAGTATATAAAAAAGTAAAATTGGTATCAGATTAATGGCCAAGTGACAGGAAAATTATTATTAGAATTTTCAAAGTAAAGCAAATTGCATTGACACAATTTCAACAAACAAAAAACATTAATAATTTTGTTAAACAAAACTTAAATTTTAAATTGTAAATTGTAAATAGAAAATATTACAAATACCTCAATATATCTTAAACATTTTTATTATTTTCTTTTTTATATGACCCTGGCCATCATTTTCATACATACATATTTGTAAAAGAATGTATGGATTTTTACAAATTCTTTTGAGTTTAAATACAGTTTGCCAAACGTTAAAAGTGCATACCTTTTGGCCATGTATTACATTTAAGTTCTATAAATATTTAACAAAAAATAATAATAAAAAAAAACAAATGTCAACGAAATGTTGTCGTCCAATTTTGCCATTTTGTAGTTCAACATTTTTCTGCTTCAACACTTTTGTTTGTCTTTTGCTTTTTTTATATTTTGCATTTGAAATGCTGCTGAAGGCAATTTTGTTTGAAGACTACTGGATACAACAAACAATATGCATATACTGACAACAACAACATTTACGACATCAACTGCAACTACAACAATAACATTTACTATTACTTTACATTCCTTTCAGTCAAATTGCAGTGTATTTTTGTCTTATTGTCAGCAATTTTTTTTTTTTTTTGTCTAATAGGGTCAACTAGCAGGTTTGGTGTTTATTTTTCTTCCATTCATTAAAACAAAAAGGACAAACATGTTACAGTGTGTGTGTGTAAATTGCTATTATATAAAGACACTGAGAATAATTTCTTAAAAAAAAACCTTTGATAATTTGATGATTTCTACCTTAAGCTTGGTATTCTGTTCGTCATTTCGTGCGAAATACTATCAAAAGTCCATATAAAAAAAATTGATGCGAAATAAATGCGAAATAATGCTGCTGAAGTTGTACTCTGTTCTTGTTGTGAAAAGTTACGAAATGTTTCTGGCAGCATGTTTATTCAACCAAAAAATGTATATGGCAATATTTTTTTTCAACTGCGAAATAATGTAAGCGGCACTTATTTCGCACGAAATTGAAAACAACAGCTGTTTAGATTTTATTTGTTGTGTTTTTAATTTAATAATTTCGCACAAAAATTATTCAAATTGAAAATAGTACTAATAGAACATAAAATAATAAAGACAAAAATAAATTTAGTGAAACTGAGAAGCAGTATCGGCAGTACGAAAAAGAAAAACTATAAGGAATAAAATTACAATAAATTACATTGCATAAAAACAGCATGGATAATAATATAATTTTTGTTTCTTTAACACATAAAATAAAAACATATGGTTGTTGTTTATATAAAAGAAACAATGTTGCATACCTAAGGGCAATAAAAACGACAATTTTCTTCTAAATCGCGACATTGTCACCACTTGCTAATTGTCAAAATTTTCAAACGAAATAATTGATGTTGCTCAACAAATTTCGCAAATTTGAACAGAGTACCATGCTTTAGAAACAACATTTGTTTATATCTTGGCAAATATGGCTAATATGTTCCTAGCAACATTATTTCCCTAACAAGTAATTTTAAACTTTATTTAACGTACAAAATGTTTTTGAAAATATTTTTCTTTGTCAGCAACAATGTTAACATCTAACAAAATTTATTTTATATAAAAATTTTTAATCGAAGTTCACTTCAAGTTAAATATACAATTTATTTGAAAATATTTATTTTTGTTAATTTTTTTTTCAAATAAATTGTATATAAAACTTGAAGTGAACTTCGATTAAAAATTTTTATAAAAAATTTTACAATTAATACTCCCAAGAGGAACAATTCTCATTTAATTAAAATTTATTTTATTAAAAAAAGTATGCTTTTATTACAAAAATTAATTGTCGAGAGCTTTACGCAACAAAGTTGCTAAACAATTATACTAGTAACCAATGTTGCTAAACAATTTATATATATTTAAAGTCCTTATATACATAAATGTACATAGATCAAAAAAATCATTATAACAACAATGTTTATAAACAATGTTTATTATAAAATGATCAACTTCATTTCGAACAGTTTCATTTTTTATGCTTTTAACATTAAAAAATATAAGAACATTTATTATTTTTAGTTTAACTGTTAATTGATAATTTTTCGGCTGAGTTGGGGATTGAACCTGGGTTGTTGAATTTACATGTTTCGAGAACCACCACATTCTCTCATCAGAATTCTTTGTGTTCTAACCTCTGCACTACTGCAGTGCCCGCTAGCCAACAGTCAAACATCAATCCTTTAACCAACTCAGCCAAAAAATTATCAATAAATTTTAATAATAATTTTCATGTAACAATTCCTACCTTCAATAAAAATAATTTAATGAAAATTAAATTTAATGAACTCAAGCCTAATTAAAGAAATATCAAAAATTAAAAAATATATTTTGCCAAATCTAAAAACAAAAGTTAGATTTAGAACACAAAGTTGCTAAACAAAGTTTCTTATTAGAAATTTGTTCTAACCTTTCTCGTTGTGCAAGTGTTATTTCTTTTTCTTTTTTGATTTGTTTATGCAAAACAAATGTTAGTATGTATGTTACAAAGTACTTTCTTACACCCCATACAATTACTTTGGCTTAAGAAAAACCAAGAAAAATACCAGGAAACTATAAGAGCAACTAAAAAAAAAGCTCACACGAAACCATTTTTATGTTGACTTGCAGCTATAAAAAAAACTAAAGCAACACAAAGGTGTAGTATCAACATTTTACATTTATTGCAACAAAAAACACACACAGAAGAATCAAGAGATGGAAATCAGAAAAGGCTTTAGAAAAGAAATACCACCTAAAGGGTCAAAGGTTTTATGTTTCTTAAACGAATAGAAATGCAAAAAACATGCATATACAATAACCATGACCTTTTTTCCTTTCTACGCGGATTTAAGTTAGAACTTTTGAGTTCTTTCTAGTCTTTTTTTTTTTGTTTGTTTGCTGGTTTCTTTTTTTGTTTTTTTTTTCAACAGATCAAAACTTTGAAGATATAAAACGAGACTAAAAAAATAAAGAAAAACCAAATCGAAATGAATGAATAAGCGAACTGAATGATGTACAAACGTGTATAAATGTAGTATTTGTTTTCTATTTGTGTTTTGTTCTATGACCCAGTTTTAATTCTTCAGCAGATACTTTAAGTATTGTTTTGAAAAATGATATCACTGTTTTTTTTTTTTTTTTGTTCATGTTTCCCATATCGTATGCACATTTTTATGTTGTAAAACATTTTGACGGTTTATTGCATTACAAATACAGACCTATATAATTTATATATTTTATAGATATATGTATATGTATGTATAAGTATCTGTTAGATAGAAAAACACCCCTTTCACTTGAACTGCACAATTATATATTTCTGTTTTTAATCGGAGATGTTGCATGTCTCATTTAAGAGTATGTTAATGTTAAGTGTATTTGTATTTATATTTTTTCTTTCTATTTCTCTATTGAATACAATTTCATTGTCTTTGTTAAGCAAGTTACAATTTTATTTTTTTTTTTGTCTTATCAATGGATTTTCATATAAAAAATGTTGCATTCAGTTTGTAGTTTAATATTGCTTGCAAATTTCGTTTGAACTTATACTAATTAATGTTAAGTAGCTGACTATATAACATCAAATACTAAAGAACACCCACTTAAAGGAATTTCAATGATTTTTCAAGTATTTCATAGTTTTGCAAAAAGTTGATTACAATTGTAGTTTAAAACATATTGTAGGTACAAATTAGAAAATAAAGTTAAAACTAATAAATTGTATATTGCAGCTTTACTTGTGTTTCCTCGATGTTCTTATTCTACAGCATGTTAATGATAAATATTATAGAATTTTTTAAAAATTTTTCTTTAACAATTTACTTGTGTAACAATGTTCCCAAGCAATGTTAAATTGTTAAATGTTACAACGATATTTATTTTAACAAAATTTATATGTTGTTATTGTAATATAATAGTGACATTGCTGCCAACGGTTTTACTTCAAGCGTACAAAAACATTTACCCCCTGGCCCACGATGTCGAACGATAACGTTCGCTTAGATAAGACTTAAGACACAAACTTGATTGTGGAATAAACAAACTTGATTGAGTAAAAAAGTGTGTGTCTTAAGTCTTATCTAAGCGAACGTTATCGTTCGACATCGCTGGCCAGGGGGTTAAAGAACATAATTTTGTTTCTCAAATGTTTGCAACAATGTTGCTAAACAGTATTCTCAGTGGAAACATGTACACTTCATTCAAGACTTGTTATTTTGAGCCACATCATGTTTTATAACAAAATGTACTGTTATATTTGACAACAATTTATATAGCTGATAAAATATGTATATATAATTATAGCAACAATGTTTACTTAAAAAAAAGTTTCATATTGTTTAAGGCAATTTATATTTCAGATCAAAATAAAAAATATGTTAAATTTTAAATAATCTTTGTTTTGCAACAATGTTGCTAAATATTGTTTTTAATAAAACATTTCTGTTATTAACAAAAAAAAATATATTTTCTTTATCATACATAAATATGTAATAGTTAAAGCAACATTGCCTATAAACAATGCCTACTTTTAAAATAATCCATTTTATGTCTTGCAACTGTGTTGCTTAACTATATCTCTGCAACATTTTTATTTAATTAAAAATAGTATTAACTAACCCCATCATTTTTGTGATTTGAAAACAAATATTGTTAAAAAATGAAAATATGTTTCAAGAAAAACTAAAAAATAAAAGTACAGCATTTCTGCAACAATGTTGCCACACTGTATTTCTTTCAAAAATGTCGCAATATTTACAAGACAACATTATTTAAATTATTAAAATTGAATAAAAACGTCAAGCAAAATATTAAAAAATAATCACCTAAATGGTTTAAGTTTGTTTATAAACAATTCGTAGGTATGATGACAGCAAAATGTTGCTGATATCTTAAACAGAACTGTTTATTTACAAACACGTTATAAATAAAATACAAATACATAGGTATAAACATTTTGAAAATCTGTATCTAGTAGTTACATACACGTTGCTGTTACACATTTCCATAATTTTTGTTTATTAAATTTAAATCAACTTTTAACATTACAAGTTCAAGACCACTCGACACTCTTTTAGTTTATGAACAAAATTTCAAACTATGTTTATATTTGGCACTTTTATTTTGGCCACAATATAATTTGTAATATTTTGCTTCTATGTACAAATTATATCGCTTTAAAAAAATTTTTATATCATTAATTTCTTTTAAAATTATTAAGCTGTTATTATGAAATTATGTGATTGACATATTAATTCTGAATTTGTATCAAAAAAAAAAAAAAACTAACAAAATAATTCAGAGAAACTTGCATAACACCGTGGCGGAGGGGCGTGCGGACGGCGTGTTACTGTGTTAATAATATTAAGTACTAGCATGACCAATATTATGGAGAATTTGTGTCTCCATCTGAGAGGGGTAGACTTAAAACAAAAGAATTATATTGTACCTATACACACATCTATGCATACATAAGTATATGTATGTGTGCAGACACATAAAATGTTTATATACATTTACTTAGTAACTGACGTTTATACAATTTGGTCGTTTTTCGAGACGATTTTTCTACATATTGTACTAGTATTAATTTTTGGATTTATGATCGTAAGAAGTTTTTTGTTTATTTATATGGCCGCAACAGAATATAAGTGTAAAGTTTTATTTTGATTTTATTTATTCCAGGGAGGAAGTATTTTTTTATTAACACGAACACGAGTACTAGTAGTTTTTTATTTAAATTTTTAATATTGTCTATGCGGTTTAGATTTTTTCAAAAATGTATGTGTGATTTTAAAGCTGTAAGGGTTTTAATGGGGTTTGTTTAAACAAATTGTTTAAGTGTGGTAGTACATAGTTAACAATTTTGTTGATGTTGAGTGTGATTGTTTAAAAGATTATTATTATTATTATTATTTCGTTGTTAAATAAAAAATTTACATAAAGTTTGTTGAACTCTGTTTAAGGTGTCTGAATGCCGTATTTGTACAAATTTATTTGTTTGGAATAATTAAATAAAAATATAGTATATATAAAAAAGTGGACTTAAATTTATATATTTTATGGGGAACATGTTGCTGAAAATGAATTTTCAGAATTATTTATTAATATGGTTCTTAAAACATTAAGTTTGTTAGCAACATGTTGCTGGTAATAGTCAGGTAAAACTCACTGAAATCAATTATTTAAAAATTTCATAATTTGAAGAATTTTTCATAAATACGCATTTTTAAGCAACATATTGTTAGCAACTTATAAATATGTACTTATAGTTTCTATTATATGTAGATATTTGTTCAATTCACAAGTAATGTTGTATGTTATACATTGTATGATACAACTCTTTGATTGTGAACACAATTTTGAGCAAAGTCGTATGTTTATGTTGTCAAGCTTTCAAAATGTCAAAAGCGAAATATTAAAAATTAATAATACAAGTGAGGAAAATAATGCATACATTTAACAATTTAGTCTAGTTTGTAAAAATGATCGTTGTTCATAAATTAAATATAGGGTGATTCAAGTAAATAGATATACTTCTTTCAATAGTCTTTTTTTGACAGATCGCGTGTGAGTCGTGTCATACTGTCATGTTTATTACGAAAATTCACGTTCTGTGAGGAATGTGTTTCGTGCACTTCGCTCAACTTATGGTCAGCATAATCGACCTACTGTTCATCGGTCCATATTATTGTATTGTACAAAATATTTACTTATAAATTACCAACAATATTTGTACAATTATTGTACATTCAGACGACGTACAACTCCTACGAAACTTGTGAATTGAACAATTATGCTTTCTATGTGTTTTTATTAATTTTTTTAGTAAAAGCAATATCTAAGCAACATGTTGCTGGTTACTAACAATTGTTTAAATTTTAAATTAGTATTTTGTATACTTTGGCTTTAATTGTTCTCTGAGGCTAGAGTGTACTTTTGCAGAAATACGATATATTTAGGTCAGCACAGCAAAACGTTTCTACTAAAAAGAATTTTTATTTGTGTGTTGCAGAATTTGAAACACTAAACGAAAATGTATTTGGCTCATATGAAATATTCCATTAAACAAACACCAAAACATATTTGTCATTCATGTGACTGAATAATTAGCAGGTTTCTACTCTTTATCAACATGTTGCAATATACGCTTCGATCAATTCTTTTGCAATATATACAACATTTTTTAAAATCTTTGTTTTAAAACGCCATTCTGTCCATAAATCACTTGCTTTATTTTGTAATACAAATTCTAAAGTGAAAAAATATTGTAATAAAGAATATAGCAACCATACAATATTTATTTACAATACAATATGTATGTCACTTTAATAATTTATGGCGATCAGATAAACTGAACGTTAGTCCAGCCTGAAAACTAGCTTCTTTTAAGTTCTTTTTCCACTGAACGCAAAAAAATATGACATTGAAACACAAATAAGGATATTTTTTTTTGCAATTTGTTTAGCCTTTTAATAAAAGGCGGCTTTTTGCACACAGAAAACAAAATATATAATGTGATAAATTTCAAAGAAATGCGTTAAAAAAGTGTCATGACATTGTAAAATTTATGAGTTTTATTTAGAGGTATTTGGAAGTTTTTTTCGCTAACCAGAATTTCACTGAATAGTTTGTCATTTAAGGGAGATTTATTAAATGTTTGTTTTAATTAACTATAAATAATACAATAGCAATATGTTAAGAAAGAAAAAGTTGTTTCTCTCTTTTCACTGGGTATCAAACGGCAAAATATACGTTTGCTAAATTCGCCTGACCAAAGACTAACAAGTAGTTAACTACCTACCTAGCTACCAGTTTTGCAAGCTGTAAGTAATACTCTTGTCACATGTTGTATAATTTCAGAAATCTTTTAAAAACAGAAAATCAAATTCAGATTTAGATACTAAAGCCATTAATTAGTTAATTAGACATTATTAAAATTCTAGGTTTGTTTCATAAACTTTGAATCCCTGTTAATTTTTTTTAAAATCAGTATTTATGGTTGGTCATTCCAAATAACAAAAAAAAAAACAAAATAAAACAATATTTAATCATTTATTCAGTGCGTGTAATTAAAGTGTGATTTGAGATGAATTGTTTAAACATATATACAAAGAAAACAAAAAAAACAAACGCTTAAATACATTGATTTATTTAAAATACAAATAATTTGATGCTACAAGGAAGTTTATACGTGTTTGTTTTTAGTTTCGTTTAATTTTTTATAAAAAACTTTATTGTGTGTTAAATATTTAACAAATTAGCAATATAAACAAAAAAAATAATTAAATTGTAACTAATACTTGTAGCATCTTTATTTTTTGTTGCTTTGTTTCAGTTCGAAATTGTACGCTTAGAATTTCTAATTGAAAGTAAGGAAATCGGGATTTTTCAAAATGGTAATCTCTCAAATGTAATTACGCTGGCAACAAGGTCAGTGTACGGCATCGGAAAACGGGTAGTTTGTTTTCTCATTCAATTAACTGGCAGTTCAATAACTTACAAATTAAACGGTAGAATCATGTTGTTGCATGACTAATTAATTTGCCGTTAGTTTCGTTTTTTTTCAGTTTCATAAATTAAACGCAATTAAATTAATTATATTGTGCTTTAATGTGTTGCTTCTTACAATATTAAATTAAAATTAAAAAAAAATGTTTTAGAAAAATTTAGTTTTAGTTTATTTATTTAAAAATAGCAATTTAATTAATCACTTAATTAGTCTGGAATGTTGTCATAACAGTTTTCGTAGCGAAAAATATCTCAATATTGTCGATTTTAATTTCTGGTTTCCATTTTAAGGAGTCCAATTAATCAAATCAAGATCAAAGGAGCCCAATTGATCAAATTAAAAATAGACCGTAAAACTGAATAATAGAAAATATCCAGTCAAGTTTTTTTACTTAAACTGGCTGCTCATCTTGCTTCCCAAACTCCCCGTCTAACTAGATACAACAGATTAAATGCAAAAAAAAGAACACGAAGAGAGAGTACAGATTGCCCCAACTCAAATCTAAGCTAAAAGATTGCATAAAAATACTTAAAGAGCTCCTGGAATATCAGAAAATTTAATCACTAAATAAATATTTAGAAAATCTGTACGCAACTCCGCAATCAGATTACACACTATGGCGAGCCACTAAAAATCTTAAAAGACCTGTGGTATTTAAGCCCCCCTTGCGAAACTTAAGTGGTGGTTGGGCAAGAAATGACTCTGAAAAAGGCAATCTATTTGTAAATCATTTGAAAAATGTATTTACCCCAAACCCATCAAATGAATCAATAGACTTGCCACCAGTCACACACCATTTAGGAATAGCATTACCCCTACGTTTTGAGATTCGAGATATCGAAAAGGCTATTATTGATTTAACCCTTTGACAAGGAAATTAATTCTCACCATTGCAAAATTTTATATGTGGTTTTTATAGCTTAAAAAGGCTTCAAAAAACGTGTGTAAAAAATTATTGGAAAAAATTTTTATTCTAAAGTGGGTTTTGAACAACAACAAAACAAACAACCGATAACGGTAAATTAATTGCATGTATGCAGAAAAACAAATCAGTGACGGGTTGATAAAATCGACGTACAGTATAATGTGATGTGATCATTACTACACGAACTAGTACTTTGTCAAAGTATTTCCTTTGGGAAAATTTGTAACTGGTTCCTATACAACAAAAAAGTTGAGACCAAAAACAAAATATTGAAATAAATGAAAAACCTTTCCTTTAAAATTACTTAGAAATCCTGTTTGCCGATTTCAGTTTAAGCCTCAAATTAATAATTCAATTGAATTGAACTGGTTTGCAAACAATGCACCTGTTTTTTAATGGTAATTTATCAGTAAATTTCATGTCTCACATGTTAAACGTGAGTTTTTGAAAGTTTTTTATTTAACTTATAGATGATTTATTTAAATTGTAATATCATCATGACCGTTAAAACCCGCCAATTGCAAAATTTTTTATTCATGAAACTGTTTTTTGTTGTATTTTAATGACTTTTGGTAAATTTTATAAACAATATGTGGTCAATGTATAAACAAATTTAATGAGCAAGAAATAGTTTTGCGAAATAAATAGTAAAATAATAGTTTTATCAAGTGAAAAATTTAATTCAGTGATGGAAATTTTTAGTATTAAAAAGCTTTCTAGATATACATAAGTCATTAACAAATAAAAGAAAGCATAAACTTTACAATATACATATAAGGCTAACTAAAATATTTTTCATTTAAAAAGCTAAAAAATTTAAATATTAAAGCCCTCATTCATAAAAAATTAAAGTAGACTTCAAATGTACTTTAAGAAAATTGTGTATGAAAATTTTGTTTAAAAGCACCCTTCAAACCTACTTTATTTTTTATGAATACGGCAGTAAAGCTTTTTTATCTAGATATCGTTAATAACAAAAGGATATAAAATCATTTTCTTTGATAACTTTTAATTTAATAATTTAAGCGAAACTTTGTAAGCTTTTTACTTAATTCCCCCCCAAAATTTGTATCTTCTTGCAGATATATTTATCACAATTCGGTTACTTACCCGCCTCCGCTCGTAATTCTGCCAATGGCGGTCTCTTGGATGCCAATACCTGGATCAAAGCTGTGCAGGACTTTCAAAGTTTTGCCGGTTTGAATACGACTGGTGAACTGGATTCAGAAACCATGGAGTTAATGTCACTGCCACGCTGTGGTGTACGTGATAAGGTGGGCTTTGGCAATGACAACCGTTCGAAGCGTTATGCCCTACAGGGCAGTCGTTGGCGTGTAAAGGCTTTAACCTACAAAATATCCAAATACCCCAAGCGCTTGAAGAAACCTGATGTCGATGCTGAAATCTCAAGAGCTTTTGCTGTCTGGAGTGAATATACAGATCTAAGTTTCACACCAAAAAGTTCCGGACCAGTACATATTGAAATTAAGTATGTTTTGAAAGCTTTAATAAATACATAAATATTATTTATTTGTTTTACTCATTTAAGATTTGTTGAAAGTGAACATGGTGATGGTGATGCTTTCGATGGTGTGGGTGGTACTTTGGCTCATGCTTTCTTCCCCGTGTTTGGTGGAGATGCGCATTTCGATGACGCTGAGGTATGGACTATTGGCAGTCCACGTGGCACCAATCTTTTCCAAGTAGCTGCCCATGAATTTGGTCACTCTTTGGGTTTGTCTCATTCAGATGTACGTTCGGCTTTAATGGCTCCTTTCTACCGCGGCTTTGAACCTGTTTTCAAGTTGGACTCTGACGATGTTTTAGCCATACAAGCTTTGTATGGCAAGAAATCTTCTCCAAAAAGTAATGGACTCAATCCCACTAGTGGTGGAGCCTTCCCTCGTACCACACAAAGACCCGCCTTTGCTCCGCCACGCACACCGCGTGATGATCAGTTGTGTAAAGATCCCAAAATCGATGCTCTATTCAATTCAGCCGATGGCCAGACTTATGCTCTCAAGGGTAATAAGTATTATAAGCTTACGGAAAACTCAGTGGCTGACGGATATCCTAAATTTATATCGGAAGGATGGCCAGGTTTACCAGGTGGGTGATTGGCATGTGTACTCTTAGGAAAATATCCGTTTCTTTATAAACAATTTCATTTGACTTCCTTTAGCCGATATTGATGCTGCTTTTACGTATAAAAATGGCAAAACGTATTTCTTCAAGGGTACCAAATATTGGCGCTACAATGGCCGTCAAATGGATGGCGACTATCCCAAAGAGATTAGTGAAGGTTTCACTGGTGTACCCGATCATTTGGATGCTGCCATGGTTTGGGGCGGTAATGGTAAAATTTACTTCTACAAAGGCAGTAAATTCTGGCGTTTTGACCCCTTAAAGAGACCACCAGTTAAGTCCAGCTATCCTAAGCCCATTTCAAATTGGGAAGGCTTGCCAAATAGTTTAGATGCTGCCTTACAATACACAAATGGTTATACCTACTTCTTTAAGGGCGATAAATACTATCGGTTTAACGATAGAACATTTGCAGTAAGTATCGTTAAAATATCTTACAAACTTGAAATAAAATAGATAAAAGCTTTTTACATTTTAAAAAGTTCAATTACAATTTTTCTTATTTAAATAATCTTTTATGTTTTGCTATTTATTAAACAGGTCGATTCTGCTGATCCTCCATTCCCCCGCCCTTCAGCACACTGGTGGTTCGGTTGCAAGAATACGCCCTCTACAACAGGTAATATTGTGGACAATTCACAGGAAACTGAATTGCATGAATCATCTTTCAATGATTATGAAAATGGTGATACAGTATTTGATGCAGGTGAGTGGAACCGACCCAGGACTAAAATATAAATTAAATATAATAAAAAACTAAACATTTTAAAAAGAAAAATACTAAAGAATAGTTCAAAATTTGTATATACCCCAAAACAAAACAACAAAACAAAACAATTGATCTCTTAAAAAAACAATTTTTAATTATAAAAATTTGATATTTAAAATTCTTTAATAGTTTAGTTAAACTGAAAAAGTAAATTTTCCGTAAAAAAAGCAATTACACAAAGAAAATAATGAAAAGTGGTATGTTATATTAAGTTTTATAAGTATGTATAAAATTATGTATAAGAAATCTGTTAATTTTTGCTGTTTTATTATTAATTAATTATAATTATGTATAATGTTTACTAATATTTTTCTACAAACATATTAATTATC
Source organism: Bellardia pandia (assembly GCA_916048285.2). Taxonomy (NCBI): domain Eukaryota; kingdom Metazoa; phylum Arthropoda; class Insecta; order Diptera; family Calliphoridae; genus Bellardia; species Bellardia pandia. Next base: position 27,372,404 of record OU696533.1, on the reverse strand, counting down.
TATTTTATATGTATACACAAAACAATTTTATTTTTAAGTGTTTATGAAAGAAAATACATAATATTACATCCTTCTATTATATAGCGAATGTCTAATGTCTTTATTTAAATCATAAAAAAACTGCTACTACTCTATTTTCTTTCTCTGTACAATTCTTCTCTTCCATACCATTTTAGAAATTTGGGTTGGTTTTTAATGGTTGTTTTAAACATCTTTTTTAATTCATAAACTGCCTTTTAGAAAAATTTTAGGATAAAAAGTTTAATTATATTTCCACCACCATGGTTAATAAACAATAAATTTTAAAGTTTTTTTCTATATTTCAAGAAAGGCAAGTGTTTTTAAAATAATTTTTTAAATGCACAAACGTTTTTATAAAAACTCAAAAAAAAAAAAAAAAAAAGAATTAAATATGTAATTAAACATTAATATTACGTGTCAAAAACAATGAAAATCAATTTTCCAATACACACTCAAGCTAAAATAACAAATACACAGCAAACACAATTGCACCAAGTAAAACAACGACAAAGCAAAACAAATGCACAACAAATAGCTTAGCAACAAATAATAAACAAAAACATAAAAAGACGCAACCGCTAAATAAAATATATAATGAATTCGTTTATTTATTTCAAATAACTTCGTTTATTTAGAACAAGACACAACAAATATTTAGTTATATTTTATTTGATGATGTTTGATCTTGCAAAACACTTGCAAGAGTAAACCACGTCAAAGAAATTTGTGCTAAAACAAGTGGTTACGCTCTTTTGAGTAAATATTTGCCAAGTGTTACCATACCTTTAGTAAATAAACAAAACCTTTAAGGCCCAACTATAATATGCATAAGCAAGCTTAAGCAAATTGCAAAAGTTAACGAAAAGGCTGTCAAATGCATAACTAGTTCAGAGTTAACTTTCAGGTGGCTACAATGACTTTGAAACTTTTTGTCCACAGTTGCTCATTTATGTTTAAAAAAAATGTTTTTATTTTAACAAAAAGCCATTAAATTACTATATTTTATAAATATTATTATATTATTTTATAATTAAAAGAAAACTTCGTACCCGAAACGCATAATTTTTCCTTTTTTTAATTTTTCGGCAAAAGTACTAAAATGTACAGCTGTGGTAGCACTAAATTGTAAATAATAATAAACGTTTACATATGTTTTGTTAATTTTCGTATTGTGTTTGTAAAAATGGAGAAAAGACTTAAAAATTTAAATAATATGAAAATATTAAAGTTAGCGCTTGAAGGCCTGTGCACATTAAAAGAAATAAGTGAACTACACTGTAAAAGAAGAAGACGCTCTTGTTCTGTCAGAGAAATAAACCACGACAGAGACATCTTTGTTAAAATAAAAAGGGCCCTTTTATTATAAAGGCACTTATTTTTTCCACATTTTCTATTAAATTTAAAATAAATGTATTTTCTTCTTTCTCCATTTTGTTAAAAACACAAACAAACAACAAATAGCTGATTCCGTACGGAATATGCGATCAGTTTCGCTTTTTGCTTAAGCAAATGACAGTTGAAAAACTTAACGAAAAGTTTCGTTAAGTACATTATAGTTTGCCACATACAATTTATATGTATTCGCAGGGTTGCTTAAGCTAGCATATGCACATTATAGTTGGGCCCTTACATATCAATTGTGCTCTTCTCAGCCACTCTCACAAACACACCAACATTTATAACCAAAAATAGAGAAATACAAAAATACTTTAGAGCAAGAACAACCAAAATAAACAAACGTTCATAATTAAAGCCGCCCAGGATTGTAAATTCGGTGCTGTTTCTGTTGAGTTTTTTAGCCAGGTGGTGAAGGATATAATGAAAACCGCTAGTAATTTCGTTAAAAAAAATATTATTTCACTTTATTCAAAACATAAGCCCAGTTTACATATTTTTAATAAAAAGTTTTTATGGATATTACTCGAAAATATTAAAAAACCAATTAAAAGATTCAATTTATTTATTTTAATTGAATGAATTTATTTTTAAATATTCCACAATTTGTGTTTTACTAACAAAATTTTGTGTAAATTTAACAGCTGCATATTAAAAAAAACCATTTGCTCATTGTCAGAAAATATTTCTGCATTATTGCATTATCAACTTTCATGATTTTTCAAACCCATTCATGATTCATTTCAAGGTTCTGGTTCGAATTTTCTGTAAATATTTTTATTTCATTATTTCTGAATAGGGTAAGTATAATATAATTAATTCATTTTAATATACAACTAAATTATTTAAATCATACTAAAAGCATTCATATGAAAATACAATGTGAAAAGTTTTCAAAGTGCCCCATTGATTTCGTTTTCTATCATCTATTCGTATAATTTTATAAAGTATTTTGTGTGTAATTTGTTAAAGTTTCATTTAAAAAAATATCCCGTCATAGTCGCCACTTAAATGGTTAATTTTTGAATATTCCTAAAATTTAGCACAATGTGCTTACAGTACGTCTTATAAGTGTAGGTGGTTTGATTTGACATCCGTGAAAAAAATAATAAGCATCAGATTTGACGGACGCCGCCACACGCTGTCATCATGGATCTGCTTTTCTTGGAAAAAGTTATTTTAAAATAATTTGATGCGATTATCTTTGAACAAATTTTATTTCATATTATTGAATATTACTTTAATATTACACTACTTCAAAAAAATTTAACTAAGCTTAAAATTAAAATAAACTAATTAATAACGCTGAAACCTTATACGAGTTTATATCGTTAATGACAAACACAAATTGTTTGTACTTAAACCCTCCTAAAGTATGCTGTAACTGTAAATAACTTTGTAATTCATAATAAAACCAAACAAACTGTTATAATCGTTATACACATAAATCATGTTACTTCCTTTTTTGTGTTTTTTTTTTGTACATTTTGTTGCTAAACTTAAGTTATACACTAAAAAATAAATAATATATAACAAGGGTTAATAATAATAATTAATTTTAACCACCTATAAATACATAATCTAGCATACCATGCTCAATTTAAAATAATTTTTTAAAAAATTTAATACACACAATATTAAAAACAACATTTTGATAAGAAAAAAACTCCAAACAAATAATTAACTAATTTTATTGTTTTTTTTTTCATAATTACAGTTACTTTAAGAACTTCACACTTAAAAAGAAAAACAAATCAAAAACCCAAAAATTAAACAAAACTACAAACTAAATATGTATATTTTTGGTCAACTCTGGTCGGTTTCACTAATCTGAATTAAATATTATATATTTGTAAAAAAGAACTTATACTTATAACTATAACTATACACAACAACAACAAAAAAACTAATAAAAGTAACTAACATTTAAACTAAGTAATTAGTCTAAAAACGTTTAACTAATAAAAATGAACTAATATTTAAAAACGGTAGTAGTTTGTAAATAAAACCACTTCTACTCTTAACAAATAAATATTTTCTTTCGTAGCATTCCATTTATTTTCTAGTTGTACTTTTTTAGTTAAATATTTAGTTTATTTAACATTTGTTTAAATACAAAAAAAAAATTATTTATTATATGTATGTTTTATTCTCCTACCTATTATTTAGTTTATCTGAAATTTATAATTTTTTACACTAAACCTGAACGTAGTTTTGTTGCATTTTACCTCCTTTTATGCGTATTTGAATATTTTTTGTATTATTCTTTTTTATAAACCTATTATTTATTGTTGTTATTATTTTAAAGTATGTAGTTTACCCAACCACCTCTTTCCCTTTTATGTTACTAAATGTTGCGTTGTTCACCATTTTTCTGTTATCGTTGATATCAAAATTTACACATCACTATGTGTTTTTTTTGGCATATTAAACTGTTATACACATACATGAAAAAATATTATTGTTAACATAAACACAATTTATAAAAAGATGCATGTTTTCAAATGTTTGCTAGAAAAATTGGTTAAACTTTAAACACATACATATGTATGTATGTAAATCAAAATTTGCATGAATTTTTTGTAATAAATTGAATTAATTTTATGCACGTTTTAAATCTATTATATTTGTTATAAATACTATTTTAGTTATAAGAAAGGTTCATTTACAAAAATACAAACATTTCTGAAACTAACTGAACTTAAGGTACGGTCACACATGGCAAATATTTGACGAAAATTACGTACCCACTAAATAAAATTTGCTTTAATTCTTGTGTTTATTTTGAATGTTACTTTTACTAAAGACAAACCACAATACAAGTTTAGTTTTATTTTATTTGACTCTGTTTGCTCTTACAAAACGCTGATAAGAATAAATATTGTTAAATACAGTGATTACGCTTTATTGGTAAATATTTGTCAGGTGTGACCGTACCCTTGCTGTGGGTGGTCTTTTTGTGTTCGGCCAGATTTAGTTTGTTATTAGATAAAAAACTACTCTACACATGTAATCTATACATTTTAATTACATATATTTTTTAAATTTTGTGTTTAATTTGAGTCTGTAACTATCTCTGATTTCGGAGATATTTTGAAGATTTCAAAAACTACAGTTAGTGACAGTAATATTCGGTATTACTAAAGATATAAGATTTCGCACAATTGAATATTAATGACGCACAATATATTGGCTACCTGAATTAATTTAGTTTTTTTTTTATTATATTGGCATTGTTTTTTATAAATACAAAAGTGAATTCCCAAATGTATTTATATGTTCTTAATAAATCAAGAAAAAATATTATAAAAATATGCAAGTGTACCTTAATATGAATCGGTTGAATATATATCTTTAGTAATACCGTATATTAACGGCATTAACTGTATGTGAATGAGTACTCAATCATTTCTATTACCTAAACTAATTCACTTGGCGATAATATTGATATTTTTATTTGTAGCACAGTGTTAATTGTTACTAATATATTGATTTAAGAGACTTACACACATTTCACTAATTTTACAGAAACATTTAATAAGTATTTAAATTCAATTTATCAAATATTGCCAATCGACATTTAAGTTTATTTAAAAAAATTGCAAATTAAACATATGCCTATCAGAAATTTTAAAATATTTTAACAATATATCCATGATATTAAAAAATCCTCACAATTTTCTGATAAATTATTGAAATGTTAGTGTTAGGTCCTTTTGTATTTCAGGCGACAACATATATCATCATAAATCTCACATATTTTTGTGATATTTGGTATAATTTCTCAAAACCAAAAACTACATATTAATTTTAACAAAAACTAACAAGTTTTTGTATTCAAAATTATATTATAAATAAAATACATATGTATAGGTTGTTAAAATATTTTGACAAAAAAGCGTCTTCTATTTGCACAAATATTTACATATTTAAATAAGCTAACTTTTAAAAAAATCACAATAAAATCTTTTCGAACATTTTTTGTTGAAAATAACAAAAATATTGAATGATTTTATTTAAAATTTTCAAATAACAGACAGTTAGAAAAAATCACCAAATTATCTCTTTATTATATTATCTTACATTTGTTGACAAAAAGTTATTTAGATTTTTTGTCAAATATTTTATCTATGTGAACGTACCTTAACACTAACACTAAGTTTGTCATTGAACCTTTCTTTGCTATTTTTATTAAATTTAAAACACATTTATACAAAATACAAAACTGCATGTTTGTGTGTCAAAAAAAAAAACCTTAATAACGAGAAAGTAAACCAAGCTTTTATAAATTAGTAATAAAAATATTTTTTATTTTTTTATTTTATAAACCGCATATTTACAGGCGTACGAAAACGTGGATAAATAACATCATACACAAATATACATACAATACATAAAAAAACACTCTACACGTCACAAAACAATACATATTACAATGCTTCGTCAATTACAACGTAAAACCCAAACGTAAACAATTACTAGAAATTCTTTAAGTGTAGTGTGTAGTATTTATTTGAAAATCCTTTTGCTCTCTTTCTCTCTATCAGATTGTCTTAATCACACTTTCTTTGCAATATATGTCTTTCTAATTTACAATGCTTAGATGTGCTAGTATTAAATAGTGAAGCAAACAGGCATATTTTTCTTTTTTACTTCTCTTTTACACTTATCAGTTATTCTCTGTTATTGTTTTTATTATTGTACTGTCTCTGCTAATGTAATTGAGTGTGTAAAGTTTAGATTAGAGAGTAGGCAATTAAAAAAAATTAAACAAAATGCCTGCCGCACGTTTTTATTTGAATCTTAGTTAGTCTTGTAAATTCCTGTCTTTATTCTTGCTATTGGCACAAATTGAAATGTGATTTTAAATTAATTTTATTTTCTTTTTTATTTATTTATTTAAAAACCAATTACGACTTTAAACGAATTCCAAAAACTAAACATTCAAAAACGAATTTGAAAAACACAAAATTTTTAAAATTTTATAAATGATTCTAACTCAAAAACCACAACACCAGATGTTAATAAAAGAGATGTAAATAATGAGCGACCATTTGTACCGCCTGGCTGGATGTGGAATATAGCACGTTCATGGTTTTAAAGTTTAACACAACAACAACAACTAGAAATATGACTCAAATCATATCTAACTTAAAGCAAATGAAACGTGATATTTTTTTGTAAAAATAAAGAGAAACAAAAACTAATACAAACTAACTAAATCTAAGAAAAACAAAGATAATTATAACTTGAAAATTTTTATTATGACACATGCTGTTGTTCATTTTTTACAAACAAAAAAACCGAACGACAAAAAAAACAACTGAAAACAATTCATCATCATCATAATATTATTTTGTACTCAAAACACAATTAAATCTATCCAACTGCAAAACTGTGCAAGGGTGGTCATTGTTTTGTGTCCCGTGTGTAAATATGCGTCCGCCATATCAACATTGTACAGCTGAACGCGCTAAGCGAACGTTTAACTTTTAGTCCTAAATTCCTATAACAAAACAAAGCTGCTGCCAACAACTTTGCCATACATTTTTTGCCAAAACAAATAAGCAACGCTTTAAAAACTATAAAAAAGTACGTTTTAATTTAATTTTAATTTATATTTATCTCGTTTTGTTTTCAAATTTAAAGCATAAAACAACAAAAACGTTTGGTTTAGTGTAAAAACAAGATTATTATTTACCTATATATTTTATTTTATATGATTACATATGTTTGTATATTTTATAATAATAACTTATTTATTGGTTAAATTTATTTTCACAACTGGATTGTTTATCATACATATATAAATATAAATTTGTACATAATATCATGTTCCATCATAATGTTTATTAATTTTAATAGAAATTATTTGCATGATTTTTCTACAAAAAAGATATACTGTTTATTAAACTTTTGTAAATTACAAAACAATTCAATTTTATGGTTTTTTAACGTGGGTTTCTACTAAACTGATGTCCGCAAACACTTAACACAATAATAGATACATAGACGTTTTAAACTTTAGCCACTGCGTATGATTGATTGAGTTTGCAATTAAAATTAATCATACGACGGACGTTACAGCCAATCACATGGCCTACATTTGACACAAAAGACTTAATTAACACCACTACAAAAAATACATGTACATATTTCAATACTTAGTGGCTACGTTTTTTTCTGACCATGCCTACAGGACTGTTCATATGAGTTTTTTAAGACCAAAATACGCCAAGCAATGTACCTGTACTTGTAGTTTTTCTCAACTTAAACGAGCCAGAAAAATATTTATAACCTGTTAGAATGTAACAATTGTACAAGTGTAATCAGAACCTCTTAAATTACTCCTAAAACCCTTTAGAATGCTATTGTGATTCTAAAGTCATTCTAGAGTTTTGGCACTAGTTATACATTGTTTATAAACAAGTTCTATAGGTCTTTTATTAGCACTAATCTTTATTGTTTTTTTTTTACTTTCCAATCTTTTTCTTGAACTGGTTCCAAAGCACGACAATTTTAAACAAATATTATTTCTAAAAACGTGAGTTTACTCCACAAAGCTTCCCTAGAACTAGATCCGAGTACAACAATAATATAATAGCTGGTTTCAGAACCATTCCAAATAACGTGTATTGCAGAGCAACGATTCCTTAGTACAAGTTCTACAAGTGACAATTTGAAACAAAAATCATTGCAATTTAATTAATTTAATTTATTTAATTTATTTGTTCAATCGTATTATCAAATTATCCTTATAAAATTCTAAGATTGAACAATATTCGTCCGACTGCTTTATTAAATTATCTATACAAATGTCCTCGCAGAAAAAGCAATATGAAATTTAATGGTATCGGTTCATAAAATCTTCACATATTTCTATGTCCTGTAAACCGAAAGATTTCAAAAACGGTAAACGTAAAACGACTATGTGAATTTGCACAGAAATATGTTATTTTATTTTTAAAATTAAATCGTTACTCGAATTCGTTTTACTAAACACAAAACGTCAATCATAATTGACATCCATTTTCATGCAGGTATTTTTCGACTTAAATTGCCACAAAATAAATCAAATTAAAATGTACATATTAATATGAGTTTATAATTATAAATAATTGAAAGGATGGATCCATTATTAACTAACGAGGGGAAGTAACAACTTTCTTGTGAATTGTAGTTACAAAATTCCCAATAACGCCCAATAAAGTCTATTAAAATTTTGTTATCGATTTGTATCATTTTATGCCCTTTATTTTAAATATTATTTTTTTTTTGTATTTGTTTATGATAAACAATCCTTTATATATTTAAAAATATTTTTCAAAAATTTTGCAAATTTTCAAACATTTTAAACACTTTTAATATTAGTTCGTAAACATAATTTCTAATTTTTTAAAAATAAAATTAAATGCCAAAATTATTAATTTTTTATATTTTTGTTAAAATATTTATTTCAACTTTAGGCTTTGATGATCATCAGCCCAATGACGAAGCCACCGCTGATCGTTCCAATATGTCAAGTGCCACCACAAATACCAGCAACAACTTCAAAAGTCTAATCTTGGCATCAATTGTCATGATGTTTGTAGCAAAATTTATTGTTAGCTAAAAGCAAATTCAAAATCAGTTCTTTTTGGACAATAAATAAGGACCCTTTCATATTATAAAACAAACCAAGAAGGAATGAACGCATATAAAATATACCTAATAAGAAGAAAAGTAAAGAAGAATATAATTAAAATAAAATTCAAAATTTTATTTTAAATTATGACGACAAATCAAGAGAAAGAAAACAGGAGGAAGTTAAGAAAAGAAAAGAAAAGAAAAGAAAAGGAAAAAAGCCGCTTAATAACAAAAATAAAATAATTTAATTAATACTTAAGTGTTTAATAATGAATTATGTATTTACATACTTATTTACAGTTAGTCATTAGTTTACATAAAAAGTGCCTTTTTCTGAAAAAAAAAAACAAACATAACAAAAAACATTTCTTATTATAAATTAAATTCGACAGACAGCAAGTGTTTATATACGTATATTAAGAACTTTAAACATATTCCCCTACAATGATTTAAGTATTTCTATTGTTTTGTTAACGCTACCCTGCCTACCTACCTACCCCTGTTACTGATGTTCTATTACCCACAATTGTGATATTGCTTTACAAAATTTATTAAAAAACCCTTAAAGTTTTCCTTGTATTTATCGCTTGCTGCATATATGTAATAATAAATTATTATTATTTTTTTTTACTTTTATTATTTTGTCTTTTGTAAATATAATATTAAACCAAGTTTTTTACTTAATTCTAAATAAATTTTAAATAAAAATCATTTAAAACTTTTTTGAAAATCCAAATTCAAAATCATATCTTACTAGCACACAACAAAAACACTAACAAATTAGTATAAACATTCCTTAACAAAATATACATACATACATTTTTACACATACATATATTTATATAAAAAACATAAAACAAAAAACTTTCCTCTTTTTTCTATAAATGTGAAAATGAATTAAAATTAGCTTTAGACTTAAACGTAATTTAGTGTGTATAACTTTTTTTTAATTATAAGTAAAAAACTGAAAAAATCATTTTAAAATTGTTGTTTCTCATTTTACACAAGTTTACGTTTAAGTTTTTCTTGGAAAAACAAAAAAAAAATAAAACAATTTTCTTGTCCAATTACTCAAGAGTATTTTTCAAAGAATTGTTATTTAACGTTAAAAAATCAAACGAAATATAAATTTAAACAAACAAAAATAAAAAATTGACCACAAAGATCTTTGTAAAATAGCTTGTAATTATTAGTTATTTCAATTTATTATTTTTTTTTTAATTTCATTTATTATTTTTTAATTTAATTCTTAATTTTTTTTAATGCAAATGTCAACAAAGTCAACAAATTTATTTTTTTAAATAAAACGATATTCTTGTCGGAATTAATATTTAACTCCGAATATTATTATTGTAATCAAATAAACATTTTTATATAGTTATTTTAATATAATTAATAAAACTGTGAATTATACATTAAAAAATTCTATATAAAAAATGAACAAATAAAAAATATATGAAAAATATACAAACATTTTTGTTATTGCATAAGTTGTCGTCTAAGATTGAAGAAAAGCCAGCTGCAATCTACACATTACTGCGAAATATGGTTTGTTACGTTTTTACCTTTTAAAAACGGTGAATAAACCCCTTTAAACCGGATTCCTCTGAATTGTGAAATAAAAAAGTCAAGTTGTTTAATGAAAACATAACGAGTCTTTATTTATTCATATGTACAAAATAATTTAAGTAAACACCCTGTCCTTTAATACTATTTTACAACTTACTTCAACACACGCTTAAATTACAGTTTGAGGTCGCTTTGATGTTCACTCAACGCTGACTCACATTGAACTAAAGCTTTGTCCAAAAAATGTTCAGAAAATGTCTAACCATCGTGTAAACTTAAAATTTTTGTCTTCCAACGTTGTAAGAAACAGCATTGACAATTTAACTTTTGCTAACAATATTAACAATGTCAGTACATTGCTAGATCTGACAACATTGTATGATCTGACAACCGTCTACACATAGCTTAACTTTTGGCTTTATTTATACAATAGCGCCATTTTTTAGTAATTTCCGGCGGCATCTAAAGAAGACAATCGAAAGATCCTTTATATTGCCGTTAAAACTTAATGTTGCCATACTGCGTGTTAATAACAGCGTGTTATCAACAATGTTGGTAAATAGAAATTACTACTAATGCAAATGTTGATAAACATGTTGTGTGTTGATATCAGCCGTTATATTTAAATTGTATTACAATTCCGTAACAATATCATCTGGCCAAGGTCCACTAAACACTAAATATAAAGTTTATCACAAATAAGTGATTTAGCAAAATATTGAAAATGGATTCCGTTGAATGTTAAGCTATTCTACGTGGTACTGCATTTTATTGTTTTATATTTATAAATACACCAATATCTCACTTTGCGCCGGGGTTACGTTCCAAAAAAGCACGACGCAAATTGAAACAATGCAGAGAGAATTAAGATTTTCTATAGCAAACCCTGTAAAGATCAAGGATAGGTTCTAGGGTTAAGAAAATACTAAATCGTCGGATTTCTTTCATAAAAAATTAGTCCAATATTTGCTAAACAGTTTTTTTTTAACGTAAAATAAATGTCACTGGCATTATCGTGGGATAATGCTTCACTTTTTATTTCATCAAATAAGCTTTTTGCTTTTGCGTAACTTGATTTTCACAACTTTAACTTGTTTTGGCTGTTTTTTAACCGTCATTTATAGCCTAGGATATAAAAGCATTCTTAAGTATTCACAAACAATACGTTCTAGAGTGAAATTCAACAAATCGGTTGTCACGTGTATTTAAAAAAAAACAGAACGATCGATCGTATCTGCATCATACTGTTAGCACGCAAAGCTTAATTTGTTATTAGTTTCACCATTTATGGTGGTGGAGGGTATAAAAATTAAAGACTCGAACCCAAAACAACGCAACCTCTAAAATCCAACCCACAGTGAAAATTAGTACTAATTAAACAGCGACGCAACTTCGAAAAAACACAAAACGAAAGGATCTGTTCTAGAAAAGGCGTAGTCAGAACCACTTTAGATTCTTTAATGACAGTCGTTATTACTTCCGGAATCTGTTATATGGAACGCTATTTTAAAGAACTTCTATATACTTGTGGAACTGGTTTACCAGAACCTTTACAATTGAATATTTTATCATATAATTCATATAATTCAACAGCCGTTGGATTATTGTTTAAATGAACCAATACAAATTCCTACTACTACAAATTTTTACCTACTTCTTCAAACTAGTTACAAAAATTACAATTGTAAACTAAAACTACTGATGAAAGAACTTCTATAACTGTTGCTAAGAGTATGCACGATAGTCTGCATAGAAGAACGTAACCTAAAGGTATTAGATAATTTTGTAAAGGTATTTTAATTTTTTTTTAATAAAGCTCTTATGTATTTAAGAAAATAAATTATTGTCAAATTAATATTTCAGATATAACAAAACTTTTAAAAATTAAATTCATATTTCAATTCTGCGTACAAAAATAAAATGTAATGGATTTTTAGATATTTAAGTGCTTTATAAGAAGAATTCGATTGACACCGACGAACAACAATTTCATTTAGGCGTTTTGGCAATGATAAACCCAATTTTCCGTATATTCGGAACTAATCTTTCCCCATTCCTCAGTTAATACTGTTTGAAGAATCTCTTTTGATGTTACGTTATGGGATTTAGAACATCTGGTGACTGCGGTGGAGTTTTTATTTTTTTTTTTTGTCTATGAAAAAGCTATTGTCTTAGGATTAAAAGCAATACGTTATGTATGCTATTAGTAAAATATATTATTATTAATAAAAATCTGTGCTACCTTTTTTATCACATGCAAATTAAAATATTGTATACAAACCATGATACGTCTCATACTGATATTTTAAATATGTATTTTAAAATAATATTTTCTTTGCTGGATTAATGAAACAAACTAGCCACAATTTTAAATGAATGACTTCTACATAGTTTTATTTTGACTGAATTGAAATACTTAAAATATAATTAAGCCCTTCTTAATAATAATAATAATAATAAACAAAATTAATGTAACAATAATTGCATTGAAAAAAAATTAATGAGTCGATTGTTGCAATGACTTTTATACATATACATACATACATACATACATAGGTACATTGCATTGAATGTACTATTTAACGAATTCATGTTTTAAACTCTGGAAGTATAGTATTTGTTCAGTTCTGTTAAACAAAATAGACATCTGCATGAGTGGACTCAAGTCCCAATTCACAGCAGTGCGATGAACTAAATGTACATAACTGTGCAGGGAATACAGAAATATAAAAGGCGATTAAAAAATAATCGCCTTTTGCAGAAGCACTCTTATGAGGTAAAAAAAACCCCCAAACACATTAATTATTCGTTAATACTAATCAGTATTTGCACTTTATTTTGAAAGTGATATATACGGCTCAATCATGAATAAAAATTCCGCGGGATTTTTTTCCTTTTTATTTTTTTAACATTGAATTTAAATAGGAAAAATGGGAAAAGGGAGAAAACTGCCGCGGAATTTTTATTCATGATTGGGCTGATAGATTAGATAGACAGCTGGAATAGTTAGTTTTACACTTAAAAACTTAAAGCGAAAACCGATATAAAAGCAAACAAATGTTGGGTTCCGATTTCAAATGGTTATCATTTTTAAAATAATATATTGCCTCACTTGCAGTGGTTACGGTAACGGTATTTCAACTTTAACTTCCGTAAATTTCAATAAACTCAATTTCTCAAAATTTGAAAAATTTTACTCTAACGGTAAAGTGACTTCGTTAACGTTGTTTTAGAGGTAATGTTAGTTTATCTGGTAGAGTAGCTTAAGGGTAAATGCAGCTTAGCTGTAAACGAAACTCGATTCACACAGATGGCTGCTAAATAAAACACTTTGTAGTTAAATGAACAATTTGTTAGATGCCTGTCATAACTCAAAATTTTAAATTTAAAACTGATGGCCGAGTTAATATTTTAAAAATTGTATATATATCTCTAAATTTAAATTAGAGCGAATAAAAAAAGCTGAAAAAATATACACCCCTATCGTGAATAAAAATTCCACATGAAATTTTTTTTATTCCTTTATTTTTTTAATATTGAATAATAGAAAAAATGTAAAAAGGGAACAAATTGCATGTGGAATTTTTATTCACGATAGGGGTGATTGATAATCGTTTACTATTTCCAATTTGGAGGGCATAAATGTGTTAAATGATTTTACGATAATTTTAATTTATTTGAATGAATAAGTTTGGCTTACAAACTTAAACGCAACGGAGGTATATCATATACTATCTGAAACCGGTGTGCTTCGCTACCCCCTTTGAGGTAAAACCGTTAATGAACGTAGTAAAAAAATTAGGTGCAGAAGTGTGCATGGTCAAAAAATATTATCATGTAATAAGTATTCCTGAGTCAAAGCTACACGCTGCACAGAGGGTTGAAATGTACCAAAAGCGAGTATTAATTCAAAAGCTGAACTTTATCCTACACATTCGTGTGTGGTACTGGGTGAAAGGTAATTAAATTCTACATCACTATTTGCCAAAAACTTTTGTTTTGAGTAAATTACTTTATCGACTGTGAGCTGTCAAAGTCAAATAATTTTTCAAAATTTTGCCTAAAACTGAAAATTGAGATATTTTGGGTGCTGATAATTCTTATTAAGCGTTCTAAAAGTAATTTTATTAAAATGGAACCATCAACTTCAGGTATTTGGCTACATAATTGCATTAATGTTTTTTAGATAAATGTTTTGCAAATATTTTTAATATTTTTTTAAAAATTGCTCCATATTGGTGGTATTTTCGATATATACACAGAGTTTCAACAAATTTCTTGTTGCGATCCAGCAAATTTTATTAAGTGATATTTTAATATAGTATTTTAGCTTATATATTCCACACCAAACTTTTGCAGAGGCACCGCGTTTTTGTACTTATTAAAATTTTTGTGAAAGAACTCCAGTTGCTAAATACTTAATCTGAAAAAACAAACAACAAATCAACTTGTTTGTTTTTAACTCTCTTTTGTCTTTATTTTCGGTATTAAAGTTATTGTTATAAATAAGTTTGGTTTCTATCAGAGATGGTTGCGTGAGTTAATTTTGACTCACGCTCACTTACAAAAAATAATTTCTGTTTTATTTACACCGAATTCTAATTTTTGCATACGTTCGTGCTTTTATTAAATTTATAATTAACTCACGAGCTCGAAATGATCACGAAAACACTTAATGTTCGAACAAATAAAATTATATGTAACTGACGAACACTGCATTTAAAAAATATCGTGTCACGCTTCCATCTATTTTAATTGTTATAGTTCATTTTACCCTACATAAAAAAATTGGGCACAAGCATGTGAAGATACATAGAAGTATGGTTTTCATTTGCACTTTAATAGAACAAGTAAAGATTCCTACTATAAATTGGGAAATTTCAACATATTCTAAATAATTTCTAACATAAGCTAAGTAAATTTACCTAATTTATTATACACGGACCGGAAATAATATCCAATGCCCTTTTGCCAATTGGTGAGCTATCAGAGGAAGCGCAAGAGGCTAGAAACAAAGACTTCAAAAACTATAGGGAATACTTTGCGCGTAAATGCAGCCGGGAAAAAACTAATGAAGACATATTTAATAGATTTCTGCTTACTTCAGATCCATATATTTCCAGCATGAGTAAAATTAATATAAAAAAAAAATACACACAAAATACCGCAGGTGGCTTTGGGATTATTAATTCTTCCCGAAGAAGGCGACAATGATGATGAGGATTCTGATCATGATAATGATGATTATGGTGATGATGTTGAAGATATCTAAAGCTATTACCACAATAATACCCAAAATGGATTTAAATGCATATATATGTACATATAATTTTTATCTTCTTTTTTAAATAAAAAAATATTTTCTATCAGTTTTTTTTTTTTCAAAAACCTTATTTTTTCACTAAATAATGTACACTTTGCTCGCAAATGCAGCCGAGAAAAGTCGAATGGAGATATTCTAAATAGATTTTTTCTCAGTTCAGACCCATTAATATCTAGTATAAATAAACAAAATGAGCGGAAAGAAAAGCAACAATTATCAAATTCCGAACTACAGCTTTTGCTATCGCCTATTATTTCTCAAGAAACACATGATAGTAATATATAATTTTTTTCTTAAATACAAACAAAATGCATAAAAAAATTAAAATATTGTTTTTTATTAACATATTATACAAATTTTAGAATTCATGAAATTTTGTCGTAAGGACAAATAGGAGTTTATATCAATTATGTTGAAATATTTATATATGTATATATTATTTTTTATTTATCTTTTTAATAATATATTCAATATATTTTAAGTTTAAATTTTATTTAATCAATTATAGGTTTCTATTTTAAATTTACAATAAAATTTGTACATTAAGCCCATTTTCCACAAAATTGAAAAAACGTTCCCAAACAGACAAAAATTTATTTTTTTTAATTTTTTTTGTTTAATATGGTTTCTTCTTAAGTGTGTGACAATTATTGATAAACAAAAAAAAATTATAAAAATTTATTTCGTTACTTTTTTAAAAAATTTGTAAAATTCTCGAAATCCTTCAATACCCAAATTCAGAATTTAAATTAAACTTATGTTCATATTTATGCAAAATATATATTTATTTTTTTATTTTTTAGCAAGAAGACAATATAAGCTTTCGTTTCAAAAAAATTTAAATTACGGCTCCCATGAATTAATCGCCACTTTCGGTGTCATCGAACCCACTGTGCGCTGTGAAAATTTAAGATCGGTTAACAGGTCCAGTCTCCAATATATCGCAAACAATGCCAATACGAATTCATACATAAAACCTGCTCCTTTTGGAGCACATTTTTTACTGGGATAGCAAATACTGTCGGTCAAAAAATTCTCAAAATATGACGATTTTAAATTTTGGGTTATATAGGCGATGCCACGCTCCTTTACCCACTCACAACTATGTATCAAATATCATCGACGTAGGTAAAAAAAAAATGTACAAAATATGGCGATTTAATTTTTTGGTAGGCGGTCGAAAGTGCAAGTGCAAAATTGAGTACATGCGAGTTATATTTGTAATGATTTTTTTATTTCTATGAATTTGTTGCTTTTTGTTTTAAATTTTTTGTTGTTTTATTTAAAATCGAACGCAGAATAAATAAAAAAAAAATTGTTGTTATTTTCTTTGTTATTGTTCATTTTATCGTTCAGCAAAGTAAAGAAATTAATTATGTTCTCATTTCTGCACGCTACTGTATGTATTAGAGGCGATGTTGTTTTAACGGTAATAACAATTGCAGTTATATTGGTAACGTTATACGAGTACAAACCTTTAAAATATCTGTTGTGTGTAAAATCAGTCGGACTTAGTTACGGTCTCCTTCTAGCAAATTATTGTTATTTCTACTACAGGATACCTGGGGTCAAGTGTCTCCAAGTCACCACTTTTGTCTACTATTTTGGTAACGGTTTGGCGACATTGTCAACAGCATTGTCACAATGGTTATTATTATACAATTATTTTTTTTCAATTGTGAGCCCCGATAGACTACACAATAGTATGCCGGACTATCGTTCAGAGGGTTGCGAGTTTGATTCCCGCCAAAGACTCTGGGTGTTTTCGAAATTAAATTTTATTTAATTTTTTTTTGTATTTTATTTTTTTTTCTAATAAAACTCCAAAAATTAGAAAAAAAAACATTTTTATTTACTATTTCAGAAAAGTATTAAAAGTGTAGACAATGTGGTCCCAAAAGAACTACTTAGTCAGTATTGACGCAGTCTACTGGTAGATTTCGTAGGACAAGCCTGTGCTAAATGTCAAAAGTAGATAGCATTAGTAAGGGTATAACTCGTCAATAGTAATGGTGACATTTTCAATTTTACTATTGACATTTCCTGCAGGGGGTAGTCAAGTCACAAATACTGGTACACAACTGAACACATGCAATACGAATGCAACACTGGGCGCATCCATTTCGTATTGATTGCAATTTGACAGTTCGCATTTATTCTTCATTATGACTTAAACAATTTTGACATTTATTGTTAACAAAAGTTGTAGCTCGCCTACTAAAATGTAACATGGAAAAAGGCGATATCTTTAGGACGTTGCGACCGCTTAGAATCACTCGCAATCTTGTGTATCGTGCTGTGAAGTTGTTTGAGGATACTGGTGAAGTACGAAACCGTCAAAGATCCGGCCATCCGCGAAAATAAAAAATCTCGTTGCGGGAAATGCAAATTTCGCAAAAATCCATGACTCGTATTATTAAAGAAGATTTGGAACTCAGCGTGTTCCAGCGACATACTGGACACCTGCGGAAACGGAAGCAAAAATCGAAAGAGTTACTCAACCGGTACGTGAAGAACACTCACAGACAAATTCTGTTTAGTGACGAGAAAATCTTCACCGTAGAAGAATCGTTCATCAAACAGAAAGATCGTGTGCATGCTCGGTAATCCAGAGAAGCATCCCAACTCATTCCGAGGGTTCAATGAGGCCACCATCATGCGTTTGTAATACGATGGTGTTACCAAGCCCCATTTTTGCGAGTAACGAGTGAAACCATCGGCCATAGTCTACCAATTGCCCGTCTTGGAATCCATTGTGAAGCCTCTCAACCAATCAATATTCGCCAAAAAGTCATGGACTTTCCAGCAAGACTCCGCTCCAGCTCTCAAAGCAAATACGAATCAAATGTAGCTCAAAAACAACGTTCCAGACTTCAAATCAAAGATTACAAGTTGTGGTCCGTATTAAAGGGCATTGCTTGCTCTACTCGACATCCAAATATTGAGTCGTTGAATCGAGCTCTTGTCCGTGCAGTGGCAATTTCCCATACATGAAGTGCGTTTCGCGATCGATGAGTGGCCAAATCGTCTCAAGTCGTGCTGAAAGTCAAACGGTAGTCATTTCGAATAAGTTGTTCTTATATTTGTAGCCACAAAAACAAATTTTTTTTAAATATTAATTAAATTTCAATTGGCGTCGATTTATGACATGACTAGGTATAATTATAAACAACTTAAATATGCATATAATAAATACATAACTAATAATCAGTTAGAAGTAAATAATAATTTCAATCTATTCGTGCAAATTTTAAAAAAAGTTAAATCGCTTTTGTTCCTTTCGTAATTTGTTTTTAGGGAATTAGTTTAATAAATTCCTTTTTACAATGTATTTCCACAAACACAACATGATTATCATGTTGTCACTAGTAAATCCTGTGGTTAGTTTTCCCCTATACAAAGCATCATAAGTCACTGTCAGAGTCAGCATCCAATTGTTCATATAGTTTATCAAGGTTATCACGATGTAATAGTTTAGAAACTTCCCGTCTAGGAATTGTAACAGCAATAGGTTTACGTTTAATTGTCACTAGATCGGTATGTCGGCGGAAAAATAAGTTACTTAGTGTCGATGTATTATAATTTGTCAGCTGCGGTCGGCGTGATATATTGTCGGAAACGATGATGACGTCTGAAAGGAAAGACATGCACATAATAAATACAGAATACTATATATGAAATATTAGTAAAACTAAAAAACGTGCAAGTAACGGGCATAACTTAAATAAATTGTGTTAAACTACAGCAGTATAAGATCTTAATATTCTGCTGTCGTATCAGAAGTACATTGCAAGGACGATATGTGTCATTTAGACGAAACGTTTAGGAAAATTTGAAAAGGTCTTTCCATTCATTAGAACCAGATGATTTGGAAATGTTGTGTTAAAGTAGTATTGTATGATTTTTATTTTATGACAAGAGACAGATATTTTTATTTTTTTTAATAAACTTATGGGCATGTTTTGACCAAACTATTTATAGAATATTAATGTGTTAAACTATAGCATTTTTAAAAATAATGTTGAAAGTATTTGTTGTTGTAACAGCAATGGTTGCTGAATTGACAGCAATTGGCCGAGCGATTTCGGGTCATTGCGGTGAGTAGAACCAACCGGCTGTTTTTAATTAATTCACAAAATTCATTGTGCAACATATCTCAGAAAAATCGAAAAAATATAAATTTTTGGTATCTTCAGCACAAGTTTTAAGATAATAGGTTTGGTCAAAAAAATAACTCGTAAAGAATTTTTTTAATTTGAAAAGAGTCAATGATTATGGTGATATTATAAGTCTGAAAGCTACAAATCCATATCGCGTGGATCAGATAAAATCAGTATTTTCAATGATGCAATTTATTTTATAAAAAAAATTACGAATATATTATTGAGTTTGCAATTAAAGTACAAAATATACAGCATTTAAAGAGTCCAAATAACTAAAATCCAAAAGGTCATGTTGTTTAAGCAAACTGGAAAGACACTATTTATTTCTATAGTTTTATAAATTTATTTAATCTTTCGTTTTTATTTAGCTAATGTTTTTCTTACTTGCGTTTATAGTTATAAAACACTAGGTATTACAATATTTCCTAATACAAATAGATCTTTGTTAAAACTTTAATTACATTTTAATTTAATTACAATTTATAATATTTTTATTGGAAATTTGTGTTCGTAAATTTAAATATGAGCTATACCAATGTTGAGTTTATAGTTGTGACACGCAATGTATGTTTTGTAAAATTTATATTCACTTACCCCGTTCATCTAACATGCATAGCACAATATAGTATAATTGTAAATATTTATAACTTACCATCGTCGTTATCTTTTGATGACCCATTGCTTTTAAAGACATCATTAACTTGTCCACGTTTATCTGACTGCGAACACATATTAGTAACTGATTCTATATTATTCCAACGATTATTCAAATTGCTTTCTACACTTAAGATATTGCTATTGTCGATTGGAACTGAAAATATGTCATCATGTTCCATTTCCTGTTTAATCTCACTACGCAAAGGCCGATAGGAGCCCAATAAATTATGTGCGGGTACCAAATCGTCTTCATCTATAGCATTGGAAATTGTTTTTGCATTTACCGATATTGATGAATTGTGTTTGTGTGTGCTTGCTACTCTTTCATCTTCTTGCTGCACATTCTGCCCATTTTCGTTAATACTTGCGCTTATTGATATATCTAAGGGTTCTTTTTTAATGTTTGCCGGTGTTGGTTCATTTATTCTCGTATCATAGAATTCATCATAGTCACAATCATTAATAGAATTGGCCATTGTATTTTGAGTTCTAAAAAACAAGGCAGTAGGTGGTACTATATCATCATTACTTTGAGGATTCGTTGAGTTGCCATGAATGGCAGAGGTAGCTGCTCGTACTGCTTCTATTTTTCTAGAAACTGTTTTATTTGCAGAATCTGGAAGTGGCGTATTATTGGCAATAGCTTTTGAATTTTTATTGTCTTGCACTAGTTCTTGTTTTACTGTCTCCAAAATTTCACCGGTCAGAATTTCGCCATTTTCCAAGAGTTCCTTTTTAATGGTGTCATGTAAAACATTTCCAGATGTTTTATTTATTTTCGTTGGCGGTGGTCTTAGTTCTTCACTACAATTTGCCTGTGTTTGAGGCCTTTGGCAGGTTTCCAAAAACTCTCCTAAACTATTAATCGATAATGTAGACATGGTTTCCGTTTCATCGTTTGTAGAGTTCAAAGAAATTGTGTCGTTGACAGTATTTGCCTTGCTACTATCATTGTGATTATTGGGCGGTGCAAAGAATTCATCATATATAGCTGATTGCTCTTCCTGCTTAATAATATCGCTGGTTCCTTCAGAGCGAGTAGGTATGGCTTTATCACGAACAACTATATCATTCGGATCAATATCAGGATCAGGTTTAACATTAAGGATGGGAGTGTTGAAATTATCTGTTCAAATAATATATTAAAAACATTAAAGAGATTATCAAATACTTTCAGTTAGTAGTAGATGTTTTATATGTACCTTGAGTTGTGCTTGTATTTTCAGTGGATGACGGTTTTTCTGTAAAATAATTAATTTCTGTTGATCTGTTTTCATCAGTGGAACTTGTTTTAGCAGAATTTTGGTCTATGAAAAAAAGAAAAAAATAAGGGGTTAAAAACAAATGAAATTGTTTGAAAAAATATCTTTAAATATACGATCTTAACATTTAGTTTTGATAAAATAATGTCAAGTTAACTGTTTTTTTTTTTTGTGGTATTGTTTTATTTTTGAACAAACATCTATAAGTGAAATTGTTTAAATATCTAGGAAAAAAAGCAGTCGAATTAGTTCCATTCTTGATATATCTGATATATTAACATATGTATATACACTATGAAGAAAAGTATAAACAAGTGTTTTATTAAATAATTCGATTTCATTTAGTTTAATATTTGAATAAATCCAAACCTACCTGTACTAAACAACGGTTCTTTAGAACTGATTTGAGATTCAACAGTATTTGCTTTTGCTTGAGTATCTGAGACTGCTGAAAGAAAAAAGGAAATGGTGTAAATTACTATAATCATAATTTATAAATAATTTGTTATATTCATATATGTCACATAGAACCTTACCAGTATTACCAGTATTATTAACAAAATCGGTTGTATTTTTTTCAGCATTTTTTGACGCATCATTTGAGTTATTACCAATATCTTCTGGAGTTTGTTTCTGCAAACTATGAATTGGTCCAGGTCTTTCACCACAATTTTGAGGCAACAATGTTGAATTATTCTTTGATGTCGCAGTTGTCTGACTTAATAGGCCATCATGCATATCATCGGGATTTTCACCATCTTTATTAACTTCACTTGACGGAGTGAGACGTCTAAAACGTATTGATAATGTTCGCCCACCTATTTCAGCATCCAACATACGTTTGTAGGCTTCAATGGCCTCGTTAACGTTTTGATAGCGAATAAATGCATAACGGGTGTATTTCATACGTTGAGCGAAACCTATATCAATGCGTGCTGCACCGGGAAAATGTTCCTTTAAAGTTTTACACGCTATTGTGGTCGGCAGATTGCCAACGTACAAAGTATAAGGATCGATTTCATTCAGCTTAGTACTGTGAACTTTATTGGGTATTTGTTTAATTTCCACCGATAAAAATCCCGTCCCAAAAGGTATTTTTGACAAATTGTCGATGGTTTTTTCAACATCTGTGCCCGGTTTCAAATGAACTAAACAATAACGTGGTGCAAAATTTAATTGAAAATGCACCGATTCTATGTCAGGACTGTAACATTTTACAGTTTCACGGTTAATCTCAGGATCGGGAAAACGCAAGATTAATATAATATCGGTTTGTATTTTTCTTGCATTTGATTGCTCAGCTTTGAGAGCAAGTAGGGAATCTTCTTCGGACCAGTTTTTATTTAATTTATAACGCGCCGACATTGCTTTTCGCTTGGCCTTTATTTTAACAACAGTTTTTGATGCTAAAAAATAAATAAAAAATGTAATTACAATGAAAAAATACATATGTATTTGAAAATTGTTGTATTTTAAAATATGAGCTTTATTGCTTTCCAAGTTTGAATTTAATAAAAGACAACTTTTATGAGCGACAAAGTAATTTTATTTATTTAATATTTTTTATTATTTAAAAAAAATCACAAATGAACCGCTTTAAAACAATTTGTTTTTTACCTGTTCAAACTTCAATATTAAAAGAATCGAAAACTTCTCTTGTTTCCCTTTTAAAGTAAATGACAAGAATGTAAAATTCCGTTATTAAGCAATATCACAATAAGTAAGAAGTAATGAATATAGCATACACATATAAATATGTAATTACATATTTACTACATATAAGTATGTATTATATTTACTACATATGTGTATGTTTATAATTGGAGTGAGAATAAAAAGTTAAAGTAATTAGGAAAATAAAAGGTTAGGGTGGCGGCGGTAACAAGCTTGTTCATGCAAGGTGAGTGTCAGTAGCACAGCTGACTGGCTCTGTTTACAATTTACTTATGTCAAAAGTAATACATTTTCAAGTATTTTTGACAGTAGTACATTATTTTACACAAACAAAATGCCTGTTGTTTCTGTATTGTGTTGTATTTGTTGCCGACTTGCACTCACCTTGTATAGTTACAACATGAGCTTGTTTCTAAAGGTACGGTCACACTTGGCAAATATTTACTTAAAAAAGTGTAACCACTTGTTTAAGCACAAATTTGTTTGACGTTGTATGGGAGATACCACGCCCACTTAAAATTTCCAAAAAAAAAAGTAGCCTATAGCTCTTTCCAGACATACAGAAATATACTGTGAAAATTTCAAGCAAATCGGTGATTTTTAAAATTAACTTTGTATGGGAGGTACCACGCCCACTTAAAATTTCCAAAAAAAAAGTAGCCTATAGCTCCTTCCAGACATACAGAAATATACTGTGAAAATTTCAAGCAAATCGGTGATTTTTAAAATTAACTTTGTATGGGAGGTACCACGCCCACTTAAAATTTCCAAAAAAAAAGTAGCCTATAGCTCCTTCCAGACATACAGAAATATACTGTGAAAATTTCAAGCAAATCGGTGATTTTTAAAATTAACTTTGTATGGGAGGTACCACGCCCACTTAAAATTTCCAAAAAAAAAGTAGCCTATAGCTCCTTCCAGACATACAGAAATATACTGTGAAAATTTCAAGCAAATCGGTGATTTTTAAAATTAACTTTGTATGGGAGGTACCACGCCCACTTAAAATTTCCAAAAAAAAAGTAGCCTATAGCTCCTTCCAGACATACAGAAATATACTGTGAAAATTTCAAGCAAATCGGTGATTTTTAAAATTAACTTTGTATGGGAGGTACCACGCCCACTTAAAATTTCCGAAAAAAAAGTAGCCTATAGCTCCTTCCAGACATACAGAAATATACTGTGAAAATTTCAAGCAAATCGGTGATTTTTAAAATTAACTTTGTATGGGAGGTACCACGCCCACTTAAAATTTCCAAAAAAAAAAGTAGCCTATAGCTCCTTCCAGACATACAGAAATATACTGTGAAAATTTCAAGCAAATCGGTGATTTTTAAAATTAACTTTGTATGGGAGTTACCACGCCCACTTAAAATTTCCGAAAAAAAAGTAGCCTATAGCTCCTTCCAGACATACAGAAATATACTGTGAAAATTTCAAGCAAATCGGTGATTTTTAAAATTAACTTTGTATGGGAGGTACCACGCCCACTTAAAATTTCCAAAAAAAAAGTAGCCTATAGCTCCTTCCAGACATACAGAAATATACTGTATATAAATTTAAAGCAAATCGGTTCAGCCGTTTAGCCGTCTATAGACTTCAAACTAATAATAATAAACATAACGACACACATTCACTTTTATATATATAGATATCAATAATAGAAATCAATTCAAAATTCGTGACATAGGTACGCGGTACGCCACCTGTTGAAGAAAACTTATTTGTAATAGATGAAAGCTCCGTTGCAAGCTGTCGATCTGTTTTAGCAGACGGTTTAAGGTCAATGGAGATGAATTATTCGTCTTCGGACGACGATGATACTCCTACGACAATAAATGACAGCGTCCGCAAAGCTTATTTTGAAATAGACAATTACAATGAAAAGCGTTTCGATACTTCTGCTAATTTATTGGAATATTGGGAGAACAAAAAATTTGTGTTTTTTTTTAATGGCTTCGAAAATTAGCTTTGATTGTTCATTCTGTACCTGCCACTCAAGTACACTGACTTGAGTCATTTTCAGCATTCAGATTAATATTGGGAGATTTGAGATATAATTTATCTGAGGAACATTTAAAATCAATTATGATGGTAAAATTGAACACCTGAAAACGACCTCTTAACACTGACTTGAATGGCAGCCAAAATTTATAAGCTATTTCTATGCATTCATGTTTTTATAGCTGATAATGGATAAGTCACATAATAAATTATATTCATACAGAAATTTGAATGAAGCAGCATATTATAATACATACGGCATCAACAAATAAATAAGAGGTTTGAATTGATTTTTATTTGATATAAAAATATAAAAATCAAAAATAACTTTTATTTTTCATTTAAAAATATAAAAATCAAAAATAACTTTTATTTTTCATTTAAAAATATAAAAATCAAAAATAACTTTTATTTTTCATTTAAAAATATAAAAATCAAAAATAACTCTTATTTTTGATTGTTAAAATAAAAATCAAAAATTTAAAAATCATGCAATATGTTGGATGCATTTCGCCTAAGAATCATGATGGTGTAATTAAAAGTTTTCTACGATGTTCATTTATGTATGATTTATTTCTTCAAAAATTTAAAAATAACTCTTATTTCCGGTCCCTGCATTGTTGTCTTCTTCTTGTTCTTTCGATTCAGTTTTTGTTTGGAATACCAATTTTCGATCGTAGCGTAACTGAATGCGGAGACGTAATCGAAACTCAGAATAGGGGTGATTGCTCAATTATACATAAATGCCTATAAAATTGGAATATCAAGACAAAATTCAGTAAAAATAAGTTTTATGCAAAAAGAAATCACAAAACGAATTTTTTTTTAGTTCGGTCCATGTTTGACCATAGACCCCATATAAAGTCAACTTCCAAAATTCACTTAAATACGTATAAAACAGACATAAATAATGTTAAACGGTCAAAATTTGACATAAAAAATCTTTATAGGCAAATAAATTGTTGTACTAAATTTTATGGTGGTCGGCCCAGAATTGGTCATAGCTCCCATATAAGGACCACATCTGAAAAAGACATTTGTCCCTATATATACTGTGTAAATATCGATACCGACTCAAAACTTTGCACAGATTACTTACATATATGTATACAAAAATCATTCTGCCGAATTTTGTGAATTTTGGTCCATTTTTAACCGTATCCCCCATATAAAGCCCACTTCCGAAAATCACTTTAATAATCATAAATTTCTTATAAATAATGGTACCGATACAAAATTTTACACGGATCATTTGCATACATGCCAAAATCAAACTGCTGGATTTTGAGAATATCGGTCCATATAAGGTTCACTTCCGAAATCCACGTTAATATATTATTATGTTGTTATTATTACGTTATTATGTTGACATTCGACGTGAAATATCCTCATATGCATAAAAATCAATGTTCCAAAATTTAGGAAGATCGGACCATAATTTGTCATATAAGAATCATTTCCGAAAAACAAACCCACAAAAATGTCTAATAAATATCGATATCGACCCAAATTTTATTGGATCAGAAATTTTAATCCAGAAATCATATTAGTATCGGTTATACGGCAATTAAGCTACTGGATTTTGTAGCTGTCAGTCAATAAAAGCTCCTGAATTAAGTCCACTTCCGACCATAACAACCAACCATACAACTCTTGTAAATAACGCTATTGAGATGAAATTCAACCTATATAATCCTAAAATACATAGAAATCACATTAGTGGATACTGGATTTAGAAGTCAGCGGTCCATAATTGGTCCACTTCTACTATGCCACCCATAAATCTTTTGTAAATGATGTTATTGAGATCAAATTCAAACAAAAAAGCCTCATCTTATATCTTATTATTTTTTTATACTCTGTTTCTTAACTTGTTGTGAATATGGAAAAACGTTCTTTTAATTTTATTAATCGTTAAATTACACTCAAGATTATTATGAATATTAGACAAACTCTGTAAATTACAGTAAGAATCGGTAATTACATCAATTATAAATGGTCGAAATTAGATAAAATTTCAAAATATTTAACATAAATTATGTTCGTCGTAAAATTGTCTTTCAAACATTATATCAAATACTAATAAAATTTGCACTAAAACTGAATTGAAAACACAGAATAAGAGTATTCTAGTTCTATGACCAGTGTAGTTTTTATATTTCTTAATACGTTTACTTGTTTTTATTTTATATTTTATTAAACTATTCTCAAACTATTTTTAAAATTGACAGTTATACATATGTATGTATGTATGTCACTTCAATATTCTTATCTTCTGTTAGTTTTGATTTTTTTTAATTTTCATTACCAGAATTAGCACCTATAAATAAATTTAAAATAAAAACAAAGTATAGTCGGTCAAGCCCGACCATATAATACCCTACACCCAGTATATGTATGAAACATTTTTTCAGAGATAGGCGTTATATGGGAGATATAAACTATTGTGGACCGATCATCCAAAAATTTAGTGTCATGATGTCTGTGAATATAAATATTATATGTGTTAAACTTTATCTCGATATATGTAAATACATACCTTTTAAAGATTTATGGAGCTTAAATTGAATTACGGAGAGGGTCTTATATGAGAGTTTCGACTAATTATGGACCGACCATTATAAAATTAGGTGTCATTATTTCTGTATATAAGAAACTTATTTTTGTCAAATTTTATTTGGATACCAATATTTTTAAGAGAGTTATGCACTTTAAAGTGATTTTCGGAAGTGGGCCTTATATGAGATTCCAATCTGATGGAAAGAAATACTTCTGAAGCAGACCTCACGAAACTACTCAAACACATCATGTTTGACATTTAGTTTGATGGTTTGGGGTTGTTTAACTTGTTGGCATTTAGGAACGATTGTTAGAATAAATGGAATTATGAAGAAAGAAGACGACCTCCATATTATCCAAACTTATTTCACCGATTTTGTGGACCGCAGCGCATACCCTGAAAACAAAGTTATTTTCCAACAAGATGGAGACTCCAAACATACGGCGAAAATTGTTCAAAATTGGCCTGCGCAAAGTCCAGATCTCAACCTTATAGAGAATTTGTGGTGTCTGTATTGAAGAGACGATTGGAACAACACAATTAAGCACCAATCAGTATAGAGGAAATGGAAAAATATTCTAAGTGAATTTAAGGAAAACTTGGTTAAAAATATGCCGAGGTGCATGAAAAGCTTTTTTAAAAACAAGGGATTATGGATACCATACTTTTTAATGGATTCTGGAAAACGTGCAAAACTGAGTTAATTGAGGTATTTTATGTTCTTTATATTGATTTTTTTTTTTTTTGTTTTTGTTACGTATCATTGCTTACAATATTATATTTTTTGCTAATACAATAAAGAGTAAATGGTAAAAATTAAAAAAAAACTTCTTTCGTTATTTATCATTTTATGGCCCTTTAAGTAAAATCATATTGAACATGAACTCGATATAGTAAAAGAATTTGTCAAAATTTCTAAAAATAAATATGTTAAAAATATGTTATATATGATGTAATCAGTGGTGATATTCGAAACAATTAACAACCGGTTCGCTTAAAAAAATTATATTTTTGCCAAATCATCATCATCCAAGAATTCAATGTATGACCAAAATAAGATCATTTGTTTGTACGTTTGGACAATGAACAACTGAACAATATTGTGTTTGTTGCCGAGACTAATCACCTTGATAAATACACATTATATAAAACCGTTAAAACAAAAAACATAATCACCCCAACAAATTTCATATGGAATTTTTATTCACGAAAAGGGTGAATATGCAACAACCGGTTCGCAAAATTTTTAAAATTTTAACAACCGGTTCGAGCGAACCGGTCCGAACCGGCTGAATATCAGCACTGGATGTAATGATAATGTATGAAAATTAAACTACAATAAAAATTCCTTGGATATTAATCACAATAAGCGGATTATTTGATATACTCGTACATATGTATATGTTCAGACGATGCAAGTGTTATTTTTAAGATTGCTACCTTATAAACGATAGAGACGTGGGGAAAAGAAATGAGTACTACTATCTTAACGTTTTGCTTTTTCATTTTTAATTTTCAACATCAAGAATGATAGAAATAAAGATTACGACATGAGCATGATTTTTCATTTGGTGACGTAGATTGTGCTTTTTCAAGGAATGCCAAGTGTAGAAATCCCTAAGATTTTCGATTTTCTTATAAAAGCTGCTTAACTTTTATAACTTAACTCTTATTTTCGTTTAGCTGCTACAAACGTAACTTGGAAATACTTTTAACACATTTTATTGTTATTGTTCTAACGCTTTTTAACGAAAATCTCAATTGTTAATTAAAATATAGTTTTGATTAATATTTTTGTTTTTTGTTTGTTTTTTTTAATTGTTCATTATATGTAAAAATATATCACGAAAGCGTACACAAAATAAAGAAAAAATTAAATATTACCGCATATAATGAAAACCCGTTTTTTATACCCACCACCAAAAAGATGGGGTATTATTACGTTTGTCATTCCGTTTGTAACACATCGAAATAATGGTCGTAAAGCCAAAAAGTCTATATATTCTGGGTTCTTATAAGATTCTAAGATTATCTAGCCATAAATGAAGTTCATTATTGAATGTAGAGACAATAATATGTCTCTTAAAAATATTATTGTAACTCATTCCTTAATAATGATATCCGAAGGATATCGAAATATTGGAAGAAATAATTTAATAAATAATATATATATTTTTTACAAATAATTGGCCTCGAGGTCAAAAAACTTTTTTATTTTACCAAATAAAAGGTCGAAGAAATCGAAATTTAACTTAACATAAATGAAATTTTTACCAAATCTTCCGAAAGGTTTGGTATTGAAAATGGTCAAAATCGGTACAGTAGGATCCGAGTTATAGACCAAAGTGTCAGACTACCTCGATATTTTGCAGATATTTTTTTCTATTTTCTTCAAATATAATGCAGACAATATGCACCCCTATCGTGAATAAAAATTCCACATTAAATTTGTTCCCTTTTATTTTTTCAACATTGAATTTTAAGGGGTGTTGATAAAATTTTGCACATCATAGCTTCCATACAAATTTCTTCCCGGAATATGGCTGTATGGTACATAAATATCTATAGAAAAGCCGTATACATACAAAATTCTGCAAAATGATACTTTGTTAACATCGGTCCAGATTTTTACCATAGCACCATACAACGCCCACTTTCGAATATCACTTAAATGCGCATATAAGCATCAGCAGCAAGTTTCAATTCAATACAAATAGACCATACATACACAGAAATATTAATACCAAAATTTTTGCATATTTTTGCATACAAATAGTCTATACATATATGGAAATATTAATACCCAATTTTTTGCATATTTGACCGTAGTCCCCATATAAAGTTCAGTTCCGCAAATTACTTAAATGCGCATAAATCCTTTATAAAAACCACTATCAAGTCGGAATTCAACAAAAATAGTCCATACATATAGAAAAATCGTCAATTTCAATATGATGGTGATCGGTCCATATTTCACCTTAGCCCCATATTAAGTCCACTTCTGGAAATCTCTTAAATTCGCATAGTTTTTGCAGTTTTCATACTCAATTTTTAGAAATTTTCATACTCAATTTTATCATGATCGGTCCATACTTCACGGTAGTCCCGTATAAAGTTCACTTCGAAAAATCACTTAAATGCGCAAAAATCTCTCTTAAAAATCTTTATTACGTTGAATTTCAATGCAAATAATTCTCATATACATATAAATCATCGTATAGAATTTCAAGATGATTGGCCCGTAATAGGTCATAGTTCCCTTATAAAGACTACTTTCAAAAATTCATTAACCTACGTAGCATTAGGACCATGATAGGCATTATCACGGGCCACTGCATGATAGACAGGATGGCGGTGAGAATGGAATCCGGGTGGCTGGGTAATAGATTCCTGGGCGAATTAGGGGATGTCTCGAGCTGTGGGCTGGAGAGTCTAATGGGATTCGTAATGGGAATGGCTTGGCTACACGGCAGTAGAATGGGTGCTGGTCGCACAAATGGAGGACATGTGTCCGAGTAGGATTTGGTCAGGTTCTTTCTCTTTTCTCTCTTCTCCTTTATCTCTATGCACTTTGCTATTCCCTTCTTGTCTTTCACTTTCGCTTTCATTTCACCTTCTTTCTTACTTCTCTTTCTATCTAAGGCATCGCAATGGACCATATTGGTCTCTGGGTGATGGTGTGAGGATTACTCACACCAGCCTTCCTACCTACCTACCTACCTACGTAGACAACCATATCGAACCGAAATTTTACATATGTAAAAATTATATTATTGACTTTTATGAAAGTTAGCCCATAATTGGGGATAGCTCCCATACAAGCTCCACTTCCGAGAATAACTACAGAGTATACAGATAGGACAATTTTGACGTTTAAAAAAGACAAAATTAGTTTTCTAGAGTTTTTTGGTACTAAATTTATTGTCTTTTAAAGTAAATCGCTTTATGTTAAACGCTGCAAACAAACAAAGTGTAAATTCTTTGTTTTAACTGGAATATGATTCCTATAAATATCGTTATTGAGATGAAATTCGACTGAAATAAACCTAAAATAAATAGAAATTACGGTACAATATTTTATGAAGTTCGTCTCATAGTAAGTAATTTGGTGGTGGGTATATAAGATTCGGCATACTCTTACTTGTTTAAGTTGTAACCGTATGCAAAAAATGTTTTTCGAACTAGTTTTCTAAAAAAGTCGGTATTTTGAATACTCTAGGCACCTCGCATACAAGGAATAAAAATTTGATTCTATATGAATCAAAATATAATCTTAAAATATTTTAAAATTAATACTGATGGTAAAAACAATGTAATAATTTATAATAACAAGATTTTTGAAAATATTTTTACACAATATTGGTTAACAATTACAACAAAGTCCGCACTCGTTTCAATTCTGACTCTCAAGGCAAGTGTTTTTGGGTGAGAAGGGAAAAAAATTGTAAATACTTGATGGCACTAGTCAATTATCTTATTTCCTTCTGTATTTTGTTCATCTTATTCTATGCAAAGTTGTTTGCATATTGGTTTGCATGAAAAATTAGAAACTTGATGGTAAAGAGCACGAAAATTAAAGATACGCGATACGAGATAAGGAAATGACAGTTTCAAAAGAGAATTAAACAAAAATTGGTCATCTAAAACTGAAATAGCACAAATATCCCTAATTTAATTTGTTATAAAATGATTTGAAATTTTTAGTGTATAGTATACTGTAAAGATATGTAATTATTCGTAATACTTAGTTTTTCGTTGCTGAATTATGCAATTATCTCAATAAAGATATTTTATTAATTTTATACTTATTTTGTTTAAAAAAATATGTTATTTACCCGAATCATTGGGTTTGTTATATTCCTGATCTACTTTAGCAGGATTCAAAGAAGACGGATCCAAAGTTGAGGCTGGATTTGGCCGTGAAGTTAAGTGTGGCGATTTATCATCACTAGGTAACGGAGGCAGTATTGGCGGCGGTTCCTGTTCAGGAAGTGGTGGCTGCGGAAGTTTTGGCGGTGGTGTTGATTTTAAAGTTTCCCACAAATATGAGCTATAACCACAAGTCGCACCAAATGTTTGATTTGTAGTAGTTGCAATTAAGTCAGCACTGTAACTGGAAGGGTAATAATTATTGTAACTAAATCCGTAGCAGTTGGAATTGTCCAAAGTTGCTGAATTGCTTTGTTGTTGATTGTTTTGTGACGCTAATTGTGGACTTAACGTAGGTTGAGTTGATGACAAATTTAAAATATTTTGTGTGGCTGCTGAAAACGATGATGAGGACGGGGATAAGCTCAATGCCGCAGATTTGTGTGAGTATGGATCAGATTGCTTGTTATTTTGATGTTGATTAAGATTAGGCCTTTTCGGTGAAATTCCGTAAAAATTTCTGGCATTTTTTTCATATTCATTATATAGGTATGAGTCTGGCGTATTGTTTCTATTATTAGAATATTGGTAGCCCGATTGATTTTGATATTTGTATCTGGGCTTACTGTTACAACCACTATTATTATCTCCATATCTAGGACGTTTGTTAAAACGCTTTGTAGTTTTATTGTTGTATTTATTCATTTTGTGGAATATCGCAATTCGTCAATACAATTTTTGTTATGAATTTATATTATTTTTCCTTCATAATCTATGATTTATCCATTATTATAGATGTTTATTTATAAAATGTTATTTTTATTTTTTCAAGACGTATGAGGAATACAACAAAAATGTTTTACTTCGAACTTAATTTTCTTTCAGAGATGGAAAATGGAGATCTAGAAATTGCGCTTTAGTTTCACTACTTTCATTTACTTTCAGTAAATAAAGTTTCAAGTTATTTTTAAGTCAATTCTATAAAAAGAATATTGTTTTAGACTTATTTGTTTAAATTTAAAATAAAAAACACTTAATACCTAAGTAGTAATGGTGCTGTGGTATTTTTGGTGTTAGTAAATATAATGGCACTGAATTTTCCGTCCCTGTTTACATTTGTTGCAGTCGGTGTTGCCAATAATTGAATTTTGAAAAATACTTAGATATAAAAATATAAATTGCTTTGTCGTAATATGACGTTCACAATAAACACGCAATAGTTAATATATCAAAATTTGATTAGTCTCAATTTACATGAAGCAATTTTTATTGAAAATATTGATACAATTTTTTCCTTGACATTTCTTCGGAGTTCACTCAGCACAATTCTTATTGCTTAATCGCTGGTATTTTTATTTGAAAGTATACACACAATAATATGATACATATATGTAATACGAGTAAGA
Organism: Bellardia pandia; assembly: GCA_916048285.2. NCBI lineage: Eukaryota > Metazoa > Arthropoda > Insecta > Diptera > Calliphoridae > Bellardia > Bellardia pandia. The sequence goes on along the minus strand of OU696533.1, from coordinate 27,337,875 downwards.
GAGTAACACGAATTGCTAGTACAATCAAGTATGTACTCGTCTTATCATCCCCTCACCGCGATGTCGAAAAAATAATCGGCTTAGCTTAAAGAATTGCTTCGTGTAAATTGGGACATATATTTTTTTATTTAACCAAATTTATTATAAACTACTAAAATATATCCAAGTTTACCACATTGGATGTTTAGGTAACCCCTGCAGCGATGCCAACTTAGCCCTTTTCGGGCTAGATTTACCCCGATTTTAGTCACTCAAAACGCTAAAAAAGAAAATTGGCGCTAAACTAAAAAACGCGTAAATCTAGCACGTTTTACAATTATCTTTTAGCCCGTTAATACTTTTTGCTCGATATGGCTACATTTTAGTTCTTTCGTACTTTTTCTTCCTTTACCCGGGGTTTACACATGCAAGTGCAAGTTCGAAAAACTCAATACATATACACTTCTTTACTAACACAATCACACATGCAGGCGCTTGCAGCTCACTTGCGAATGAATTTAGCTAGACAGTGATTTTTTGACACTTTCAGCAATAAAGTGACAGCAAGGAAACAGAGTTGCCAAATCAAAAAATCAGAATAATTTTAATTTAAAAAAAAAACAAACACAAACTGTGTGGTAAAATAATTAATAAACATTTAACTTGTTTTATGTATATTTGTAAAAATAAAAATATATTTTTTTTCAAATATGAAAAAAGAAGTGTATTGATGTCATTTTAGAGCATTAAATAATAATTAAAATAATAACGATAAATTATAATAATTATTTCCCTACAATTATACTGATGTGAAGGCCATAGCAACTCTTGGTAAACAAATACAAACTTTGTGCGCCATTTGTTAATTTAAACTAATTTTTTGAAGTTTACGCTTTGACAACATTTTGAAAATGAACTTTCACTGTCCTGTGTAAACACTAATACTATGTTTCCACTACGACTTGAATCACCTGCTTCGCTGTCTGAATCATGTTTATGAATCTTGCTGTTTACATTAACAAAAAACTTGTTTCGATTTGACAGTTGTTTTTAATAAACAAACAGAATAAAGAATAACAGAATTTACAATTTGTGAAAAATATTTTTTTTTAATGGACAAAAAAAGTAAGTGGAAATTAGTTAGCTTATTTGAAAAAAACATACATTCGTACGTCTTTACTTCCAGCAAAAAGAAAATAATTTGCTTTGTTTACAATAATATTAAATTTGTACAGCTAGTGCAGATAAACTTGCGATAAAAATTAGAGAAGAGAGCAATTTTTCGTTCTTCGATTCAATATGAATCTACTTGATTCGCTCTTGAAATTTTGTATGGTGAAGCAAGTTGTTTCGCTTATGATTGGGGTGTGAAGCATGAATAGAGAGCGAAGCATGTACCGTGGAAACATAGTATAAATACGTATTCATTTCTGATCCACTAATGATAACACGAAAAAACACTGATAATTAAATATGTAAATGGTAAATTTTTCAGCTACTTAGCCCACATTTTTAAAAGTCTGGCAGCTCTTATAATTTATTACAGCTGCTTGGAATATAAAAAAAGGTAAACAAATGAACATAACCTATTCGAAGTTTTTATTTTCACATAATAATGGCTCTACTATTAAAGTTAGGAAAATCCCTGTTTAATGTCATAAAAAGTACACATACAATAACCGTAGGCGAAAGGGCCATAAGGTAGGATTTTTTAAACTAAAGTATATTTTATGGATACATGTTAATTAATTTGTTATTTTAGCACAACGCCGTCATTATTATGGTTTAATCAAAGATTGGCCCGTTCGGGTTCCTCCAAGGAAAAGGAAAAACGTTATTTGAAAAAAGACAGAGTTCCACAAAATTACAAGTTAATTTATCGTGCACCAATGGAATCATACGTAGCGTGGGCAATGCACGTTTCCACGGTGACAGCATCTATAATCAGCACTGCTGCTTTTTATCAATATGTTAACAACATACCGATATTGGAGCCTCTCGATACAACACTTATAATGAATATTGACGATATTTATTACTTCACAGCAGGCTTTTTAGCTATAAATGCTGCATTGCGTATGGTTGTTTTTATGTTTCCATTAAGAATATATAAGGATCAAGGGAAGTAAGTTATTTGTGATAGTTACCAGTATTTTGAACAATTTTATATTTAATACATTTTATTTTTAGATATTTAGCAATTTATCATTCTCAACTGCCTTTGAATATAACTCATCATCGCTTTGAACAGGGTCAAGTAAAAGCAATTTATTATATATTTAGTCCCTGGAATAATGCCACTTATAAATTGGGCAATAAAACATCATTGTTATTGGAGGATTATTTTAAAACACCTTCCGAATTTCATCAAATGCGCGAAATTGCTGGAGAAAAATAAACATGTAAAAATATAAATAAAAATATAAAAAAACACACCCTGTAGTAGCACAGTTGTAATTTTCTCGGTAGATGTCGCTGTTACCAATAAGTGCCATGTTCCACGTGCTGTCAAATGTCAAACAGATTGTTTTCATTCAGTTTTTTTAAGAAAAATACTTGAAATTTTTAACTTGGTGATTTTATTTATTTTTTTAATTAAAGTTCCATAATGGAATTAAAAGAAACAAACTTGGAAACTCAAGAGAGTCTGGAGGAATCTAAAGAAAAGGCACCCAAAAGGCGTAATCCTTTCAGAGTGCAACTCCAAAAAGAGGAGAGAGAACGTCGTCAGAAAAAGCGTGCTCGACTTATCGTTCGCAATATTAGTTACAAATCCACCGAGGATGTTCTACGTAAACACTTCGAACAATGGGGTAAATTGGAAGAGGTTAATCTATTAAAACGTGCCGATGGCAAACTTGTAGGCTGTGCTTTTGTGCAATACGAAACTATTAATCAAGCTACAAAAGCCATTTTGAAAGGCAATGGAAAAGAAATGCTTGGTCGTAGCATTTTCATCGACTGGGCCTTGGGCAAAAATGAGTTTGTAGCCAATAAGGGAGTAAAAGGAGAGCCAGAAGAAAAAAAACCAAAACTGGAAGTGAAAGAAGAAGAGGTAAAATCAGAAAAGGATGATAAGGAAGATGAGAAATATGGATGTGATAATAGTGATGACGAAAATGAAAGTAATGCTGAAGAAAAGGTAAGTTTTAATAAATAGTCCAACGTGTATCGATGGACACATTGAAATGCGTCAACGTTTGTTGGCGTTAACAATCAAACATGTTTATGTTATGATCAAATAATTACCTAAATAATCCAATAATATTTTTAGAATGACGAAGATTCCCAAAATGAAGATGATGATAAAGATGACGATGAAGATATTGATGAAGATGAAGATAAAAAAGATGTTAAGTCCGAATTAGACACGAATAAAGTAAAGAAAGAAAAACACATTTCGAACGATGTCCAAGAAGGATGTACGATTTTCATCAAAAATGTACCCTTCGATGCTGAAGATGGCGATTTACGTAAAGTTTGTCGAAAATTCGGTCCCTTATATTACTGCATTATAAATCGTGATCACATATCTGGTCATTCAAAGGGAACAGCATTTATAAAATTTAAAACTAAAGAATCGGCAGATTTGTGTTTGCAAGCGGGAACTGAATTCGTTCTAATGGACCAAGTTCTAGATCCCTTTCCAGCTCTTAGCAAAGAAGAAATACGTCAGCAACAGGCCGAAAAGGACAAAAAGAATGATGGAAAGGATTCCCGAAATCTTTATTTGGCTAGAGAAGGTCTTATTATGGCCAACTCAAAAGCTGCTGAAGGCGTTTCAGCTTCTGATATGAATAAGAGACATAAATTGGAACAAGTCAAAATACAAGTTTTGAAAAATTTAAATAGATTCGTTTCTCGCAATCGTTTGTCCATACACAATTTACCTCTTAATTATGACAACGAAAATCTAAGAGACATGGTTATAGCCTATACGGGGTTTAAACCACACGAGTGCCGCGTAATGCGTGAAAATAAAGTAACTCCTGAACATCCCAAAGGCAAGTCGAAAGGCTTTGGTTTTATGTCTTTCAATAGTCATCAAGAGGCTTTGACAGCTTTAAGGAAACTAAACAATAATCCCAAAATGTTTGGCACCCAACATGTAAGACTTTTTATATTTGCATATTAAAATTTTGTATTTTATATCTAATGTTACTTTTACAGCGCCCCATTGTTGCCTTTAGTATTGAAGATCGTGCAGTTCAGAAGGTTAAAGAAAAACGCCAGGAGAAATCTAAAATTAATAACCCTACCTTTAAGGATAAACTCGAAAAACGCAAAGCAATGAAACAACAAAAACGTGATGGTAAACTACCTCAAAAACCATTTCCCAAAGGACCACAAACTGATGATAAAAATAAGCTCAAGAAACATATTAAGAAACTTGAAGAATCTAGAGCGGCTAAAAATAAACTAATCAAAAATCCTTCGCTCCATGTTGAAGACAATTATGTCGGCACAGAGGCAAAACCTGGTACTGCCTTACGTATGCGTTCCTTTAAAAAAATCAAAGAACAGTCACAAGATCACATGAAACGTGTCCAGAACGACAAGAAAAAGAAGAAACAACAAAAAATTAAACAAATTCACCTAGCTGAGAGAAAATCAGAAGTAAGACCAAAACAGGGTCGTAAAATGGAAAGGGATGATCTAATGCCATTAGTGAATAAATACAAGAAAATGTTGGATAAACGGGCCAATGAAGGAGGCACTGGTCCGGTCAATACGGGCAAAAAACCGAAGCGTACAAAATGGTATCAAGAATAGTTTTATAATAGATTTTCTTCTAATTTAATGTGTTACTTATTTTAGTGTATTTTGTAAATACAAATGAAATTATAATAAAAATAATCCATATAAAAATAACGCTTATTTAATTTTTAATGAAATTGTAATAAACCCCGAAAATAAGCCATATAAAAATAACGTTTATGTTATGTAGTATTTTAGTACCAAACTAAAATACATATGTATATATGTATGTATTTTATATTGCGTATGAAATCGTATAGATCTCTTTAAAATTATTTAAAATTTCGAAGAAAGTGTTAGTTTCTTTACTGTGTTAATTGCAATTTAAATACTTCTCTGAAATTTCGTGCGAATTTTCATTATTAAAAACACATAGAACTTCAAAGGTCTTGGACTGTGTTATTGTTATATTAAGACACTATCAATTCTCTTTATTGGCAATAATTCTGGGGGGTTACTCTCTATTGCGATGCGAAAGCAAATTCGATGCGTAATAGTATCAATTTGTACGCTTATCGCATCGAATTTGCTTTCGCATCGCAATAGAGAGTAACCCCCCTGAAATCTAAAAAGGTATTTTTAATATTTTTGTGACAACATGTAAATTGTGAATAATCATATATCATCTTTATACCTACTTAACTTCATTATTTGTGAAATGTGCAGTCTGAGCAGTAATTTAAAAGATATTAAAAATTAAGTTATTCACTATTGTTTTGTGTTGGAATTTAAATCTTTAAAATACTTTTCTGAAAACACTGAAACCATATCATTTTTTTTTGTTGCCACAGATTTATTCTATAAAAATTTCTCAATTTTAGAAACTTATTATTATAAATTAATTTGTGTTTTGCAAAAGGATTTATTTCCATGATCTGTTGGAAATATGGTTCAGGTATTACAGATTTTCAGACATTCCCAAGACTAGACAATTTTCGAGATTTTGCAAACTTTCCGAAACAGGTAAATTTCTTTGCAGTGGTTCATCAAAATCGTATACAAACAAATCACAATCTTGTGTAAATGGTCTTGCATCATTGCAAGTAGACAGTAGCATGTGCATTTCTGCACAGATTGTGAATTGCGCCATTATTTCTTATTATTATTATTAAATAACAAGATTTTTGTTCGTGATATCTCGCCATAGTTTATTGTTAGAGTTGCACGTTGCTGGAACACTTTGCCTCTTGAGCTTCGTGTATTTTCTCAGTCGAATTTCGAATTTCGCCTAAAACTTTTGCGGTATTTAATTACTCTTTAGATTGTTATAATTCTCATAAACTATTTTAGTTTCATGATGTTTGCTACTACTTTTGAGAGTTGACAACTATGGTAATTTTTTTTCTCCTCTTTTTTTTGGCTGGGGAGCCATTAACTAGAAGTATTGAGTATGAATTGAAATAAATTGTTTCTTTTTTAATTTTAGATATCTTTATTCAGGAATAATTCTTGTAATATATGTTAATTGGCCTAGGAAGGCTTTTTTATATTACTGTGAATAAATAAATAAATAAAAAAAAATAAATAAATAACAAGATTTTTGTTCGTGATTTCTCGCCATAGTCTTAATTGTTTATTATACTCATAGAACCGTCTTGTATTATTGAATTAAATATTGTTTGGATACCATTTCATGTTGGTGTTTTTTTCAATTAGGAAACTGTCTTTTGCACTTCTTACTTATTCTCAAAAATTGAGATCTATTTAAATCACTCTGAGACATGATTGGAAGGTCTAGTAAGCCGTGGTATAAATGTTTGGAGATTTCTCTAGGCATAATAAAAGTTTATCATCGCTAGATTGAAAAAAAGACGCCTTGAATTGTCCTCATTGTGAAAACTCAACGCATGTCATATTTCGTTGAAACGTGCTGTTTCTGGAATCTTTTTGCGGTATTGAATTCAAACAGTATATGAAAACATTTTTATCGTTTAGCTCAAGGCGTATTGATTTCACCTTGGTTTAGTTAATTTTATTAAAGAAACATTTCAGATATAATTTATTAACGTTTTAATAAAGGATATATCTTATCCAATATTTGTTTAAATTAAAATATTGATTAAGATAAAATAGATTTTGTGATTTTTTTTTCTACTGGGATGTCAATTTTTGCTGCTTGGTTACATACATGCATACCTTTAATTTATTGCAGAAGCAGTAGGTAGTTGTTCGGCTTACATTACTGTAGTTTTCACAATGTTGAAAGGTAAATATTTTGGCATCAATGATTCAATTTTCTATTAATAGTGAAATTTAATATAACATACATATTTTAGCGAGAAATATATGTGTGTACAGTGGCGAGCACCCATGAATACATGTTTTATAACTATGACCTAAAAACTCAATAAAACTCTCAAAAATAATAATGGGTTTTATTTAAAATGTTAAATAAATAAAACAAAAATTAAAATAAACTGAAATTCATGAATTATTAAAGCGAATGTGAAGTTTTGGGTAAATCTATGTGAAATGGCAATGTATCCACTTTTGCAGGTTAAAGTTCATTTAATCTTGCAGCAAGAATAAATGGACAGTTGCAGCGAATTTATGTACATAAGCACCGTTTTTATATAAGTTATATATTGTAAAAATATCAAGACAACAGTAAATGTAATTTTTCAAATTGTTCATAAATTTTTAGCTTTTAATAAAAATGAGAAAAATATCACTTTTTAGAAAACCAAGCGGTGGATATGACAAATAATAATTACTCAGCCCGTGAAATTGCTAAGAAGTTGGGAATCTGTCATCGAACATTGCTACAAGTCATAAAAATAAAAAACATTAGCCCTCAACCTCTAAAAAAAATTACGAACTTGTCTGCTTTCAGGACAATTTAGCGATTATTATCTTCGAGACAGGTAAAACACCCAAACAGGCTGCAGCTGTTATAAACAAACCTGTAAGCGAGTGAACAACACGGAGAGCTCTCCATAAAATTGGCCTTATATCAGCTATTGAACAAAATAAGCCTGACAAAATGTGAAGGCTCGGCTAAAATTTTGTAAAGAGCACAAAAATGGGACCATCGACGACTGGAAAGGGTTATTTTCTCTGACGAAATCAAAATAAATCGCTTCCAGTCTGACGGCAAAGAATATTACTTAGAAAGACACCAACGCTCCAATTTTTGCTCTCTTCACAAAATTTTAGCCGAGTCTTCTTCACATTTCTACAATTTTCATATGTATGTACAACATTTTTTATACAGCATAGTCAGTGCTGATATTCAGCCGGTTCGGACCGGTTCTCTCGAACCGGTTGTTAATATTTTAAAAATTTTCCGTACCGGTTGTTGCATATTCACTCTTATCGTGAATAAAAATTCCACATGAAATTTGTTCCCTTTTATTTTTTAACATTGAATTTTAATAGGAAAAATGTGAAAAGGGGACAAATTTCATGTGAAATTTTTATTCACGATTGGGGTGATTATGTTTTTTGCTTTAACGGTTTTATATAATGTGTATTTATCAAGGTGATATAGTCTCGGCAACAAACACAATATTGTTCAGATGTTCATTGTCCAAACAAATCATTTTATTATGGTCAACATTGGATTCTTGGATGATGATGTTTTCGATAGCGTTCTATATCATTTCCTTCAAGAGGCTTGTGGTCTGTTACTGGGATGCGACTTTAAAATTTTCCCTATTTTTATCAAAATTTGGCAAAAATATAGTTTTTTTAAGCGAACCGGTTGTTAATTGTTTCGAATATCACCAATGAGCGTAGTCAACGTATAGGTTTTATACCCATTCCCATCACCAAAAAGAAGTTTGTCATTCCGTTTGTAGCAAATCGAATCATCTATAAAAAAATGTTAAAATCCAAACTAGTGTCGCGATCTAGATGAATTCCAAAACTTTTAAATTTTTTTGAAAAACAAATGAAACATGTAAAACAACGTATATCTGTAATAATATGGAATCAAATATTGAATGGGAAATATGTATGTATAATTATTTGTTTCGGAGGGTGAGAAATTTAATCGGCATACCTATATTGGTAACAAAATTAAATCAAGATTCTTTTTACTTTATATGCCTTAATATTTTCGAACGATGATATTCTATTGCTTTTAAATTATATAGAAATTAAAGGCGAATTGACATATTATTTTCTCTATCTAATTTTCAACGTAATGTTAACGTTTTTAAATTATTAATGGTTAAAAATTATAGCTATGAGGACAGAAAATTTTTGTTTTCATATACATATATTTATAGTTAATATTAGTTACTTTTTTGAAATAAATAGTTTTTATTATTAACTAGCTAAACCCGGTGTGCTTCGCTACCCCCCCCCCCCCCTCGTCATAAAATAAAATAAAACGTATTTATATATTAACAAACATTTATTTAATTTTAATGTATTTATTGCAATGCTATAGGCGAGGCCATGCCCCTTTGTCCACTTACATAGTCAAGAATTTATTATTTCGTAAGAATATCCTATTGTGAAAATTTAATGACGATCGGTCCAGTAGTTAAGACTATTACGATTTTTAATTTTCCTAAAAAGGGGCGTGGCCCACCTACTTTTCTCCTAGTACGTATTCCTAATTATGCCAATACCATATGTACCACATATCATTGACGTAGGTCAAAAAATACCCAAAATATGGCGATTTAAATTTTTGGGTTATATGGGCGGTGCTACCCCCGTTTGTACAATCGAAATATTATATAGCCTATTATTCCTTCCAGAGTCACAGTAACATGCTGTGAAAATTTCATCAAAATCGGCTCAGCCGTTTTGGAGTCCATACGTTACATACATACATACATACATTGAATTTTATATATATAGATAAACCAATTTGTTTTAATAAGAAACAAAAATACCGAAATCCCGGGATTTGAAAATCCAGTCCCATTGGCGTTAGGATCAAAAATTTTAGTCTGAAATTGTTAACTTCAGAACAAGTTCTACGAAAGCGGTTTGAAAACTATACACATTCTTCAGAACTGTGCGTTAATTAATACATTCTTTAATAATAACGAACAAGTTTGTCGGATGCGCTAAATAACTATGTAAAACATCTTCTTAACTAGTTCATTCAACAATGTTTTTTGTTCGAAATTGCCACACTTAGAACTAGTTCAGAGCATCAGTTATTTTAATTTTATTCTGATTGCATTGGTTGTTTCATTATATTACAATACATAAAATGTTTTAAAGAAATGCTAGATAATCAAAATTAAACAAGTTATAATTTTTAATAAGAACTTATTAGCTGAAAGTTGAATAGAATAAACTATGGAAATTCTTGGAAATAGCAAAAAATAAGAGAAAAAAATGAAAAACGTCCGCTATTATTATTAAATTCTTAATATCATGAGTATAAAAATCAAAATAATTTTACGCATAGTCCATGATAAATTTTATTCCAATTATAATACACATAGAATATGTTAATGAAACAAAACTGTATTTTTGAAGGTGCCTTTAAAACGGACCAGCTTACAATAATTTAAGAATCGTTTAAAAAAATATCAATCTACAATTTAAAGGTGAAGTTTGTCACTTTTTCAACGAAATACTCATTGAATTTATTTTTGGAAAATTTAAAAGAAAATTCATACTTTACATTATATTCCAAAATTTGGCACCATATACATTTTAAACAAACGTGAGCGTAAAATATTAAGGATTTTTAATTAACTTAAAATGCAGCTTCTATAAAATAATTTGCTACCTATAAACACATACACATTTTAAAAATAACCCATTAAATCATAAAATGCTTTTATGAACTAGAATCTAAATTAGCAACAGGAAACGTTTTTCTTAGACTTTGCAGTATACAAGACTAACGATTTTTGAATTTCTTATACACAACCAAAAGACGCTTATCACAGTATACATAAAAAATTTCTATTGTCAATTTAATAAATATTTTACAAAATAATAATTCATTTATAGCCATTGTCAATATCCTAGAATAATATTGACACGCAGGAAGCATTGTCCATGTGACTCCTTGACTCAAGTTTATCTCTATGTTTATTATAAACAATTTAATATTTTTTATCTAAATGTATGCTGAAATGAAATAACTTTCTTTCTGTTTAATCGCGTTATGTCAATAGAGAAATCGAAAATATCATCCACCGTAAAAGTGCGTTATTGCGGAATATAATTTCAGATAATGTCAATTTATTTACGATAAATCGTTTTCGCTTCGATAAAATCGTTTTAATATTGGGCGAAGAATGTATGTATTGGATGTACTATCAAATAATGACCCTGCATATTCGTATCGAAGGATGTGGTCCTATATCAGTAAATTATTGCAACTGCTGTTTACACAACCAGTATATGAAAATTATGGAATCCGTTAAGGGCTGTATAATGAAAAAAATCAGCTGTAATTGATGCTAACATCAATTATTTCTTTAATTAAATATTTAACGTTAACGTAAGCCAGGGGCCAAATTACCGCATTCGATATCGAGAAAAATTTATCGTAATTTTCTTATTGGAGTTATGGCTCGATATCGAGCAAGAAATTTAGTACGTTTTATCATAATTTCGATATCGAAATCATTTTTCGATACGATAGCTCATTCGATCACGAATGCGGTAATTTGGCCCCAGGAGTGCCCAAAAGTTGCTTATGTAAGAGCAAACACCAATACATTTAAATAAAAACAAAGTTTTATTCAGTATTTTTTGTTGTAAAAGCCAATACATACAAAGAAACAACACACTTTTTAAATGGTATCATACGTTAAACAAAATCTACATTGACGATGGCAGTCACCAATGTTTACCAGTAGATCATACGAAAGTGTTGTTGCTTTGCGCTTGCGTGTATAGCAGTGTTGCCAGTGAAATTTCGAGAAAGATACATTTTAGTTTCCAAAAAGATACATTTTGAAGAAAAAAAATTAAAATTAATTTTTAACATTTATTAACATAACATTTTTTTATATTTATAAATATGAATTAATATATCATTTTCTTTACAATATTCATAAAATATGAAATAAAAATGTTATGTTAATATATGTTAAAAATATCTGTTTTGTTTAAAATTTAAAAATTGCGTTCTAGTTGGGACACCCGTTATTTATTTAAGTCATAAATATTAGGTATGTAATTTTTAAAAATACAGCAAGCTAACTTTAAAATTAATTATATGGAACTGTCTTTGGATATTATTAAAACAAATTCATTTTTGTAAAAATTAATATACGAGTTAAGTCGTTTGTACTGATTTATTTTAAAACTTCAATATAAAATGATTGGCAATTTTTTTAGTAAATCATATATCTTATGCTCATCTTCTATTAGGGTAGCAAGCGAAGTATGAGCTAAAACACCTGAATAAATCTTTTCAATTGGTAAAAAATAATTTTGATTTGAAAATTCTATTTTCAAAGCATCTGTTGCCTTTCCATAGTTAAATTCTAAATACATACATAGTTGCTAGCAATTCTTTTAATTAATTTTTCAACTTCAGATTGCAAAAGGTGTAGACGAGGCTTTTCCGCCTGGAATATTAGATTAAAATCGTTTCAAAGTTCCAAAGTGCATGACATAAATTCCAAATAAATTTTTGTAACGTCATTACTCAAAAAAAAAAAATATTTTATATTTGTACATTTTTCGTACAGATTCAAAAGATACGAAAAATGTCAGGATTATACATGGTACCTGAAAAAAAAAAAACAAATAAGGCAAAGTTGTTTGTGTATTTCGTATTGCTAGTGATGAGTGCTGTAATGAGTATACAAAACACACAGCCTATAGCTAAGAGTTTTTACAAATACAAAAGAGCACCAAGAGTATAGGGCTTGGGCACTCCTGACGTAGGCTATGAGATTTGGAAAACTTTTCAAAATCATTACAAAAAATAAAAAAATTCATAAATTAAAAATGTTTGTTTTAATTCATTTACTAAATACCTTTTTACTTTTAAACGTTTTCTTACTACAAATTGTATTTTTAGAGATGTTGTTGTTTGTTTTCTTTCTTTTAGTTAATTAATTGTTTAACAAATTTATTTAATTTAAACATATAGCAGATGGTGTTCTATAAGTTGAATTTATTCTAACCAGTGGAAGCGAGAGCCGTACTTTGCTGGTGGTTTGGGATAATCTTCGGGCAAACCTGGTGTAGCATCTGGATATATTTTCTTTTCGGGTTTGGGGGGAGCTGGACGAGCAGTAGGGTGAATCTTAAAAAAAAAATTAAAAATATGCACTTTTATCCATTTAAATAGCATTTAAAAAAAATTATTTGAAATTTTTTACATTCATATTAGTGTTTGTGACACATTAAACCGAGTTAAAAGAAATCTTCAACAGAGATTATCTCCTTAGTGTGAAAGTAACATCCTATGTATAAAATTAATTTTAACACAAAATAATAGAATTAAAAAACACCTTTCATACTTAGTACTTAGCACGTAAGGATAAGTACAATTTTTCAAGAAAACATTGGAAAATTTTAAAGCCATTTTCGAAGAATGGATTAATTGAGTATCGACAATACAATAATGTTATAAGTAAATGTTCCAAGTTCAATAAAATATACTATATACATATGTAATCCTTTTAAAATCTCTATATTTTGTCGTTACACACCTTTTCAAAAAAGAAAACCATAGAGTCTTAAAAATATTTTAAACGAACGATTTTAGAACTTTCACATAAAACTACTTATATACAGCAATTCGATATTATTACATATTTATATTATATTTTATTATTTATGAAATATTTACACTCAAATATTTAATAAAGAAGGATAATAACTGGTTTAATAAATACCACTGTAACATTTCACTAATATAAATTTTAAATTAAGACTTTCACAAATCTCTTATTTTCCAAATTATACTTAAAATACAATATCAATATATCTGACTGAAAACTTACCTTTGCTCTTGTGAAATAACCATATTCTGGACGATCAATGTCCAAAGTATCCTTCACGCACTTATCAAACACACCTTGTGTCTTGCGGCAACTAAAGGTTAAATAAATAGTAACAAATTAAATTTAAATAATGTTAGGTAAAAGCCCAATATAACTTACTGGCTAAACGACATAGTGCCACTTGATTTATCTAAACAAGTGGCATATTGCATGAATTCTTCATGGCAGCTTTTCTTAACTTTACGGAAAAAGTCTATAGCACAGCTAGTTACAGCCTTGCCTTCACTCAAACAGGCTCTGGGATCATCTAATTCTTGACGACATAACATGAATTCCTGTATAAAGAACAAGAAAACATAAACAAATTTTTTCAAAAGCTGTCAAAGATATTGAGGTTAGGTCATCTAAGACACTAACAATAATTATATAACTTGGATTTATTGTTTAAATCCCTGTAAATCAATCAACAATTTAAGTTTTATGAAGACAAACAGAATTATATGAATAGTAACTACAATAGAAGTACTTGCATTGTTCTGAAATTCGCAAGCTTTGCCCAAATGAAAGGCTCCTGCACGTAAAGCTGCGGTAGACAGATTCAATTCTTGCACCGTCAACTCCTCCTCTGTTGGCAGCTTTATGTCGTTGGTGACCACCATATTTGGGCTTTACACAACCTTTTTACTATTGGAATCCAAAATAAATTAAATATTAGTATTTCAATCAATTTAACAGAATTTTATTGATTTTATTAAGTGCCAAGAAAAAAATTATTAAATGCTTCCTCTTACCAGCTGAACTAGAACAGCTGTATTTATTAGAAATGTCATAACATTGCCAGAGAGTTGCCTGACGTGGGCAAAGATAAAAACGACAGGAACTAATTACATACTGACATTCAATTGAACTGAGTGGCATCACCGGAAATTAATTAAGTGGAAATTAAGGAAATTTTTCAGTCCCAACGAAAAATAGCAACGTCTTTAATATAGGACTTTAGAAGAGAAAACTGCTAAACATAAAATAATTAAGGTTTTTTCTAAATATTTTTTTATACTAAATTAATACAAAACAAGAAATTGGGGTTCCTACATTCGGGAATCCTAAATTTAATAGAATTAAAGTACTATTAGATTGTAGGTTTAATAGAAAATGAAAGTATACAACTCAAAAACTCATTTTTTTCGCAGTCCCTAAGAAATTCCGTTCTAGAGAATATGATAGTTTCAGATGACGTAATGACGTAATCCATTTTACAAAAAAAAACTCAAAATGAAAAAATATAAATACAGTTCTAGGCTCACAATTGATTAATGAATTTAATACTGGATTATATTATATATTAAAAGCACTTTCAAACGGTACCTACATTGATAGATATATTTTTTTGTGAATAACTCGTAAACCACACAAGAGCGGACAAAAAAGTTTGCTATTTTGGTCTAGAAGTTAATAGGATATCATCTGTTAAAAAATTCCTAAAAATTAAGCTGTTATATCGATCTTGATGTCTTCCTATAATAAATTAGCAACGATTTTTTTGCCGGTTTCAAGATTCCCTTTTGAATTACCAAAATCAGCGCTATGGCATCACAAACAACTCTCATATTTAAAATGTAAACATTGTATATTTTTCTCATAGATTAACCCTTAAATGCGCACGGTCTTGTATCTTTAGGAAAAAAATATATTGTATGTAAATAAGCACAAAATTAAAAACTTCGTTTTTGTTTTAAAATTTTTTGCTTTTTTTTTAATTTTAATAAGAAAAAACTGGTTGTATCTTATAAGATACACTGCACACTCCACAGAGAAAGTGAAACGCAGAAACCAAACAATGAAAGAACAATGAAACAATAACAGCAAACAATTCTAATTGGTGTGGAATGCGCAATGTATCTTATAAGATACAACGATTTTTTGACGAAAGTATAATTCAGACCGTATTGAAAATTTCTCTGTAGTTAGAAAACAGTATTTTTATCAACATATAATTTTTTGGAGTAAATTCGTGAAAAAATAATGCAAATAAAAGTGGGTCAACCTTAGCTTCATTTCTAAAAGTACAAATTTTGAAATTTTGATTTTACGGCTCTATAATTTTCAAACCCGTTACAATTTTTATATAAAATTAATTCAGGATGATAGAAAAAAGTGTTGTAAGTAGTAATTATCAAAAAATATTTTGTTTTTTAACAAATGTGGAAATAGCAACAGTTTTATTGGTTGTATCTTTAAAGATACACTGCGCATTTAAGGGTTAAGACATTTTTCTATTAACGCATCGGTAGTGCTTGGTTAAATAACTGCCCAAAAATCTCAGGAATCATGACAGAAAAGGACAGTAATGCCAATGATATCAAAACCATATTAAAGGATGAGTGGGCGGTAAGTTCAAAATTAAATGTAAATTGCAGAACAACGAAATTTTACATAGTTTTTGTTTTAATTTCTCTAGATAAGACCGTGTGAAGTGTACAAAGACGAATATGATGATTGTACCAGTTTTAAAGCTAGATTCCATCAATATTTTATAAACGGTCAAAATACGGATTGTACGCAATGGAAAACAGATTATACAAATTGTGTACGATACCGCGATTCAAATGGAAATGAAGTGCAGGCTGGTGTCGCTGTCATAAAAAGTGAAGAAGAGCGTCGTTTAAAACGTTTTCATGGTCACTACGCAAATAATGTATGGGAAAAGAGGAATGCACCACCGCCGGATTGGTCAAAACCTTTGCCGGAGTGGATGGAAAAGAAAAATGAGAATACTTATTTGCAATTAAAGCAATTGGAACTGGAGGGAAAAGCTCCGGTGCAAGATGAAAAATCTTATTGTTCTATTATGTAGTAAAGGAAAATTAAGACAACATACACATTTTCTACAAAAATACAAACCCACAACGAAATTTATTTTAAATTATGAACAAATAGGCTCGTAAATCTGTTATCTTATACATAAAAAATAAAAATGTCGACAATTACTGAGCTTGCTGGGGAGCAAGATTGTTTAGTATAGTGCTAGGTGATGCTGGAGCTCTGCCAAGTTTATACAAAATATTTAAATACACACTTAAGCAGGAACGTCTAAAGGAAAATGTCCTAAATAAATAATTATTATTTGGAAATCTTACAGCCAATATTAAGACAATTAACTTACCACAAGCAATATTCAAAGTACATTCTACGATAGAACCACACAAAGTAACCTCTAATGGAGTTGTAATTTTTATATATACATTTTTGAGCATGATGCGCCATTACACGTGGCCTATCCACAACATCTCCATGCATACGTCCAATAGCTCTAACGGTATTCAGATTTCTATAACAATATACAAAAATTAATTCATTTTTGTTTTCAATAGGTATACATATGTATATTAATCTCTGCAATTAATTACCTGACAACAAATAACATATTACGCGGCATCTCTTTTAAAGTGGCCATAATTAATTCAAAATTTTGTTGTGCAATCTTTTGCATGTACTTAATGTCATCTTCATTTAATTTGGTTTTAATAGTACCACCATGTATACGTATCGGTTGTTGAAATAAAACTTCAGCAAATTTCATATGATCTTTTATACCCAACTTATGTGCAGCTCTTGCCATGGCAGATTCGTCCCTTAAGACGGTGGCCACCCAGAATTCACATAAAGGAGCCCTGACATTTGCAGGTAACTCTTCGTACAACCCGTGATCTAGGAGTACAATTTCAGCTTTACCATTTTTGGGACTTTTTCGAACAAAAACTAAAATTGAATACGTTATTAAACATGAATATTAAAAATAACTACTGGTTAAATGAATAATTTTAGAATTTACTTAATATGTATGTAAAATATATATGTATGTATGTAACAAATTGTTAGATTCTTAAAAAAATATTAATTATTTTTTTTTTAAGTTGGAAAGCAATTCTATGTTTTAAATTATAAGTTTCTTAACGTCCCATTAAGGCTTAATTCATAATTTTTACTTACTATTACTTGCATGTGGATCGGCATGCACAAAGCCAGAACTAAAAATTTGCTCTGCAAACATTTGAAATAGTTTTTTGTCCACATCCTTTAAATTCAAATTATTGTCTTTAAGTTTCTCAACATCTCCAATTTTTATCCCATCAACCCATTCTAATGTTAATACTCTCTTAAAACAATGATTAAATTTATTGTTGTTTTGTCTCAGCGTAGGGATATTTCAATATACCTATTTACAATATTACTTACCGTCCTTGTCTCCGACCAGTAGACTTTGGGTATATGAACAAATTTAAAAGCTTTTAAATCATTTGCGCATCTTTCTAAGTTTTTACCTTCGTTGATAAAATTTAATTCTTGAATCAAATTTTTATGTACATCTTTTAATATCCAACCAAAATTGTAACTTTTAAAAAATAATTCTATAACATCGTGCAATAGGATGATTGTACCCAAATCGCTAACAAAACGTTTTTGTAAGTCACTGTATTGGACCTGAAAATGAGGCAAAAGGCGAACATATTTAATTTAAACGTATTCTGGCCAACACAAATTTAATGAAATTTGAATTTAATTTTCTTACCTTTACAGCCACGTCCTGGCCATTTCGAAGTTTGGCTTTGAAAACCTGGGCAATACTTGCTGCTGCCTTAGGTGTGTAATCAAATTCTGAATACAAATATTCTGGGTTTCGACCAAAATCGTCTTTAAATACTTTCAAAACATCTTCCTTACTAGTGGGCAAACATTTATCTTGCAATTTAATCAAGGTGCTTGTATATTCTTTGGGCAGAATATGATTTATAGCGGCAAATCCTTGCCCTACTTTTATGTAAAGACCACCGTTTTGTAAACATGTTTCCAATAAACGATTTGCACTTCTTTGGTGAACTTGTTTAATGTTATCATCATAGTTGGGATCGTTCTCATCCAACAGTAAATAGTCTATAGCAATAAGAGAAGCTGTCTTAACAGAACGCAAAAAGCGTATGGAAGCTCCAGAGTAGGTAAAGTCATTAATTGAACCGTCGTACGCTATAAATCCAGCAAATGCTGTGCCAAAAGCAATCGGTAGAATAGGTATACGGCTAGGGGTCGAAGTATTAGTATGCTGATTACGTGGTTTTTGTTTAAATGTTCTTGTTGTAAAACGGGTTACCCGAATTAATGATTGTAACTTACAAGTAGATATATTTAACTAAAAATATTTTATGTAATTTGTAATACATACTCGTATATAAGTGTATTATATAAGAATGTTTCTATAAAAACTCACTTTACTTAAAATCATAATGTAATTTTATAATTAATTAAAACTCAAAACAGAATTAACGTAAAGATTATCTACAGCTTAAATAAAAAAATTGAAATTTAATTAAACATCGTTTGACAATTAATTATTTATGTTTTATCACACAATAATCAAAACAACAGCAAAAGCATGTAATATAACAGCTGCCGTATAACAGTTTCGTCTTAGATGTAAACAAATTCCAGCTGATTAGTCTAGACGATTATTCCTTGTTTTCTTAAGGGGACTATACACTACGTGTTTTTTACATTGCATATGTCAAATTTTACATATGGAATAAAAACATATAGTTGGTGACCTCATAAACTTTGCTTGTGTAAAATACATGTGGAAATACATATGTAATTTTTTCGATTAGAACACGCTCTATTTTCTTATGTTTTCAAATGTATATGCCATGCGAAAAGATTTGTCGACGGTTAAATATCTGCGCTATCATTAGCCGCTCGTATGAAGAATTTGCATAAGTGATAAATTAAATATTTTTTATCTCATTTTGTTAATTTAATAACAATGATATAAATTATTTAAAAATTTTTGATACAAGCTCCACATATTGTATATTAAAAGACGAAAAACCGTAAATCAATATTTTTGACGCCGGCATTTTAGTGACGCCACCAACAATTTTTGCAGCGGCTTTAGCGCATTTTTTAAAGAAACGACATGGTAATTTATATGTAAATAATCATGGCGATGTCACGTGTAATTGTACATACAAGTTGGTGACCAAAAATTAAAACCCTTATGTAAAATAACCAATTTTGACAGACATAAAGAAAAACATGTGGGTTGTAAACTTAAAAATACATAAGCAAATACACGTAGTGTATAGCCACCTTTAGTGATGTGAGAAACTGTGTTTGAGTGCACAATAGAAAAAGTGTTTGTTATTTGTTTATAATTTTTTAAGAATAAAAAGTCTAAATATTTTTTGATTTTACTTAATATAACAAAAGTATTATTATTAAGTCATAGATATGTTAAAAACAATGACTTTGTCTCGATTTTGTCAAAATGTTTTATGTAAATCATGCAGCAAAAAGTAAGTTGTTATCAAATGCGAGCAATAATATAAAACAGTTTTAACAAATTGTATTTACATTGCATAACCTTATAATACAAATGGTATGGACCATGGTCAAGGTTGGAAGGAAATATAATTACTACAATATTTATAAACAATTTTATTTTAGCATTTCACGAGACTATAAATCGAGGCACAGTTTGTTTACTTTCGGTAATATAACCAACAAAAATCGAGGCTATTACAAAAAGGAACTAATTGGGTGAGTAAATAATGGAATATATGATTAAAATTGTTGTACACAATAATTGTCGTTTGCACTTCTTTAATGCCAGGATTATAATGATAACAATGTTAAAACAAAAGACAACTTCTCAGTTTGAAAATCTCATCTATTCGCTTCAGTCTTATCTTATTAAAGATCAATTTTAATTTATTTTCTGAAATTAATGAAGTTTTGACACAACCATAACATTCCAACATTTGTTCAGTGTGTGGCCATGGTTATCTATAAAAGAAGTGAAATGTTGTTAATGTATTAGCTCCGCTGTCATCAAAAGTTATTTCTGGTGAAAATCTTTCGGTTGACTATATTGATCATGTGACATTGTGTCGTTTAGGAGCGAAAACCCAATTATAATTTGCTCAAAAATTTTATATTAAAAAAAAACTCTGTTTTCCTTTATATGGATCTCATTAATCAGCTAAAATAAATTTTTAATCTCAAATATTTAAAATGTAATAGAAAGTACGAGTATTTAAAAGTACATACTATAAAAAAGACGTAATTGGGAACGGAAAACTTTTTTCGTGTTAATATTTTTTCAATATTGCTTTAGTCAATAGAACTGGCAATATCAATTATTATCATTACTATCTACTATCTTAGGATAATTTTGAATGGACAGATCTTAGTATGGTTCTTAGCAGAATGTTCATGGGACATGCACCCTTTTCTGTTTTCTTTTATTTTTTTAACTACTTTCCCCCTCGTCAGGTTATTTAACAATATTTTGACATTTTCTGTAGTTATGCTGTCTGTTTGGCTTAGATATTTGATTTACAATCATTTAATTTCTTTTATTTAGCTGTTATTAATTATACCCTTCACCTTCATGAGAAGGGTATATGTATGTACATATATAAGTTTGTAATTCCGTTTGTAATTTCCACAATATAATTGTCCGACCCTATAAAGTATATATATTCTGGATCCTTATAGATAGCGGAGTCTATATAAGCCATGCCCGTCTGGATGTTGAAATCAATTTTCTGAAGTCCCCTGATATCTTCGGGATCCAAATCTTCAATAATTCTGTCAGACATGCTTTCTAGAAGTTTGCTATTTAAAATCACCAAATTCCATAAATAACGGAGATATGAGCAAAAATCCGACACAACCTCTGAAAATTTCATCAAAAAAAACTTAGTGTATTAATATTGTTCATCAACAGATGGCGTTGATCACACAAAGTGTTCGAAAACTTTAAGTGTGTTCTTAAACCGTAATATAAATTATGCATCCACAACAAAGGTGAAGGGTATATAAGATTCGGCATATCCGAATATAGCACTCTTACTTGTTTTTTTTTTTTTGGTTATTTCGATTTAAAAATGTCTGAATGATTTTAGGGAACGTTAATGTTTTCCTGCTTTGTTGATTTTTGTGGTTTCCTTTTTAATTATGTGGCATATGGAGGACTTTATAATCTGTAATATAATAGTAAATTTTTGTATTTTTGTTTGTGGAATGACTTATTGTGCAATGTCACTTGTTTAATGCACCATCACATGGAAGTAAATTTGCG
Organism: Bellardia pandia; assembly: GCA_916048285.2. NCBI lineage: Eukaryota > Metazoa > Arthropoda > Insecta > Diptera > Calliphoridae > Bellardia > Bellardia pandia. The sequence goes on along the minus strand of OU696533.1, from coordinate 27,316,110 downwards.
GATGATGTGTGGGCAGTGTTTTGTAAAATAATCAAAATCAAACAATAGGATTGATTTATGGACACTTTCTAACCCTATGATTAATGTCTATGTATTCCATCTTGTTCTAGTTTGTTTCATTCATTCAGGATTTTACTGCCTCATTTGCCTCTTGGTTGATTGTTTCTGTTACATATTCTTACCTAGAATATTTTTGAATTATCGTTTTGTTTCATTGTAGGGTTGCCATCTACATAATGTCTTTCAATAAATGTTATAACTTAAAATTTATGTAGTTTTGTTTTAATTGGTTTGGTTCGCACAATTATAAATTTAAATTTAATATTATGCTTTAAATTTTGTATTTTAAATATAATTTATATATATATATATATATGTATATGTAAGTATATATATATTTTTGTTAAAAATTATTATTTATTATTTAAGTAGAAATTTGTGACCGATAGGCCAGATTATTGAAATAATAAATAAAAATAAATATTATCACAGACACATGATAAAGCCGACTTTTATTACTGAATTGCACCTAAAGCAAAAAAGAAATAGAACTATTTTTTAAACCATAATATAATGGTTAAAATTGATAAACATTTTTTTATTATATTATTTTATTTCAGTTATTCGATGGACGAAATGTACGCTGTAGTCTCTGATGTCAAAAACTATTATAAATTTGTCCCCTACGTTAAAAAATCACATGTGCACAGTGAACACTCGAATGGTTTTAAAGCTGATCTTATTGTGGGCTTTCCACCTCTAAACGAAATCTATACCTCAAATGTAACATTAAGAGCTTCAAATTTGGTGACGTCCGAATGCAAAGATGGGAGACTTTTCAATTATTTGCTTAACGAATGGCGCTTTAGTCCAGGTCTAAAGGACATACCACAGTCATGTGTATTAGACTTTAAAGTTTCATTCGAATTTAAATCATTACTGCATAGTAATATTGCAAATTTATTTTTTGATTTGATATGTGATCAAATGGAAAGTGCTTTTATAACAGAGGCAAAAAAACGATTTGGAGATGCTTCAATTAAATCGCATATTTTAACATCAAGACGATCCTGACCTTAAAAGAAATTTAGTTTTTTTTCAAATCTAGTTTGAATAGAACTACTTACATTTTTTTGTTATTAGTTAAGAACTAAAGATTTCAAAATAGATTTTTTAAATGATTGTGATTTGTTTTATTTTTTTATGTTTTGTACTTTTATTTGTATAAACAACTAAAAAATATGTCCGCCGCTATTAATAAAAACTGTAAACAAAAAATAATGAATTATAAATTGTAAATAATTGCTTAAACCAAAAGATAAATTAATAATAAAAATTATCCAATATACATATGTACATATATTAATTACTCTTTGTTAATAAATTTTAAATTTGAATGAAATTAAATTAAGATTTTTTTAATTGTTTTTATATTCCAATTATATTTTATTTTCGAGATTAAGGTCTAATATTGTTTTTAATTTTTATTTTTTTTATTTATTCCGATATTTCGCTACAACAATGTGTAGCATCTTCAGGGAAACAATAACAAAATTTAAAATTAATAACAATAAAAAAAATCCTCAACTAATCACACAAACTCAATTGTAGAATTGACCAAATCTTTGTAAACAGTATTACAACATGAACACAGATTCGAACACAGATCTTTTTTGTACAAAAAAAAATCGGAAAAATTGTGTATTTTTTAAAACTAATGGCTGTTTAAGAGGGTAAAGTGAAATTGATAAATATCCCTACATCATACATTTTTAATATTTAAAATTATTTAACTTATCGTCATAAAAGTTAGCTGAGTTAGCTTCTGAGTGAAGTAAGATTAATGGTATTAAGGTACCAAACAGAAAAAATCAATCTCAATTCCCAACTTAAAATAAAAAAATATATTTTTTGGCATTTCTAAAATTGCAATAATTAAACTCATTTCATTTTGTATTTTGTAGACGTCAAAAGTAAAAACTAAAGGAAATAATCTATATACATATATAGAAAGGGTGTCCCAACTAGAACGCAATTTTTAAATATTAAATAAAACATATTTAAAAAAAATCGTGAAACTTTATTATATCGTAAAGTAGACAGAATGAGGTTATGTATGGAACAAGATATCGTGCATATGGCCGCCGCGGCTTTGCTGGCACACACGCGATCTTTTAATGAAATTTTCAATGACCTTTTTGCATAAATGCAAAAATATTATTATTATTTTATTATATATATCATAATTGTAAACTTTTCCTTTTCTGTTAAAAAATTTTTTCCATTTCATACTTCAATTATTATTTTATTATAATTCAAAACTTGTATTATCCCTGAAGAAGCTATCCATTGTGATAGCGAAATATTGGAAATAAATATATATAAATAAATTAAATATTTTTATATAAAATTCAAGTGACCTTATTGCTTGTAAAAAGAAACTATTATATATACAACATTTTTATATAAATACTAAGTGACCTAATTGCTTGAAAAAAAAGAAATTATAGAATATTGAAAAAAGGTCAAATAAAAGAACTAAATATTTTAAATAACTATACTAAAATTTAAACGGCTTAGGAAAGGAGCGAGTTACCAGTTTTTGTATTTCCCGAGATCCCGCAAAAAAATCCCATGAAACCATAACAATTTCCGCCCCGGGAATTCCCTAATCTTATTCTATGAAATACAAATCATTAGTAAATACCGTGCGAAGACGGGGCGGGCGGTCAGCTAGTATTTATTAAAAAGAAACACACAGTTTTAGAGTTTAGAAAATTCGTTATATATAATTAGTTTTTATTTCAGTTTTTTATGTTCTGTTTGTTATTAAATTTCTACAAAATTTATTTTATTGTTCTAAAATTCCTTAATGTTTTTTTCTTTTATAATTATAATATGTAATTAATTTAGTTTCATATAATACGTATTAAAAGATTATTATTTTTAACGTTAACTATTGAAACGTTTTATTACGTAACTACAATAAAAACTACACAGCATTTAACAATAAATTTAAGTTTAGTTTTTTTTTAATATGTATATGTATAATAAATGTGCTTTAGTTGAAAATGATATTAATTAAAAAAACAAAACTTAAAAACTACAAAGCTCTCTATAGCATAAACAGATATAAAGAGTAGGTATTTATGAACAAAAAAGTTGAATTAACAATATTCTGATAATAATTAGAGGAAAATTAAATAAATTTTAAACAGTAAACATAAACATTACACCATTTTAATGTTCATGATATGCGATCCCGGTTGTCCAATACTTCTTTTGTGACAAGATTAAAACGTTTGAAATTGTTAACATGCGGATAAGGTGTAGATTTGTGTCGCTCGAAAATATAACTTTCTTTTTAGATATTAACTTAAATCGATCGATTTTGGAAATTGTAATTAATTCGATCGATTTCAAGAATATTTTGTATCAATAAAGACAGATTACAAATACAAAATAAATACATTTTATTGAAAGTAATTTCGAAGAATTTCCGCATTACTTTCCAAAATATTTTAGAATATATCCATTGGTTCAAAGTTAACCATTAGCCAAAACCATTAAAAACATTACTTATATAGCAACATTTTAGAATAACATTATTAGGCGAAAAACTTTACCGATGTTTCTTAAACTGTCTTTGTAGTCTTTGGTCAGCTGAGTTAAGGTTCCCTTTATGCGAAGAATATCTATCGAGTGTAAAACGATCCTTTAAATACGGTGTGTGATAAATCTTGATAGATTTCAGGAATAGTTTCTGAACCATTGGCTTATTTTGTCTAGCTAAATAAATGCATATAGCTAATTATTTAAAAAAATGTAATACAATAATATCAAAATAAATACAAGATATTTTCAATTGATTCGTTTATCGAATTGATTACCGATGACCGAATTCCATTACATACCTGATTAATATACAATTTTTGGCTTTTGTACATTTTTAACAAACATTTTTACATTTTTAAATTCACACAACATAAAACATAGAAAGGGTTCTTTAAATATGTCTGAATACATCTTTTTAATTTGAATATTCAATCAAATATTAAAATAACAATTTATTTTAAAGTGCTGCGAATATAATCGCAGCATTAAGGGATGGATGTTGGCCAAATTCATCAATGAACATAAATAGTAGTAAACAATGTTTACTGGTTTAAATTGGTTTTCATTAGTCCTATCAAATGTTAATTTTAAAAATTGCTTAGTTTACAGAACCGAACAATACTTATGAACACTCCATCTCAAAATGGTGTAGTTTTAAAATTATTTAAAAATCATATAAAAATTCCCCCAAAATTGTTATCTTTTTGTTTTTTTTTCATTTGTTAAGTTTAATAGTCATTTTCTTGGTTTTTCAATTGATACTGTGAAAATACAGTTTAGTTTTAAATATTAATAAATATGTTTGTTGGTTTTTCAAAAACCTGTAGGTATACATTTTTTATTACAAAAAATTTCCATAATTTAGACTTCTTATTACTTTGAGTTAAAGCTAAAGTATTGAAAAGTTAAAGTTTTTTGTTTTGTTTGTTTGTTTTGTAAATGGCAAAATAATAGAAAATAAAATCTTGTTACTATTCGTGTATATAAGTTTATAAAAAGGTACGTACATTTTATATCATTAAGCAGAGAATAAAATAAAAGTATAAAACTAAAAGAACAGCACCAAATACATTAGTAAGTAAATACATTCAAAATTATAAAAGTAGGCATAAATAAAAATATATGTATGTATATAAAAAATAAAATACAAACAATAAGATTAATACTAATAAAGGGTTAAAATACTGTTTAGAACAATATTCTAGATTTTATACTTATATATATAAAAAGACAAGAACATAGATTTCATCATAAATTCTAAAAAAATTAAATTACAAAAAAAATTACTTTAGGAAAGTTAATTTTTTTTCTGTTTTGATTTTTTTTCAAAGTACAAAAATAAATAACAATACTTAAGTTCAAATGTGCAAATATCACTTATTATTCTATTATTTCATTTCATTGTTTTTTGTGTCTTTATTTTAAAGGAAGAGGAGAGTACTTGTAGTTTAAGTAAACTAGTTGTAGTAGCTGTCACAGAAGTATTATCGCGAAACCAAGGGAGTCTGTTTTGTTCGCTTATATTTATGGCAACGACGTACTGTGTTGCTCCCCGGTCTCAGGCATACTCAATTGTGTTTGGCTCGTTTACCAAACATGTAACCCTTCCAACGTTCGCCCGTCTGTGAAATAATTGGATCCGAATCGATGGTTGCCAACAACAGCAATTGATTTACATGCGTAGCATGATAATCCCAACGTGCTAAATTTGGCGCAACACCTAAACTTAAATGTCGCAGATCGTAGCTGGTCCCTGAGCCAATATCGTAAAGTAGTAACATTTTCTTTAGGGAGATCATTCCCTGATTGAAAAGTTTACCAGCTTCATTGGCAATATTGGAAGGAGCTGTTGAATTAAGATCGTACAGTCCCAGTAAGGAGTAAATAAAGCCGTTTAACACAAAAGAAGCTGGGGTTGTTGGATATTCTTCATACCTAGAAAAAATTACAAAAAAAATAATAGTTTTTTTTTTTAATTTATTATATCATACCCTCCACCACCATATGTGGTGAATGAGAGTATATATAAGTTTGTCATTCCGTATGTAACACTGAGAGATACTCATTTCAGACCCAACAAAGTATATATATTCTTGGTCCTTACGAAATTCTAAGTCGATTGAACCATGTCCGTCTGTCTGTGTAAAACACTCTCACGTCTAAAAGACACAACCGAAATCAATAACGTTTACAAAAAAACTACTTATAGTTCTCCTAAGCAGTTTGGTATTGAAAATCAGCAAAATCGGTATAGTAGAACAAGAGTTATGGATCAAAATGTAAGACAACCTCCATAAAAATTGATATTTTTAAGCATTTCTCTTGCTATATTTTTAAATATATTGCAGATATTCCCATAAAATTTTCTATACGTTGTTTTTATGATTTTTTATTTATTATTATTTATTTATTTAAAAAATCTTCCTTTATTTACATTATTTTACAAAACTAAATATTTACAAATGGGATCTTATCTTTAGAGATATTACAACAAATGATTGAGTTGCTCGAGCGAATTTAAAGAGTTTATTTACATAGTTGAGAATTTTAAAGGTAAAACTGGGTAAAAAAACCTTTATATGAATATATAAATAATCCAAACATTATTCGAAAATGTTCATGTGATTATAGTATGACTATTAAATTACAATAGTCTAATATAAGCACAGCCTTTACGGTTTGATAATTTATAGTTAATTTTGGTTTAATACATTACATTCTCTTATTAACAAATAAGAAGAACTTTCGTTTTTCTCAAAATACTTATTTTTTAATCTATTTATGAAATCTATAATTTTTTCGTAGCCTGTTTCTTCATGGATGAGATAGGTTGGGTACCACCAGGGCTTATTGTTTATAATTTTAAGGCATTTGTTTTGGATGACTTGTAAGCGTTTTAAGTTGCATTTTGCAGCAGTGCTCCAAATAGGACAAGCATATTTTAATATCGGCCTGATAACGGTTTTAAAAAGAAGAATTTTGTTTTTATGATTTAAATATGAACGCCTGTTTAACGAAGGCCATAAAGTTTTAAAAGATTTCATTGTTTTGGAACACATTTCGTTAATATGGCGATTAAAAATCAGTTTTTTATCCAAAACTACACCGAGATATTTAGCTTCGTTTACTATATTTATGGTGTTGTTTCCAACTGCTAGTTGGCGTCTAGCAGTCTTTTAGGGGATTTGTTGAATGGGAAAATTATTGCTTGCGTCTTGTCTGGATGACTTTTAATTTTCCATTTTTGAAGATATTTCATGCAACTCACGAATCCTTTTTCCATCTTTTTCATCAATGCACTTGTAAGTTTGCTTGAAAAAATTAAAGCTGTGTCATCAGCATAGTATGCAATTTTGAAATTATTTGGGACCTGAAAATCAGGTGTGTAAATCGCATATAGCAATGGCGACAGAACTGATCCTTGGGGCAACCCTGCTGAAATAATTTTAGCAGATGAAGTTTCATTATTAACGACAACCTTAAACGTTCTAGAGTCAATGAAGTCCGTAATTAGTTTGCAAAGATACTTAGGGATGTTTGCAGCCAAGAGCTTATATATGAGCCCATTATGCCAGACGGTGTCAAAAGCTTTTTCCACATCCAATAATATTAGTCCGGTAGATCTTTTATTTTTCTTATTGATTAGTATTTCGTTCTTTATCCTGTTTATTTGATGAGTCGTACTGTGTTCTTTTCTGAATCCAGGGGATTTCGAGACTTTTAGTGATGATATTATACTGTTTGTAAAAATTTATCTCATCTATATTAGTGGATCTTTAATTTTTTCTTTTATAGCTTCTCCTTAGCTTTATATATTTCATCGTTTTTTCAGGCAATACATAATTATTTTCCTGAGTTATCTTCGGTGTTGAAGAATCCCTTGCAGATAAAATGATATTTATTATTTTTCCCATTTCCTGATCAATAACCATTTTAGAATTATATACGTCAGTATTTAGCGTTATTCTGCTATCAATATAGTCCATAAAATTATTTCAATTCGTTGAGCTATAATCAAAATAATCGCGGTCAATTATCGATGCCTTTGATCTTTTTATGGTACATATTACAGGACGATGGTCAGATGGAATTTCGTAATCCAGTGTTGTTATTTCCATATTTAGTGTTGAGTTGCTAATAATAATATCTACAGTAGACGGAGTACGATTACGTTGATGCGGATATAAAGTTGGGCTGTTGGGGTGATGTACGAAAAAGTTATGTGATTGCTGTAAATTGTTAAGTGTGGACCCTGCAGTGTTATTTACATCACAATTCCACGATGAATGTTTTGCGTTAAAGTCTCCTAAAACTATGAAGGTGGTGTCATATTTAAAATGTCAGAAGAGAAATTATTAGTATAACGTGCTGAATAAGCAGACGATATTACAATAGGTCGGTTGTTGATAATAATTTCTACGGAAATATTCTCAATTGACTTAGTGTTCCATATATTAACGTTCTTATGTTTAATAGTTTTATGGATTAGCAGAGCAACGGCCCTATGCTCCTTGTAGGAGTTTAAAGGAACAGATATATATATATAGAGCAACGCCCCCTCCTCTAGCGTCTGATCTATCATTTCTATAAAAACAATAGTTTTTTTAGGAAAGGTTTATGATTTTCCGTTAGGAATGTTTCGTTTAACGAAGCAACTTTTATTTTTTCTCTTTCAAGTAATAGTTCTAGTTGTGTTATTTTTGAAAAGCATGAAATCCCGTTAACATTCATGTGAAGTATTTTAAATTGATTAGAGTTAGTATAATCCATGAGCATATTTTACCATAGACATAGTGCATCTTTGCAAATCATCCATTGCAGTAGTGAATATTTCAAAAAGTTCATCAATACTAAAGAGGTTGGAACTGTCTTTAACTTGGCTTGCAAAGCTTACGTTATTATTAACCCTGTTATTGCTGACGCTTTGGTTTGTGTTTCCTAAGGTTGGAAACTCATTAGCATTAAATTGGAAGGAGTTGTCCACTTGTAGCCTTTGGATCCTGGTAGTTTTACGTGTTACTCTAGTTCTTGTCTCTAGGTAAAGTGTACGAAAAGGACAGTTTATGCCATTTGCAACATGATCTGTTCTGTCTTTGCCATATTTTTTGCAATTAAAACATGTGAAAACTGCAGGCCGTTTTTCGCTTGCGTTGAATGGGCAAGAATCCGTATGATGCGGTTCAGCGCATATCATACATGAAGTTCTACGATGACAGTATTCTCCGCCGTGTCCATACATTAGACATTTCCAACATTGTGTCGGTTTTTCACCATTTTTTGGTTTATATTTTTTCCAAGTAATTATTACATTGGCGATTGTTCTCACATTTTTTAGTGAGGTAGGGTTGAAAGTTTTGCGGCAGAACTGAACTTTGTATACCGCATTGTTGTTGGAGCTGTATTTAGTGGGTATTTCCATTACAAAAGAGGGAGATAAGTTGTAACTTATCAATTCTTTTTTGATGTCTTCAGCGTCGATGCGAGGAAGGCCATGTAAAAACGTGGTATATAACCTATTATCTTTAGAATTATAGGAGTGAAACTCTATTTGGTTTTCTTTCAAAATTTGTTTACAGACATTATATTGCGTCTCATTAGGAGTAAATATTTTCGTACCAATTGAGGTCCGCTTATAAAAACATTCTTTATCTACTTCATTTCCAAGTAGCTTTCGGATTTCCGTGATAGGAGTGTTGACTTCTGCTACAATTGGTGGTGGTTTTCGTACCTTGACTTCTATGATATTTGACACCGGGGCGGCAGTGTCCATAACATTGTGATCAGCAAGAAGACTACACCTGTTGCTTGAAGTACTAGGAATGTTAGGGTTAATATAACCTGTTGAAATATGTTTTTTCATCTTTTTCTTTGAAAAAAGTTTTCTATTTCACATGGGCCATTTCAGCTTTGCTGACTTTTGTTTTTATTTGTTTTTTTTTTTTGTAGAATTGTCTACTATTAGCAATATGAAGAACAAAGTAGTCAATTACAAAACAAATCCACTTGTTTTAACAGTTAGTGTTTGTATGTGTGTATGTATGTTTTTATGCGCTTTTATTATAATAAAAGCGCATACTACTATTATAGTAACACGACCGTTCGGTTAGAGAATGAGAGTAAACTCGTTGTTTTTATGATAAAAGAAGAAAGTGTGAGAAAAATAGTAAAAATAGGTCCATGATTTTCATAGCCCCCATACAAAAATCTTACCAAAATATTGCTCAATTATACATAAATGCCTATAAAATTGGAATATCAATACAAAATTCAGCAGGAATAAGTTTCATGCAAAAAGAAATCGCAAAACGAATTTTTTTTTTCAGTTCGGTCTATGTTTGTCCATAGACCCCATATAAAGTCCATTTATGAAATCTTCGTTAATAATAATATATATCTTAAATATATCGTTATTGTGTTGAAATTCGACGTGAAATATCCTTATATGCATAAAAACCACTGTTCCAAAATTTAAGAAGATCGACCCATAATTTGACATAGCTGCCATATAAGAACCATTTCCGAAAAATAAATAAACCCACAAAAATGTCTAATAAATATCGATATCGAACCAACTTTTATATAGATCAGTAATTTTAATCCAGAAATTATATTAATTATGCTACTGGATTTTGTAGCCGTCAGCCAATAATTGGCAATAGCTCCCGAATTAAGTCCACTTCCGGGCATACTAAACAACCGTTATCCTCAAATTCGTAGACTCCATATTAGTGGATACTGGATTTAGAAGCTATCAGTCCATAATTGGTCCACTTCTACTTGCCATTAACATTATTGAGATCAAATTCAAACAAAAGAGCCTCACCTTATATCTTATCCTCTGTTTCTTAACTTGTTGTGAATATGGAAAAATGTTCTCCATAATTACAGTAATTACATCAATTATAAATAGTTAAAATTAGATAAAATTTCAAATAAATTATGTTGGTCGTAAAATTGTCTTTCAAACAATATATAAAATAGTAATAAAATTTGCACAAAGACTGAATAGAAAACACGGAATTAGGATATACTAGTCCTATAATCAGTGTAGTTTCTGTATTTCTTATTATGTTTAGGTGGAGGGTATTAAAGATTCGGCACAGCCGAATATAGCACTCTAACTTGTTTTTATTTTACAATCGCCTATGTTATATATGTCACTTGGAAGTAATACTGTCGTTTCAATTTGACATAGACAATTTCACGGCGTTCTTGAAAACGAGTGAAACTTTTATTCTACGATGAATTAATCTGGCATTATTTTACTTTTTATGTATGTATATCATTATCACAAAATTTAGAACACAAACTCAAAAAAAATGTAGAACCCGAGTGAATAAAATTATTTCCTTGACACTAATTGTGATAACCATATCATGTACTTACCAATAATATTTATCCATAAACTGTGCCAGCACACCACCGTCTTTCGAAAATACCCGATAAGGTTTTAAACCTAGTGACGCCGCCTTCAAGTACCTTTTATCGCCGCCTGAATGCCAATAGGCTCTCGCCAATACCGAAATTGCATGACCCTGGCCCATAGCCGACAGCCAACCAGATCTCAATTCGGCAAAACCATTTAGACTACGTTTTACTGGATTGGGCCAGCCACCAGTACGTAAATCTTGATTATTTACAAACCATTCGGCTGCATCATAGAAATGTGCCAAATGATTGTATGTCGACAATGTAATATTGTCAAAGAAACCTATACCCATTAGTGATATAGACACAATGCGTAATTCAGAACGTTTAATTTTAATGCTTGATTTTTTTGGACTTTCCATAGCCAATCCCTTTTGAACATCGATATGAAGATCGCGCGTTAAATGGCGCCATTTATTAAGAGCCTGTATGCTGAGGCCATAATAAATATTCTCATCTTGCACACTCAGCAACAGATCGGCTGGTATGTAGTGCACTCGATAAGTTCGTTTTGTTTCGTGGTTTTCTACTGTCACCATTAGGCTACTGCTATTGGTAATAAGCAGTAAATCAATATTCAATACTAAGTCCAACGATTGATCTATGTTATTTAGTGTTATAGCGCTATTGAAATCTATTGCAGTTTCATATTGAATAACAGATGAGTTGAATTTTGGATGCCATTTACGTGTTAAATTACTGTTTCTTGGCACCGACCACAAACTTTGCACATTATCGGCATTTTCTAATACCTAAAAGCAAAACAAAAGATTACTTTTTTACGTATAATATTTTTTTATTTTATTTATTTATTTTATTTTTTATTTTCTTCATTTATTTGTAATTAATTAAAAAAACTTACTCTTATTCTTGGCTCCGGTTCTGTGAGATTCTTGCTATAGTGTGATAGGGCAAACTGGGCTATTTGCGTGGGATAAAAGTAGCCACGTTTTTCCCATTGCGTACTAATGGGCACACCATCTGCTGCACTTATGCATTTGACACGATCACGAACCTAACAGAACAAATTCACAAAAAATATATACTCGTATACATATTAAACATTTTAATTTGACTATTGTTATTTATCCTTACCTCTACATTATAGTTTTCAAAATACATAAACAATCCTCGGGGATCATATTTACCCTTAGGTAAATTTATTTTTGCCGTACTATGCATCCAAAGGAATTTTGGTACTGGCGATTGGACATCGTTATTACCCTCAATGGCTTGTGGAGAGGAGGGACTACTCATCGATCCGGATATATCAAAATAATTACGTATAAACGAAAATGGCACATAGACCTCGTGGTCCTCTTCATCACGTTTACAATGTATTGTATATTCTTGATTAATTAGGCACTCTATATCTTGTAGAGGTGTTAAATCACTGACATCTCTCTCTGCACCCCCTCCACCAGCACCTTCGCCTAAATTATTATTAAGTAAGTCACTGTTGCCGCCAACTGCATACAACTTGCGATCCCATCTCTTCACCAAATCATGGGGAAATTTAAATTCCGCACAACGCATATAAAAAGCACAGGTTATAACTACCACGGCAACGGTGAGTAGCAATAGGACAGCTTTTAAATTTAACCGCATGATAAAAAAGAATATCGGTTCACGCTGTAAAAAGAGAAACGAACAAATAAATACATAATGCAAATATGTAATAACAATAAAGTCAATCACTTTAGTTTCTTTGATGGTTGGTTGGTTTGATTGTTAATTTTTTAATGTTATCAGTATCATTATCACTTTTGTATATGAATTAAATAAAATGAAATAAATTGATTGTGTGGTGGCTGAAAATAGTTAAGGTGTTCAGTTTGCATACTTGTTGTTAATCATGTAATAATTATTTTTCTTTTCAAATATTTAACAAAAATTTTCTCTTAATAAACTTGTTTTGCTCAAATGTATTGTTTACATTTGTTACACTTGAATGATGGTATTCTAACATCCAAGTTGGACTGTTGTTGATAGTAGACTAACATATTTATGCATAATATTTTGAGTGAACCCAGAGAAAACTGTGGTCAAGTAATTGAAATACTATTAGTTATACGTCGGTATGTTTTTAAAAACTGAATCTTCTATTCTATTCTAATCTTGTCAATTCGAATTTATCTGTCAGTTAGTCAGCCCTGCGTGTATCTGCATGTTTGTGTGTGCTTAGGATGAAGAAAGATGGGATTTTTCCAACAGGTAGCCAAGTTAATTATTACACACAAATAAAGAAAAAAAGGTCATAATATTAAGAATTGTGTATGTTTAAAGGTTATAAAATAATAATATACACCATAAACACTATAAACTCAAAATTTATATATGTTCAATGTAAGTATTTGTACGAGGGTGGTTGAAAAAACTTTCCAAAATAAATTAGAAAAGATAAGAAATAAAACAAAATTTAGCTGTTTATTTAATAGTCTGTGTTGAACTTAATAGAAACAAATATTAAAATTTGCTACCCACTTTTATAATTAAATATTTTAATTTAAATTATATTTTCAAACGTAATTTAGTAATATTTTTCTTTATTTGTTGAGCTTGTTTTTATTTGTTGTGGCATATTTTGATTCCTTTACGTCCAAATTATAAAAAAAGAATATTTTTTTGAAGAATAGAAAACGGTATTTATTAGTTTTAGAATAGAGAACTGAATCTGAAACCATTACTTGATAAAGTTAATAGGCAATCATTAATTTCGTGGTGTCTGAATCGCTGGCAAAATAATAATATCCAGAGTCAAGACTTTTGAAATAAACATTCAAAAATTCATTTTTGGTTAAATGTGTCTTCTGAAAAGAATATTTTGACACGAATTCGTATACAAAATTCTTCGAAGTGTGCAAACATTTTTTTCAGTATTATATTGACATCTTTTCGCCCGATTTTGTCTAGAAAACTTTATTATACATTTGTACTGATGTTTATAACACTCATCTAAAAGTATATCGTTGGACTGAATGTACCAAAGTGAGCTGTGCGTTTTTAATTGATATTAAATTCTATACAAATATGTGTTCTTTAAATAAAAGTTACTCTACTCAATAGTCTTAATGTTAAAATTGGATCCAGATCAAAAATTAAGTTGGAATTTCACAATTCTCATTATATTTAAACTACTTATAACAATACAAAATTTGCAATTATTCTTCCCAGAATCGTATAATACACCTGTATACTGCTTAAGCCTTTTTGGGCTTAAACATAAATTTCGAAGCTAAAATACAAATAAGGCTAGCCTCAAAAGGCCTAAATGCTAAACAAGCAAACATTGATGAGTCCGCATTTTATTAATTGAAAATGTTAGAATATAAAAAAACCATGTTTAAAAAGTTTACCACAAATCATTATATCATTATTAAACATATTTGTTTTAAATTACAACAACTTTTTATTTAGAACTAATAACATTTTCTGTATAAAAACTTTAAGTATTAAATGCTAAAAAATATTAATAGCATCAATGGTCACTACTTACAATTTATAGTAACTTTTTTCTGATTAACTTCATATTTAATATACACAATCAAGTACAATATTTTAACACATAACCAAAATATTATTTACACGACTTAATAATAGTTTGTCAACTTTGTCAAAAAAAAAAAGATGTTTTCTTTTAGGTAGTCTAAAAATGTACAATAATTATAATGTATAATAATAAATATAAACTTATAAAATACTAACATACATATCGATGGTCTCATCTAGAAAGGCCCTAACTCGCATATTTGAAACTTTACAGGAGAAGGTAAAAACATAATAGAAACTGTAATATTCAACATGTAACTTTTTTTGTACAACTGCTTATAAAAGCGTTATTTTTTACACTATTGCAATAAATTTTTGTGAGGTGTATTTGCGTTAAATGCATTGGAATCGCAAAAAAAAAACAAATTTCTAAAAAAATAGCCTTTCTACATGAGACCAACGATATAACAAAAGACGAAAACCCATAAAATTTAAAATAACTAAAAACTTCACCAACTGTGGTTGCTATAATTATAAATATTAATAATGTACAGACAGTAATGGGGGTGAAATAAGAATGTACAAAATAGTGTAAACGGGCATTGTTATATAAAAATAATTTAATAATTATTATGCTAGCTAAACTATACGTGACAGTATTCTTTTTGGGAATTAACAATTCTCCATCAATTGCTGATTATTTATCCATATAATTTCATGTTCTTGTTGAATAATACATTTAAGGCGTACATATATCTTTATATAAAAGAAATATGTGGCGTAAAATTATTATTTGTAGAGCTGTTCAGTAAGTAAATTCAAGACAATTAACCATGTTATTATTAAAAAAAAAGCTCTCATTGCCTATACCAATCAAATATGAAAGAGATTCCGCTAGCATATGTTCTCTGTTACCAACAAATAAAATTGTGATTAAATATATGACATCACATATAATGCCTACAATAGCCAAAAGAAGCCAAGGAATGATCAATAAATGCAGTTTCTACAAGAACAAATACAAATTCTTAAGTATTTTTAAACATAATTCTTTAATACAAAAATTACCTTAACTATGCCAAAAATAAGTAAACTGGAAACTATAGACTTATCAAACATATGACGAGAAAATTAATTGGCAAAGTAGTTTTACGCAGCAAATTTCTGTCGGAATTTATCAGGAGTATAGTAAAAAATATGACACCAATAATATAAATAATAACACTTAAACTAGCAATAGCTAAATCAAACACTAAACTATTGCAATATTTAATTTTTTATGATGTCTATAATATGTCTATGTAACATAAAAATCGAAATGAAAGTATAATGAATAAAATATAAATCTTATTTTAAAGAAAAAACTCAACAAAAGTAAATAAACAAAAAGTAATTTCATTGCCATAGGTATATTGAAATATACTACTTGTTGTAGTACTAATGAGTAGCACGTGCAAATAAATAATATAAATAATATATTTAGGACATTGCTTCTATGGATTTATTTTGAAGTTCAGACACATTTGTTTTATAGTTTAATACTGAAAGACTATAAATCTTATATTGTATTTGTTTAATTTATTTCCGTAAATGTAGAAAATCTATAAAATACGACGGTTCTTTTCAAAGTTTTTTAATTAAAAAAATTTATCAATTATTTTTTATTTAAATTATAATAATCAAGCAAAAAGTGGGAATATCTTTGCGCATAAAATCTTCATAATGTTATTGGGTTCTTGAGAAGTTATTCAGGTGAATCATACATTCAACAGTAATAAATATCATTAATAATATTTTTCGTTCTTTTTTTATTCTTTTTAATAATTTTTTTTATTAGAATATTGAAATCAATCAGAAGATTATAGTAATTTATAACGCATTTTTCAAAGTACTAAGAATTTTTTATTCGCATTTTCTTATCGAATCACTTAAATTAATTGTTTTAAAATTGTTTAAGTTGTGAAAAGTATGGTAAATTACCATCTTGTGAAATAACTAGAGTCCAACAATTTACTTAGCGACCGCTAGTTCGGCTTCCGTAAAGGACGCTCTACGGGTGACTTACTAGACTTCTTATCGGAAAAATGGTGTCGTTCTATACATCCTTTTGGCGAAAGTAAAGTGGTGGCTCTAGATATTTCTAAGGCGTTCGACAGAGTCTGGTATGGTGCTCTCTTATCGAAATTCATTGCTTTTGCTGTCGGTGATAACTTCTCTCGATTTATATCGAGTCTCCT
The DNA here is from genome assembly GCA_916048285.2 of Bellardia pandia. Lineage (NCBI taxonomy): Eukaryota > Metazoa > Arthropoda > Insecta > Diptera > Calliphoridae > Bellardia > Bellardia pandia. The sequence continues at coordinate 27,299,341 of OU696533.1, read as the reverse complement.
CAGAAATCACACTACATGAGTTGTTATAGATGGGATCTCATCAGACGAGTTCAAGATTAATTCAGGGGTACCGCAAGGCTCCGTTTATGTTCCCATTTTATTTCTCATCTTTATGTCAAACTTCCAATCCTATCTATTCTTTTGCAGATGATAGCAATATTTTCCATTCATACTAATTTAACCATAGACCAAACTTTTTGGAGATTGGGGAAATGAGACAAAACATGAATGATACGCTGATCTAGGATCTTAAGACAATATTGGAATGGGGTTTTGTCGTTTTTAATGCACGTAAGACTCAATGCTATATATTAACGCACAAACCCAAAACAGATCATGTTGTCTCATCTGTTTTTATGGGCGGTGTAAATATTAAGGAATCAGACGCGCTTGACGTTCTAGGCATGAGAATCCAGTGTGATGTTCGCTGGACCAAACACATTTTTCAAGTGTCAAAAGAAGCCTTCAAGTGGCTTGGTTTTTTATAATGGTGTAGAAAATACTTCACTCCATCTGATCTCCTTACTATTTACACCACCTATATTCGACCGAAAATGCAATACAACTCTCATGTATGGGCCGGTGCTTCGAAGTATATTTTGGAGTTACTCGACCGCGTACAGGAGAGGGCGAAGATGCTTATCGGTGACAGTATGGTATCCAACTCTATTGATTCATTGGAGCATCGTCGCAATGTGGCTTGTGTTTCAGTGTTCTATCGAATTTGTTGCTGAAACACGTTGTTTTTTACGTAATACACGTTCTTTCAGTATAGGAAAATTCAAATCAAATGTTCACAAACACTACTCCCTCTATCCTACCTCCCATAACCTATTTTCCTAGTTCCAACACAATGCATTGCATGGGTAGGGGTCGTCCCCTGCTCCAAGCAAAAAATGTGCAATTAATTTTTTTGAAAACATAAAATATGGGTTATTTTTTGATACAATTTTAATTTCATTTGGAAACTGCGATGAGAAGATTATAGGGGTGACCCTCGTATCAGATTTAATGTGTACTCTTTAAAATTTTAGTTTCATGTTGAACACCGCAATATTTATAAACATGTTTACATCTTTTTGGTATATTCTATTAATAACGGGTATCTGTTAAGTAGGTGTGTATAGAAAATATATACCAACCTATCTAGAAAATGTGAATGAAAAGCACTTTGTTAAAACGATTTTCTTTTTAAATCCGTAAACGTGGGAAAATATTTGGTAGGTACGTCATTGAGCTTACTTTTATTAATATTCCTACCATCATTTGACACTGATATTATATGTACATACATATACACATATATGTATATGTATATTAAAATTTAATAAAAGTTTTACTGTTAAAGAAGCTATTAATAGACAGCAATATATGTATAAACAGGTGTATTTTAGCACCTAAATAAGAAACACCCGTTAAGGTATTTAAAAACAATATACAATGTAAACGCATCAGAGATCTAAAATTAGGCAGGTAGATTGTTAAATACATTGAAGCATACCTTTTTGCCGTAAAGGTAAAGAAAATTAAAATTCCATAGAATTGAACTTACCTTTGAATAATGCTTACGCTTAACTAGAGCAGGGTTAATTAGGCTCTTCTTATGTGTTGTATTAATGTTGCTGCTGCTGCTAATGTTGTTGTCGTTGTTGTGGCTATTTTCAATGGAATGCGTTGTAAGAGTAGGACTACAGCTGGTAGTATTTCGGATAATGCTGGTAGGGTGGCTTATTAATGCAGCTACCAAGGAGGCTTGATCACAGCTAACATCTTGTACTCGAGAATCATGAATATAATGATTTTGCGACATTCGTTGCAATTTATTCTTGTACATATAAATAATCAATTACTTTGGAATTTTATTAACAATATGGTCGAATAAAAGCGAAATAATAACACGCACAATTAAACATATATTTTTTGTACCTATGTTGTTTTGTATTATACATAATTTTGTAATTTCTCTGAAAATTCATTTATTTCATATTTAAGTATGTAATTATATCAAGTTGCAATCTCAAACATATAACGTTTTAAAATGTATAAGATTCTTGTTAATACTGCATAATACACATAATATTTTTAAAACTATTTCTCTTAAATTTTTCTATATTTCTTTTCAACAAAAATATCTGTGTTCCTAATCTGAAAAAATCGCAGCTGATTTAGTCAGTTGTATGTTTATATATTTGACATTTGTTTTTGTTACCTTCTCAATTTCTTTTGTATTATTTTTCTAAACATGAATCTAGATAAAAGTAAAAACAGCCGCTGTATTGTTACTTATCATATAATAAATCAAATAAGCCGCTGTATGTATCAAAAAATCAATAATTGAACTCTATTCATTCATTAGTAGAGTACTAAGTAGTAGTTAATTTTAGGAGGAACAAAAAATGTTAAATTTAGTGCAATGTTTATTTATTAGTTTTATTTTATGTTTATATAGTACACATACATTAGCTTCAAATGGAGATCGTACAGGTTTCTTTAATCATTGTCGACAAAATTGTGAAAGGCAAAACTGTTCGGCAGGTACGAATTTTCTTCCTTTAACTACAGCGCTTATTACTAGTATTAATTAACAATGTTTCAAACATTTTATTAAGATGGGTTAGATATACAAGAACAAGCTATTAGGTACTATCAACAAACAGTATTTGATAAATTATTGCAATGGTCTTGTGCTGATGAATGCCAATACGGCTGTATGTGGCGAACTGTTGAGGCTTTCAAGGATAGAGGTTGGCCAATACCACAGTTCTATGGCAAGGTTTGTTTCTTATCATTTGTAAGAAATGCTATTTTTAACTAAAAACTTTCACTGCTGTTTATAGTGGCCTTTTGTTCGTTTCTTTGGATTACAGGAGCCAGCATCAGTATTATTTTCCATATTCAATATTATTGCTCATTTACGTAATTTACGAACATTTCGTAAGAAAGTACGACCAGATAGTCCATGCTACAAGTTATGGCATGTTTTTACAGCGGTAAGTCTATGAAAAAATTGTTTGAATATGTTCAGGAACTAAAACTATTGCAAATATATAATTATAAATTATTACAAATTGTTAAAATTTATTACATTTTAGGTATCTCTTAATGCATGGATATGGTCGGTAGTGTTCCATGCTCGGGATTTTCCTTTAACAGAACTATTAGATTACGTATTTGCCTACTCAATGGTCTTATCTACTCTTTATTGTATGGTAATGAGGTGAGTTAAAAATTCTTTTATATGACTTAATAACTAACAATTTCTAATTGTTTTTTATTTTTAGAATGCTGCATAAATATTCCTGGCTTTTAAGGGCCCTTATATCGTTAGCTTTTTTGGCCTATTATATTAACTATTTTGCTTATATAAGCGTTGGACAATTCAGTTATTCCTTGAATATGACAACCAATATAGTAACAGGTAAATACTTTCCTTTATCGTATTTATTATATTGCTTCACAATTTTTTATATTATAGGCGTTCTAAGTGCTATGGGTTGGTTTCTGTGGTCTTTTAAAGTACGTAAACAGCGTCCCTACTATCGTAAAATCTTAGGTTTCTATTTATTGTTGGGCTTTAGTATGACCTTAGAACTTTTGGATTTTCCTCCAATTATGTGGATTTTAGATGCACATGCCTTATGGCACTTAGCTACAACATTTATTACTTCATTATTGTATAGTTTTGCCATTGACGATTGTCAAATGTTGCGCAAAGAAAAATATTATGAATTAGGTGCTTTTAATAAGGAAATATAAAACTAGTTTAATTATACGACTTTACTGCTCACTACTTGTATATGTATTATGTACTATAATATATTTATTTTTACTAATTATACATATATTTTATGAAATTAAACTACATATTTTGTGATTTCCCAATAAATTGTGATTGTTTAAAATGTTTGCTCTAAAATATTTTTTTGGTGTGAGGGCTTTGGAATAGTTAAAATAAATTGATTTATAAAACCAGCAATCAACTAATTCCATTCTCCAGCTGTCCAGTCTAATTGCATATAGAAATTAGTATTTGTGTGAGGACCTATTCTTATTGGGGAGTTAACTTAAACGGATATAAAATCTAAATAATTTAATGTGATTAATAAATTAAATTCGATCACCACGCATCTGAAAATATTTCACATAGGGTTTTATTTTTACTGTTTCCAAATCTGCAATATTTTGGTTTGAATAATTACACGGTGCGACAGTCCAAAATACCTGGGACCCGATATCATTTTTCTTGTAGGGCTTGTCGAGTAAAAGAAGATTCTTCTTAAGCAATTTTATTTTATTTTCTTAAGTATCATAGTATATTATGTACATATAATTTACATTTGCCCACATTGTGATATTAAAACTGGTAATTTGGGTTTATTGTTTGGACCTGTTGGAACATTTTCAATTTTACGCATTATTAAGAGACCATCTAAAACTCTTCCAAACACAACATGTTTGCCATCCAAGAAATTACATTTAGCGCATGTTATAAAAAACTGGCAACCATTTGTGTCTTTCCCACTATTGGCCATCGATAAAAGGCCAGGCGAGTCATGTTTCAGAGTGAAATTTTCATCGGCAAAAGTATTTCCATAAATGCTCATAACCCCAGTGCCATCACCCTTGGAAAACAAGTATACAAAAATTGTTAACAGACAGCTTATTTAAAATAAATTGTTTTAACTTACATGCACAAAATCCCCACCTTGTATCATAAAATCTTTTATAACACGATGAAAACTAGCTCCCTTATAACCTAAAGGTACGCCATCTGGTTGGTATTCACCGGTACAGAATTGACGGAAATTTTCAGCTGTTTTGGGAACGGTATCTGCAAATAATTCAAAAATCATTCTTCCTATTTCCTGTATAAAAGAATATTGAAATTGATATCACATCAAACTGTTAACTGGGTGAGACTCTGCTGCAAAAACAAAAATACAAAGCAACTTACAGTAGTTCCCACAGATATATCAAAAAATACCACTGGATTATTGGGATGCCTTAGTTGAGACTGTATTTGATTCCAAGTAGGCATTATTTGTTATTAGTTTTAATATTTTTTGACAACGCAATTGTAATTTAGAACTTAATGCAAGTGATAAATGCCGGCGTTTACTTTACTTTAATTTCTATTTTCGTTTTGTAAACGTTTTCTAAGCAAATTATATTGTATGGTATGTGTTTACAGCGGTTGATTTTGCGTCTATAACATCTCCGTGGTTATTAACAATCAATCAGCTGTTGCGTTAATGTAGCACGCGTGTAAAAAATATAAACTGCAGTTTTTGTTTACAATTTATGAAATTGTATTATTTATTAAATTAGTGTAAAATATATTGTGCATAATTATAAATAAATTTTTCAGAGGTAATTCTTTTGTAGTTTTTATTGTATGCTACAAATCGATGATATTTTAATGCGTTCTTTTGCTATGGCTGGGATTTTTTCTTCATGCCTTACTGCCGAGAAATCCTGAAAAAGATGAAAATAAATTATTATTTGAAATTTTTAATAATACTGTAGCATTAAAATGTAAATGTTATTGTAATTTGGAACAAAATACTTAAACCCTATATTGTCCGATTACAAAGTTACAAAGCAAATATTTTAAAAATTTGTATATACATTTGCCTAAAGGCACAGAGAGTTTATATTAGTATAAGTGCTTTAAAATTCTATAATTAATTTCAATCTCGTAATTTTTGTAATTATTAAAAATGTACCTACCTATCTTTTTTAATTTTATATTCATATATTTTTATTTCAGAAAAATGATGCACTATCGCAAAGGTGAAAATATAGAAAAACAACTGACTAAGGAAGAATTGCCATTTGAGGACTTTTTACCTAAAGGCACAGACTTTCTATGGATGCATGTAAGTTAACTTTATCTACTATACAAGACAAAAATTCTAAAAAAAATGTACAAATGGAAAGGTTAATGGAGGCACTAAAGTTAATAACGTTTTAATGTATGCGAAAAATGCTCTCGATAAAGGAGAACACAAAAATATTGTATGGAGTGGTAATGGCGGTGGAGTAGGGAGAACTATAACCTGCGCTGAAATACTAAAGAGAAAATATCCTTTATATCAAGTTACCAGAATGTGTTACACTACGTAGGTATAACAAATTAATGAGACTAAGGTGCTGTAACAAGTTTTTGTCTTTATTGCAGAGTTGAAGAACACTGGAAGCCACAAATGGAAGGTTTAGAGGAAATTGTGGCAAATCGACAGATTCCGTCATTGCACATTTTTATGAGCTTAGAGCCAATAGATGATAATGTTAAGGGGTTAGTTATGGCAGATCATGTAAATAGATAAATAAAAAAATAATTTTTAATTTCTTCTAGGCTACAAAAACCCAATACCACAACAGATTTTTGGGCTTATAATAGTAATCAAAGCATCCCAACGACTTCTTCAAATAAAAATAGCAGTCATAGACATCGTAACAGCAATCAAAGTCAAAGAAGGCCAAATGAAAATAAAAATAATCAACAACCTAGAACAAATGCTTCAGGCAATCAAAAACTTTCAAATGAAGCTAGTAACAGTTCAGGAGGAAACCAACAGAGAAAGGCTAACAATCCAAAACGAAGGACACCAAACCATGGCCGTGAAACACAAAATTTACAAAGAAAAGATGACAATTCAAATCAAGTCGAGAGAATGGAAACTTAAATTTATTTATTTAATTTATTTAAGTTATTTTCTTTATGTGGATTTTCAAGAAAATATTAAATTGATTATACATAAGATATATAAAGATAATTATTTGGAATCTGCAGTGAGTATATCGAGCCATTACCGCCAAAATAATGTATCCCACACCATAATCGATTAATGTTTTTTATCGAAATCGATAGTTCAACATCATTTAAAATTATTAAAATGTGTAATACATTTACACAAAACAATATTTACATTATAAATTTTAAAATAATGGCTTTATTCAAACTGATTTTATTTAAAAAAAAAACCTTCCCCTGTAAAATTTTGAGTTTGTGGGATACATTTTTTCGGCGGTTATGGCTCGATATAGTCTACAGTATATATTATATGGTACAAATTAATTTGATTTTTTTTTGTAAAATTAATATCATTTGTTTAGACAATTGAAGATCAAACTAAAAATATTTTTTTTACAAATTAAATACATATGTATGTTTCAAAATGTTAGCCGGTATTAAATATAATATTAAATAAAATTGACTCAAATTAACTTGGTTTTTATAGAAATTATTTCTAAAACAGGCTAAACTGACCTTTCCTCCTAAATGTAAATAAAAGACTATTTATTTATACATTTTCTATCCGACGTTTCGTTGGTATTTTGCCAACATCTTCAAGGGATGAATTTTTATTAAATCTGGCAGCATTAACAAAAGAACAATATTTTAATAACAACAATAAGGCACATAATATTATTTCAACAATTAGACTCAAATTAATTTTTATGCATAAATTTTTGGTAAAATGGAAATAGTCATGCGTTTTAATTTATCTTAGCCAGTTATTTCTGATTTTCCGTACCATAATTATCGAGCATTTGTTCATACATACATAAGTATATTGAAACCAAATGTTAAGATTATTATAAAAAAATTTTTTAGTTAATGATTATTTTCACCAAAATTAATATTTTATATTTTGATATTTCTTTAGTTAGGCTTTGAGTTCATTAAATTTAATTTTCATTAAATTATTTTTACTGAAGTAGGAATTGTTTTACAACTTGAAAAATTTTTTATTTTTGATAATTTTTCTTGACTGGGATTCGAACCTGGGTTGTTGGTTGAATTTACATATGTTTCGAGAAACACCACTTTCTCTCATCAGAATTCTTTTTGCGTTCTGACCCTTTGCACCACTACGGTGCCTGGAAAGTTTTCTAACTGCCAGTTTGCCCAACTTCCAATTAGTTGAGAAACAAAATGTCATATAATTAATCAATTAATTAATTTTGATAAAATGGTTTTAATAAACAATCAAAAAGTTATTGTTCTCTCCAATATTTCGCTATTCCATTTTTTACTTTTCCATGAAGATGCTACACAATGGAGTAGTGAAATATTAGAAATGAAGAGTTTATATATTTTTTGTGTTTTTATACCCTACACCACCATAGTGGTGTCGATTCTGAGTCGATTTAACGATGTCCGTCCGTCCGTCTGGCTGGCTGTCCATGTAAAGCTTGTGCGCAGAGCACAGATCACAATTTTTAAGATATTTCGATAGAATTTGGTACGTGATACTTATTCGGCCCAAGAATAGATGGCATTCAAACTGCTGGAAATCGGTCCATTATTTCACCTGGCCTCTATACAAATGTCCTCCCGAAATTGGGGATCGGTAACATAAATGTTTGAATTATGCAAGTATCCAAACAAATTTCATCACAAATGATTACTAAATGAAGCCAAATCACATCTACAAATTTTGTGCAGATCGGTTAATAATTACTCGTAGCTCGTGCAGATCGGTTAATAATTACTCGTAGCTCCCATATAAGGCCCACTTCCGAAAATCACAGAGCATAACTATGTAATATTTAACGCAAATATATTTCATATGTATGCAAATAATACGGTACAATTTTATTATGATCGGTCCATAATTAGTCGTAGCTCCTATATAAGGCCCACTTTCGAAATTCAGTTTAACAATCATAAATTTCTTAAAAATGTTGGTATTCAAATAAAATTTGACACGAATAAGTTTCTTATAATAATAAGAAATAATGACACCTAATTTTATAATGGTCGGTCCATAATTAGTCGAAACTCCCATATAAGACCCTCTCCATAGTTCAATTTCAGCTCCATAAATCTTTTAAAAGTATTTACATATATCGAGATAAAGTTTTTAATAAATAATATTTATATTCACAGACATCATGACTAGTGTGACCACCTCAGTTTTGAGCGAAACCGGGACATTTTTCGAAAAAAGTACTAAAATCCGGAACATTCAAACTTAAAACCGCGCCATTTTTTATGGAAAAAAACTTTATTATTCAAGCTAAATTTAGACAATTATAATGTTATAAGTAATTTGAATCTAATTTTCTGTCGCTTTTTTGTTTAAAATCGTATTTATCCTGTGATGAAATTTGCTTCAGCAATGTTGGGGATTCTTTTAAAAAAATGTAAAATTCAACGTATTCGTATTTTAAATTATATTTGAGTAATAGCATATGTTTCAAAGTATCTAGCTTGAGTTGCGATTTTTCTTTTGTCCATAATTTTGCGATCAACGAAAATATACGCTCTACACTTGCAGATGTTGCTGGCAAACAAAATATAAATTCAATGATTCGCGCGAAGCGAGGGTACGGTACATTCTTCTTTGAAAATGTTTGAAACATTCCACCCAACGTTGATGTGGTTTAGTAGAACGTGGCTTAGTAGGAGGATTATTTTTATTCCATTCGCTAATTTTGTCTGGGGTAATAAATTTCAATATGTAACCAAACTCGTCAAACAATTCTACATTGTTGTCTTCAGGTTTTAAACATTTCTTTTCAACCATAAATTTTACCGTTGTTTCTACATCTTTCCAATTCGGTGCAGCAGCGAGCCCCTTTTTGTTTAAGTAAAAATAATTTAAAAAAATAATAAATGCGACCTTTAAATTTGTTGTATTTAGAATTGCAATGACTCTATTTTGACATGACTTAAGAGCTCTTTCTGAGCCCTAAAACACTCATAAAAGACTCTTTTCTGACATTATCTAAGAGCTCTTTTAGAGCTCTTTCAGAGCCCAAAAAAACCATCTAACAATTTTTATAAAAATATAATTAAAAAATTATGCAATAAAATTATATTAACTATATTTTTAAATTTATTTTATTATAATAGTTTTTAAAAATAATAATCGTAACTTAAATTCTTTTAAATAATTTTTTAAAGTTGAAAAACTTCATAAATACATTTTCATTTTATTTAAATATCTTTTTTATGCAATTTTTTGTAAAAATAAATTTCTATTACAATAGAAATTATATAATAATTTATACCTATTTAAATTTTATATTACAGCGTGCAGAAATTTATTTTTAGTCTATATACCAATAGAGATTAATAGATCATCTATTAATATATAAATATTTAATTAATTAATAGATATCTATTAATCTAGATTAAAAAAATTTAAATTCAATTAAGAATATCATGTTATTAAATCTTTATTAATCATTATTTATATAATTATTATGAAGAAATTAATTTATTTAAAAAAATTATTTAATAATGTATGATAACTATATTTGATGTTATTATATAAATTACTAGCTGTACCCTGCGTGCGTTGCTACGCTTCCAATTAAAATAAATTTGAAAGAAAGACATTACACAAATATTCAATTCATTTTGAGTAATTTTATTGATTTTTCTCATTTTGAAAAAAAGTAAGCGGTCGAAAGAAGTATTCTCAGTCTTAGTTATATTCCGTAAAATATTTAGTAAGATCGGTGCAACCTTCCTGGCCTTCCCGGCAGGCGTTGTCCTGCACGAGATGGGGCGTGGAGCATGAATCTTAATTTTTACCTCACCTAGAGTAACATGTGTATTCAATTTGAAGTAAATATGTTAAAATCCGAGTAGAATCAATTACACATATAAAAGTAGTAGTGGTCGAAAGAAATAAGAAGCTTTGGCACATAAAATTTTTATTTTTCCCTCGCCTTCAGTAAAATGTGAAAATTGTTTTTTGAAGTAAATCTGTAAAAACCCATGCAGAAGAAATTAATCAATTTAGAAAAGTGGGCGTTAGAGTAGGCGTGGTCGTACCAACTGAGAAACCTTCCTGGACTCATACACAACAACTTTGCCGAAGATCATCACATGATCAGATGCATAGTTTAGGAGTCTATAAAGGACATACATACAAATATACATTTTTATATATATATATATATAGATTAAATATTTACTTTGTATGGGAGCTGCCACTCCCACTGGTCCGATCCCGCCCATTTATCCCACGACTATGTACATTAACAAATAATCAACGTGCACATATTTCTAAGACTCTGGCTGTTATAGGACTGTAGATATATGATATTAAATATTTACTTTGTATGGGAGCTGCCACTCCCCCAGGTCCGATCCCGCCCATTATTCCCACGACTATTCACATTAACAAATAATCAACGTGCACAAATTTCTAACAGCATTATGCAACAAAAATTAAAGTAGACTTCAAATGTACTTTAAGAAAATTTTATATGAAAATTTTGTCTAAAAGCACAATTCAAACCTACCTTATTTTTTATGAATACGGCAGTAAGACTCTGGCTGCTATAGAACTGTAGATATATGATATATGCTAATAAATATTTACTTTGTATGGGAGCTGCCACTCCCACTCGTCCGATCCCGCCCATTTTTCCCACGACTATTCACACTGACAAACAATCAACGTGCACAAATTTCTAAGACTATGGCTATTATAGTACTGTAGATATATGATATTAAATATTTACTTTGTGTGGGAGCTGCCACTCCCACTGGTCCGATCCCGCCCATTTTTTTTACTGATTATTCAAATCAGTAACATATGGGATACTGCAGTGTTTTAAAACTCTTGCTATCACAATAGTCAAGATATATGATGTTATTCAATTTATGTGGGAGGGGCCACGCCCACTTGAAATATATATAGCAGTGAACCTAATCTGGACTATAAGCTTTCAAATGAAACTAGTTTAGGTGAAATCGGTTGGATAGTTTTAGAGTCTATAGAGGACAAACATACAAACATTGTATTTTATATATGTATATAGATGTATTAATTACACTGTGCTAGAATTTGACACTTTTTTTTTGTGACAAACGGGGCACCTGGCGGGTTAACCTAATTCGGGTATGCTGAATCCAGTGGTGCTAACCGTTTTTTTTAGGTTAGCTCGTTTTTTCGAAATATACCGTTATTTCGAAAATGGAGGAGGTTGCACAACATATATTCGCGTAACTCAAAAACGGTTTAGTCTATTGTTATACCTGTAACAGGTAGAAACAGAAATCGTCCCGGCTTTGGTTTTTTTACAAATTATGTTCATGAAGGTCTTGACAGGTACTTTGATAAAAAAAAATTACAGTATAAATAAGAGTTCCTCAACCCCTGGAATGTCATATGGAAAAGATTTTGCTTCCTCCGCTCCACATCAAACTGGGTATTGTAAAAAATGTTATAAAAGCATTGAACCCAGATGGAATTGCTTTTACCGAATTGCGCCGAATTTTTCCACGATTAAGCGGCATGAAAGTAAAATAAGGTATGAACTCTAGCTACTTTATTAAATTAGATTTATATTTCATATCATAATGTTTTTATTTTGCAGGAATTCTTAATGGACCGGACATTCGTCGTCTAATGAAGGACCAACAATTTGAACTTGCATTGCATGATATGGAGCTATTGGGCTGGAATTCTGTGAAATCAGCAATAGAAAATGTATTAGGAAATCATCGGTCTGAAAATTGGCGAATTTTAATTGGAGATATGCTAGCCGCATTTAAAAACTTAAACGTCAAAATGTCATTGAAAATACATTTTTTGCATTGTCATGCAGAAAAATTTAATGAACAATCACCAGCCGAGTCTGATGAACATGGCGAGAGATTTCACCAAGTAACAGCCAGACTCGAACACTGGTATAGTGGCAAACAACTTGATTTGCTATTAGGGGATATTTGTTGGAATCTGCAGGAGGAAGAAGAATAAATTTGTAAATAAAAACTTAAACTTTAATTTAATTTTTAATTTTTTAAGTTTCGTCTGGTTATTATATATTTCATCTTTTGTGAATAAAATCCAAAGTTGTAGACTGATTTTAATTATTTATGTCTTGTTTTGTTTGGAACTTCGTTTGCTATACCTGCAGAAAAAATTAGAAGCACAGCTGCGTTTTCCAATTTTTTATGCCGTTTTAAAAAACAAAATTTTTGAAATTTTGCTAAAAAAAACTATTTTTTTTGGTAAAAAAAAAAATTATGTTTCTACAACGACTGCGCATATTGGAAAAAAGTTTAACCTTACTTAAAGAATATTTCATTGCGGAATTTCGGTTTTTTTAGTTTATTCAATAAACTAAACCGTTTTTGAGTTACGCGAATATATGTTGTGCAACCTCCTCCATTTTCGAAATAACGGTATATTTCGAAAAAACGAGCTAACCTAAAAAAACGGTTAGCACCACTGGATTCAGCGTACCCGAATTAGGTTAACCCGCCAGGTGCCCCGTTTGCCACATTTTTCAACTAGCACAGTGTTATTAATTTTATATTATTTATGTCATAATTTAATATATATATAAATACATATATGAATCTGAAGGTTTTCGGAGCAATAATGATTGTTTTTTGGGCTCATAAAGAGCATGAACGCTCCGGAAAATGTGTCAGAAAAGACTTTTTTCGGACTTATATAGCGTGCTGGGGATATGCATAGACACATGATTTTAAAATGAATCATTCAAAAGAATTAATTTTCATTAAAATATGATGCGATTGTGCCAAATTTCAATGAAATAGACGGTTTTTAACTTAAATATGGTAACGTTGTGTAACCAAAACAAAAATCATATAATTTTTATAATTAAAAGTATGATAACAAAATCGAACAAAAAGAGCGCTAACAAAGAAATTTTAAATAAAAGTGAACAACGTTTTTTATAAATTACCGGAATTTCAATTCTTGCTGTTTTGAATGAACAAAGTCATCAAAACGCAGTTGAAAAGCTAAGAAGAAGAAAAAGCAATAGAATATTTATTAGCTACTTTGGATGTAAGTACATATGTATTTAATTATTTTTTGCTGGGTTGGTATACATATAATATTACTTAAAAGGCAAGTGCGTATTACAACGAAATTACCTTTTCTACCATCTTTTATTATGTACATACATATGTATGTACATTAGGGTGTCCCCAAAATAAAGTTGCGCATGTTCCCGACTAATATGAAAATTTGATTAATTTTAAGACTACATATGATACCAAATTTACACATAGTTCCTTTGGAAGAAATGTGAAAAAAATCAAAAAACCTCTAAAAAGGACATGTTTATCCTTTGATCCAGCTCACCAATTATTTACCTCAGGACAAAAAAATTGAGAAACGTAGTCTTAAAATTAATCAAATTTTCATATTAGTCGGGAACATCGATACCTTGTTTTTTCTCCATACAAACGGGGCCACCCTAATGTACATATATGCAATTGCTGTGATTGTCATTGCAAACTATTCACTAATTGAACTTTTTTAAGTTCTAGTAGCAATGTGATATAATAATAACGTCAACTAAATATATAAAATAAATATTTCATTTGACTTTCGTCACAAAAGCAAGTCTCTATTTTTAAACTTACAAAGTAACACTACTGATAATACTGTTTTAGTCATCATCAATACAAATTCGTTAAGAATTTCGTCACCAGTAGTACGAGCCTCTCGATGTTTTAGCGGAGACATTAAATGTAAATCATTTAACAGGTTGACGACATACATACATACATACGAGTATATTTGAAATATATTTCGTATGAAAAAAGCAAATAATGTGTTTTACGTTTATTTAAACAAATGTTATGTAAAAAATTAAATAGTTTACAACAATACATTTAATAAAATTTTAAAATTTGTGTTTTTTTTCTGTGATTGAATTTAATAACAACATAAAAAATGGCAAATATTGGAAAAAATTGATTTTAAAACAGACCTTCATTATTTCTGTAGGAACATGAAACATTTTTTTGTTATGCTATTTATGTTATTACTCTTTCTTGATCGTATACTATTAGCTTAAGAAAATAAAACATAGAAGGCAAATTAACTAAAACTATTAGACTCACACAGAATGTTAACAACAATTACTCACTTATTATATAATTTTAACAAAATTTATTTGTTCTTTTGAATTATTTAAATGCAAAATACATATAAAATAAACAAAATGTTAGATACATGATTCAATAAATAAAATGATGGAGGGAACAGATTAGGGAGTAACTTATTAACTAAACTAATAAACAAAAAAATCTCTTAAGTAAATACATATGTAAATAGTATGCAATGAAATAAACATGTTATTATACAATACAAAAAAATAATACTATTTTTATGGAAAAATTATTGTAGGAAAAAATATTTGAAATTAATAATTTGGAATATTTTTAATTGCTTGCCTCATCGGTATCAACATCTTGTATGCCTTTCAGTTTATTTTGTTGATTGTCGGCGGTTGCCTTCAGGAAACTTTGCAACATTGCATTTGAATCGACCACCAATATGGGCGTACAACCATCCTTGAGATGTTCACTTTGAGATTCATACATTTCGCGTGATATACTGCGTGTAAAGGAGAAACGTAGGGATTTGGTACGGGTAAGCCTCTTTTTGATTGGCGGTTTTCCAGTCGGTTGGGGTTCATAGAGCATTTTCTCTTTCTCTGGTGTGGGTGGTAATGAAGAAATTTCCATGGTAGCATCGCGTAAAATGTCTTCAGCAAAGGATTTAATATCTGTCCATGCATCGACTGGAAGTGAAGAAAATATGGCAAATATAAGGTTAAATAGTTAAATAAATTAGTACTTGTAAGACCATGGCTAACTTTTCCTAATATAAGTAAAAACATTACATAGTTCAATAATTTGTTTTTTTAGATATCCTTATAATAAGGGTATTTATAATTGGTTCATTCCGTTTGTAATTTATTCTGGGCCCTTATAGAAGTTCATCTAACAAAGTCCCTGTATGGCTAGGATATAAGCAAAACGTAAATTTATACATAAATAAGCTCTTAGATAACGGATAGAACTAAAAACACTAAAATTTTTCAGAAATTCTTTTTTAATTGTCTATGTTGGAAAAATATTACAATGCGGTCTGGAAATATCATTATGGGTTATATTGACACTTTCCATGTAAGTGTTCAAATATTTATTTCCAATAAAATCTTAATCTACTTACCAATATCCTTTTCTGTGGCATGTTCGTAAGTTACACAAAATCTGATAACATATTTGCCATTTACCATCGATGGAATCATATGCATTTGCCCCGAGTGATTGATTTGAGCTAATAACTCTTGGTTATAAGTATCAGCAGCTCTAGAATACATGTTTTACATTAAAAACCAAAATAACCCAGCACTCAAGGCATTATCATTATTACCTCATTCTGAAACACACTAAGCCCAAGTACACATCATTTCTAACCTCAAAACGTTCATCCTTATGCACCAACATCTCGAATTTCTTAGCCAAAGCCATGTGATTGCGAATATACGCCTGCAGGCCGATAATACCATACGAACGGAAAACAAACCATAATTTAAGAGCTCTAAAACGACGACTCAGTGGGATACCATAATGTCGGTAATCTATGGCCATGTCATGTTCATGTTGCAAATACAAGGGATTGACATTTAAAGCGGTCTTCAAACTCATAACATCCCTCACCCACATGGCCGAAGCGTCGAAGTTTGTCAATAGTAATTTATTGGGATTTGTATTAAAGGAATCGGCATAATCTAAACCTTCTGAGAACTGTCTCATTTCTGGCAATATAAAGGAGTTGCCAGCATAAGCACCATCGACATGGAACCATATACTTGGCACTTCTTTACAAACTTTACCAATTTCTACAAGATTATCAAATGCACAGGCACCCGTGGTACCCACAGTGGCCACAACAAAAAATGGTGTCAGACCAGCATTGACATCGTTTGTAATAGCCTTTCGCAAAAGGTCAACACGCATGCGACCCCTTTCGTCGGCTTCAATAATGCGCAATTTAACCAAAGCCATTTTGGCCGCCTTTTCCACCGACGAATGAGCCTCCTTACTGGCGTACGCAATAAGTTGTGGCAAAAATACACTTTCATGTATTTCAGAACTTGAACCTTTCAGTTTGTGTATGGCTCTGGAACGAGCCGTAATCATACACACTAAGGTACATTCGGAAGCAGAACCTTGTAAAGCACCACCACCTCTACTGCCGGGTATATCACTGATAAATGCTTTTGGTAGACTCAAAGCTTTGGCATACCAATCCAATACTATGGTTTCTAACTCCGTGGACGCTGGACAAGAGGCCTAGGGAATGGAGGAGAAATTTTGATTAATATAAGTTCATCATTACAAATGAAAAATTTGTTATATATTGATCAATTATATACATAAGTTATCTTACCCATGAAAACCCAATAGAGCCAATAGCGCTGCTTAACATATCACCCAATATGGATGGAAATGAGTTGCCGGATGGGAAATAGGCAAAAAACTTCGGATGATTCCAGTGTACCACACCCGGCATAACTTTATTTTCAAAATCTTCCAAGACCTCATCAAATTTTTCTGGTTTTAAAGGGGCTTCGCCTGAAAAATCGCAAACGAAACATAAATTTAATATATTGTATCAGAACCTGTACAACTGTGTATTTATATGTATGAACTTAATAGTGTTAAACACTAGATAACATGAGAATAATACAATTAACATTTTTACCAATTATTTCTGATCATCTGTTTCATTATTGCAAAGTATTTTTACTCAGTTGCCGGTTTTTTATGGTGGGTTGGAACAACATTAGTTTCCTATTTCGTTTCTAATTTGTTTTCTTTTATTTTTGGCAGGCCATTGTCGATGAGTTGTTAAAAACGATAAATGTTTATTTTAATTTAGTGAACAATTTACAGGTGTTATTGAGATTTTTCATTATAGTATTGTTTTAGTTCCTTTAATTGGTTTCTTTAAATCTTATTTTGTTTATACCTAAACTTTTTTTTCAATTACTTGTAGTTTATTTGATAAAAATTTAAGAATGAAAAAAGCAACGATTTGTTTTGGTTTGATGTGGTTTGAAAAAGTGAAATTATTTAGTCATCTGTAAGAGAATTGTTTATAAATATTTAAGGAACCTTGAGAGTGTGATCATCATTCTTCTAAATGTTGTTTTTTTAAATATAAATATAGCAACGTTTCCTTTTAAATAGACCAATAATTGATGTTTTAGAGGCGCCAATCACGCAAAGTGTCTGCTAACACAAAACAAAGTATGGCATACTGTTATATTTCTCAAAACGTTGAAATATTGATTAGAGTAGGGGAGGGGGGGGGGGGTACGTTTATACCCGGGGCACCTTTGAACTATGTTGATAAAATCTTAGTTTTAACATTTTTTCCGATCCTTAACTGAGTTTTTCACATGCCAACTTTGTTTTCTAGCAACGTTAACAACTTTTGGTAGTTTTTTAAGTCGTCGACCGAATGTAGTTGGGTGAACAAGTTTTCGCAGTGTCATTGTAATTTTTTTATTTTTTTTTTGTAATATGGTGTTCACACACGCATTTTTAATTGAAATTTTTTAATTAACGTCTAATTGAATTCAATTATCTATACAAAATTTCAATTAGATAATAGCTTCATTAAGAGTTAATTGTTCTACTAATTGTTAAAATTAAATATACAACCCTATGACAAGTATCAACTGAAATGGCAGTTGATTCGCTTTTAAATTAATAAAGAATATTTTTAGGCTGAAAATTATAATATTACAACCAAATACAGTGCACTAGGGAAAACGTCAACTAATTAAAAAAATCTAAATTAAAAAAAAATCTGTTATTTTTTTCTGCTGTTTTTTTCTTTCCAACACTTGGAAGAGAGTCTTCTCTCTATTTATTTCATAAAATTTTAGAGTTGGTAATTAAAAAAGAGGGTTGATGTTTTGGGATGTTGACGTTTTCCCGAGTGCACTGTAATTGTATTCTTTTTTGTCAGCTGTTGTCAAACGCTAATTGAATTAGCAATATTGAGCATATGTGAACACTTTTTAATTAACCAATAATTGATTCAATGAAAAATACATGTCTGAACACCATATAAGAGTGTAAGAGTATTCAGTAATAGTTTTCTTTCGTGAAAGAAATTTATTGCAGTCCAAAATTTATTTCAAACAAAATTAAGTTAAGTTATTTGATATTTATGTAAAAAAAAATTATTATAAATTTCCGTGAAATGGCATGCCAGTTCAGGTTTAAACAAAGAAAAAGGGGGCACCTTTGAACATGTTAATTTAGCAACCGAAGTACCAAACATTGTTGATTCTCTCTTATTTTCTGAAAATGACAAATACAATGCTGATCATGATGCTTTAAAGGAAAATGTAATGTCACCTGAAATCGCAAGGCCTTTTCCGTCTTTTTGATCTGAATTTTTTTTATTCTTTAATTGTTAATGTTTATGTTTTTCTTAATAAATAAATCGAATTTATTATATATATATATAAAATATAACTGTTTATGTTTATGGACATATGCGCTACAAGAAATAATTGCCGTTCAAAACTGCCCCAGCCTAGTTCAAAGATGCCCCGTATGGGGGGGGCACATTTGAACACATTGACTTCATCCATTAAAAAAATGAAAAAAATATATTAGTTAAATTATGTAAAAAGTCAATAATTCAAAAATATAAATTTTTATGTGGCTTGAAAGCAAGTGTTCTTAGGTGCCCCCCTCTCCCCTACTGGCCTGTCATTGAACATTTTGGTTTGTTCTAGTGCTATTAAAGGGTTTTTTTTAACAAGAACTTTGTTATCCAATATAAGCATATTGAAATAACATAAACATTTTGACATTTTACTTTTTAGAATGAAGTCAATTATTAGCGCAATTCACAATCTTGTGCAAATGTTATTGCATCATTGCATTTGCAAAAAGGTTAAGCATATTTTTGCTCTTGTTGTGTATTTTGTTAGTGTAGAGCAAAACTATGCTAAACCTTTTTGCACAAAATTGTGAATTGCGCTATTATGTTAGTTTCGGTATTATTTTATTAGATTAAATGCATTTTCCATAAAAATATATGTAGATATACATAAATATAATGCTCTGCTAAATTATTCGACATTTTTCAACATACAGGTGTCTAAAATTAATTTTCGTAACTTAAACATTTAAATCTTTTTGGCTCTCCTGCTATTTTTCAAAATTTCTATAAACAAGTAAAACATTTTTCAAATCTTACACATGAGAATCATGAGAATTAATTTGCAACAAAATATTTTAATTTATTATCTTAACAATTTTAGTTGAACAAAAAGCAGAGTAAATAAATATTTTTACTATATACACGAGTTTTTCGCATGAAAATAAATAAAATGATCTCTCCTATTTAATTTAAAAGTGTTCTTGATTGTTGTTGTGCCTTTTTGATATATTATTTTTTTAATTCCAACATTCAACCAAACCAAGAGTTTTGCGTTTTAGAAAATTTCGCAAGTAATTATTGTTAATTTGTGTTTTGTTTCGATTGTATTTTATTATACAATACTTTTTTTGTTTCTTAATAGTAAATTTAATTATCAGTTAGAAAAGAAATTTCACATAAAAATCTTAATAAACTAAAAGGCCAACCTACGTCTAACATTAATTTGTTTATGAATTTTTGGGAATTTTTTTTTTTTTTTTTGTATTATTATTATTTTTAAATTTTTTCTATAAAATTTCATTTGCAATTGATTGTTTATAATGAAAGTTTACAAGTATATACGACTATTTTGTAGGACGGTTCCATAATGTATGGGAGTATAAATAAGAAAAAACTACATAATTTCTATTATTACATGTACAGGGTGTTTTGATTTGATTATTAACTTCCCTGTAAAAATAATTTATTTAAATGAAGTTATGAAATTGACGTTTTATTTTGTAAACTAAATATGTATTTCCAAACTGTTAAGCAGTAAAAAAATGCCGAATATGTTATTTTTATAGAGAGATAATCAAAAGATATTTAAATGTGACTAACCGGTGCTGGAGTGACAAAAAGAACTGCAGGGTGTAAATTGCATTATCGGCTAAGTTAGACGGTTAGATAGCTTGAGGACTCTACTGGGGGCAATTACAGGCACCTCCAATTTTGTAGATGTGGATTTTGTCATTGTCCTAATCAGCAGAGACATACATAGGTACATACTAGGGTATGTCAAAAAGTTCACAGGGGGAATCAGTTGGATAAATAACAGGATAATGTATTAATACTAGAGTTCTTTTGTGTTGGCGAAAGTGGTGAAAAAATGTAAAAAAGTAATGCGATTCCTCGGCGAGAAACTCTACTTTAGTTTAATTAAATGTTTCCAGGAAGCAGTAAGAAGTTCTTCGCCTTACTTTACAGCATTATTTACAACTTTTGTAATCTAAATATTGTGAGAAGCATTAACAATAATTTGTAGCCTGGCTGATAAAACAAAAATAGAAATTAACAAACATATCGCTCCCTAAATACAAAGGGGTCACAACTGAAAATACAAAAATTTTCAGGAGAGATAAAAAAAGTTCATCTTGCACAAGTAACACACTTTACATAAAAATAAACATAACTCTGTTTTTCCAGTTAAAGAAGATAGTGATGTGAAATAAATTTTTGCAGTAGTTAGAGATGTGTACTCTAAATTAATTAATGGAAAAAAGTCAGTTGTGGAAAATTTTGAGTTGTGACCCTTTTGTATTTAGGGTGCAATATAATTGATTTATAAAACTTATATTACAAATAAGTATAATTATCAGCCTTAAAAAGAGAACATAAAAGATGACGTTGTATATGTGTTGTAAAGTTCAGTGATCAGCATAAAGTAAACATGGATTGTAATAACGTGGTATTAACTTTATTTCGTGATCATTTTCGCCCTCTTAGTGACTATAAGTAGTCGGAATTATATTCGCTTAGGGTGGTCTATTTTATTCAAGAAAAATTCTCTGCATCATCTCTGGCATCGATCACTTTGTTTTATTAGTTTGTAAAATTTAAATAAATTTAAACTAAGAAAACCCGATACATAGATACAAATATACTTGAAAGCTCAATCGCTGGAATTTCCTTTAAAGTTACGACTTTGGACTTTAGTTAACTATTTGTATAAATATTTTAATAATTGTACAAGTTTAAGGTAATATAATAATAACAAAATATAATAATAAATATTTTCGTAAATTTATGAAAATACTAAAACAATTGGAACTGAAATATGCTTTCCTTTTTGTTAATTATTTTAAAGCTATCAGATGCTTAAAAAAATTAAAATTTATTAACAAGGTCAGTAGTAAAGAATTTCTGAAATACAAACAGAAGGTCACAACTACAATTATTTTTTCCAAATATGCTTATAGTTTTTGAAATGTTTGAACAACTCTATTAATACATATTTATAAATAGGTAACTTCTCGCTTGCTAAACCTACTGGGCTCCCAAATATACCTCAACACTTGAAACACTTGGAAATCAATGTCTTTCTTTTTTTTTTATTTTTAAACAATTTGCATAAAATTAGCATATCTGACTTATTAATTTGACTATTCATTTCAATATTTACACAATTAATTTGCAAAACGATTAAAAGTATTCGAAATGTCAATAAATAAATTGTATGAAAGCATTTGATTTAAATACTGGTTGCAAACCACAGTTGGCGCACTACATAAATAATAAATATTTAATAAAAATAACAATCCGTTAACTGATGTGTTGTAAAATAAAACGTTTTCATTGTTCTTTTTTTACACTTTGAAATAAATTGAAAATAATCTACAGGTATTATAAAAAAAGCACGTGTTTCTTTTTTTATTGTTATTTCTAATTTGCACAGAAAAGGAAACAATATTAAACACTATCAACAATATTTATATTTAATTACAACAAATTTAAAGTTTACTTAGTTAATATTTTTTGAACTTACTGGGCAATAATTGTTTTAGGTATCCAGGATCTAAAGTTGGCGCCACATCACGTTGATCGATATTTTGGGCATAGTTACAAATGTAATCGATCATTTCTTTGCCATGTTTTCTAAAATCTTCCACATTCATTTTGGTTTGTTTTTTGTTTGTTTAATTAATTAATTATTAAATAAATTATATCTATAGATATATTTTTATATATTTAAATAAATAGCCTCTTTATTTTGTTCTAAATTCAACAATTACAATTATTTATGTTTTACAATACTTTCTTCCAAATCACTTTTATTTTATTGCAAATTCACTTTATTCCTTGATATTTATTTAATTTGATTTGAAATCCGCTAATTTTTTATCTTTAAATATATTTAAATTTAAATTGTGGTATTCGCATTAACTTTTTGTGTATTTTATTCTTTTACCACATTCGATGTTTCTTAACTGAATGATCATTTTTAGCAAATGTAGAGCTTTATATTAAAATTTAAGCTGTAGGAAATCTTTAACAAAAAGCACAGTCAGTGATCATTCATTTACTCTCTTTCTCATTCTCTCAATACAATTTATTGGTATACAATTAACTACAATGAAGGGCAAAAGTATTATTAGTTTTTTTTTTGCATTTATTTTTTACTTAAACCTATATTTTAATAGCTGATGAGAGAAACATTAACTTTGTTCGTGTACTAGTCACCTTTGCTGGTTGTACAGTAAACCGTTTCCTGAAAGTTACAGTACACCAATTTAATACATTTTTGTTTTTTTTTATACCTACCACCAAAAAGATTAAATTCGTCATTTCGTTTGTAACACATCGAAATATTGGTCGTAGAACCAAAAAGTCTATATATTCTGGGGCCTTATAAGATTCTGAGTCGATCTAGCCCGTCCTTCTGTCCGTCTGTTGAAGCCACGATAGAGCTTCGAAAAAAAGTACAAAGAAATATTACAAATGGTCAAAATCGGTATCGTAGGATCCGAGTTATAGACCAAAGTTTCAGACCACCTCGATATTTTCTAGATATTTTTTTTCTATATAATGCAGATAATATCATGAAATTTAGCACACTTTGTTTTTATTATAGAGTGATAAGTCCTGCTGTTCCACGATCTCTCACAACCCCAAAACAAATCTCTTCACTGAATATGGCTTTATGGTACATAAATGTCTAAAGAAAAAGCGTATCCATACAAAATTCTGCAAAAATAAGTTTCATGCAAAGTAAAATCTCAAAACGATATTTTGTTTGTCATATTTTAAAATAGCCCCATATAAAGCCCATTTTCGAAAATCACTTAAATGCGCATAAGTTTTTTATTGAAATCACTATCAAGTTGGAATTCAAAACAAATAGTCCATACATATGGTGAATTTCACGTCAAGTGACCCAGTGTTAATAATCGATTTGGATGAAATTGGATGCACCAAGGTTAGTACTATTGGATAGTAGGCCAGACACAAATTTTCAGCTCTATCAGTCTAGAAGTGCCGGAGTTAGAGGGGGTCAAAGTTGGACATTTTGGTCATACAGCGTTTTTTTAAAATGAGTGTAACTTTTCACCTATTGGTCATAGAAAAATTTGTTCAAAGGACTTTAGATAGCTATTTCTTTAATCATTCCAAAAATATTATTTTTTTAATTTTTAAAACATTTTTTTTTAATAATTTTTTTTTTTTAATTTTTTTCAATTTGTACTCTGCTAAACAAAATAGATAAACAAAACATATTTAGATAATATTTGCCGTTTCATAAATTGTGTGTCCATAGCAGTGTTGCCGTACTTGGTAGGTTCCTACCAAATTGGGTAGTTTTGAAATGTGTTGGTATGTTGGTAGGATTTGTCGTGAATTTGGTAGTTTTTTCAATTTCAGTTTTATTTTAATACAGTTTTTAATTTTCAGAAGTTGTAAAAGCTGATGCAATGTGTATATACAATTTGATAAAATAATTTTTGTATAAACACAACATCCCGTTTTGCAACATGATGTGATGGCAGGAAATATTGGAGGACTCAAAACTTTACTGCAGGCGGAGACATTTTTTTTTTGAAGGGCACCTGCCACTCACTGCATTTATGTTCAAGTTATGCTTTCAAAATGATTCCGAATAGACTCTTTGCAGAGACTCATATTTCTCACATAGCCCGAAAAGAATTACTGAGCTCCAAGAGTTTCAAAAACACTATGCCGTTAGGCCCAACATGATTTTGGGGAATAGCAATACAAAGTGGTTATAATTGGAAGCAGTAATTGCAAGAATTGTTGAACAATGGGATAGTCTAAGACTGTATTTTATTTCATATACGTTAGAAGTAAATGGTATTCGCGCAACTGGTTTAGCTGAAGAAATAAATGAATCAAGTACGATTTTCTTTCTGTTTTTATCTTACATTTTGCCTGTAATAATTAAAGAGTTCCAAAGCGAAAAAAGCAGATTGCCTTATTTATACAGCAGTATTAAAACCACTTTTATTCTAATTTTGTGTAACTTTGTCCAAAAAAATATATTAACGAAAATATTAATTTCGCCTATGAAAATAAAAATACACATTTAGAAATTGGGACCATTTTATCGGAGCAAAAGCAGAAGTTTTTTTAAGAGACCATTTTGAGAATGATGAAATAGTTGCAATGAAAACTAATATAGTGGAGTTTTACATTGCATTTTTAAATCAACTTAAAAAAAGATTTGACTTTGATAGATCTGACTTCCAATTTTTTAAATTAATAACACCACCTGAAACTTTATCTAAAAATGACAAATCAATTATGCCTTTGTTACCAAAGTTCGAGCAGCTGGTAGATTGTGATTGCGAAAAAATTGTATCTCAGTGGAATTTACTAAGAGTTAGTTAGTGATCACAACTTGAATGATTAAATGGAGATTGATGTTTTTTGGGAAAAAGTTGGCAAAATTAAAAATGGTCTTAATGAAAATATGTTTAGCGATCTAGTTAAATTTGTTTTCAATTTATTGTCTTTATCGCATAGTTCAGCAGCTGCGGAAAGAAAATTTTCGACACTAGCATTAGTAAAAACAAAACGCCGAAACAGACTGGAATTATGTTCCTTAGGGGCCATTATTACAACTTGCCTTTAATGTTCTTAATAATAAAAGGTTACTTTAATTAAAGTGAGGAATAAAGTGACCTTTAAAATTTTTCGTTATTACAACTTCCTTGTAAAATAAAATAATTTTTTTCTAAAATATGGCAATACCAGTTAAAAACCGATTACTTTTGACAAATTACTGACAAGAAACAGTAACTTTTTTGTGTTTGTGAAAATATTTGTTTGTGAAAAAAATATAAATCAAACGTCTGCTTTCCATTTTTGTTTATCAAATTATTTATTGGCAAAACAAAATTAAAATTAATTTATTTTTCATGAAGTTGTCAATTTTTCAGAACATATGGCAACTTCAAATACATAAACCTCACTATAAAATTAAAGGCAAGATGATCTTCCCTTTAGCTTATCGGTCGGTTTTAGATTAAAGTAGACTTATAATAACCAAATACTTCTTATCTGTCCGATAACATCATACCTTTAACTATTACCAAGTTGTAATAATGGGCCTAAATAATATTAAGATGTGCAAGGAAATGATAAATAAGACTGATTCGTAGTATATATGGTCAGCCAAAAGAGACTTAAAAAACTAAAAGTTTTTCCAAATATGTATACTATACACTTAAGATTTTTTTACTTCCATTATTACAAATGAATTGTTATTTATTTTTATAAATATACATATTCATAAACATTGTTATGTATTAACTTTTTGTTATGTATTTTTTAATAAATATATTTTCTTATATAAATGCCATTGCTTTCAAATAATTTCTTTTTGGTAGGTTGACACGCGATTTGGTAGATTTTGAAATTAAATTTGGTAGGAAAAAAATTTGTCAGTGGCAACGCTGGTCCATAGTAGATTTAATGCTCTGAAGCTTTATTTTGAAAACTCTATACGTGAACACATATGCTCATATATATATGACATATTACAACTTTCCTTGTCTTTTATACGAAGATAATCTGTAGTATAAAATGTTTATGATTGAAATCAAGATTTAATGGCAAACTATGTATACAAAAATTTTGGCAATCTTCATATGAGATTGTTTAAGAATTAGTTTGAGTTAATTAAAACCATTTTCACGATGACGGGTTATTTTTTAACTGTTTGTTGAAATAATTTTTGTTGGAAAACTGTCAATGTAACTTTAAGTTAAAAAATACAATATACATACATATGTGGAAATGGGAGTAAAAGTTTGTTTTAGGAATATTGAAGAATAGCACATACAAATTATATTTGGGCCATATTGATATTTTATCTAAGTGTCATATTCCATTATTTTTCGGGAACGTTAAAATGAAGTGCATAATTACATAATTATTGTTTGCGATAGTATTTTTTATTGTTTAGTTTGTTTTGGCAAATTCTGCTTTCAATTTTGACCAACATATTCAGGGGTTTTTGTACAATTGTCTAGAAACTTAACAAACAAACCATTCACACTTATTAGGCGATCATTTCAGTGACCAAAACAACTTTAAACATAGGGCAAAACTAGAGGCGTAAATGAAAGTAAAAATAGTTACTCTCTACAAAATTCAACAACGAAATATGTACATTGATTACATGTTTTTTATTTTTACAAGACTTTGTCCCAATTTACACGAAGCAATTCTTTAAGCTAAGCTATTTATCTTTTAGACATCGGGATGAGGGAAAGATAAGACGAATACTTGTGTGTATACTCTCAAATAAAAATACGAGCGATTTAATCAATAAGTATTGTGCTGTGTGAACACCGAAGAAATTCATCTTTTTCTGGATTTGATAACAGACTTGGTTTTTCCCCTTTCAGTAATGCTTCAATAAATTTATATTATATTCCAAGTCCTAAAATGTTTTTAAAATAATTGCATGCCTAACCTAAAGATATTTTTAGTGCTTTGCTGCTAAATAATTGTCCTTAACTGTTTTAACTAAGTACAAACATCAACACTTTTCACTAACGGATAATTACTCTATTACTTATAATTGCTCTCTTAACATGCCTGTCATTTTCAAACAAAGGTACTGTATTACAAAAATGCTCATATATTTTTTGAAAGGTATTTTAAATTTTTGTGGAATATTTCTAATTAAGATCGGTATTTTTTCAAATGGAAAAATTTTGCAAATAGTCTAAAATATAGCCACTAAAAAGTTATAATAATCATAGTAATTGTTAAAGTAAATTGATTGTTTAAGTGATAATTCCTTAGAATATCTAATTATAATTAAAAATTAATAAGTAAATTGTCCAAAAATTCTTAAAAAAAAAAATCACATTTCAATGAAAATGTTCTCAATTAATAAATATGTATGTACATTCATACTCTGCATGTATTACCAAAGATTATGTAGTGTATAATCTTTGGTATTACATACATACATATTTACATACATTACTTCCATTGATTGGTATCACTAAAAAGATAATTAATTGTGAAACAAGTTTAAACAAATTTTCGGTAAAATACTTTTTTACTGTTTCCAATAAAGGTAATTTTTTTATTGTTTGTATTTTTTAACAAGTTATCTTTGAATGATGTAAATTTTTTTTTATAATTTGAGGCATTAGAAATTAAAATACATCTTGTGCTCTCATGCGTGTTAGACTAAAAATAACTATTTTGTAGGTTATTTGTTATTAAATTTGTTGTCAGAAAATGTTAGTAAATTATTTTCAACACATTCGACAAATATATTTATATTGTATTTTAGCATATTTTAAACTTTATTAAGCTTTAACTGATGAGGTGGTGGTAAATTTTACACTCTCTTTACATTTTTGTTTAGAAACTCTCTTCAAAAAAAAAAAAAAAGGTTTGTGAAATAAAGTACCTGTTTTGTTTAAACAAATAAAAATATTTTTTGTTTTCTTTATTTTTTGTAATCAAAAATGTAGTGGCTTATTTGTAAAAAGCAAATAATTGTAAAAAAGTATTTTTTTCTTAATTGTTTTTAATAAAATTAACAGGGGTAAAATTTACCACCACGTCATTAACTATGTCCAAACATTTCAACTCGTCAGTTACAGGTTAATTTTTTGTTGCCAGGAACTGATAAATGGAGGTTTGATTATTTTTTCATATACATACATACATACTACATACATATGTACTCGTATATATTTACGCAATTTGTTTAGAAAAAGACAATTAATTGTACGAGAATGTCACTCTTAAAAAACAATTTTTCGATCATACATTTTTGATAACTGAGTTTATAACAATAAAAGTTACATTATTTTAAGGATCTGTCCTTAGTTGTCTATAGGCGTAATAGTGGCCATAGTTAATTATATTTTTTATATATTTAACTATATTAGTGCAAAAAAAAATAATAATTAACGTAAAAGTTAAACGAAAATCAAACAAGTTTTAGACTGTGTGTTATGTGAAAATTGTATTATATTCCAGCAATAACTTTCATTACCAAGTAATGAGTTAAAATATTATATTCTAACACTTCACTGCTTACAGGAATCTTTGGTGGTAATGTGCATAATTAAAATTACTTTTTAATTACTTGTTAATTTATATTTATCGTAATTTTTACTAATAATATATTTCTAAGTATCATTATTATAAAAACCACCTTAAGCTTAAATAATTTACATTTTACAAAAAAGTTAACTCCATTTTGATCAATATTGGGCCAATTAGTGAAAATTGGGTTTTTCACTGTATTATGGCGTATTTATGTAGGTGCAAACTATTGAGATATTAATATCCAAGGATTTTCAATGAGTTTTACATCTAGAGAATGCTAGATAAATATAATGTTAGATTTGAACCAGTTTTTTGTGCATGAAATGGTCTGGATGTCAGAATTATGTTATTAGAATTTGAGTGCGATTCTATGACAGGATGGGCATATTTCTTATTTCTGAAGGTACGGTCAATTGGCAAATATTTACTCAAAAAAACGTAACCACTTATTTTATTTTTTTTTAGTTTTTTTTAATAAATAAACGAGTTCAAATATACTTTATTTAGTGGTTACGTCTTTTTCGGCAAATATTTGCCAGGTGTGAGCGTACAATTGTTGTAAAATAATTGAGAGAAAAAATAGTGAAATTAAATAAATTTATGAATATATTATTGAATTAAAATTTTTAACAGATTTTCTGATAAAAAGAAATAGAATTTAAAAGTTTTGGTAGAAAAATCTGTTTTTGGAAAGATATATCATAAATAAATTTTGTTAGTAATTTATTAATAATTAATAATTGTGAGATATTGTCTTAGAGATTTTATTCCTTAAACAGCAAGTATTAAGGAATAAGAAGTAAGTAGGTACATATGTATATCAAAATTAATTAAAAAGTTAATTTTCTGGGTGGTGTAATATGGATCAGAATTTATTTAATCAGTTTTTGAAGCATCGAAATACTTTTATGTATTTTATAAATATGAATCATACCTCATAACAAAATTCCGAAAATAGACTTATGATTTGATAAGTAAAACATTTATTTATATTAGGTATTTGGAATGTTTTAATGCTGACAGGTTTTTGAAATAAAACCTAGAAAATTCGGATTCGGAATTATTTAATCAAGGTAAAGGTAAAGTAAATGCTATAAATTTGCCATTATTCATAATGGAATTCTTATTTATTTTTTTGTTTTTTATTAATTACTAGCTAAAACCCGGTGTGCTTCGCTACCCGTATCGTAGTGAAATAATAAGTTTAGAGTTAAATAAATATAATTATTAAGTTATTAAAATCTACAGTTTTCCTTTTAAATTAATTCTTATTATATTATCTTATTATGATTTACAATATACAAACAAACAAACACACATTCACTTTTATATATATAGATAAGGGTTTCAAATGTATACAAATTTTAACATTTACTTAATATTGTGGCTAGTTAGCGTTTTGGTGTCCTAAATATTAATATTAATAGCTGATATAGCTTTCCCTATATATAATTTGTTATCAAATCTATAGGAGGTACCACGCCTATTATTGATAGTCCGCCCATTCTTGTCCTAAATATTAATATTGATGGTAGAATAACCGTAACATATATCTTATTGTATACCATATATTTGATATTTTTTTAATTATCATCATATGGGAGGTGCCACGCTACTACTCCAATTTTTTCCTTAAATATTTAAACAAACAATGGAATTGCTCATGCAAAATTTGAGTACTATAGCTATTATAGTTTCCTAAGTATTTGATTTTTAAAATTAACTTTGTATGGGAGGTACCACGCCCACTTAAAATTTCAGAAAAAAGTAGCCTATAGCTCCTTCCAGACATACAGAAATATACTGTGAAAATTTCAAGCAAATCGGTTCAGCCGTTTAGCCGTCTATAGATCCAAAACTAATAATTATAAACATACACAGACACACAATCACTTTTATATATAAAAATTGAATCTGCCTTATTTCCTTAGGCCTAACAATAAGTATTCAAATCTTAAAACTAAAATAAATCTAATTACTCTCTAACAGAGCATTGATTTCCGATTGGCTGTTAAGTTCTACGAAGCCTCGACTCCGTCTGGCTCTGAGCTAGAATTCTATTTCAGTCAACAAACGAACTGGAAACCTGAAACCTTTGGATAAAATTGAATTCAGAGCATTTTTGAGCTAGAATTCTAGCAAGCGGATTCGGGTGGGTTTGTAGCTTTTTGATGTAGTTCTCGCGGACCCTTCTGAATTCATCCTTTACCAATGGTACTTCTAGATCTCTGTGGATGTTTTCATTTCTTATGTACCATGGTGCGCCCGTCATGGTCATAAGAATTTTTGATTGGGCCCTCTGTAAAAGTTCAATACTGGTATTACTAGCAGTTCCACACAATTGCATTCCATATGTCCAAATTGGATTTAAAATAGTTTTATACAGGGTGATTTTATAGTTCAGGCTTAGCTTAGATTGGTCACTGATTAACTAGTGAAGGCTAGATGCTTTTAACTTCATGTGAAGTCTCTTGGTTTCTATATGACGACGCCAAGTAAGTCTTCTATCTAAGTGAATACCTAGGTATGTAACATAATCGGACCGAGGTATATTTACATTGCTAAGTGTGACAGGTGGACAGCATCCCCTCCTCAATGTGGACGTAACATGTTTGCTTTTTAACTCATTTACTCGTATTCTCCATTTATTTAACCATGGTTCTACACATCTTAGATAGCTATCTAGTATACTAGATGCTATATATGGATTTTCATGCGAGCTAATAATCCCGATCCCGATCAGCAAATGTAGAAATAGTTAGTATATCGTTCGTAGGCAAATCAGAGGTGTAAATCAAATAGAGGGTAGGTCCAAGAACACTTCCTGCTGCAATCCTATATTCTCTTGTCACGTAATCGTTGTACTTAACTGTAAATAAGCGGTCCAATAGATAAGATTCTTATTTATGAAATAAATTTTAAGCTTTTGTAAATGAAAATGGGTTTCACAGAAACTTTAAACTTATTTTAAACATTTTCTATAAAAAATACTCAGTTTTCGAATAATTTGTTTGTGTTTTTCATACAATGTTTTTCAATGTTTTTCTGAATTGGAAATTTAATTAGTTATGATGATTCTCTGTAGATATTTCACGATATTCTGAAGAGACTAATGTCTTTTAATTAAAAAAATCTGACATTATATGAAATTATAAAAATTTGGCAAAAGTGACGAATAATTTTGAATTTCATTTTAGACGCACATTTCACTCACAATATAAATAAATATCAACTTTCAAATGTCCATAAATTCGAAAGGTGATCTTTAGCTAATGTTTCACATTCCTTAATTTTTATATCCTCCACCACCATAAGTGTTGATTGAGGGTATATATAAGTTTGTCATTCCGTGTGTAACACTGAGAAATATTCATATGAGACCCAACAAAGTATATATGTATATTTTTGATCATTATGGAATTCTAAGTCGATGGAGCTATGTCCGTCTGTCTGTCTGTCTCTGTAAAACACTCTCACGTCCAAAAGACACAACCAAGTCCACGAAGTTAGCAAAAAACCGTTTCTAAATCGGTATAGTAGAACCAGAGTTATGAACCAAAATGTGAGACAACCTCCATTAAGATTTGATATTTTTAAAAATTTTTCTTGCAATTTTTTTTCAATATATTGCAGATATTGCAATGAAATTTTGTACACGTTGTTTTTATGATAAAAGAAGAAAAGAAGATAGCCCCCATACAAAAATCTTTCCGAAATATTGCTCAATTGTACATAAATGCCTATAAAATTGAAATATCAATACAAAATTCAGTTCAAATAAGTTTCATAAGTTTCAAAAAGAAATCGCAAAACGAAATTTTCTTCGGTCCAAGTTTGACTATAGACCCCACTTCCAAAATTCACTTAAATACGTATAAAACTGGTATAAATAATGTTAAAAGGTTAAAATTGGACATAAATAATTCTTATTGGTAACTAAATTTGCTGGTGGTCGGCCCATAATTGCTCATAGCTCCCATATAAGGACCACATCCCAAAAAGTCATTAATCTTTATACATATCTTATAAATATTATACATATCTTATAAATACCCATATAAAGACCTCTTCCGAAAATGTCTTCAATACTCATAAATCTCTTATAAATAATGGTACCGATCCCAAATTTTACACGGATCATTAACATACATGCCGAAATCAAACTGATGGATTTTGTGAATATCGGGCCATATATAACTATATCCCCCATATAAGGCCCATTTCCGAAATTCACTTTAATACTAATATATATCTTAAATATACCATTATTACGTTGAAATTCGACATGAAATATCCTCATATGCATAAAATTCACTGTTCCAATATTTAAAAAGTTTGGCCATTGATTTGTCAGAGCTGTCATATAAGGACCATTTCCGAAAAACAAATTAACCCACAAAAGTATCTAATAAATATTGATATCGAACGAACTTTTATATGGATCAGAAATTTTAATCCAGAAATCATACTAATATCGGTTATACGGCAATTATGCTACTGGATTTTGTAGCTGTCAGTCAATAATTGGCAACAGATCCCGAATTATGTAAGTCACTTTCGTGCCTAATAACCAACCATACAACTCTTGTAAATAACGATACTTAAATGAAATTCAACCAAAATAAGCCTAAAATATGCAGAAATCACATTAGTGGATACTGTCTTTAGAAGCTATCAGTCCATAATTGGTCCACTTCTACTATGCCACCCATAAATCTTTTGTTAAAATTATTGAGATCAAATTCAACCAAAAGAAGCCTCACTTTATAATCTTACCCTTTTTTATACCCTGTTTCTTAACTTGTTGTGAATATAGAAAAATGTTCTTTTAATTTTATAAATTGTTAAATTACACTCAAGATTATTATTAGGAAAATCAGGGAAACTCTATAAACTATAGTAAGAATCGGTAATTACATCAATTATAAATGGTCAAAATTTCAAAACATTTAAAATAAATTATATTGGTCGTAAAATTGTCTTTCAAACGATATATAAAATAATAGGACTGAATAGAAAACACAGAATAAGATGTTCGAGTCCTAGAACCAGTATAGTTTTTGTATTTCTTATTACGTTTAGGTGGAGGGTATTAAAAATTCGGCACAGCCGAATATTGCACTCTAACTTGTTATGTATAATTTCAAACAACTAAAGAAATACAAGCAATTACTTTCAATGACTCTTGTAAATTTTTGAAGGTCCTCATACGTATCGCACCCTAAATACAAAAGGGTCACAACTCAAAATACTAAAATTTTCAGGAGAGACAAAAAAAGTTCATCGTGCACAAGTAATACTACGTTTCCACGGTACATGCTTCGCTCTCTATTCATGCTTCACACCCCAATCATGAGTAAAACAACTTGCTTCACCATACAAAATTTTAAGAGCGAATCAACTAGATTCATATTGAATCAACTTGCGAAGCACGAAAAATTGCACTCTTCTCTAATTTTTATCGCAAGTTTATCTGCACTAGCTGTAAAAATTTAATATTATTGTAAACAAAGTAAATTATTTTCTTGTTGCTGGAAGTAAAGAAAGTAAATACGTACGAATGTATGGTTTTTTTTCAAATAAGCTAACTAATTTCGACTCACTTTTTTTGTCCACTAAGAAAAATTATTTTCCACAAATTGTAAATTCGGTTTTTTTTATTCTGTTTGTTTATTAAAAACAACTGTCAAATCGAATTAAGTTTATTAGTCATGTAAACAGCATGATTCATAAACATGATTCAGAAAGCGAAGCAGGTGATTCAAGTCGTCGTGGAAACATAGTATAACACACTTTACATAAAAATAGACATAACTGTATTTTTCCAGTTAAAGAAGATAGTGAAGTGAAAGAAATTTTTGCAGTAGTTAGAGATGTGTACTCTAAATTAATTTATGGAAAAAAGTCAGTTTTGGAAAATTTTGAGTTGTAACCCTTTTGTATTTAGGGTGCGATATGTACAAATGTATGTATTTAAATAAAACATATTTTATATCTAACTTTCTTTCAAATCAATAGAAATAATCTAAATACAAATAAATATATTTCAGTAACTTTCCATTTAAAGCACTAAGTATAGAATTATAAATAAGATTTTGTCTAATTTGGTTTGTCCCAAAATATTAACAAATCTTTTCTGTCTGTTTTTGCTGATCTTTATCACAAACGACGTGTGAAATCCGTTACAACAATAAATTATAAAAATGTAATGGGTGAATCATTTAAACATTTTTTAAGTATAACTAAATAAAACACTCAAAATAGAACTGGATGTCGGTCCTATGTAATGCACTCAATGACCATTTCATTTTCAAAGCAGAACTACTTGTTACACGACAATTATTAGTGCTTTAACGATCGTAATCGTTATTGTAAACAATAACAATCTTTGACATTTTCTTTAATAACATGCTAACGGCAACTACGCTGTAGGCGATCTATTCGAAAGTACCAATTTTCTATCACTCTTTCCAGCATTGCTACTAGTATCTCAAGAATTACGAGAGTGATGTTGACTATTTGATCGTATATCCTCCAATAATGTACACAATTCGCAAATGGAACTGGGAATAACGGGCTCGAAAGGTCGATGGTGAAAGCCCTATGTTGCTCGAAGTGCACGAAACACATTACTAACCTTTAACTTAAGATGTGGTAGTAAATTTTACACTGCCTTTTTGTTTTAGTAACGCGGAAATTTATGCTTGTCGGTGTAAAATTTACTACAGGTCGTAGTTTGTGAAAAAGTTTCGTAGGAAATATTTTATTACTACGTAGTAGTTTCTGCGGTTGTAAGCGAACGTTAGTAACCTATATAAATGTGTCTCCAAATGCGTAAATATTTTTGAAATATATTTGTATAGTTCCTTTTTGAGTTGCAGAAAAGTTTATTTATTAACTAGCGAAAATCGCACATTCAAAATATTTAAAAATAGAGAAAATCGTTATGATGACAAATCTGATAATGAGGCAAATACAGGGTAGCGCAAAAGTAATCCTCCTATCAGGAAAATGCTATAAATTTTGCGATTGGCCCCTATTGTCAGTTCTGCAATATTCCGCGTTCTGGATCAGTGTAGCGTAACATTGTTTATTAACGTATATTTCGCATGTGTTTACTACACAAATGTCAAAACACGAATAAAAATAATATTTACAAGTGGCTACCTAATAATAATAGTATCAAACGGAGAAATTTAATAATTTTCCTTAGACTTAGACTGGGTCACACTAAGATTACTCACAACCACATCATAGCAGGCAAAGACCCTCCTCTTTGTGATTGTGATAACGTCAGCCCATTAAACATAACACACATCTTATGTGACTGCACCAAATTTGATCAAGTTAGAAACCAAATATTTTCTGATATAAATCCACTTCTATCTTTATCTCTTCCCTCTAAGCATTCCATTAACAAAATAATAAATTATTTAAAGGTTATTAACTTATATAATAAGATTTAAATTATTTCTAAAATATAACACCACCTTTGTTAAAATTTTTTTCTATTATAGCATAAATATATTTTTAAAATCTATTGTACAGCTTAAGGCCTAGTTGCTATAGCTAAAATAATTATATTTAGTATATACATTTATGTATGACCTAAATCTTAAATAAATAAATAAATAAACAATGTTTTAGCAATACATTTTTTAAAATTAAGAAAAAATAAAAAAAAATCACATACATATTCATTAAGGAAAATAATGTTTATTAGTCTTTCGACAATAGAAACTTTTATAAAATGAACACAAATTGGTATCCTTCCAGAAATCCTTCCTTGATTATTTTACTTACATACACGGTGACTCAAAGTTAGAAAAAAATACAGAAGTTGTATTCACTAAGCAGGTTCGTCATTAACTGATGGTGGGGGATGTGCAATGCTGCAGCTACTCGAAATCGCTACAAAAAACAATAACGAAGAATAAAGTTATACGAATTTTTTAACAAAGCCGGTATCACAAACCAGTACGTCACAATTGGCGGGTTAATAAATATGTATATACCTTAGGAAAAATATAATTTATTTTTCTGTTAAACCTTTATTTTCAATAAATATTGCTATATTTTTGTTTATGTAAAAAGAGCCTATGAAAACATTAATTTTTTTAGCAATTTAATTAAAAGCCATTAAACTTAAATAATTAAAGTATAAATATATTATAATACATAAAGTAGAGAAATTAAATTTTAAAAAATGCTGTAAAATTTACTACCGTCTTTCATACGAGTATATGCTAAAAAAATTCACTTCATATTTTCATATTTATATTTTCGAAAATCGAAAAAAATTTCGGGATTTACATTTGAAAGTCCCGAATCCTGGGATTTGCAAAACCACTCCCGTTGCCATTTCTAGTTTTTACTGGTAATGGCTTGTGTAAGATCTATCAATCAATATTTTATTTAGGTTGTTATTTGTAACAATTGTACCTCCAATAACATCCCCGTGTACTCGTAAAGTACTGAAGCTAGAATTTGTAATTTTAGCTCATTACTTGGCTATGAATTCTGTTTACAGAACAAAAAAACCGATTGAACCGATTTTTAGCCTAATATTGTTCAAATGGTCGATGATGGGCCTGATTTATTCAATACCAACCCATTGCAGCATGGAGTAAAATGCGACTAAAATCGATGTAATGATTTATAGCATATCTATCTGCACGATAGATTGAAAACCAGGGGCCAAATTACCGCATTAGTGATCGAATGGGCTATCGTATCGAAAAATGATTTCGATAGCGAAATTATGATAAAATGTACTAAATTGCTCGATGTCGAATGCCATAATCTCAAATAAGAAAATTACGATAAATTTTACTCGATATCGAATGCGGTAATTTAGCCCCAGCATTTACACGCATTCTTCTTGTCGTGCTTACTGGTGTGGTTCGTACTAGTTTCTTTGTAAGATCCTTGTTTTTTAATAACATTTTTGTGTTTTAATTATTTGTTGGTTTTGTTCGGCTACAGGTCGGTGAATAAATAAAAACTTTTGATTTTTATTTTAAATATTTTTATTGTTGTTCCCAATATTTCAATTAGCGTCGCTAATCATCTTCGGGGGTATTTAAAAAATAATAAATAACACAAAAATTTTTTTATTTTTACACTTATTGTCCTTCTGCTTGGATTTTTGTTACTAAACTAATTTGTTTATTTACAATCTGTGCTTAAGAGTTGCTTGTATATTTTTGTAACATACATAATAACAAGAGTACCTTTTCTAAGCTTTTTTGCAATCATTGAACTATTCAATGTCAAGATCGGGTTTTCCAGGAATTTGTACAGGTTTATTTTATATTTTGATTTTCAATTGCTCGGTACTTGTTCATATATAGACCAGGAACATTGATTTCATAGCTGGATTATGGTTTTCATAGATAAGTATAAACATTTGTAATCCTCTATTTGCCGACAAAATATATTTGCTCAAACTTTGATTCTTTATTTAAATGATTCACAGTCCAGACAAATCCTGGTTTAACAAACGATATATTGTCACGTCAATTCTTTAAATCAAAAAATTCGTAATATCGAGATATATATATTTTTAATAAGTTTTAAGCAGTGTTAATTTAGAGACATGACTATTGCCCAAATTAGTCCAACCTTTAAAGAGTTTACTAACTTGTAGTGACTTGGATCGTTATCAAGGATTAAAGTTTTCTTTGGGAGCGATTTGGGTTCTAAAACGATTCTATATATGACTTATATGAATGAAAATAATTTAAAGGTAACACTTTATTAAGAAACGAGCTTAGTTTCTTTGCTTTTTGAAGTAGAATATGCATTACCGCAAAATTAAAATTGTTATTTTATTTAATAACTTTTCCTAGAGAAATAGTCTTTTTTTAGCGTGAATAAATGTTTTATCTGGTAGCACTTTCCAATAGAGACCAGTTTAGATTGTAGATTGAAGAGTTCGATTGTAGTCACATATAATTTTGTGCAATTTTTTTAAATGAGATCTATATGATGGCTTCTCTCCTGATCCTTTTTAAAGACTTACACCGTATTCTTGTTTTGGATATAATTAGCAAGTCATCACTTGAAACAAATCCAACATTGTAATTTACTCGAGTATGTTTTTCCTTTTGTCGATAAATCAATAACAAAGTACCACTTCTATCAGGGGATACCATTTTTTAGAGATCGACGAATTTTTGAGCCATTCCTAATAGCGTGATATTATTGCAAATGTTTAAAATTTGGTCGTTCATTTGATTTTGTTTTTTTTCTCAAAATTTCTTATATTGAGCTTAAAATTAATTAAATACTCGTTATAAAGAGTAACTTTATAGGAATTTTTTTTTTGGCAACATGTTGCTGTTAAACATTTTAACAAACAACGCCTGCATATTATTAACTTTATTATCAAAATTTATGCTCGGTTAAGAAAGTGCATCGTGCACTTTTTTCACTGTTTAGCGACGAAGCTTATTTTTGGTTGAATGGGGTAAACAAGCAAAATTATCGTATTTCGTGTAAAGAGCAGCCAGAAGATAATAATTTGCGAGAAAAATAACAATTTAAATTATTATTTAAGCTTTAGAGACGAATTGTATGCGAAGTACAGCGAATTTTAAACATTAAAACGATTGGACAAATCATTATATATACTTCATTTTCGCGGTGGAAATAAATCAATAAAAATAGTAATTGTGTAAAATTTTTTAAAGTTAAAATAAATATTTAAATATTTATTCGACTATTCGACATTAAAATCGTTATTAGAAAATGGCTATTTTCAAAGTCCCTGAAATTGTTCGATTATATAAACGAACATTATTCAAGTAAATACCCTAATACCTAAAACGAAGTATTAATAAATACATAATAAATACATACTCGAATGTACTCGTATATGTAAGTACATATTACTACAGGGTTTAAATTTGATATTTTCATTTAAGTTTTCTTTATATTCAATTTCGTTTTTCTATTAAATTTTTAAAGTTTTGTACAATCACTCAGTTATTTTAAGAAAATGTATAGATTTTGTTTTTGTTAAAAATAGATTTTATTAACACCTTACATATAAATGAATATTTTGACTGTGAGTTCATAAATAAAATAATATAGATTTCTTTGGTGCACAAATAAGTACTCGTATAAACAAATGTAAACAATCTGTATCCATTCATTGTTGTTTTTATCGTTGTTGTATGTGGGGATTTACAGCTTTCAGTAAAATAAAATTAAAAAAAAATATCTGCGAAATTTTACCTGCCCATTACAGTACTGAAAATACCTTTACTATCATTAGAACATTATATTAGTATTATTATAGGGAAATAAAAAAATGAAATAATCGGTCTAGTAAGTTCCTTAATATTGTATATATGTACATAAATTTTCCATTGCACATATTTCGCCCATTTTTCGTACCTATTTAAAGTAACCTTGGAGGGAAATTAATTGTCACAGAACTAGTTACGTTACTGGTTCAATGGGAGTAGGATGCGATACTAGTTTTAGTCACGCATATGCCAATGGGGAATTTTTTGCGCTTTTAGGAAGGTACTGTTCTCCATTTCCTAAGCATATAAAAGTAGAGTCGACTACGTTAAGAACTTGGTGCCCGATAGAGATTTCCAATTTGAATTCCTAAGAATGAAATGAAACATTGCTTTATTTATATTTAGATTACAATTAATTGATATGGATATTGTTTACCTACATTTTTTTAAATTTACAATTTACATATGTATATTTTTAAATCATATATAATGATTTAAATATAACTAAAAATCATGAAATCGTTATTATCGTGTAACCGATAATATGTATGCATGTATATGAAAGGTATCAAAAATGCCCTATTGTTAATTTCATTCACTAAATTACGAGTACAATAATGTCTATTCATTGTATTCAAACGGAATGTTTTTTTCTTACTTTAGTAGACATACATATGTAGAAAACTATAGCGCAAATGTGATTATTAAGGTGCTATCAGACGGGATGTATTTTACATATGTACTGTCACTTTTCTTACCCATATGTAATTCCGTATGTATGTCAAAATTTCCATTTTACATACGATTCATAATTTTTGTTATCACACCTGCTTATGTTTTTACGTATGACATAACCTATAAATGTAAACAAAAGCTGACTTTTTAACGTGTATAAATTTCAAGAATTGCTTCTTTTGGCCAATGTAACTGCAATAAATATAATAAACATAATTTAATTTATTAAAAATCGAAAAATTCATTTTCTTTAATTTTTCTTTCCAATATATTCTTTCAAAAAATTTTTTTTTTCAAAACAAATCAGCTGTTTTGTTTATGTTTGTCACAGGAAAATAGAGCGTGTTCTAATCGAAAAAATTACATATGTATTTCCACATGTATTTTACACATGCAAAGTTTCATATGTATCACACGATGTGTACAACTTTTACAGATGGAAAATTTGACAGTACATATGTAAAATACATCCCGTCTGATAGCACCTTTAGGAATAATTATTTATATTATCTTACATACGAGTATGTAAGTATGTAGCTGAATTTTGCGGTTTTCTTTTGCTGTGCTTCCACAATAAACTAGATATGAATGAATGAATGTATGTTTTCGTATATAAAGTTTATATTATAAACGTATCTACCTACTATAAGATTTTTGTTTTAATCATCTATGAATTTATAATTGGCACACGCTCTCTTATCCACCAGTTATAGTTGGTTGCCTACCTTCACTTGAATGTGACGTCACAGTTTTCAAACAAATTTATGGAAAATATTTTTATTATGATTCAGTCAGACCACACAAACAGCCAGTCAATGAGTAGACAGCTAAAAGAACAGATGGAAATTAAGTGAGAATATCATGATTTATAATATGTGTACATTATTACATTACGGAATCTCCATTTTATTATCAGATTTTAAAAAAAAAGTTTAGTGTTACGTATACGGAATTGATTTAGCATAATAGGAACTGCAGTTTAGTTAGTATCAAAGAAGTTTAAATAGGTATATTCTAAAACTAAACTTATATTGTGATTTGATACTCTGTTTATTTGGAAATTTATAAAGTGTTTTGTATTAAATTATTATAAATCTTGGTTGCATTTTTTTTGGTTTTTTTTATACGACTATACGTTCAAAAAAAGATCTAGGAAAAACTTTGTTGATACCATCCGACTTAACGTCACAAGTTAATCTTCTGTAATGATAAATTATGAAACTTGCAATTATTTGGAGCGACACTTTACCGTTATACTTTCAAACAAAGCAAAAATAAAAGAATTGCCATTACTTTTGGATAAGGATGATGTCACTGTTAACTTTATTTCGACGCCAAAAATCTGGTACTTTTCCTTTAAAATTAAATTATTTTTTTATGCTCATTATAATGTTACTTAATCCTTGAGTTATATTTTGTTTTAAATTTGTAATTGCGGTAGATATATATGTATAATAAAACATTTTAAACAATATTAGATACCTATTTCCTTTATATTGACGATCACAGTATGTATTTTGATGACCAAAGGAATGATCATTAACGGTCGAATAAAATAAAATCTACCATGTTGCACTTAATCATCTAATATTAGTGAATTACTTTTAACAATTTAAAATAAAATGAAAAATTTATTATGTATTGTATTGTAAATGCTCCATTCGCTTTCCAATTTACTATTAAAAACTTTAATAAATTTTCCAAAATACCTTTTAAGCAATTACATTCACAGCTTTCTGAGAAAAACAATTATTCCAAAATATTAAATGTTAAAGAAAAAAAGTAGAATACTTTAGTGAATACATTCCCAGGAAACGTAATACTAGTCATTTTGTATTAACCCAGATCAAGATCACGGAAATTTTGTTCACATTTCTCATCATTAGATAAAAGAAATGTCAAGTATGTATATTATTTATTTATTTAATATTACACGAACATATATACATACATCCATACACATGTATTTATGTATCTTAAAAAAATGTCTTAAAAAAGCCGTTGGGCAAAATCGATCATATAATACACTACGGTTGCAGTTAAGCTTACCGGATTCGATTAGTAAATTATCTAAAAATACGTAATCTTAAATTCTTTAAAAGTTATTAAAGGACGAAATATTTTATATGGCATTCGACGATTTAATTTTTTTTTGTTAATTTACGTTAAAAAATAATTTTAAAATTTGCTGGAAATTACACGTCTTCGAAACTAAAAATTCTTAAATATTAAACGAGGTGCCAGTTTTTAATTGAAACGCCGGTGAAAATAGGCCTGCATGAGTTTTTTGGTAGTACATATTGATACAGTAAATAATTGGCAATAATACATACATGTTGTTTAGTATGCTCGGAAGTGGACTTAATTCGGGAGCTATTGCCAATTATTGACAGACAGCTACAAAATCCAATAGCATAATTGCCGCATAATCGATATTAGAATGATTCCTGGATTAAAATTTCTGATCCATATAAAAGTTCGTTCGATATCAACATTTATTAGACATTTTTGTGGGTTTATTTATTTGTTTTAGGAAATGACAAATTAAAGGCCGATCTTTTTAAATTTTGGAACATTTATGCATATGAGGATATTTCACGTCGAATTTCAACATAATAACGGTATATTTAAGATATATAATAGTATTAACGTAGATTTCGGAAGTGGACCTTATATGGGGTAAATCGTCATATATGGACCGATATTCTCAAAATCCACCACTTTGATTTTGGCTTGTATGTAATTGATTTATGTAAAATTTTGAATCGGTACCGTTATTTATAAGAGATTTATGAGTATTAAAGTTATTTTCGGAAGAGGACTTTATATGGGGCATACGGTTAAAAATGGACCGAAATTCACAAAATTTTGTGGGATGATTGTTGAATATATATATGTAAATGATATGTGCAAAGTTTTGAGTCCGTGCCGATATTTATACGATATCTATAAAGATAAATGGCTTTTTCGGATGTGGTCCTTGTATATGAGAGCTATGAGCAATTATGAGCCGGCCACCATAAAATTTAGTACAACAATTTTTTTACCTATAAGGATTATTTATGCCAATTTTTTATATTTTTATGTCAATTATTTATGTCAGTTTCATACGTCTTTAAGTGAATTTTGGAAGTTAACTTTATATAAGTCAAACATGGACCGAACTAAAAAAAATTTCGTTTTGCGATTTCTTTTTGCATGAAACTTATTCCTGCTGAATTTTGTATTGATATTCCAATTTTATATGCATTTATGTATAATTGAGCAATATTACGGGAAGATTTTTGTATGGGGGCTATGATAAATTATGAACCTATTTTTACTATTTCCTCACACTTTCTTATCTATATATATAAAATTAAGTGGCAAAACTTCCTGTTCGCATACTCCTCCTAGACGGTTTGCCCGATTTCAATGAATTTTTCAGGGGTGATTGGGGTCTGTGTGGAGGGTGCACATAAGAAATTTAATGTGTATATCTTTGCGCGTTTTGCGAGGGGGTAGCGAAG
The DNA here is from genome assembly GCA_916048285.2 of Bellardia pandia. Classification (NCBI taxonomy): domain Eukaryota; kingdom Metazoa; phylum Arthropoda; class Insecta; order Diptera; family Calliphoridae; genus Bellardia; species Bellardia pandia. Next base: position 27,254,536 of record OU696533.1, on the reverse strand, counting down.
CACACCGGGTTTAGCTAGTTTTATTATAGAAATAACGTGTACAAAATTTCATTGCAATATCTGCAATATATTTTAAAATATATATATATGGAGGTTGTCTTTTGATCCATAACTCTTGTTCTACTATACCGATTTTGCTGATTTTCAATACCACACTGCTTAGGAGAACTATAAACGGTTTTTTGTAAACTTTGTTGATTTCGGTTGTGTCCTTTGGACGTAAGAGTGTTTTACAGAGACAGACACGGAATGACAAACTTATATACATATACCCTCTCATTCACCACTTATGGTGGTGGAGTGTATAAAAATAAATTTGTATAGAAACACAAATCGTCTAACAAAGTGTCTATGTAGATTGGTTCACTGAAGTGTATAATTGATGTCTATGTATGCTGGTGTAGGGTATAATAGATGCAGCAAACATTTCGTTTACTTAACAACAAAAAAGCATAGAAAAAACCCAAAGTGAAGGTGTTCCCATTTTTAGATCAATAGCACAGCATCTAATCTCTCCTTCTCTTTTATTAATTGCAAATGATTTAATTGTTGCGCGTATTGCGAAAAGTTCGAAGAGATTCAATTTATTTAGTTTTTTTACCGCTTGGTAGTGGCTATGTTGGCAGGCAGTCACGTATTTAGTCGGTTTTTAACTGAATGACTCATTTGGATTGACTGCGACGACCATGCTTATGTTGTTGTTGGTCAATGTTGTTCGGCACTTTAACCCACTGTGGCTCTTAATGTTTGTGTTTTTGCGTTTGTGTGTGTTCACAATGACTTGGCAAATTTTTATTTAGGTTTAACACTTTGTATGCTTTGTATGTTGTTGTTTTGTTTTTATCGATATTTGCCTGTATCCAAATTCATTCATGCTAAACATCTGAACCGGCAAATCCATTGGGTAGGTGTAAACATAATTTCGTACTTTATAAATAAACATGAAAAAATATACACGAGAAGTTTAATTCTCCAAAAAGCAAGAACATTTTTTGAAATTTTCGAAGATAAACGAGAGAATAATAATTTTAAAACTTACAGAGTTCTTCAAATCAAAAACATTTTTTAGACAAAAATTGATGTATGTATGGTGTTAAGTCCTGCCTCCCCAATTGGTTTCGTGCCATTTACTTAGTCCTAATTTAGACGACGCAGTTCTTTCAGAAAAGTTGTTTATCTTTTAGACATCTTGGTGAGGGGAAGATAAGACGGGTACACACTAGGTTGTACTAGCAATTCTTGTTCTTATTACATAAGAATGAGAGAGAACCACGCATGTGTATACAAATGTGTGTATACTCTCACTCAAATAAAAGTACATATAAATAAATAAGTGATTTACGCAATAAAATTGTGCTTTGTAAAAACCGAAGAACTTTTAAGGAAATTATTTCATCATTTTTTTCAATAAGAATTACTTAATGAAGATGAAAAATTTTAGTTCCATAATTGCTTACCCAGGTGTTTTGTAGAGTAGTATAATTGTTCGTTATTTTTTTTGTTGAATTGATTTGTTTTTTTTTATTTTAGTTGCATTTTGTGTAGTAATTTGTAATGCAGTTTATTTACATATACTATTTAGTCTGCATTAGGAGGAATACAATTTTGTGTAAACTTTAAGTATTAGTAGAGAAATTTATTTTATTTAAAATAATTTGTTATAGAGGATATGATTTTTTTCGAAAATTTCAATAATTCAGGTGAAAATGTTTAGCTTAATTTTTGTGTAGTAGTTTTTATTCTAATTATGTATATTTTTTTTAATAATAATACATTTTATATAAAAAATAATTATATTTATTTCCCCCATAATACATACCTACATACTCGTATGTATGTACATATACTTATATACAAGTATGTAAACACTTTTTTGTATACACTTTTTTGTCGCATGCCTAAATTATGGTGCAATTTAAAACACCATTATATTAAAAATATGTTCATATGTATGTATATTAGTTATGAATCAAACTCAGTAAAAAACAAATAAGCCCGACCATATAATACCCTACATCAAGTATATGTATGTGCAAAAAGAGTTTTTCAAAAATGGGTGTGATCTATCTATATGATCTATGATCTGTTCAAAAATTTAGTGGCATGAGTTCAGTGCATATAAATATTGTTTATGTTACATTTTATCTCGATATAGGAAAATACTTTTAAAAGATTTATGCATCTTAAAGTAATTTTCGAAATTGAGCCTTTATAGGAGCTATGACTAATTATAAACCGATCGCTATATAATTAGGTGTAATTAAATTCTGTATATTATATACGAGACTTAATTGTGTTGAATTTTATTTGGAAACATGAAACATTTTTATGTTGAATATTATTTGGATACCAACAATTTTAAGAACGTTATTCTTGTTAAAGTGTTTTCCGGAAGTGGTCAATTATCGACCGAACAGCAAAACATTTTAAGGTGTGATGCAACTTATTTGCATATGAAACCTCCAATCGTCCTTGGGCCAAATAAAATTCTCGTACTAAATTTTATCGAAATACATATCTTCAAAATTGCGCCTTGCACTCTGCGCTCAAGTTTACATTGACAGCGAGGCAGCCAGACGGACGGACATCGTTTAATCGACTCAGAAAGTGATTCTGAGCTGATCGATATACTTTAAGCACAAATCCAATATACCCTTCCACATACGTTGTCTGATTCAGGAATGTATGAAATGTCTGTTGCACTAACACACTTGTTGTGTTCTCTTTTTTGTGGAAGTATAAATAAATAACATGTTTATAAACATATCACAACAATAATAACAACTTGTTTTTTGTGAATTATTAATTTTTTTTGAAAACGTTTGCCTCTTTGCAAATGACGTTGTTGATCTAAAAATAAACTCAAAATATTAAAAATATTAAATCAAATGTGTAAATCAAAAAATATAACCCAGACTCACACTTCTGAATTATGTACATAATTAAGTATTATTAATATTTTTCAATAACTGTTGATATTTGCATAATTAAATAATAAAAATTGGCGCGTATGAACGGTACTTTTGTATTTCATATTAAATTCACATGATGTCAAATTTATATTTGTTCCGTACGAGTCTGCAGATTGGCACGGCATCTAAAATCGAGCATTTTTATACCCACCACCAAAAAGAAGAGGGGTATATTAAGTTTGTCATTCCGTTCGAAATAATGGTCATAGAACCAAATAGTATATAAATTCTGGGTCCTTATAAGATTCCAAGAAAACATTCTTTGTTCCACCGAAATGTTTGGTATTGAAAATGGGCGGTCCAGTAGGATCCGATTTATAGACCAAAGTTTCAGACAAACTCGATATTTTTCAGATATTTTTGGAAATTTTCTTCAAATATATCACTATACATACATATATGTATCATGATTTTTTTTATTTTTAATATAGAGGGACAAGTCCTGTTAAAATTGGTAAGAATCAATCCATGACTTCTCATAGCCCCTACACAAATGTTTTCCCGGAATATGACTTTATGGTACATAAATTTCTATAGAAAAGCATTAGCCATACATACACAGTCCGCATAAATATCTTAATAAAATAAATATCTTAAAAAAATTGACAGAAATAATCCATACATATATGTTCATATGTATAAATCGTCGTACCAAATTTCATGATAAAATCTAATTCCGAAAATCACTTAAATGTGCATAAATCTTTTATAAACATCACTATCAAGTTGAAATTCAACACAAATTATTAACATACTTATACGAGTACATTTAAATCGTCGTACATACTCGTAATTTCATGCTAAAAGGTTCATAATAGGTCATGGCTCTGTTCTTAAAACATAAACATCCAAATCGTATCGAAATTTTATAAGTATGTATGTAAAAATTATATTTTAAAATTAGTCCATAATTAACAATGGACTCCCATTTAACGTCCACTTCCGAGAATAATTTGCATAGCAGACAATTTTGACGTCAAAATCAGTTTCCTAGGACTTTTTGGCTTAATTTATTGTGTTATAAAATAAATCATTACACGCTGCAAAAATATAAACCAAGGGTAGTACTGAAAAAAGAGATATGTATAAAATATAAAATTTATTATCTTCCGTCTCGTGGCATCTCCTTATACTTTGAGTAATAACTGGATTATTGAGCTGAAATCTAAACAAAATAAACTTCAAATATATTGAAATTACGTTACAATATTTTATGACGATCGCCCAATATAGTTAATAGCACTCATGTAAGAGATCCGCAAAATAAAATAACTAGAGTTTCAAGTATTCATAGATCACACTACTGATATTTGGTAATGGGTGTATGAGATTCGGCACAGCCGAATATAAACTCTTACTTGTTTGATATATGTACTAAAGAAATAGCAACAATACTCATTATAATCCATTGGATTTTAAAGTTTCTTGGAACTTCAAACAATTTATTATTTTCTTTCGCTTGTGTTTTTTGTTTTTGTTTTTGCCCTTCTAACACTTGACAACGAAATTCTTTGATCCGTAAAAATATTCATAAATTACAAATTTCCATACAAAATTTGTTTTATAAACCTCTTATAAACCTGTTGTAAGTTTTATGAATAATGGCATTAATATTGTTCAAATGTTTAAAAATTAAAACAAAATATATTGCATAATAAGAATTAGGTAATACAAGCAAAATATAACTCATTAACAAAAACTAGAAAATAAGAAACATAAAATATAATTCAGTTTTAATGGAAAAGTGACACATTTTTCACTACAAAATAAAGTAAACATGTAAATTGAAATTATGTAAAGCATTGAATTTAATATTTTTTATTTATAGTCCTTTTGTTTTTACAACAATCTGACAGTCTTCTAGACAAATATTTCTTTTGCAAAGGATGATCTAAAGTTTGTAGACAATGATTGAACAATCACTCTTTCAAAAAATTTGGATGTATGCTTGGGATTATTGTCCTATTGCAAAATGTCGAGATAATCTTCCTTTTTCATTGTAGATTCTATAAATGTAAGATTGCCGACCACTGATGCCGCCATATAACCCCAAACCATGACTGATGCGCCGCCATGTTTTACCGTCTTATGGCGTTTTCTTTTCTGGCAAAAATGTTACACGTTTTTCCCATTTCGCAATTTTTTTTAATTTTTTTGTGTTCTTTTCTGCAAAAATGTCAACACTGCTAAAGTGTAGTGTGTTCTTTTCTATAAATGTCGCACAATAAATTTAAAAAATGGTGCACCTTTCACACTCTGTATTTTTAGAGGGGGAGAATCGCACGATAAAACAACTGACTAGTGATGCCAACTTTTGAGACTCAAAACGCGTAAAAATTTTTGAAAAAAGGGCTAAATGGAAAAAAATCCATATAAAACCACATCCAATTTTCTTTTTTTTCGCGTTTTGAGTGACTAAAATCCGGCTAAATCTAGCCCGAAAAGGGCTAAGTTGGCATTGCTGCAGCTGACATTTGTTTTGTTTATGAATGTGTATTTGTGTTAAGAAACAAAAAAAAAAAAAATATACAAAATGGAAAATATTTTTTGTGTGCTGAAAAAATTTTGGATGACTTGTTGGATTCATCTTCATCATCAGATGATGATAAAATATTTTATATGATTATGGAAAGAAATCCACAACCGTGAGTGAAAGACTTGGTAAAGAACGTAATTAATGAATACTCTGAAGTTGATGTATGTCAAATTTCATAGGACAATATCTCCTACTTCTTATATATGTAATGTATGTTTATATACATATATAATTTTTATATTTGAGAAGAAGTATTAGTCGGGAAAGTGCCATAGGTCATTTTGATAAATATTCATTGTGTTATTTCAAGCGATCTTACCAGGGAGCTATCTGCTTCTTCTTTTTTAACAAAAAAACAAAAACAGCTGTACATGAAAAAAAAAAATGTTACACTGTTGTAATTTTATGTTCTATTCTGACCATTAAAAATGCGACTTCTTTAAAATGTGGGGTAAACATTATAAAAATGTACATAATAGAGGTGTAACATTTTATTTCAGAAAAGAAAACACCATTAGTAACATACATATAAACGGGGGTTTTTGACTCCAAATATCTCAAATTTACTTTTATCGGTGAAAGGATTATTATTCCAAAAAATTTGAGGCTCATTTATATATATTTTTTACGAAATTCAAACAAATTTTCATCGATTTTGTGTTAGCAAACACTTACTTGTCTATAATTTGTTTTATTGTAAAGTGGCGCCTTCCAATGATTTTACATATTTCACGCAAAAATTTATTATGTAAGTCTATTATGATTTGCCGAGTAGCAATTAATGTTTTGTTCCGATTGAAAATTTTTCACTACTTAACGTAATGACTTAATCTCTTTAAATGATAAGTTATGAAACGGCACTTTATTAATTAATTAATTAAAAGAATTGCCACCCCTTTTGGAAAAACATGGTTTTTTGCATAAGAATTATGCCACTGTTTACTTTATTTTGACGTGTAAAAATTGGTATATTTTAACAATAAATTTGTATGCGCTTTTGTTTTTGTTTCTTTTTTGTGAATTTAATTATACGTCATAAATAACTATATAAAAATTATATATAATTTTCTAATCTAATATGATTAATATAAATATAATTAATCTTTTCTTATAATAATATGTGGTGTTGACTTTATTTTGACGCTCATTTTTAAGAGTTTTATTAAATTCCATATTTGGATACATATAGCGGTTTAACTATATCCTAATAAAATAATACTTATACTCGTATGTGTTCTGGAAAGGATATTCTAAAAAACAAACAAAGGCCAGAACGGCATTTCTAGAATTTAGACTCCTTTTAAGAATACAGAATTTTATCTACATATGTATGTTTGTGAAAAAATGTTAGATATTTTAAAACCTTCTTAAACGGATATACTTTAATACTGATAATCGGATATACTATACTTTAATACACTCCAAGTTTGTACGAATGAAAAAATATTATCTTTTGTAAAGACATCTCTGAATTAATAATACATTTGTTTTTCTAATGTAAATTCAATTTATTGAAGTATTACATCTTTGGATACTTCCAAGAAAATTATTTATTTAAATGGACCAGTTTTAGGTCACTTGCCTTCCTTCTAAGAACGTTATTCATTAGGTAATACATATGTACATACATATACAGGAAGCATTAAAGTTGAAATATTCACTATCGTTTTTACTAGCTATTTGTCCAATAAGGATTAAAATGATTTAGAAAATATTTTTAAACTTTATTATATTCAGTATACAAATCGTTTTTTTTTAGTAGCACCACCTTGTTGTTGTTCTTGAATAAATTGAAAATGTTTTATTTAAGAATAATGATTTATTCCTATATAAAATGTTAAGTTCCGCCATTATTCTTGTACGAGTATGTGCGCTTTTGATTAACTTTTTAGCTCTTTCTTTGTTGGCTTCCATTTCAGCATCTTAGAATAATTGCGTTAAATTAAATCCTAGTATGTATGTATTTGCTAAAATTAAATTCCATTCAATGTATTTTTTGTTATTGTTTACCTTTTGACGTTGTTGGATTCCTCGTGGTTATCGTTAAATTAAATCCTAGTATGTATGTATTTGTTAAAATTAAATTCCATTTGATGTATTTTTTTATTGTTTACCTTTTGACGTTGTTGGATTCCTCGTGGTTATCGTTACGCCAAAATGCTCCCACCTACGGGTACTAGAAGATGTTTTGAAAAACAATGACGTGATGTTGTTTATTATAGAATGACTAAAAACTTTAGTGTTTATTTTCGAAATATTTAGCTAAAGTATTAATTTTTTTTATTAATTTAAAATACTTATTTATATTAAAAAATACAACAAGAATTTATTCAGAGTTTGGGGTCATCAGTTTCTTTTTACAAGTATTTAGTAATAAAAATTATAAAAATAAACATAGAATCAGATTTAAAATTTTAAATATTTTGAAAATCCGGACATCCTTGTTTTGTTTTTAATTTATTTTTCCATCTACATACAATATCGAATATCGAATGTTTTATCTCCTTAATTGTGCTCTTTTGGACTTCGATTGGTTTCGAAATATGAGATCGGTAGACAGTATATTAATTTATTAATGATAGTTTTTAAACACAAATTTACAGTGGAACATATATCTCAATTTGCAAACAAAAATCTTTAGTACTTTGTAAAAGATCAAGATCAATTTTAAAGGATATCCCAAAACCTATATAATTGTCTGATTCTTTGTAAGCCTTGGTGTAGTTATTGTGTTAAACAATTAATAATACTCAATCAATTATGTCAGAAATCTCGGGACTATTTTTATTACCGAATTGTTTTTGCTGAGAAAGCCATTATAGCGTCCCAGCATGAGATTTTATTGCAGTCTTTCATTTTCTGACTGACGCAGGTGGCGTACGAATAACTTCCTTTTTGTACCGTCAGAATACTTATTCCTTCAACTGAGATAACGAATTCCATATTTACTCGAATTCCATATTTACTCTTTTAGACCATTAAGTGAAATATGACAGTCTATTTTGGAGTCGATAACTGCAATTTACTTCCTGTGCGCTGACCGTGTCTTGATTGAGGCCATTAGAAGTCGTATTGAATATCAAGTTCAAAGCCGAGGTTTATCTAAAATTGGTTTGATGGTTTTTGGCCTCAAAATATGAGCAATTCTTTTGGCGTAGAATCCGTATGTTGTTGTATAAAGATGGGAAAAGGTCATAGCTAACAATGGCCAATACTTTAAATAAATTTATATTGTACAAATGTTTAAAAATAAAAGCTAAACATTCAAATTAAATCCCGAATTTTTAGGTTCTACGCCCAATATATTGCTATTTTTAAATACTAAAATTTTAATATGGCTCGTCCATATTTATAAGAGGCCAAAACTCAGTGACAGTAGAGGTCTATTGCATTAACAAATTAAATTCACACACTCGGAATTAACTTTTATTTTATTGATAAGTTTCAAGCAAATTTTTAGATTTGAAATTGTTTTAGGAGACAAAAAAGGCTTGTTTTTGCTAATTTAGTTAATTATGGAAATAAATTGAATTAGAGATGAAATTACAGCTAATTTATTCAATTATGATTATAGCTAGTATTATTGGAATAACTGCCTTTGCGTGGCATATTTGGTGACTTCTTGGGCGACTTGAGGACATTTATAACGGCCAAATCATTTTCTGGGGATGGTGAAGAGCCAGCACCAGAATTGCGTCTTGACGATGAAGGTCTGACATTAGTATCCAAATGGCGGAACCTAAAAATAAAATGAAAGAAAACCATAATATGGAAAACGCCATTTTTCCAGCACTTGACAAACTTACCGCAATGAAACATTACTCTTCTGACCACTATCCTCGTTATTGCTATTGAAGAGAAAAGCCAATGGCCATGATATCCAAGAATTGTGATCTATAGAGCTTTGTGTACGTATGACGGGATTTGTTGTCCTCTGACTAACAACCGGCGATGATATATCCAATGATACTTTTGGTGTTCCTGCCTTGTTGATGGCCGGATTGTAGATTTTCGGATCACTGACCATGCGCACGAAAAATGAACGTTTCTTGGCCAAAGTGTCTTCTTTCTTTTTATTGATAATCTCGGTAAGTTCATCATGCTGCTCCTTCTCCAACAATTCATTGGCAAAATCAACAATAATCTCCCAGGCATAATCAATATCTTCTTCGGTAGCATTTTGAGCTACGGCACAGAAACGTATAATGTAGCGCTCATTAACGCAGGCTGGCACCATATGCAATTTTCCCGATTCATTGATGGTACTTAACAGTTTCTCATTTAGTTTATCTGAGCCTTGCAAACGGAAGCAAACTAGACCGAGCTGAAGATAGAGTTATACATATATATATTAAATTAAATGGATGCAATAAGGGAAAACAAAGAGCTTCCACTAAGTTACCACTACCCCAAAAATACCCTTTCAACTCATTATTATTATACATCTTAAATACCGTCACCAAAATAATTGTAATTAACGTTACCGCTAGAATATTGTTACGGAAATAATCGAAAATACCGTTACCTCTAAAATAGTGTTACTGTTTTCCTATTTATTATTTATAAATTTATATTTTTTTTATATTACTTTGCAAATTGTTTTAATAATTATATTAAAACCGGAATTACTGTTATCAAAATATTAGCAATACACTTGCCGAAACAATCTTACTCTAATCCAATCTTGGACATATCCATCATGTTTAAAATATTAATCAATGATCTTTCAGTTACAGTGTTGTTTTAAAATATCTAGAGAAATATATAAACTTTTACACACTAAACTCTAATAAAATGTTAATGGATGTGATGAATCTTTTAACAGATTGTGAATGATTTCTGAACTAACAAAATAATATACATATGTATATTCATTCAAAATGTAAAAAAACTATATAAGTACATTTGCACATATATGTATGTACAGTAGGGTGGAGCGAAAATGTAGCGTTTTGAAATTTTTTCAAAACTTGAGTACTCAAAAGTTGTTACTCCGTATACTGATTGTGCCCTTAGAATTTGCATGCGAGGAGACTGAAAATAAAGTCTTAACATATTTACATTTTTTACACCATGTCCTTTTTTATTTGGAAAACGCAATCAAAATAATGTAATCGGATTCATTATGCCTTACTGATAGGGCATCGGAAATGGTAAAGGTAAGACAAGGTATTTTTAATAGAAAAAACGATTGCTTCTTTTAGTTAATGCTGGTGAGCTAATTAAAACTGCTAAGGACGATTTTCTAAAAATGGAGTTTTTAAAGTTTTATGAAAGGTTTTTGTCATACTATATAGAATATCGATTTGATTTTTCTGAAAATAATATTTTTTTAAAATTACTTACCTTTTTAATCTTTTCTTTTTTTGTTATTATTAATATTATTTTCTTAATAAAATAATACTTGAAATAAATATTTAAGTTGTTTTTATTTGTCCCGCGAAAGTTTCCAGAATACCGCTTTTTTTACTGTTTTGCAAGATTGTACCGATGTTTTGGAAAAAAAAACTGGCAACGCTAGTAGTAACTCGATTCTTGCGCATACTTGATACTTGCACACCTCGATTTTTGCAACATAGAAATATTTTTCATTACGCACTCAGTCTTGCGACATCCGAAAATTTTTAACTCGATACTTGCAACATTTTTATATTACTCTTACGAGTTCGTGCTGCTTCGTTTACGTTTTCTTAGACTGAATACATTTCGGGGAATCCCCGTCGTTTTATGCTGCTGACGAAATGTTGTAATTTGACTCAGTTTTAAGCTGACTATTGAGAGGTGCGGTGTCATAAACAGATGTACATATGTGCCTTTTATTTTGTATGGGAAATTAATACTCGGTGCTTGCGACAACCTTGAAACTTGTACCGGTTTTAATTACAAGCAAGAATCGAGTTTCTACTGTTCTTTTTCTTTTATAATTATATTTCTTTTGTTTCAGATTAGGGTAAGTATATACCAAATAAAATGGCAACTTTAACGCGTTCAAAAGATAGTAACTGTCCGTTATTTGGAGTTGGAGTACCATTCAATGAAAATGTTTTACCCACATATGGTGATATATTGAGGCAGTATATATTTCCACGTAACTACTTGAAATTGGAAGGTCAGTTAAAGGAGCCTACGTTTTTAGAAGTAGTCAAAATTATCGTCCCTTCTCTTGAAACTCTTTGGAAGAAAGCGTCCATACCTATAATATCTACTGAACGCATTATTGAAATAATCCGTGACTACCACTGTAAATACAGAAATCTTATGAAACCTTTCAAACAACGATCCAATATTCCCAGTTTTATAAAGAAAACAGAAGAATTTAAAGACAAATCGAAAGTTTTATTCGACATTGCTTCATGCAAATGTAAAAATTGCGAAAAGTGCATTTGCAAAAAAACAAAAATGTTCTTGTGACGGAAAGATTGTTTCTACTAGACTAAAGAACTGCAAGAAAAATGATGATAGGAAATATTGATAACAAAACGACAAAACAGCAAAATCATCCGTACAAGAAGCCAACCGTTCTAAAATGCAGAAATTTGACAAACCCGATAAAGACACATCCGTGGAGTTAGGTGATAGTCTGTTAGATGATCTAACTATGAATTCAGACTTGCCTTTATTTGAAGATATTACCACCCCTCTACTTCATCTGGTATTTCCACGTATGGCCAAATGCGTAAAACTCTGGCAATATTAGCTGTTTAGATCTATCATGCCACGATATAATAAGAAATCGGCATACAAACTTATGTAGTAGTCTAAACTTATTATTTTAAATGTTAAATGAAAAAAATGCGGTTTTTAAAATATTTTGTTTCTCATTAATTTAGTTTATATATTTTATGTATGTATGCCACTGTCGTTGAATATGTCTATGTATAGTTTAATAGATCTATATTCAAATTATAAGAGTTAGGCTAGAGCTTATCTTCCGTAAAAGAACTATGTTAACCGCAGATCCGTTCCTGCATTACTTGAATTATTTTTTATATAATTATTGTCAACTGTTTTGCTAAAAATTATTTATCTAGTTAAAAGTTAACTGTATCACATATTTTGTACAAAACGAAATACATGCTTTTACACAGCTTAATTCGTTCTCACTTCCAATGAGTAACTTTTTAAGCTGGGATTTAAAAACATACGTATGTATGATTACTTGAAGAGCTAAACTTTTTTTGTTCTCCTTATTTAAAATAAAAAGTATGTAGTATGTATGTATGCTTAATCATAGAAAAAAAGACTTCATGAAATAAAATAAAATCATTCGATTTTGAACGCTTTAAAGAGGCAATTGGTATATTCCTTTTTTTATTTTTTGGAAGCAAAATAATATTTCGCAAAATTTTTAGCCTGCAAAAAAGCTTGCAGGCCCGAAACATTGGTGACCCCGACGTGATTCAAAGCGTCAAAATATCAAGTGGATATCATTTTTCATCACTTTGGATAAGTTAACATCAATTCGGATATTAACAATTACAACAGTTCTTGTTTATAGCATCACATAGATTTGGAAAAAATGTCAACTGAAAACTTGTCTTTTGATACACTCTGCCATAAAATGGATTTATCGCCATATCATGCAAAGGTCTCCGGTTTGCTAAAGCAGTTGGGAATTTTAAACGAAAATTTAACGTCGTCGACACTTAAAGAGCAGGATGAAGCAGAGCTGTCCGTTCGATTAGATTATGTGGAAGGAATAAATTCGTCCTACGAAAAGGCCCAGGGCATCATAGAAGAAAATGATTGTAGTGACTCAGTAAGTAAAAATCGTATGATATTTATTTCTTTGTATTTTGAAGTGAAGGCAAAGTTGATGCGCCAACTCACCGCTATTCGTTCTATGCAAAAATCGTCAACAATGCGACAAATTTCAGTGGATGAATCATCCTCTCATTCAATTTCACGTAGAGCAAAAATGCCTGAAATTCAGTTACCAAAATTTTGTGGTTCGTATTCTGAATGGCCCAATTTCTTTTCTTTGTTTTCCACGGTCATTAATGACAACTTCGAATTAACCAAATTGGAAAAATTTCATTATTTGCGCGCTAATTTAGAAAGTGTAGCACTTGATACCATCGCTTCTCTAGAATTGAAAGAGGACAATTATGATGCAGCCCTCGCTTTGTTGAAAAATCGTTTTGACAATAAACTCTTCAATTTTCAAACTCATGTAAAAGAAATTTTTGCATTAAGCCCTGTGGAAAATGGTTCTGCTGTTGGATTGCGTAAATTAAGCGATAGTTTAAATGCACATTTACGTGCTTTAAAAACAATATGCGAAGAAAAGCAAATATTCGAAGGATTTTTAATTCATTTAGTTACAACGAAATTGGACACTAAATCCCTAATTAGATGGGAGGAAAATTTGCCAACAAATGAATTACCTACGTGGACATCAATGGTAGAGTTTTTGGAACGAACGTGTCGTATGGCAGAAAACTGTGAAAATTCAGCAATTAAACCTAAAATCAGCCAAACTAATTTGAAGAAGTCCAATGAGGACAAAAGGCATGTTCATGTCTCTGTTGTAAATTCAAATAAATTGTGCGCATTTTGTGACTCAAAAGAACATTTCATTTCCAATTGTTCCCGGTTTTCAAATTTGTCCCCCTCGCTACGCTTTAAGGAAGCAAAGAAGTTAAGGTTATGTCTAAACTGTCTAAAAAAAGGGCACATACTCAAAGATTGTAATTCAAGTTGCTGCCGGCTATGCTCATTGAAGCATCATACAATGCTTCATATGGAAAAGGCCACAAATGAACCCACAGCTTCAGTAGAAATTAGCTCATCACAAACAGTTCTTATTTCGTCTAATAGTGTCAACACTAAAAATTCTTCAACGCCCGCAGTAGGAGTTTTGCTTGCTACTGCTATCGTCATGATAAAAAATAGATTCGGAGTGTTCGAACCATGTCGCGCAATTCTCGATTCTGCATCGCAGCTAAATCTGATCACAAATCGTTTCATAAATCACTTAAAATTAAAATGCAATAAAACATTTGCCACCATTTCTGGAGTAGGCAATGGTAACATAGTAATTACTAAGAATGTTGACGTGGTTATTAAATCAAATAATGGGGAGTACACAACTCATTTGCAAGCTATGGTTGTTCCAACCATTACAGATTATCAACCCAATATTACTGTCGATACAACAGATTGGAATATTCCCGAAAATCTTTCTCTCGCTGATCCATTATTTCACAAAGGTGGACGGATCGACATTCTAATAGGAGCAGAGCTATTTTTTAATTTAATGTCAATAGGACAGATTAAATTAGCTAAACATCTACCTGTGCTGCAGAAAACATTGTTGGGTTGGGTGGTTGCTGGTGGTATCTTTAATCCTACGCACTCATGGTCTTTAGCAACTAACTGTAAAATTCGGCAGGATGATTACCTATCATCCGTTGTTAAGAGTTTTTGGGAAATCGAGAACAATTTTGGAAATTGTAATTTGTTATCTGATGACGATTTATATTGTGAAAATCACTTTCTAGAAAATTCGGTTCGTCTTGCTTGTGGCTCATTTTGTGTAAAGTTGCCTGTTAAAGAGGGGAGCGGTGCTCATATGCTAGGAGATTCCTACGAACAAGCTCTACAACGTTTTAAAGGTTTAGAGAAAAAATTTAAAAGACACCCAGAACTCAAAGCCCAGTATTCGGATTTTATAAGTGAGTACATATCACTAAATCATATGTCCTTAGTTTCCACGCAAGTCACACAGAAGAAGTATTTTTTGCCGCACCACTGTGTAATCAAACTTGATAGTACATCAACAAAGCTGAGAGTCGTGTTCGATGGCTCTGCGAAAACTACAACCGGCCTTTCACTTAATGATATATTATATGCAGGTCCATCCATACAGCCTAAGCTTTTTAATACGCTTTTACGGTATCGTTGTTTTAAAATCGCCCTATGTGGTGACATTTGCAAAATGTATAGGTGCGTAAGAGTTGCTCATCCTGATAATTACCTGCAGTGCATTTTGTGGAGGCAAAATGAAACAGATGAGATAAAAATATACAAGTTAGACACTGTTACCTATGGCACAAAACCCGCTGCATTTCTGGCAATTCGGTCAATGCAAAAGTTGGCGAGCGACGAAGAAGTTGATTTCCCTATAGCGGCGAATATAATAAGGCGTGATTTTTATGTGGACGACATGATTTCAGGTGGTGATTCAGCCGAAGAAGTTATAGAAATTAGAAAACAGGTTTCGGCTTTGCTACAGCGTGGAAACTTCGTAATTAGAAAATGGTGTTCGAGCACTCTTGACGTATTAAAGGACATACCAGCAGATCAATGCGAGAAATTCTTAAAGTTCGATGACGGAACCGACATAACAAAAACTCTTGGCCTCATCTGGGATCCTAGCGGCGACAATTTTATATTTACATTTAACCCTATGGATAATCCTAAAGTAGTAACAAAGCGGTCAATCTTATCTTCAATTGCTCGTCTCTATGACCCTCTTGGTCTTATTGGTCCTATCATCACAAAGGCAAAAATTTTCATGCAACATTTGTGGAAGTTGCAGCTACAATGGGACGAAAGTCTTCCACAACATTTGCATTCATCGTGGCTTGAATATCTTTCTCAGTTTGACTCTATTCAACATTTCAAATTTCCTCGCTGCGTTCTTATATCCAACGCGAATATTCAAATTCACGCATTTTGTGATGCTAGCCTCGCTGCATATGGTGCATGTGTTTATATAAGATCTGATAATGGTAGCAAAATAAATTCGTCATTATTGTGCTCTAAATCGAGAGTTTCTCCATTAAAAACTTTAACTATTCCTAAACTCGAACTCGCTGCTGCTTACCTTTTAGCAGAACTCGTGGAAGTTGTTGCCAAGACACTGCCTTTTCAATGTGATGTTCATTGTTGGTCTGACTCTATGGTTGTGCTTTCGTGGCTTCGTGAACAGCCTTCTAACTTTAACGTTTTTGTTTCGAATAGAGTAACTCGCATTCAAACAATTACAAGCAATATGACATGGCACTATATACCAACTTACTTGAACCCATCTGATATACTTTCAAGGGGCTCATCGCCAAAGGAGTTACTTCAATCCGTATTGTGGAGCAAAGGGCCAAGTTTTTTGTGCCTGAAACCATCATCTTGGCCTTCAAATGTTGAATTTTTAACCGAGTTACCCGAACGCCGACGAAATATATTAGTTATTTCTTCATTAACCGATCTTTCGATACAAAGCAAATTTCATAATTCATTTCCAAAAATGCAACGAATATTTGCGTATATTTCTAAGTTCATTTATAAAAATTTGAAATCAAAATCCAATGAGCTGACCCCAAGTGACATCAAATATGGAACAAATCTTCTTATTCGAAATTTACAACAAGTTCATTTTGCAAATGAATATAAAGCTTTGAAGGAAAACAAAATGTTACCCCAGTCCAGCAAACTTCAATCATTATCACCTTTAATAGATGATTTTGGTCTCATTCGTGTAGGTGGACGCCTTCAAAACTCAACCCTAGACTTCAATGCTCAGCATCCTATAATTTTGCCCAAAAATCATCCTATTACAACATCTTTAATTAACCATTTTCATCAAAAGTTATTGCACGCAGGCCCACAAGCCCTTTTAGCGTCAATAAGGCAGCAATATTGGCCCATTGGCGGACGTAAACTGATCAGTAATGTGATTTCTAAATGTCTCTCATGCTTCAGAATGAAACCGAAATTATCTCAGCAAGTTATGGGAAATTTACCAGCCGATCGTGTAACGCCAAATAGAGCCTTTCATACAACTGGTATTGACTTTTGCGGGCCATTTTTCTATAAGTCTGAAGTTAGAAACCGGCCTCTTGTTAAATGCTACGTATCACTATTTATATGTTTTTCAACTAAAGCTACGCATTTGGAAGTAGTTCAAGATTTATCAACATCGTCGTTTTTGGCAGCATTGCATCGTTTTATCGCTATGAGAGGAAAACCAAAAAGTATTTGGTCTGACAACGCAACTAATTTTGTAGGTGCCAAAAATGAATTAGCCGATTTAAAACGATTGTTTTTAAGCAAGGAACTCCAGAAAGCAGTTTGTCAGCAGTGTCTAGAAGATGGTATAGAATGGAAATTTATACCGCCAAGGTCGCCCCATTTCGGGGGATTGTGGGAAGCAGCGGTGAAATCCGCTAAGCTTCACTTTTATCGAACAGTTGGGCTTAATAAACTAACATTTGATGAACTACGGACTTTGGTATGTCAAATTTCAGCCATTTTAAATTCTCGTCCTCTTTTTCCAGTTTCCGATAATCCCAAAGATCTTGATGTACTGACACCAGGACATTTTTTAGTTGGAGGTCCTCTAGTTTCAATCGCTGAGCCCAGTTACACTCAGATTGATATAAATCGTTTAAACAGATGGCAGAGAGTGTCCCAACTGCAACAAATTTTCTGGCAAAAGTGGAGCCAATCGTATCTTTCTCTTTTACAAGAGCGGACGAAATGGCGCTGCAAAGACAAAAATCTTATTTGTGGCACAATGGTTATTTTAAAAGACGAGAATCAACCGCCACTAAAATGGCAGATGGGTCGTGTTTCTGATGTTATACAAGGTGACGATGGTGTTGTTCGAGTTGCAGTCATACGCACTAAAAATGGATTAACTAAACGTGCAATCACAAAGCTTGCTGTCTTGCCAATTGATGATGTTGAAGGCCCTCAACCTTCAACGGGGGGAGGATGTTAACCGCAGATCCGTTCCTGCATTACTTGAATTATTTTTTATATAATTATTGTCAACTGTTTTGCTAAAAATTATTTATCTAGTTAAAAGTTAACTGTATCACATATTTTGTACAAAACAAAATACATGCTTTTACACAGCTTAATTCGTTCTCACTTCCAATGAGTAACTTTTTAAGCTGGGATTTAAAAACATACGTATGTATGATTACTTGAAGAGCTAAACTTTTTTTGTTCTCCTTATTTAAAATAAAAAGTATGTAGTATGTATGTATGCTTAATCATAGAAAAAAAGACTTCATGAAATAAAATAAAATCATTCGATTTTGAACGCTTTAAAGAGGCAATTGGTATATTCCTTTTTTTATTTTTTGGAAGCAAAATAATATTTCGCAAAATTTTTAGCCTGCAAAAAAGCTTGCAGGCCCGAAACAAACTATAAACTTCATTTTAATTAAGTGTAATTTTCCTTATTTTGTCCAAATTTGTCCTAATTTTTTTCTGTTGTCCTTTTCATAGCTTTTAGTACTTAATTTTGGCTCAAGTTAAACTATATGTGATATCGACAAGTAATTAAAACAATTAATACAATATATCAATTAACCTCATTTTATGAAACACCTTTAAAAATCGGCAAAATTTAAAAAAAAATTAGTCACAATCTACTGGTATACAGTAGCAACTTTTGCGCTCCCAAGCTCTTTGATATCAAAGAAAAATTTTTTTCGCTCCACCCTAATGTACACTGCACGCAAAACTATTTTGCCTACTCCTTTTTTAGGAGAAATTTATTTTTCATTCATACAAAAAATTGTAAAAATCAAGTAAAAAATTAAATATATTTTGCAATTGATAACTGATATTATGTTGAAATATATATTACTAGCTGAACCCGGTGTGCTTCGCTACCCCCCTTTGAGATGAAGCCGTTAATAAATGTTCTAAAAAAGTGTGCAATGTCGAAAAATATTATCATGTAATAAGTATTCCTGTGTTAAAGCCGCACGCTGTGAAAACCTAAGATCGGTTAAAAGTCCAGACTCTAATATATCGCAAACAAAGGGGCGAGCTCCTCCCTCTTTGTTTTTTGGTACGTATGATTCATGCCAATACCATATATAGCAAATACTGCCGCTGTTGGTCAAAAAATGCCCAAGATATGACGATTTTAAATTTTGTTCCAAATATCATCGACGTAGTTCAAAAAATGTCCAAAATATGGCGATTTAATTTGTTTGGTTATATGGGCGGAACCACGCCCCTTTGTCCACTCACAACTTTATATATTTAATAGCTTATTACTTCGTAAGAATATCCTATTGTGAAAATTTAATGACGATCGATCCAGTAGTTAAAACTATATTACGATTTTTAATTTTCTTATGCGTGGTCCCACCCACTTTTATTCTGGTACGTATTCCTAATTATGGCAATACCATATGTACCAAATTTCATCAAAATATGGCGATTTCAATGTTTGTGTTATGTGGGCGGTGTCACGCCTCTTTGTCCACTCACAGCTTTATGTAGTCAAGAATTTATTATTTCGTAAGTATATCCTATTATGAAAATTTAATGACGATCTGTCCAGTAGTTAAGATTATATTACGATTTTTAATTTTCCTAAAACGGGGCGTGGTCCCACCCACTTTTCTCCTGGTACGTATTCCTAATTATGCCAGTACCATATGTACCACATATCATTCATGTAGGTCAAAAAATGCCCAAATGTGTTATATGGGCGGTGCCACTCCCGTTTGTCCAATCAAAATTTCATATAGCCCATTATTCCTTCCAGAGTCACAGTAACATGCTGTGAAAATTTCAGGCAGATCGGTACAAGGGTTTGGCCTCCAATTACAATATTTTAAAAAAGCAGGCGTAAATGTGGGTGTGGTCAAAAAAAAGTACCCTGTTAATCACACCAGAGTCCCAGTTAAATGCTGTGAAAAATTCAAAAATATCGGTCCAGAGATTTGGTCTCCAATTACAATATTTTAAAAAAGCAGGCGTAAATATGGGTGTGGTCAAAAAAAAGTACCCTTTAATCACACCAGAGTCCCAGTTAATTGCTGTGAAAAATTCAAAAATATCGGTCCAGAGATTTGGTCTCCTATAAGGTACATACAAACAAACACACATTCAATTTTATATATATAGATTTAGAATAGGAAACCAGAAAAAAAAACTTTAAAAATATTAATTTTTATTTAGCTATTGCTGCATTTTAGTAATTTGCATCATAATTTTAAGGCCACAAAAGTATTTTGCATTTTTTCAAATCCTGTTAATTTTTTTAGTGTTTTTTTTTAATTTTTCATGAAATTGTTTTATTTATTTTGTTAAAAAGCAATGTAAGTATTATAGGTACATATTCCAATTGTTAAAATTGTTAAAAAAAAAAATTTTTAACTTTTTCATTTTATCAAAAAAAAAAGGTCGAAGGAATCAAAATTTAATTTAATTTAAAACCTAAGAAAGATTATATGTCATAACTTTTCGCTTGACTCGTAAGCAATGGACATGTAAATAATTTTTATTCAGTTTTAATTAAGATCAAAAATTTCAATTAACGGATCAAGAAATGAAGTAAAAATAAAACAAATACATACATACATATGTACCTATATGATTTAAAGAGTATATTACAGCAATAATTTGTGTAAAGTCAAAAAAAAGTACCGTTATGTTTATTATGAAACAAAGAAAATATGTATACGAGTATATTTGCACATGCATATGTATAATTATTTCTTGAAACATTAAACACATTCGAGACAGCAGGCTAACGACTACAATATGTCAAAAATAAAATACACACGTTTATATGAAAATTATTATATTGACGACAGCAGGCAACACGACTGCAGGTTGTTGTCCATGCTGATTTTTTCGTCGCTGTCAAATTAAATTACCCCCTGGCCAACGATGTCGAACGATAACGTTCGCTTAGATAAGACTTAAGACACAAACTTGATTGTGGAATAAACAAACTTGATTGAGTAAAAATATAGATACGATAAAAAGTTTGTGTCTTAGGTCTTATCTAAGCGAACGTTATCGTTCGACATCGTTGGCCAGGGGGTAAGTTTCTATTTTTGTTGGATACAAAACAAAAACAGTGTTAACCATATAGCAATTTTTCTTTGTAAAATAAAAAGTAAAATACAAAATTAAAAGTTATGATCATTTATGCTTCAAGAGTTGTTAAATGTATTAATAATATGTATTTTAATTTTTGTATAAAATATGTTGTAAAATATAGTATGTACATATGTTTTTCATGTTTCATAAATAAAACGCTGGTTGGTTTTTGGTTGGTTTACGTGGTAGTTCACTACCACGCTACTTGGAAAAATAAAAACCTTAAGTGGCACCACTGAAATATAAATGGATTACTACAACAGCTGTTTATATTTTCATTGTTTTGTTTGATTAAAGTTTGTAAGTGTTTTATTGTTTAAGATTTATTATTTTTAATGCTTTTATTTACTTTTTTGTTGTATTTTAGTATTAGCTTCTATAAAATCAAAAGAATTCTCTTCAGCCATTATGTTATTTAGAAAGTTCGAAGAAGAAATTTTTTTTTTATTAAAACGTCAGATTTCGGGATCAGCTGCTGACTATGTAGCTGTGGTTTTCATAATAATTTAGTAGCTGGTTACAGGGCGGCATAAGTACCCAGCGGCATTTGCACTTGTGTTAGCCTGCTGTCTCGAATGTGTTCAATGTTTAATGTGTAATTACAATGTATGTATAGATATGACGACATTTCTTTTATAATTTGATAATAAATCACAGATTTTTCCAAATAATAATTTACATAAACAAACAGAGTGACAGCCATACAGTTTTGAATACCTTAATACAAAGATCATTAATAGAATGTCATCGACATAACAACAAAAAAAAAAACTCCAAAAAGTCTTCAAAAATACAAAAAAAAACCCATCAAACAAAAAATAAAAATGAAATGTGTAAAGAAATCATTTGAAGTGCTAGTATAACAAATAGTATGCGGACAGCAACGTTTACTACTCGTTTTCATATCGTTGGTCTCATGTAGAAAGGCCCTAACTCGCTATTTTTTCGAAATTTGTTTTTTTTTTGCGATTCCAATGCATTTAACGCAAATACACCTCCTCACAAAAATTTATTGCAATAGTGTAAAAAATAACGCTTTTATAAGCAGTTGTACAAAAAAAGTTACATGTTGAATATTACAGTTTCTATTATGTTTTTACCTTCTCCTGTAAATTTTCAAATATGTGAGTTAGGGCCTTTCTACATGAGACCATCGATATGTATTTAGTATGTTTTACTTTCTCATAATTGATTTCAATTGAAATTTAGTAAATAAAAGTAAAATTCTTTGTATGGCTGTGTCATAAGACATCATAACAATTCAACAGGCAATTAAACACTGAATACACTCTTTAATAACCAATTATGTGCCCATTTAAGTGATTTGCGTAAGTTTTCTCTGTATGGGGCTATGTCAAAATATGGGCCGATGCAAAGAAAACAATGTTTTGAGATTTCACTTTGCATGAAACTTATTATTGCAGAATTTTGTATGGATACGGACATTTATGTACCATAAAGCCATATTCCGGAAAGACATTTGTATGGGGGCTATGATTAATCGTAGATTGATTCCTACCATTCTCAATAGGACTTGTCCTTCTATAATAAAAATAAATTGTGCAAAATTTCATGATATTATCTGTATTATATTTGAAGAAAATAGCAAAAAAAAATACCTGAGAAATATCGAAGTAGTCTGAAACTTTGGTCTATAACTCGGATACTGCTAGACCGATTTTGCTCATTTTCAATACCAATTATTTCGGTAGATCAAAGTATGTTTAGTAAAAATTTGATTGTTCTATGTCTTTTTTTCAAAGCTGTTTCGTGATTTTAACAAACGGACAGGGGGACGGACATGGCTAGATCAGAATATATAGACTTTTTGGGTCTACCACCATTATTTCGATGTGTTACAAACGGAATGACAAACGTGGTGGGTATTATTAACATAACAGAAAATAATATATTGAAATATCGAGAATTTAATTCAGAATTCAATGAATTAAATCTGGTGAAATGTGTTTAAATTTTTCTAATAAGAAATGTTCTAAATCAGATTGCATTTAATGCGTACAAATATGTAAATTGTGCCCGATAGACTGATTTTGTATTAGTCTATCGGGCACATGTAAATTTTTGGCCAAAATAAATATCAGTCTATCGGGCACATGTAGATTTTTTGTTGCAGTTTCAATTTTATCAAGCTGTAAAATACTATGGGAACTACAAAGAACTTAGAGATATTTCTAGCATCAGTTGGTAAAGTGACAAAGTATTGTATATTTGCATATTTTTTTGGATACTCGATACAAAAAACTATTTGATCTTATCAGAAGGATCTAAAATACACTTTGAATCTAAATACGTATTGTTGTTGTTTCTATCTTTATAAATATTAATTTTTTTAAGAGCTTTCGAATTTGATTTAAAAAACATACATAAAGTTTTGAGAAATGTATACAATTTTTCTTTGAGTCGATAAAACAATTTTTATTATTCTGTCTTTGTCTGTTATATACAAAAAGAAAATTTTAACCGAACGTCCAAAATTTAAATTTTAAAACCTTAAAAAAATATAATTTGTGAATCATATGTGATGCACAAGCGTATGAAAGCAACTTGCTGTGCAACATATGTGATCTACAGGAGTCAAATTACCGCATTCGATATCGGGTAAAATGTATCGTAGTTTTCTTATTTGAGATTATGGCATTCGATATCGAGCAAGAAATTTAGTACATTTTATCATGATTTCGATATCGAAATCAGTT
Organism: Bellardia pandia; assembly: GCA_916048285.2. Classification (NCBI taxonomy): domain Eukaryota; kingdom Metazoa; phylum Arthropoda; class Insecta; order Diptera; family Calliphoridae; genus Bellardia; species Bellardia pandia. Next base: position 27,230,447 of record OU696533.1, on the reverse strand, counting down.
TTCGATACGATAGCTCATTCGATCACGAATGCGGTAATTTGGCCCCAGCGGGGTTACTCTCTATTGCGATGCGAAAGCAAATGCGATGCGATAAGCGTACAATTTGTATGATTATCGCATCGCATTTGCTTTCGCATCGCAATAGAGAGTAACCCCCCAGGACAGGGAAAGAGTTAAAGATGATTTCATGTAAATATTAACCGCAGCTATGCCTCAAATGGCTCATATGCTGTATCTCAGTATCTCACGAATAAATTCTTCAATATTAGCCTCCAGTGCATGGCATGATATATAGAGGCGACAATTCAAAGAACACGTTTTATCATGATTTTTTTAAATGTTCACCCTCATGGCTTTTAAAAGATTGTATCAAGTATTTGCTTTGCTGGATTTATAATTTCACAATAAAATCAATAAAAAGGTCATATGTAATGCTAGCAATGGCGCAGCGTCAATTTAATAATAATAAATTCGATAGTTCAATGACCTGACCGCACGTTTAGTGCCATTATCTTGCAAAAGTATTAATTGTAACGATCTTGAAAAAATATGTTCGCCTGGGTAATGATCTTAAAGAGATGCAAGATGGCTCTGTGGCTAGTTTCATGTATTTATATGTCATATACAGGAAGAACAAAAAATGTTGTAATGAGACCTAGACGAACAATTTAATCCATAATGCTTGTCCTATCTGTCAAGACAGAGGTGACAATTGACTATCCAATTGTATGGTTCGTTTCCATGGCGTTATAAATGCACTTTTAATGTATTAGATAGCACTGCTGATGACTGTATGATTAATTAGTGCATAAACACACCAATCGTTAATAGCTCTCCTCCAGAGCCAGAGCAAAAGCTAATTATAAGTTAATCTTAAATGTTGATTAGCTGTCACTGCGTGATATAGTCCGTCTGTACGTACACTCATGTGGGACCAAGAAGATTATGATAAACAATAATAACAAAAACAAATTAGTAGTAGATAGGGAAGCTGAAAAAAGACTGACGCTGACCTGAATAGTAGGGTTGAGAAAAGAGACACGGCCTTTAACACGGGTTATTAAGGGTTCAGACTTCACTGACCCGGGCTTTATTTTTATGGGGAAAATCACACTAATTGATGTTCATGCTCATAGGTTTGTCGAATGACTCCATTGCGGCAAACGGTGCCACTTAAGAATTGGAGAACATGGCTAAATTTTTTGACAAGGAGCATGATGTTATAATTGATATGGATGATCTTTTCCAGATACCGTCTGACGGTTCCCTACCAATGACTGATACATACATTTTATTGCAGTCAGTTTATAGTTCTTATTACTGAGATGTTGTCTATTGTACTCAGAACGTTGCAGTTTTGTTACATTCATAGACATGAGGAGACGTTTCTTCTAAACAACAACCATACAAGATCCGTATTAAACAGTTTTATCTCGTAATTGTTAACATTTGTTAACAATATAATTAAGTGATCGTAATATTTATTTTCTGATCAATTAAATAACCATAAACAAACCTTGAGCTCAAAGACATTTTCAGACATAACAAGAGCCAAAAAAATTGCCTGCTTGCTGAAATAATGAAATGGCTTCCAAATACTTGAATAGTGTCTGCAAATCAATCAATTGATAAAATAATTGTTGTATTTTTTATATTTTTACGTCACAAGCCATCAATGGAATTTGTTATGATCATTAATTATTGTTTCATAAACAAGCGAAACAATTCGGAAACCTAATGTGTGAGTACCAGTAGCTAGCTCTGGTTCATGTTCATTGTGAAAAGATTGTTTATTTTTTATTTTCATTTTGGATACAAAAAATGTAATACGTGAATACGAGTATAAACACGGAATAATTGTATACAATTTGGTTAGATAAATTTGATAAGAGTTTGTATGAAAAAATACCAGTTTTCATGTATTTGATCTTATAAAATACATTGTTGTAATTTTAAATGTTTTTTGTTAAAATTTCGAATGCACTGAAACCTAGCAAAACAGATTTGTTAAATTTATTTGTGCAATTAAGTGAATCTTAAATGTTAACCGAGAGAACTTTTGAAAACAATAACGTCTGACAGACTACAACATTCTTATTGAGAAAAATAGCTCAATAGAATTGCCGATATAATTGACTTTGCTGTAATCGATAACATAAAACGCGTATGTATTCATTGCTTTAGTTAATGTCGTTAATCATATCACGGATTTCGATTGGATCTGCATAGACTTTATCTTCCCGCAAAAGGTAATCCAGTTGTGTTAAATCGCATGATCGGAGCGGGCAATTAATAACTGAATTTACAATAAATTCATTGTTTCGGCAGCTGCGTGACAGTAATACCGCCCTGTTTAAACCGCATGCATGCAAAAGTTTCTCAAAAATTGTTCTTGAAAACGAACTTTAGACATTTCACACAGAGGTACAAAATGTAAACTTTGAAATTCGACAGATATCATATAAATATATTTTTTTAGGAATTTTATTTTTAAATATGTACTTATATTTACATACAGTGGTAGACATGAGGTTAGCACGTTTCATACAAACTGTTTTAAAAATTTATATTACTGCAATTTTTGTCTTTTGGTGTGACCAGTATATCTCGTTATTTTGTATTTCATTATTTCTTATATTTGTGGTTAATTGCAATTAATAGGCAATTTGAGCTGGACCATAATTTAGAACGTAAAAGTAAATTTATATACTTTGTTCATTTATTTATTTATTTATTTATTTATTGAATTTTTTCATTTCCTGTACAACAAGACTAAGTCTTATATTTATAGTACAGGAACGCATTACGTTATAAACAATTTTATTATGAGCATAAACAAATTAGATACAGAAAAACCTCGCGGTAAGTTTTTAGGAATTAATTAGTTCTGAAAATATTTTATGAAACAAATGATTAAGGCACATAAAACACTATTTAGGTATGACTAAAACATAGTGGTGCACACCGGAACAGCGGAAGGTTGGTTATTCACTAGATGAACTCTAGAGACAGAGTCATTTTTTTAAAGAGAAGTAACACTCAGGCAATTGATATACCTACATATACTCGTATATAATTGCTTTAATTTCCTTGGAAAGGGGATAGGTTGAAGAAGTAAAGATGGTAAAAGTAGAAGAAAGTTTTATATCAGAACTCTGCAATAGCGCGTTAATTTTGCTTTAGTACAGCGTTGCAGCGCCTCTGTTGGTGAGTAGGAGTATTATTGTTAAAGCTTATTTTTATAACCTTTATTTAATTATCTTCGGTGGAGTTTTAATGCTATACCACCGAAGGGGGTCGCTGTTATAAATATTAGTTGTTATAGATAGACAACTAATAATTGTCCTGCTTAATGATCAAACGCGTTAACCAATTAATCTACAGCAACCTCAAATTGGCGAGATTGCAAGTATAAGACCATATTTGAACATATACAAATGTTACACAATGAAATAAAATTTTGTGGGTTCGCATTTGATGGAAGAAGATACGTATGGCCTTCTCCAAACATGCAGCACAACCCAAAGTATACTTCTAAGACTATAAATCACGGCAGTGGGAATGTGTAGAAATGGCCAGCCTAATCTCCAGATCAAAATTCAATTAAGAACCTTTAGATTGATGTGGAGCAACATATAACGGCAGTAAGATCCCAGAATTTGACCGATTTGTGGAATGATATCCAAAAAGTTTGGTACGTGATTTCAAAAGAGCGCTGTATGGCTCTGGTGGAGAGAGAGACCAGGAAATGTGCAGTTGTTATTAGAAACCAAGGAAATCATACGAAATATCAGGATTTAAATGAAATTTAATTTTGTTAGTGCTAAATTACTGTCCAGAGTTATTTTTTGGGGTTGTATTCTGGAGAGAAAATCACCGAAATGCAACAAATTAATAAAACAAAAAATGAAGTGACGTGATCTAGGCTGACATGTAACACGTATGTAATTTAAAACGTTTTAAAAACTGACCAACAACAGTGGAGGTCTTATATAAGAGCTATGGCCAACTAAGAACATATTCCTACACGACTACAATTACAAATATATACCAATCCTGCCAAGATCCTTACAAGATTCGGAATTGTATATTTTAGGTTTTAGAAACTTTCTTACTTAAGAGAATTTTGTACGGTTCCGTTATTCCGATATGTCTTACATAAATATATCACCGACACATTTAAAATCGTTTATATAGATCTGTTCCTGAAGGACATTCAATTCCATAAAATAAATTCCGATTGGGGCACTTTAAGGTGAGTGTTATTATATTGCCTAATATTTTTAAGCGTTACAAACATCAAAACAACCTGCCCCAGTGCGGCGGTGTAGGGTACAAAAAGAGAACTTACTTTAACTTGATTACATATTTCAAAGCGTTTATCTTTGAGCACATGCTGTTCAAACCGCTTGGCCAATTCGATATGGTGTCTTATATACTTTTGTAGTCCGGAAATTCCATATGAACGTAAAACAAACCTGTAATTTATATACGACAGACAAACAAAAAAAAAAAAAAAACAAAAATAGACAGTATTAGAATTTGTGCACAAACAAAACGATTTTACTGCATGATCATTTTGGGTAATTTTTTAAGTAAATAAAAATACAATACAAAAAAAGTGCTAAAATACTTCTTTTATTAAATAAACAAAATAAACGATCCATACGTACCACAATTTCAGTGAACGAAAACGTCGACTCAATGGAACTCCCCAATGACGATAATCGATGGCAGCATCAGAGTAGCCATGTTTCAAATACAATGGATCCACCACTAAAGCTGAGGTCAACCGGATGCGATCACGTACCCACAAAGTGGAACAATCAAAGTTGGTTAACAACCATTTGTTTGGATTCGTATTAAATGAGTCGGCATATTCAATACCCTGAGGAATGGAAAGGCAAGTTTATTACATAAAAATACGCATACATACGTACATACATACATATGTATCTAAAAATTTAGGTATGAAATAAATGAAAAATATTTGTGAAAACATTTTTAATAAGTGAGGGCAGAAAGTTAAATAAAGGGTTTCCGAATAAGAGAAAAACGATGTGGAAAATCTGTGGCTGGCATATTAGTTGGGCAACATCTGGAAAGTCTATTGTTTATATTCACCCTCACTAATGTCAAATCAACATATGCTAGGAACTGCTAGGAACGAAGAATTTTTGGTCGCGAATAGTCGTCGTCAAAAATAAAATATGTATGTACATTTGTGTATATGAAAAAACACAAAATAATGACGTCGGCTGAATTCGCTTTATTTCTACGGGATGACCATGTTTCGTTTTAGTTTTTAATGTTTCAGCTAATAATGTTAAATCTTACTTTAATTATTGTAAAAATAATAATAATTATTTATTTTTTACTTTATATGATTTTAAATAAATATGTGTTTTTGTTCATGTTTATTTTTTATATCCGAGGTCTGATCAAAAAATAACCGTTATTTTCAAATTTCGTGAGTTACGTATGTTCAATTTTCGCATTTTTTTTCTGTTATGTTGGTACACATGTCTGTTATATATGTTGGTAATATCAGCAATTTTGGATTGTCAGTTTCTTTTTGACAGATAAAAAGGTTAGTCGTATTTTGGTGTGCTCTTCGGTTTTTTACTATTTTAAAAAATGGATCAAAGAAACTGCATTAAGATTTGTGTAAAAAATTAAATTAAATGCGCAAGGACATTTGAAATGTTGACTGTGGCGTTTGGCGAGTCTACTACTATGAGCAGAACACAAGTTCAATTGTGGTAAACCGGTTTAAGGAAGGCCGAGAGGTGTCAATGACGATGCTCGTCCTGGTCGCCCGAGCACGTCAACAACCGATGAAAACATTGAAGCAGTGAAGAAAATGATTTAAGGAAGGCCGAGAAGGTGTCAATGACGATGCTCGTCATTAATCGCATGATGAGGGTGGCTAATAAATAGCTGAATTTTGTGACATTAAGCAATCCTGAAATTTCGTTTGTAATAAATTCATTGTTTCGGAAACCACGTGTCAGTGATATCCAAATCATCAATAATAGGCCAAAATTTCACCGAATTTATGATGTAAAACAATAATAAATCTTTTATACATTTACATTTTTCTATTATGTAAAAGGTAGGTCAAGTACATGAAACCTCTTATGTCTTCGGATTTCATCGGTATTATCTAACAGGTATTTATATATTATTGATAAATTCGATTCTTCTTCAACATTGCGGCTGACGGGTGCGATATTTTCTCTTGAATGATGGTGTTAACACATTACGTAGTGAAGCAGTCAACTCAAATTTATCGACTTAATTCTAAATAGCGATCTCAGACGGTCCGAAAATATCATGAATTTTACGAAATGTTGCATTTCTGTTCCATCATTTTCATAGCGAATGTATAATGTTTAAATGCTCTTAAGTTAAACATTCTAGACTTGCAGTCATGACCATTCTAGAATCTTAGCTCAAAACCATATAGAAATTACGATTGGTGTATAAATAGACTAAGAGGACAGCTAAAGTTTTTAGTTTTATTGTAAGTCATCGTTGTGTGAATATCAAGCGTTCTCAAACTGTAATTTAAGTGTGGTGTAACAGACAGATTGTCCATTACAATTGTTTTTGTGTGCATTTAAACAAATAAAGGCTCGTTATATTTTCTTTAAACTATTATTTTGCAATTGAACGGAAACCGGTTTATTTAAAGGAAATAAACCACCGTTTTTAAAAGTTAAAACGTAAAAACACATATTTCAAGTCTCGAAAGAAATGTTCAAGTGCATTGTTTTTTAACGGTGTTGGATATACATACACCGATCTCCTTACTATTTACACCATCTATATTCGACCGAAAATGCCATATATGGGCCGGTGCTTCGAAGTCCATTTTAGAGTTACTCAACCGCGTACAGGAGAGGGCGAAGGTGCTTCTATCGGTGACAGTAGGTATTGATTCACTTGAGGATGTTGTGTTTCACTATCTATCGGTACTATAATGCAACTTGTCCCCGAAACCCGTAGCTATTTGTGTAATACACGTACTTTAGTCAGGGCTCATCCATTCATGGTCGACTAGACAGTGGGTAGCACAACACATTACAGGGAAAATTCATTCTTTAACCGTACTGTTCATATGTGGATTAAACTACCAGCAGAAGTATTCCCTGTAACTTTCAATATAGGAAAATTCAAATCAAATGCCCACAAACACTTCTTCGTTTAGCCCATAACCTATTTTCCTAGTTCCTAGCATTGCATGAATAGGTATCGTCTCATTAGTGCTGGTCCAAGCAAAAAAAAAATAATAATTATAAATATATAAAGGCCCGTTTACATACAATTAGCCAACTTTTATAAAAAGTCTTCGCCACTTACCTTTAACAATGGCTTCAACTCTGGACATATAAAAGAATTACCAGCATAGGCCGCATCAACATGCAGCCAAACTCCGGGAAATTTTTGTAGCTCTTGACCAATTTCATATAAATTATCGAAAGAACATGAGCCAGTAGTACCCAATGTTGTAGACACAAAGAAGGGTACAAACCCCTGCAGTTCATCTTCTTCCATGGCCTAAACAGAAAAATACATAACATTTACTACAATATATTATATATTATATTTCCGTTTCACCTCAGATATAGTTTGCCCCCTTAAACTGGCATTCTCATCGGGTTCCAAAATTCTCAGCTTAACAAATGATATCATGGCCGCTTTTTCCACACAACTATGGGCTTCTTTGGAGCAATAAGCCATTAGTTTCGATAGCAGTTGACACTCCTCAACAAAGGGATGTTGAGACTTAAGACGTTTCAGGGCTTGCGCACGGGCTGCCAACATTGTTACCAATATACATTCAGAGGCAGACGTCTAAAATATTCACATCAACATATAACTCTTGACTTTATTTCGTGTCGCTTTACTCGCCTGTATAACGCCACCTCCAGTACTACCTGCTTTCAGAGCCAAAAAATGATCTGGCAAACCAATGGCTTTACCCAACCAATCCAATACAATAGTTTCTAATTCCGTACAGGCCGGACTAGCCGCCCACGAAAATCCTATACAACCTATACCATCTCCCAACATGTCACCCAGTATGGAGGGAAATGAGTTGCCAGCCGGAAAGTAGGCATGAAATCGTGGATGTTGCCAATGGGTTACACCGGGCATTATTTTATCCTCAACATCCATCATAATTTTATCCCAATCTTCGGGGTGCTGTGGTGCTTCAGCTGATTTTATCATTAAAATTAATTTCACATTTGAGAAACAACACATAGATTTAATGCTAAATAACTTACAAGGTAATAAATGTCTCAAATATCCAGGTTCTACACTCGGTGTAACACGTCTTTCGTTCAATGTCTCTAGATATTGACATATATATTCCACCATTTCGGCGCCACGTTTACGAAACTCATTGCTATCCATGTTAATGAGTTCCTAAAGACTGAAACATTATTATTAATATTTTCATAATTAAAATTACATAAATGAAGAAGGAAATAAATTGGAAATATATATAGAGTAAAAACTGAAAATAATAAACTAATTTGTATATTAAAAAAATGATTTTAAGGAACATTTATTCCCAAATTTAATTTTCGGTATTTTATATATCACCTGATATTTCGAATTTCGCTGATCTCAATAATAAATTAATTGAATACATTCTTGCCAAGAATCAATTTAAGATATACAGTACTTTTTGCTTATAGTCATATCGCTTAGTTGCACGCAATGTTGTGACTATATCGCTAATGTGATTATAAGACAAATTTTTTATATGCCACGATATGTATGTATGCATATGTATTGTATACGATATAAACAAATACAAATACTTTGTGCGCCAAAAGGCAGTACTTATAAGTATACAGCTGTGTTAAAGAATACATAAGTACGTTCAATCAGTCAATCTGTGTAAGTGAAACGTAAGCGGTTTTCGCTGGCCGATTAAATGATTACAATAATAAAAGAACATTAAATGAGATCTGCAGAAAGCATGGAAGAGTAAAGTCTAGTGTTTGCACAATTATAAAAAATCAGAAAAAATTCTAAAAAGTGTGAGAGCTACACAGACGGGATCTTTACGCCGGCTATCCTTGAGAAAAGGTGAATCCCCAAAAATGGTAGCAGCCTTAAATGGTTTGTTACACAACGTGAAAGCCACGTTCCAATTAATAGCAACACTGTAAATGGCAACCGTGGCTTTCTGTCAAGTAATGGTTGGTTAACGAAATTCAAAAAAAGGTTTGGAATTCGAGTTGAGCTTGTTGAGCCATATAAGAAAAAGGAAAATAACCTTAGTTCGGATGCAGTTTTGAACGTAGATGAAATCGGTCTATATTAGAAAATGATACCGAACAATAGTACTAACGTGCACGCTGGTGAGACAAGTGCCCCAGGCAGAAAATTAAGTAAAGAGCGGCTCACATTCCTTGCCTGCTTCTATGCAAGTGGTTCAAAGAAAATAAGACCGCTTGTAATTGGAAAGGCGAAGAATCCTTGATCGTTTAAAAATAAAATTATTCCGATCGACTATACATTTTTTAAATCGGCGTGGATAATAGCAAGCATTTTTAAAAATTGGTTTTTCTCCAAATTTGTACCACAGGTGGGTATGAAGCACGAAGAAATTAAACAATATGTATGCTAATAAATATTTGTTGGTTTTGAATTTCAGGTTGAAGATTTTTTGGAATCGCAGAAACTACCAAATCAAGCGATATTGCTTTTGGATAATGCCCTTAGCCACCCCCTGAAGAGGAGTTGGTGAAATAAACGGCTGATGGAAAAATCTGGGTGGTTTATATGCCACGAATTGATTCAACCTATGGACCAAAACGATATTCGGCTGACAAAGCTATTTTTTAGACACAGCCTACATTACACATTATGTACATTATTTTTGAGAGATCTGGATCGTTTGCTGTTTCCGATGGTAAAATTTCAGTATTAACGTATTCATTCGAGATTTCGAACACAGATACTGAGCACAATTCGTTTACTTCTTTATTTATTACCTTATCTGTAGAATGTTTCTCCCATATTTTTGTTGTCCGTGATAAACAATCGGCATTACTATGCTTTGATCTTTTTTTGTATTTTATCTCGTAACTGAAACCCGCAAGGAATTCCGCATAACAAAGCAACCTAGCTGATGTAATTGCTAGTATTTTAGTATGTTCATGAAAAATACGAGTTAATGGACGATTATTAGTAACAAGTTGAAATTTTCTACCGAGTTCTTTTAATTTCTATAGACATGATATTAAATTATTTCTGCATTATTCTTCTGTAGCTCGATGCACGATGATATCGTCGAAATATGACATGGTGTTTTTCAATCCAGCTAAAATTTGTTCGATGATATGGTTGAACTCTGAGGGGGCTATTTTATTCCAAATGAAAGTCGATTTACTTTGTATGTATGTGAGTTGATGTAGTTTGTAAATATGCTTTATAAAGGTCAAGCCGACAGAAATACTTCGATCCCTTAGGTTGTTTAAAATTTTGTCAATACGGCGTATTGGGTAATTTGCCGACACCAGTTGTTTATTTACACCAACTTTGTAATCGACTCAGAGACGTACTCCCCCGTCAGCCTTGGGAATAATTACAACTGGAGATCCCCAGTCACTCCTTTCAACTTTGCAAATAATTCCAGCTGCTTCCAAATCGTTAAGCTCCTTTTCGACACGATCACGCAGGGGGTATGGAACTTCACGCTCTTTGTAGAATACTGGTTTAGCATCTTTGCGAAGTTGCAGCGTAACTTCAAAATTTTGTACACAACCAACGGTTTCCGTAAAAACTTCCTGAATTTGCTTGGTTATTATTCCATTGTAAATAATTGAGTTGACTGCTGGATTTTCCACTTGCTGGAGGTTGATATTCAAGTGTCGTATCCAACTTCGTCCCAAAAGAGCGTCATACTAATACTGTGTTCTGATATGCAAATTTATTGCGATAATCGCAATAAACGCCATTATTGAGCTCAATATTCCATATAAAATCTCAATTAATTATTGCGCTATAAGTACGAAATTGTTATAATATTGAGTAAGATTTCGAATGCAACACTGTTCACAGCTGTGTTTAGTGAACAAAATTGTATAAAATGGCAAATGTCAACAAAACAAAAGAAATCATTAAAAAATCAATATGAAGGTAATTTTTTTTACGTAGAAACACAACAACCATTTAGAGTATTTTTGTTTTCCAGCTATCAAATGATTATTGAGTAAGCTGAAAATTGCGTATGCCTGAACACTTAAAATAATATTGTCAATTAACCGAATATTGACTCAATAAAATTCCATATCTGAACACAGTATAATTGGGTACTACATACATTTCTTACACTGAACTACGATTGTTGTATTTGTCTTCTTCTTTTACTTTATCATCTGGAATTACGATATTTTTAGTGTAATATCGAAATGCGATTGACGATGGTTTAAGTTCTGTATCTATTTTAAGCTGCTCAAATTGATTTATTTGAATCAAAGTAAATCCTACATCGGAATCTAATTCAAAATTTTGATAACGTTTATTTATTTGAACAATTACGTAATATTTTGCAAAATCATTTTCCTCAGTATAATGCTGACTGTTGTGAATGTCGACAATCTGGTTGATGTCATCCATACATCTGGTGTATTTCATTCTCATACTCATTATTTTCGGACATTGAATGGCTAACATGACCTGTTTTCCCACACGAGCTGCATTTGAGGTTATGTCGGTTAGTGCGACATTCACTTGCCTTATGGTTATCTCTTACACACCTTATGCATACATTTTCAATTCCAAGCTAAAACTTATTTTTGATTTTAAACGTAAACGTAGTCTTGACGACGACCGATGTCTTTAACGATTCTTATGGTGACTTGAGCAGGTAGGCTTTTGGTGCAATTTTTTGGCATCATTTATGTTGGGTGGTTGCTTTGAATTGAGTTCACGGCTATCAATCTTGGACACTTCCACAATTTTTTCAAAATCGCACTCTTCAGATTGCAGGAGTTCTTCCCGTATAGTGTTGTCTTTGATTCCTCGGATAAATTGTGCACGTAAGAAAATATTAGAAATGTCGGCATGTCATCCACATAACGAAACAAACTCGCACTCATTAATATCACGCCGGAAATGAGCCACATAACTAGCTAATGTTTGTTCTTCACTTTGATATGTTGATAAGAACCGATGCTGGATGACCAATATGTTTCTCCTAGGGCACAAATGTGTTTCTAGTTTTTTCGCCAATTCATCGTATGCCACTTCTGCAATATTCTTGGGGTCTACTAATGATACCAGTAGCTTAAAATATACTACCCCAATAGAATTTAAAAGCATTTGTTAGCACAAGGTTCTGTTTGCTAATGCACCCTTAATTTTTAAGTAATTTTCGAATCTTTGCCTGTATAATTTAAAATTTTCTTTACTTTCGTCGAAATTTTCAAATGTCGGCAGCTGGACTTGTAATGGCGGCTGTTGCTGTTGTTGTACCTGTTGATTTGATTAATTTGTATGTACTTGTTGCAGCAACTCACGTTGGGAAGTTGTAAAAGCTTCCAACAACTGTTTAAATTGTTCATTATAGTGGGGAGGGTATATTGGATTTGTGCAGATGTTTGTAACGCCCAGAAATATTAGTCCAACACCCATCTTAAAGTATCACTTCCTGAGTCGATTTAACGATGTCCGTCGATATTTCGATGAAATATTATTTCGATAAAATTTGGTACGTGAAATTTTTTTGGCCCAAGGACGGATGGGATTGAAATTGATGGAAATGTCCTCCTGAAATTGGGGTTTACCGATCATAAATGTTTGAATTATGCAAGTATGCAAACAAATTTCACCGCAAATGAGTGGTAAATGAAGCCAAATCAGATCTATAAATTTTGTGCAAATGTGTTCATAATTTATCATATCTCCCATATAAGGCCCACTTCGAAAAATCACTTTAAAGAGCATGACTCCCTCAAAAATGTTGGTATATAAATAATATTGAACGCAAATATATTTCATATATATATAAATAACATGGTACAATTTTATTATAATCGGTCCATAATTACTCGTAGTTCTCATATAAGGCCCACTTCCGAAAATCATTTTAAAGAGCATAACTCTCTCAAATAAAATTCAACACAAATAAGTTTCATATATACAGAAATGATGGCACCTAATTTTGTAATGGTCGGTCCATAATTAGTCGAAATTCCCATATAAGACCTCTCCGTAATTCACTTTAACCTTCATAAATATTTTAAAAGTATTTATGTATCGAGATAAAGTTTAACACAAAATGCACAAGTGTTCTACCACTAAATTTTTGGATGTAATATGAAAAATTGTTTTATACATATACTGCCATTCGATATCGAGCAAAAAATTTAGTACATTTTATCATAATTTCGATATCGAAATAATTTTTCAATACGATAGCTTATTCGATCACGAATGCGGTAATTTGGCCCTAGAATTAGTGGTACCACCTCATATTCTGGCCTTACAATTGCAAATCCGACTGTAAACGACATTACAGTTTAATTTGCCTGAATTTATTGACGTGCCATCAAGCTCGCTTAGAACAAGCTTCAAGTGAAATTGAAGTGACATTTAATGGCCTCACTGCTTACATTTTAAGCGAGAGTGCACTAATTAAGCAGCCTATGACACTCGTGTGTAAATGTAAGCAGAAATATAAGCGACAGCATCAGTACTAATTGCTACTAAATATTACTGACATCAGCGATTAAGTAATGGGTATTTTTACCGCTGGGAAAACACACAAGGCACTAGGGATGCCATCCCGGGATTTGTTTTAAAAAATCCCGCGATTTCTCGGGATTAATAAATCTGTAATAAATCCCAAAAATCCCGGAATTTTTCGGGATTAATAAATCCCGAAAATTTTTATTTGTGTAAAAGATTCAGACAATTGTTTTTACTTGCTTTTTTGGCATACACAAATACAAAACGTCTACACTTAACATAAATCAATGTGAACAGAATGGTTGCTATTCAATAAATAAATATTTTTGCGATTAAAATTAATTTTGGATTGCCAAACCCGCTGGAACACACTATTTGATATGTGTCAACGGTTTTTGGAACTGGAAATTGCAATAAAAAAATGCTTTAATTGATTTAAAAACAAAACAGATGACAGATAATGAATTTGCTTTACTTAAACAAATAGTTGTAATTTTAAATCCGATTAAAGTAACAGTTGAAGCCCTTTGTCGCAGTGATATGAATCTCTGTAAAGCCGATGCTGCACTTTCATTTATGCTAAAAGAGGTATCAAAAAGTGATTGCAAATTAAGTGATGAACTGGTGAAAGCTCTCATTAAAAGAATCCAAGAAATAACAACGATTTACTCAACACTCTTAAATTTTTTGAAAAACCCAAAATTCAAATTCTGATTTGATAACAACGTAGAAATGTTTGTTATTAGAAATGAGTTAAAAACGTTGATTGCTCATTTTAAAGGAAATGTGGCTCACCTTCAAATTATTCTGATTCGGATTTATCAATGATTGAGGAAACACATGATGTTTCTAATATTTAAATTATAAAAAAATTAAATAATGCAATTGAAATGTGCAGAAGTCCAAACAAAACACCTAATAACATCCGTAATGGTATGGAATCAGACATTGAAAAAGAAATTGAATTATTTATTTCCGGGGGTGAGAGAGGGCTGTTTTTGCAATCAGCATACAACAATTTGCTAACAATTTTGTCCACAAGCGTTGATTGTGAACGATGTTTTTCGTCAGCATCATATATTGGTAACAAAATTAGATCAAGATTATCTGATGACACTTTAGATGCCTTAATATTTTTAAGAAGTTTTTTTATAGAACGATCATTAATATTCTATTATTTTAAAATTTATAAATATAGAAATTAAAAGCCAAATGACATATAATTTTTGTCAATCTAATAATTTATACATATGTATGTACTTTAGATGCCTTAATATTTTTAAGAAGTTTTTTAAAGAACGATCATTAATATTCTATTATTTTAAAATTTATAAATATAGAAATTAAAAGCCAAATGACATATAATTTTTGTCAATCTAATAATTTATACATATGTATGTACTTTAGATGCCTTAATATTTTTAAGAAGTTTTTTAAAGAACGATCATTAATATTCTATTATTTTAAAATTTATAAATATAGAAATTAAAAGCCAAATGACATATAATTTTTGTCAATCTAATAATTTATACATATGTATGTAGTGTAAAAAACTATGTAATGTAATTTTGTTTTTAAAATTATTAAATGTTTATAAACTTTTAATAAATGAAAAAAATATAACTTTGAGACAATTTTTTGTTTTTAAACAAATTAATATCAAATATATGTTACTTTTTTGTTTTTTCAATGAACTATTTTTTTGTTATATTTTTATTTAAATTTATAAATTAAATAAATAGTTTTTTCATTAATATTGTATTTTTTTTAATATGAAACAAAAATCCCGAAATCCTGGGAAAACCAGTCCCGTTTGACATCCCTACAAGGCACGGTGTAAAAATGTTGTCATCCCATCTCCGGTGTTTCATAGTTACAGAACAACAAAGAATCTACCTTAAAAGGAGAAATGACAACAACATACTTTGCTGATATTGTCAACCAACGGTAGACGCAGCAAAAGTAACAACAAATTTGTAGTACATAATACAAAAATTTGTAATAATAATAAATAATAAAGAAGAATACACACACATTGTAAAACATAAGTAAATTTCGTTCTAACTCATAGCATGTAATAAGAAATATGTTTAATTCCCGAACTCTATTTCTCAATAAATGGTGAGTTAAATAGATGATGTTTACAAGTAGATCTTGGAAAATAAACATTTCTGATGACGCTTTTGGCAGGGTAGAAAATGCATTCCAGTGTGCCATTTGTCTAGAAAAATATAGTTTTCACAATGATATTCTTCGAGTTATTAATTAAAAAAAAAAAAAAATAACTCAAGCCAAATGAAAAATTTTCTCTAATAATAAATATAAAAAAAGTTCAAACATTAGTATAGTATTCTCTAAAAATATCTGCAATATATTTAAAAAAATTGCAAGAAAAATATTTAAAAATATAAATTTTTTATGGAGGTTGCCTCACATTTTGATCCATAACTCTTGCTCTACTACTATACCGATTTTGCTGATTTTCAATACCAAACTGCTTAGGATAAACAGTTTTTTGTAAACTTTGCTGATTTCGGTTCTGTTATTTGGACGTGAAAGTGTTTTAAACAGACAAACGGACAGACAGACAGACGGACATGGTGACTTAGAATTTCATAAGGACCAAGAATATATATACTTTGTTGGGTCTCAGATAAGTATTTCTCAGTGTTACACGCGGATTGACAAACTTATATATACCCTCATTCACCACTTATGGTGGTGAAGGGTATAAAAAGAATGTTATTTTTTAATAGAAGCAATTAATAAAATTTTAGTGTAAAGGACTAACTTTCTAGGTTAACAATGTCCTAAAAATTTAAAACTATTAAATTGTAAATAAGAAACCCAAAGAATTAATTATTAAATCGGTCATTAGTGAATTTTTTTTATAATTTCACAAATGTCGTTTAAAAAGAATGTTAAACCTGTAAACTTTAAATGATTTTGCTAAAATGTAAATTTTTTGTGAATACCGAAAATCGAAAATGTTCCAAAAAAATATATTTTGTTCATACATATATTGACTGTTAAATAACACGGTGCGACAGTCCAAAAAACCTTAGACCCGATATTATTTTTCTTGTAGGGCTTGTCGAGTAAAAGAAGATTCCAATAGTGAAATATGCCGAACACCTCCAAAATGGTTTATGGTTAAAAACCGGTTTTTGTACCTTTGCGCACTTATAAGCCTTAAATTTTGTTGATAATGATACTATTTTCAATTTTTTTCTAGATTTGGAAAGAAGAAACAGATCTTTCGAATGACATACATATATATTATCTAAGAAAACTTGAGAAATTTGGGTATTATTGTCGAGCAATAACACAATTTGCTAGAACACAATTTTCTCGACAGTAACACCCAAATTCCTCAAGTTTTCTTAGATAATATATATGTCATTCTGTTTCTTCTTTCCAAATCTAGAAAGAAATTGAACATCGGATCATTATCAACAAAATTACAGGCTTATAAGTGCGCAAAGGTACAAAACCCGATTTTTTAACCGTAAACCCGGATTTTGGAGGTGTCCGGCATATTTCACTCCACAAGCCCTACAAGAAAAATAATATCGGATCCCAGGTTTTTCTATTTCATTCAATTTTGTATCACTGTGTAATTTAAAACACTTATCAAATTTGTTTATGATTTTTAAACTTTTACTGATTTTTAGAATCAATCAATTGACGAAGTTTTCTAAAAGTGTCTACCATTTTCTATTTCTAGAATTTATCATTCAATTTAGTTTAACACTTACACTATTTACTTTCAACCAAAAAATAAAATAAATTTATTATATATTATTTTATATTATAATATTATTATATCAATCCTTTATTGTATTATTATATTTCCGTATCCGTTTGTAATTTCCGTTAACCGGTAGAAGCTGACGGCAAAATTTAACTGATCATCAACATGACAACTTCTTATAAAATAACCTCGGTGTCGGAAGGAAGTCATCTAACGGTGTATTTAACATTGCAGCAGCAATTATAATAACAACAACTATAGGTATGTACATATACATACGAGTATGGCTGTAGAAAAACCAATAAAGACAACAGCAAATATGACACCAACAACAAAAGCAGCAACACCACCAGTAAATAATTGAAATATTTGTGGTGCTCTACATCTAATACGAGTACCAATTTACTTTTTTTTTTGTTTTTTTTTTATTTTTTCTCTCTGTCAATCATTCTATCTTTTTCTTTCCTTCTTCGCACATTATTCACTAACCAACAAGTATGCAACCATTTGTTCATTCTTTCATTCATTTATTTATTCATTCAGTTTTTAATTCAACCACAGTTAAACCAACTTAAGAGCTTGAAATATTTATTCAAACATACAAATTCAACAATTTACTTTTTATATCCTTCGTCATATGCATCGTAGGAAAGAGGTATTGTGTGTTTCTTATTTTGTTGGTAACATACTACAAATATATTTATGCAGGTCGACTATTAATAGCAAGTACGCAGAAGAATAAAAATGTATTTCATTATCATAAATACACATTCTCCATATTATAAATACATACATACATACATATGTATGTACATATATTTTAATATTTGGAGTTATAAAACATTTTTAGATGAAAATGTAATAGTTGAGAATCTCAATACTGATGCTTGCTTCATTTTATGATAAAATTTTCAATTTGTTCAATACTAATCAATTGAATTAATGTACATACGCGAATCATTTTCAAATCACTAGTGGAGAGAAACATCTAACCAAAGGCTGAGCAGAAAAGGTATTTATGGGCAATAAAATATTGACTCCCTGTCATTAACTGTTTACCCTAATGGATAAAGTAATCAATGTGTGATCCAGTGCAGTTTCGGCCCTCTCAAGGTAGATAATTACATGCAATATATCCATGTTTCGATATATCGATGAATGGTTCTCTATTCTGTCAAGAGACAACTAGCATCCATGGAGTAATCGATGTGTTATACACATTATCTAGGAATTTAGGAGGATATCAATGCTGAAACACTCTCCGAACATGTTTCACACTTTTATTTTTAGCAATTACTACTGATCTGGTACATGAATCAAATAATAAAGATTACGCATTACGCAGGTCCGTTATATTTTACAAAAACTGTGAGACTAAAATTGAGAGCAAATTTCTTCATGTGCCCCGATAGACTAGGCGATAGTGTGCTAGACTATCAGTCAGAGTGTTGCGGGTTCGATTCCCGCCAAAGACTCTGGGTGTTTTCTGCAGATAAGCCAAAAGCTTCGCAGTTTGCGTTTGTTAATTATTATAAAAAAAATGTGACGTCACAAGTCAAAAATAGTTTTATGTTTGCTTAACTTCTATATAAATTTTAATGCAAATGAAAGCTATAAAGTGAAGTGTGCCGTTTTTAATTGTGTATATATTAAAAAATAACATAAATTTAAATTTTTTAGATTTCCAAAAGAAAATAAATTAAAAAAACAATGAGCACAATTTTGTCACCTTGATGGAAAAAAATAAAAAGTGTCTCATAGAATTTGTATTGAACAATTTAAAGCAGATTATATAAAAGGAGATGTGAGCTTAAAAATGGGTAAGTGAAACGTTTTTTGTTTAAGATGCCTTATGTTAGGTTATCAAAGCCTACTGAAGAATTTGTGTGTCAAGTTAAAAATCTGGAAGTTGTATTCAAATCTTTGATTGGTGAAAATTTCTGGATTTGCAACGAGTATTTAAAAAGCATATAAATGAGTCAAGTAGCTAAAACACTTTTTTTTATCGAGAATGCATTTTCAAATAAGACAACTGAATCAACACAAAAGGATCAAGGCTTTGACCTAAGTGGGCTGTATTAGATATGTCCGCCTGCTGACCTAACCTAACTGAATCAACTACTAGCGGATGAGACTAAAAAATACAAACGAAAACAAACACTTTTTTGATACATTTTAATATGTATAAAATAGTAAATAATTAAATGTTTTATTTTGAATGAAAAAATTTAAAAAATTAATTTTTTTTTAAATATTGTTAACAAAAGTTATTTTTACATGAAACGGAACACGGAAAAAATAGCTTGTGACGTCATGCGCAGAGAGAAGAAATTTTGTTTACATTCTTTGCGCAATCTTTATGATTTGATTCATGGAGCCGGTAGTCTGAACGTTGTTCGGTTTAATTCTCCAGTTATTGCCGATGGTTTTTTACAGTAATATTATGTAGCTTTAGCATTCGCGATTCTGTTCTAACGAGATCTTTATACAGTCGAACTTCTCTATAGTGAACTTCTATACAATGAAGCTCTCCCTATTATGAATTGATTTCAAACACACAACTTTTTCCGTTCCAATTTCATTGTTTTTGATCTCCTTATAATGAATTTCCATACAATTAAGTTTTCTATACAATGAAGCAATTTTGCAGGTGTAATATTTGACTTACATGCGTTTTTGTCTCCATATAATGAATTTTTCAAACAATTTTCTGTTACGCATACTAACAACTCTACCGAGAAAGATGCCACATATAATGAGGGGATTCCCAAAAGAAGAAAATAAGAACAAAAAAAAAGAAGAAAGCCACATCAATAACAATTTTGACATCAGTTGCCGGTGGAAGAAAAATGGAAAAGTGTAACCCAAAATAATATGCCTATTTATTTTAAATAAAAAGTGGGGGAAAATATAATTTCTGTATAATGAAGTTTCTATATAATGAAGTGATTTTCTGGTCCCGTCAAGATTCATTATAGGGAAGTTCGACTGTAGTAGTAAAATGTAGTATCTTAAATCCTCTTCTAGCAATTCGGCTTTATACTCAGTCTATAATGAACACGCATCCCTGACAACATTCAAATAATACATTTAGCGCTGATTTCAGAACTTGCAATAATAGTAGTCTTGTCTAGGATTTATGACAGTTGCCACCACAACAAAAAGGAATATGTGAATCTTAAGTAGAGATTTAATATACAGATTCCAGAAAAGTTCCTTGCTATGTACCTCGTGTTATTATTGTGATAATATTACAGGCTAAATTATATTCTCCAGGACCTAAGGAATTTTCCAACAAATTTAGAAAACTAACACTTTAATTTAATACATATTAAAACGAACAGGAAGTACATACTCGTAAATAAATTGTTTTATAATAATACAAAATAATTGAAAAACACAAACTTATGAAATTCAGAATTTAATAAAAAATTTTAAAATTCATAAAATATTTTAAGTCGTAACTATAAGCGGACCAAACTAAAGCACCCCAATTTAAGGTACAAAAAAAATTATTAAAATCTATATTTCGTTGCGAATCCTATATTCTGGATGACACACGCACATCTTTTAGGCATAGAGAATATTAAATTATATCAGTGATATTGCTTCTCAAACTACTTTTGCGGCTTCAAATAAATCTTCTTTGGTTTTGCTATTTTCTCGGTTGATTTCTAAGTTAACGATCTCCCACAAGTTCTCGATTGGGTTAAGATCGGGGGATTAGGCAGATCAACGGAGAAATTCTATAAAATTGTTTTGGAGCCACTCCTTAACCACTTTTGACGTATGTTTTGGTTCGTTATCTTGCTGGATTGTCCATTTAAGTGGCATCATTTCTTCAACATAAGGCATCATCACGTCTTTTAATATGTCACGATACATGAAAGGATCCATAATTCAATCTTATGAATTGGCACAATCCCTTGCCCATAGAAACAACCCCAGACCATTATGTTGCAGCCTCCATGCTTGCAGTGCCTTTAGCCTAGAAATAATTAATCTGTTGCTCGAATATTGATGTCTTGCTAAGCTGGCTGAGGAGTGGTTCCAGAACAATTTGATAGCAGTTCTCCGACAATGGGCAATTTTCCAAAAATACTTGAAGTTCAAATCACAAGTACGACAAAACTATGAGTGTTATTGGCAAAGTCTTTTGAATTTCTTAAATATATTCTTTAAAGTTTGAAGTTTTCGTGAAAGCACAAACTAAAAAAATAATAATTGAATTTTTAGTTTCCCCTTTTGACTGAATTTGTATTGTATTTTTTAAAATTGTAACCGAATCTGGGAAAGAATCTTTTGAACCGTTTTTCATAATTTAAAGAAATTTTGTATAGATTTGGAAAATATTTGTAAAGTATACACAATATTCGGTTTGAATGCATAGAATACGCACTTTTTTATAATAAAATATTTTAAAAGGGATGATTAAAAAACAATCCAAACACCAACACACAAATGTTGGCAAATTCTCTTTTGTTTTTTCTTGCATTTAGCGACTAACTAAAAGAAGTTTATTATGAAATATATAAACGGCAAAACAGAATTATCACTAGCATCATAGTCACCAACGTCGTCGTCACCCATTAAAGAATTCGTGAAAATATGTTGAGGCGGAAAATATGAAGAAAAAATAGAACCAAACAACAATTTGCTTAGAGCACACAACTGAACTCATCGCCAGCAATACAATTGAATTCAATCCACAATCCAACACTTCAACGATGCTCCAAACGTTCTGGTATGAATTTCTTACATTGTTGACGTGTCAGTTTGTGGAGTTGGCTGGCAGTCTGTCTTAACATGGCTTTAAGGATTTGGGTTAAAGGGATTCCTTTTTCTTATTCGTTTCTATTTCTATTTTTGTTGTTGTTGTTGTGTGTAGTTAAATTGCTGTCCTCAATTTCTAATGTGAAGTATTTTTGACATTCAAAATATGTTTTGACAATTTGAGATGTCGGTCGGACATGTACAATGTGCATGTGTGTGGGCATAATTTGTTTGATAATGTATTGAAATGTTTAAGAAGCGGCATAATTATTTTAATTTTAATTTATGTATTTATTGAGCTTGACACAGTTGAATTAAAGTGCCAACAAGTTGTATTTTATCTTTTATTGAACTGCTAAGGATTTAAAATGATGAAGATGGCGATATAAAGTGAATTTCTATGAGTGGTTTCAAAACTGACGACATATGTAAATGTATGGAAGTACATTTGAGTGTGCCAAGATTGTATGGCCATATAAATATGGAACTCTTATTAAATTATTTTATTATACCCTCCACCATCTCATTCCGTGTGTAACACTGATAAATACTTATCTGAGACCCAACAAAGTATATATTCTTGGCCCTTACGAAATTCTAAGTCGATTGAGCCATGCCCGTCTGTTCGTCTGTCTGTCTCTGTAAAACACTCTCGCGTCCAAAGGACACAACCGAAAGCAACAAAGTCTACAAAAAACCGTTTATAGTTCTCCTAAGCAGTTTGGTATTGAAAATCAGCTAAATTGGTATAGTAGAACCAGAGTTATGGACCAAAATATGAGACAACCTCCATAAAAATATTGGTATTTTTAAAAAATTTTCTTTCAATTTTTTGATATATATTGCAGATATTGCCATGAAATTTTGTACACGTTATTTTTATGTCAAAAGAAGAAAGTGAGAGGAAAATAGTAAGCATTGGTCCATGATTTCTCATAGCTCCCATACAAATATTTTCTCGAAATATGGCTTAATGATAAATAAATGCCTGTAAAATTGGACTATTAATACAAAATTCGACAAAAATAAGTGTCATGTAAAAAGAAATCGCAAAACAAAATTTTGTTTTGTTCGGACCATTTTTGAACATAGACCCCATATAAAGTCCACATCTAAAATTCACTTAAATACGTATAAAACTGGTATAAATAATTAATTTGTTTTTGTGACCAATGTTTATAATTATTAAGGAGTTTCCTTCAGGCTAATTTGGTAAAATGTTTGTTTCCAAACGTAAATAAAAAACTTGTTCGATTTTTATTTTATTTTCCCAACGTTTCGTTAGTTTTATTCTAACTTCTTCAGGGGTCTCGTTCTAAATAATAGCTTTGATGTTTATTGTTATTGGATATTAATTTTTATTATTAATTAGAACTATGTGATATTAGCTTTAGTTAAACTTGACTTAAGTTTTGTGTTCGTGTATTGTATATTATAATTTTATTAATTATTTGATTATTTATACCAAAATTCTGTTCGTGATGTCCCGTTTTTTAGTTATAAGTAACTAATTAATAATAAAAATTAATATCCAATAATAATAAAATAATATTATTTAGAACGAGACCCCTGAAGAAGTTAGAATAAAACTAACGAAACGTTGGAAAAATAAAATAAAAATCGAACAAGTTTTTTATTTACGTTTGGAAACAAACATTTGACCAAATTAGCCTGAAGAAAACACCTTAATAATTATAATGGTATAAATAATGTTAAAAGGTTAAAATTCGACACAAATAATTCTAATAGATATATAAATTTTTGTACTAAATTTTATGACGAAAAAGCCGTTTATCTTTATATATATCTTGTAAATACCGGTATCGACTCAAAACTTTACACAGATCATTAACATATACACAAAAAGCATACTACAGAAATTTGTGAATTTCGGTCCATAATCAAATTACTGGATTTTGAGGATATCGGTCCATATTTGATTATATGCACCATATAGGGTCCACTTCCGAAATTCACTTTAATACTAATAAGTATCTTAAATATACCGTTAGTACGCTGAAATTCGACGTGAGATATCCTTGTATGCATAAAATTCACTATTCCAATATTTAAGAAGTTCGGCCATGATTTGTCATAGCTGCCATATAAGGACCATTTCCGAAAAACAATTTAACCCACAAAAATATCTAATAAATATCGATATCGAGCCAACTTTTATATGGACCAGAAATTTTAATCCAGAAATCATATTAGTATCGGTTATACGGCAATTATGCTACTGGATTTTGTAGCTGTCAGTCAATAATAGCTCCTGAATTAAGTCCACTTCCGAGCATTACAACCAACCATAAACTCTTGTAAATAACGTTATTGAGATAAAATTCAACCAAAATAAGCCTCAAATACATAGAAATCACATTAGTGGATACTGTCTTTAGAAGCTATCAGTCCATAATTGGTCAACTTCTACTATGCCACCCATAAATCCCTTTTAAATAATGTTATTGAGATCAAATTCAACCAAAAGAAGCCTCATCTTATTATCTTACACTTTTTTATACTCTGTTTCTTAACTTGTTGTAAATATGGAAAAATGTTCTTTTAATTTTATAAATTGTTAAATTACACTCAAAATTGTTATGAAAATCAGACAAACTTTGTAAATTACAGTAAGAATCGGTAATTACATCAATTATAAATGGTCAAAATTATATAAAATTTCGCAATATTTCAAATAAATTATGTTAGTCGTAAAACTATCTATCAAACAATATATAAATGTAGAAAGACTGAATAAGAACACTGAATAAGGATATTCTAGTCCTATAATCAGAGTAGTTTTTGTATTTCTCATTATATTTAGGTGGAGGGTATTAAAGGCACTCTAACTTGTTATTCTTTGGATTGTAAAAACACGGTCTGAAAAATAATAAAACGTTATATATTGTATCTCGTTATAAATTGACAAAAAGTTAAAAAATGCAACTCTAAACTTCCGAACAAGTGGAATGTTGAAATTCAGAAAACAATTCTTTAGTCAAAATTATCAGTTGGTTTTTGTTTGGAGAACTCTAATGTATATTGTACTATGAACTACAGTGAAATTCATTGTAAAAATTGTTTGACATTTGATTCTAAAAATAAAACATATGAGCAATTTCACGTCAAGTGACCCAATTTTTAAAATCGATGTCTTCCGATTTGGATGAAATTTGCACCAAAGCTCTTAAAGGAAATGGTCTAAAGTTTCTTTTGAGGAAAAATAAAAAAACCTCCATTTTGAAAAACAAAAATAAAAAAATGGGGGAAAATGAAAGTGATACATGTGCCAAATATTGAAAAATCCTATTTTTGAGTTTAAAAAATAATTTTTTTGATAGATATCCCACTCGCATCCCATTAAGCGATTATAAAGGCATTAAAGAAAATTGTATAAGCTTTCTTTTGAGGAAAAAATGGCCCAAATTGAAAAAAAATTTAAAAAAAATTATTTTTAAAAAAAAAAATTTTTAAAAATTAATAAAAAATATTTTTGGAATGATTGATGAAATAGCTATCTAAAGTCATTTGTACAATTTTTGCTAAGACCAAAGTTACACTAATTTTAAAAAAAAACCCTGTATGACCAAAATGTTCAACTTTGACCCCCTCTAAATCCGGCAGTTCTTGAACGATAGAGCTAAAAATTTTAGTCTCGCATACTATCCAATAGTACTAACTTGGTGCAAATTTCATCAAAATCGGAAGACATCGATTTTAAAAATTGGGTCACTTGACGTGAAATAACGCATATTTAAATACTCAAATATGTAATTTTAATATATCTACTCGTATGTACGGATTTTTCAATAACAAATAAGGTGCATATTATAATAACATGTGAGTTTTGATACTTTACTTGCTGACATATAATCGAAAATTCAGTTGTAATGAAAATTCGTAGGTTACAGTGAATGGATAATGTTATCGAGATATGTTAACTTTTGGCCTATTATTGATGGATATATCATTGACCTAATTTTTCGATCATATAATTTCACTGTTTACATAATGATCTGTGCAATATAATTTTTCATTTATAATTATCAAATCTTACCACACTCGGGCCGACTTTCCGCTAATATCAATGAATGTCATTGGAAGATACGCGGCCGAATAGAATACATCCAGTCTTTATCGACTTTTAAGACCAAATCGGAAGACATCGATTTTAAAAATTGGGTCACTTGGCGTGAAATAACCCATATTTAAATACTCAAATATGTAATTTTAATTTATCTACTCGTATGTACGGATTTTTCAATAACAACTAAGGTGCATATTATAATAACATGTGAGTTTTGATACTTTACTTGCTGACATATAATCGAAAATTCAGTTGTAATGAAAATTCGTAGGTTACAGTGAATGGATAATGTTATCGAGATATGTTAACTTTTGGCCTATTATTGATGGATATATCATTGACCTAATTTTTCGATCGTATAATTTCACTGTTTACATAATGATCTGTGCAATATAATTTTTCATTTATAATTATCAAATCTTACCTAACTCGGGCCTCGATTATCCGTGATCTGGTTAAGCGGTAACCCCGATTAACCGTGTGATGGGCAAATCAGTATATTGTTTTTATTTGCAATGTTTTCAAATTGTTTAGTTCGATTAACCGTGTTTACCTCTATTATCCGTGATGACAGAATTTTTTATTTAATTCGAATATAATAAACATGAAACATGAAGTGCGGGTGATTAGATCTAAATATATTTAGTATGGCATTATTACCAGTGGCAAAAGGTCAAAGAAACGTTTTTAATGTTGAAGATAAAGTTAAAATAATTGTGAGTGTTAAAATGCTAGCTCAGAAATACGAAGTTTTAGGAAGAATTATTTTTTTTAATGTAAATACATACATACACATGTATGTACGTACACCAATGTTCACTTGTTAAATAATAAAAATATTAAAAAAACTGTATAATCAAAATTGTTATTCGATTAACCGTGAATATCGATTATCCATAATGCTTCTGGTCCCGACCATCACGTATAATTGACTGTATTTCCAACACAATAAACATTTGAATGATTTTCATATAAAATCTTTATTTTTTTAACTAAAATTCTTATTTGATAATTCCATTTTATCTGACACGGTGTTGGTTGAAAGTATTTTTCAATTTTAGTTTCCTCTTAATATGCATTTTATATAAAATCAAAATTCTAAGAACAAATTAAGGTATATAGGCATTTTAAGACGGACAATTCACCAGTGCCATCTATACTGGTAAGCTTTATACATATGAATATCTTTAAGGGTCATAAGTTAATTGCCTAAATTTAATAATAAAAACAAAGTTTTTAACTTTGTATTTAAGACATCATGAAATTATCTTACACATATGTATGTACGTACATATGTACATATGTAACAAAGTTCTTACCCTGCAGTTAACGCGACTAGTCCATACATGCATGTAAAGACTAGACCAAAGAGGAGTAGGAGTATTCCAAAACTACTACAAATATATGGAAAAAAAGGTGGTCGATTTAACATTGCAATGTCCTAGGATTGGACCATATAACCCATCGGAGTAGTCACAAAACTACTCCATGCTTCTACTCCATGGAGTACTCAAGAGGGTTAGTTTTAAACAACAACAACTCAATATGCAATCGTGTTAACACGAAACCATGTCGTTTAACTACAAACTATTGTTTAACTATGAAATGTTTCATGACTGCATTACATTGGACCATGTTGTAAGTATTCCATTTCATCTAAAATGGATCACGTAGACCAATATTATTTGCAGGGTAGTTTTCTTTTTTGCGAAATAAAGAAATTAATAAAAAATATTTGAGGTAAAATTGTTTTGAAATGCGTCTATCTATAAGCACTTCTAGAATTAACCATTTTATAAAACTCAGCTATTTCGTACCAACGAACCACTGTAAACAAATTGCCTTTCGTATTACTGTATATTCGTAGAACAGACAAGGCATTAGTACAACTGCACATCCACTATATGTATATGCATATCGCACCCTAAATACAAAAGGGTTACAGCTCAAAAACTGACTTTTTCCATAAAATAATTCAGAGTACACAGAATAGTCACGCATGATCTGAAAAACCTCTAAATTAATCACCCTATATATATAAAAACTATTCGACGATGATTACATTGTGCTAGTTGAAAAATGGCGCAATTCGGTAAAAGCAATTCCATCTGGGTTCAATGCTTTTATAAAATTTTTTACAATACCCAGTTTGATGTGGAGTGGAGGAAGCAAAATCTTTTCCATATGACATTCCAGGGGTTGAGGAACTCTTATTTATACTGTAATTTTTTTTATCAAAGTACCTGTCAAGACCTTCATGAACATAATTTGTAAAAAAACCAAAGCCGGGACGATTTCTGTTTCTACCTGTTCCAGGTATACCAATAGAATACGTTACTTAAGTTTTTTACAAGACCGATTTGTGCGGTTTTTGTCCGCACAAGAAAATACATACGAGTATCGGGAGCGATAAATTTAACATTGTTAGACTCGAGCAAGTAAATGTAATTGGGAATAAAACTCGAACAAAGTTACTCATGTGTATCTTTTAATCCAAAATCTTTTATCCGGTTCAATGTATTTTGTTTATGTTTGCACACAATTTTAGCTGACCAGTTCTCTTTTGAACTTGCCATTTCTTTCACTCACGTCAATTCAATTTTCATACTTTTTAATCAACATTTTTTAAAAATTAAAAAAAAATATTTTTTTAATGATTGAAGAAATAGCTATCTACAGTCCTTTGTACAATTTTCGCTAGGACCAATAGGTAAAAAGTTACAATTATTTAAAAAAAAACCTGTATGACCAAAATTGACCAAACTGTCCAACTTTGACCCTCTCTAACTCCGGCACTTCTGGACTGTCTCTGGCCTACTATCCAATAGTATTAACCTTGGTGCAAATTTCATCCAAATCGGAAGACATCGATTTTTAAAATTGGATCACTTGACGTGAAATTCACCATATATTATATAATTATTTTCATACAGTATTTCGCCATGGAAAGACTCACACCGCATCAACATACATACATATATGAATTATATGCGTTCTCGCGCATTTCTGGCAACATATGGTTTCGATCATCGACTTTCCGCTAATATCAATGAATGTCATTGGAAGATACGCGGCCGAATAGAATACATCCAGTCTTTATCGACTTTTAAGACTTGGAATCTAAAAAAAAATCTCGTCAGTAATGAAGTTTTGGAGTTTGAGTTTTATTTTATTTTAAGGGTTTTATTTAAAAGTCTAATGGTGATTCATTTCAAAGAAATGCACAATTCCCATTTTTACTCGTTATTACCATTAAAGTGTCGTATTATGCAGAAATAACTTCTCAAATACATATTTTCGTTGTCTTAAAACAACGGATATAAAAGTTACAAAAAAAAAGTACAAAAACACAAATCTTTACGCAATGAATTTTTGTAAATTATTATTTATTTTTTTTTTTCTCAAGAACATTAATAGCCTGTTCGCCGATCTCGAACGTTAACGTTCGCTTAGATAAGACTTAAGACATAAACTTGATTGTGGAATAAACAAACTTGATTGAGTAAAAAAAATAGATACGATAAAAAGTTTGTGTCTTAAGTCTTATCTAAGCGAACGTTAACGTTCGAGATCGGCGAACAGGCTATAATACTTATGTTTATAGATACAACAAACTGCATCCGTTCCTAAGAAAAAAGTTATTAAATTAAAAATGAAATTTGAAAAACAGATGCAATTGTGACCAAGTTAATAACTAAAGTGGGTCATCATAAAATGAAATTATATTTAAAATAGTAGACAAACTACATAAAACAACAGTCAACAAAATAAGCAATCAACAATATTGTCTCTGTTACTCCTGGCTGTATGCGACCTTTTATTCTGCAGCCAGTAGAGAACTGCGTCGTACATTCATCGCTTAGAATTTTATTTACTTTTGATTTTTTCGCTTTTATAACTATGTAAATAAACAAGTAAATGTTGGATACAATTTATTAGTGCATCCCAAATTGTTTATACTACGCTCCATTTATCAATTTTAAAATTTTCCATAACCCCTACAAATTTGCTCAATATACGTTCTTCCAGAAAAACTTAACTGATTACAATGAAAATAATTTCACTTACTATATGAGACAAATTTTATCTTATGCATACAACACTAATTCTTCTATGCCCATCCAATAACATATTTTCATAAAAATATCACAATATTGGTATATTGTATTGGGGCTATATCTTGAGTACTAGTCCAACACACGAACAATATCAGTAATTGTTTTTACAGATTCAAAACAACTTGATTAAAAATTTTCGATGAGGTGAGGTCTGGAGACGTCATAGACTGCGTAACATCATTAAATGAATTCGGTGCGCATAATGACGTAGTCGGAGACCGGTGCACTTTCATCGAAGCTGAACCTTCCTTTGTCATTCCGTGGGTATATGCTACGGAATGAATTCGTTCTTTTATTAAATCTGAATTTTCCGAACATTAGGGCGACATGTCTGTATTTAGGTTGGCCAAAATCTATATTAATCTATACAAATAGTTGTTATTGCTCGGAAAGAACAATTTTAGTATATTGACTAGATTATTATGGAATATTGTAGTATTAGATACCAATTTATTTTAGGTAATGTTTTTACAAAATAGAGCAGATTTTCCGACACATCAAATCTAATATTTGGAAACTACACGCCTTTAGGGCTTACCCCCTATGTGTGGAATCTCTGGTGAACATACAATGTACGAATTTCTGTGTAAACACCGATTTAACATACAACCAACACTATGCACTTTAAATACAAGTACATACATACGAGTTTGTAGGAATCTGGAATACTTGTTGAATCACTTCTAACAGCAGCACTTAGATAAACAAAAAACTTATGCTTCCAGTACAACGAACAACTATCGAATGGGACAATGGGCAGATATTAAAAAGAACAATATGTTCTGATACTGATTTGATAAGAGTGCATGCTGCGCTACAGGAGGGTGTCAAAGTCGTTGATATGCTAGTAACAAATCTTAAGCACACATCGTAAACTTAAAGAATACTTACATAAATGTTATAAAAAAAAACTATGAACTTACAAAGAAAAAATTGTAGTTTATTAACGAAATATCCGGGTCTCCTGACAATGTCCGTTCAGAAAACAACAACAGCAATATTAGTACCTCAAGAAGAATGCGTACCTCAAGAACAAGTAAGAAGTATAGTCGGACTCCCAATGAAATAAGTCCCATGAAAAATTAAATAACTTCCAAACACAAAATGAAAGAAGTCCCAATTTTTTGGGACTTATTTCAAAATGTAAAAATAAATCCCAATAAAAATGAATTTACTCCCAATGAAATAAGTCCCAACAAAAATGAATTAACTCCCAATCTTTTTTGTTTCCTTTTACAGAACGCTTTTTATTCCACAATTATATGTAAGTATATACATAATAGTAATAATAATTTAATTTAAGGTATAACATGACTATGTAGGTAATATAAATCCGAAGATATTAAAGAAATATGATGACATTTCATCATCAAAAATACAATCTGTACTATGCAAAGCCGGAGTTCTGTATACCATGGAGGAAAAAATCCTTCCGCCCGGCCGTAGGGAGAATTCCGGCTTCGCATTGTACAAATGTCTTGCATTGCCGGCCTACGGCCTGGCGGAAGGATTTTCTCCTCCATACCGGCTTCGCATAGTACAGATTCCTTGTATTGCCGGCCTACGGCCGGGCGGAAAGTTTTTCTCATCCGTGGTATACAGAACACCGGCTTCGCATAGTACAGATTCCCTGTATTTGCAATTACTTGCTTTAAGACAGTTTTAAGAACCGTTACAAAACCATCAAAATTTACTAAAATGCAATTTTAAGAGAAATGAAATAACTCCAAACGATAAAATAATGTTTGCAATTAAAATGAAATAAGTCCCAACTGCGATGAAATAAGTGCCAATGATAACTCCCGAATTAAATAACTCCCAACAAAAAAACTGTTGGGACTTATTTCATTTGGTAGTTATTTCATTATGAAATAACTCCCAACAAAAATTATGAAATAATTCCCAATGCATTGGGCGTTATTTCATAATGAAATAAGTCCCCAATTTGTATGGAAAAATTTTTAGGATTTATTTCATTTTTCCATTGGGTCTTATTTCATTTGGGAGTTATTGCACTGTTCCGATCTTCTATGGGATTTAATACAAATTACCGACCGTTATAAAATTAATTGTCATGATTTCTGTATATATGAAACTTATTTGTGTTTAATTACATTTGGATACTACCATTATTAAGAGATTTATTGTTGTTAAAGTGATTTTAGGAAGTGGACCTTGTATGGGAGCTATGACTAATTATAGACTGATCATCACAAAATTGGGCAAATTGATTTTTGCATATATGAAAAAGGCGTATGTTGAATATGATTTGGATACCAACATTTTTAAGAGACTTGTGCTCTTTAAAGTGATTTTCGGCAGCGGGCCTTATATGGGAGCTATGGTCAATTATTGACCGATCTGCACAAAATTTGTTAATTAGATTAGGCTTCATGTAAAACTTATTCCTGGAGAATATTACTTTACAAAAAACTGCGTTATCTCCTCATTGTAGTAAATTAAATCAATATCCAAACTTTGAAAATGCATCGGTATTAAACACTGAAAATAACTACTTACGGTGTTATATGTTAGAGATGTTACAGATAATTAATGTGCCTACAACTAAAAGGATTAACTACAAAGCAGACACTGAAAATGTAGCACAGATTTATAGACATATAGACACATATAGACCTTATTCATAAACGATTATTAAATTTAACAAACGTTTATTAACAGATTTGCATATAAAAATTTGCTTAATAAACGTTTGTTAAATTTAATAATCGTTTGTGAATAAGGGGGTTAGTATATAAAAAAATAACACAACTTACAAATATTGTATAATTAGTAATATTTTCTACGTATAAAGTGTTTTAATATTTTGTTATGTTAAAATTTTTTCATATACTTTTTCCTATTACAAATAATTTGAAATTTTTAAAGTTAAAATTTTTTTCTGAAGAAGATACACAAAAACAGCGAAATATTGAAAATAAAAATTTTAATGTTTTAAAAAAAGACCTTAAGCTTGAACAATTAAAAAAAAAGATCAAATAAACTATAATAATAACCAAATGAAAATAAATTACAATTAAAATTGTTAGCTCTTTTTTGTGTGAACAATTTGAGTATTAGAATAAATTCCATTAATTCCAATAATGGAAAAATGATTGAGTTTTGTTAATCTAATTTTTAAAATGTTACTTCTACATTTATATCACATTTATTATTATTTTTTTAATTATATTAATACTGTTTATTGTTCAATTCTCTTTTGAACCTGCCATTTCGTTTGCACGTGTATCTTAAATTTTCGAAGATTAACAACTTTGCGTAGATTAAGACGGAGAAAATAAAAGAAGAAAACAAATGGAAATAAGAAAATTGTCATTACATATGTATGTATGTATCCCTTTATTCTCTTTTCCCTTCTTACCCAAAAATACATACATACATACATTGAGAAGTCAGAATTGATTCTTTAAAACACTGGTGAGAAATTTTCATTGAAATTAGCTCTGCCAGCAACAATAAATACCAGTATTAAATTGAAAGTATCTATACATAAATAAATATTTAAAACAAATCACCATTTAATTTCCGTTTCATTGAATTTACAAACACATTCAACACTATTACAACTACAATTAGAGAATTTATTAAAATTATTCAACATCCACATGTCAATCGACAAGGACGTGTCAAAGCCATTATTATTACACCAACAAGAACATACAACCACAATTATGTTTTGTAATAGATCAATTTTCCATCCACAAGAAGCCACCCTCTGATTAAAGCATGAATAGAAAAAAAATACCACTAGCGTGACTTTTCTAAAGGAATGTTTGGTTAGAAGGAATTTTTATCATATTTTCCCAATTACCACCATGTCATTATCATCATCATCATCAACTTTAGCATCGTCATCTTAATCAAGCAATCAACACTTAACAAGCAATAATTCAATTTATTTTACACCATTTACAATATTATTCCTAATTCTAATGCAGTCACTTCAAAATTGGTAGTTTGCGATATTCTTTACATTACACAAATTGTTTTGCAGATCTATTCTAGTAGTTTTAAATTTTGAGAAGTTAGGAAATTCGAAAGATCTTAGTCTATACTTATCTATCTAAGTAATTTTAGAATAATATGGCAAATATCAGGAAAAATATATCTTAATCTGGATAAATTGTATCCACAGATTTGTATGCACTTGTGAACGAAAGGGCTCGAGAACAATTTGTACTAAAAAACATTCGTGCTTACAATTATCGATTTATTTTGGTTTTGTTTTTAACAATATGTTGTATAAAAATGTTTCATTAGGAAGAGTTTCCTACACTGTCTTTTATATACATATATTTTCCTCAATCACGCCTTAAGGGTTGAAACAATTTTATTAAATTTAAAACATAGATAGATCTTTACTTGGAAGCGCAGAAATTAACGAGTAAGAGTTTTAAATTCAGCTGTGCCAAATCGTATATCCCCTCCACAGTATTTGTGGCAAATTCTTTCAAGGTCCCGTTTAGCCCCTATCGTGTTTTAATCGTTTTTAAATGACGCACAATTTAGCTAATATGGGAGGCCCATCATAGGCCAATAAAATCATAAAATTCGTCATAAAATTCAGCACGTCAGCTTTAATACACGTGGGAATTATTTGTCTTGAATTTTAACTTAATAACGGCTTTAAAAACAATTTTATGCGCATGATTGTAAATCGAAAGTGAACTTGTGACTGATTATGCTTATGCTTGTCGAATTTCAACTGGATAGTCATTTTTACAAAAGATTTATGTTCATTTAAGTAATTTTCGGAAGTGGTCTTTGTAAGGGGCTATGGTCAAAATTATGGACTGATGAAAACTAAATATTGTTTTGAGATTTCACTTTACACGAAACTTATTATTGCAGAATTTTGTTTAGATACGGCTTTTCTAGACATTTATGTACCATTTCGGGAAGATATTTGTATGGGGGCTATGAGAAATCGTGGACCGATTCCTACCATTTTCAACAGGACGTGTCCTGCTATAATAAAAAAAATCATGATATATAGTGATATACATATTTGAAGAAAATTGCAAAAAATATCTGAAAAATATCGAGATAGTCTTTGATCGAGGTAAAACTTTGATCTATAACTCGGACCCTACTGGACCGATTTTGCCCATTTGCAATACCAAACATTTTGGTAAAACTTTCATTGTTCTATGTCTTTTTGTCAAAGCTCTATATAATACACTTTGTTTGATCAGCGCCATCTGTTGATGAATTTGTTCGTAACAATATTAATACACTTACTTTTTTTGATGAAATTTTCAGAGGTTGTTTCGGATTTTTGCTCATATCTCCGTTATTTATGGACGGATTTTACTTCTCGAAAGTATGTCTGACGGAATTATTGAAGATTTGGATCCCGAATATATCTGGGGACTTCAGAAAATTGATTTCAACAGTCAAACAGAGAGACAGACGGACATGGCTTAATAGACTCCGCTATCTATAAGGATCCAGAATATATATACTTTATAGGGTCGGAACATTATATTTTGGAAATTGCAAACGGAATGACAAACTTATACATATGGTGAATTTCACGTCAAGTGACCCAATTTTAAAAATCGATGTCATCCGATTTAGATGAAATTTGCACCAAGGTTAGAACTATTAAATAGAGTAGGAGTTAGAGGGGGTCAAAGTTGGACATTTTAGTCCATATTGGTCATACAGAGTTTTTTTAAAATGAGTGTAACTTTTCACTTATTGGTCCTAGCAAAAATTGTCCAAAGGACTTTAGATATTTCTTCAATCATTCCAAAAATATTTTTTTTTAATTTTTTTTAAATTTGGGCCCTTTTTTCTCAAAAGAAAGCTTATAGAAATTACTTTAAGGCCTTTATAATCGCTTAATGGGATGCGAGTGGGATATCTATTAAAAAAAATTTTTAACTCAAGAATAGGATTTTTCAATATTTGGCACATGTATCATTTTCATTTTCCCCCATTTTTTTATTTTTTTTTTTTAAATGGAGTTTTTTTATTTTTCTTTAAAAGAATCTTTAGACCATTTCCTTTAAGAGCTTTGTGGTAACTTTATGGGATGCGAGTGGGGTATCTATAAAAAAAATTTCCAACTCAAAGAAGAAAGTGTTTAAATTTTTACCACATGCACTATTTTCATTTTTTTTTCTATTTATTACTTATAATACTAAATAAGAATAATAATAATAAATAATTTAATAAAATTATTGATATTTCTTTTATTTCGGCTCGAGTTCATTAAATTTCATTTTTCATTAAATTATTTTTACTGAAGGTAGGAATTGTTACATGAAAATTATTATTAAACATTTTTATTGATAATTTTTCTTGGATTAGGATTCGAACCTTTGGAAATCTTCTTCAGGAGTTATTTTAATATTATAATAAATTTTCTAATATAAAAACATTTCCAAAGAAAATCCAAATATTGAGTTAATTATATATAAAAATAAAAAAATCTTTTATAAAAAACAGAAAAGTGACCTCATGCTTAAAAATTATTTAATAAAAATCATTAAAAAGGTCGAAGAAAATAGAATAAAATTATTTAAAAAAAAAATTAAAATTAAAAAAAATATTTTTGGAATGATTGAAGAAATAGCTATCTAAAGTCCTTTGGACAATTTTTGCTAGGACCAACAGGTGAAAAGTTACACTCATTTTAAAAACACCTTGTATGACCGATATGGACCAAAATGTCCAACTTTGACCCCCTCTAACTCCGGCAGTTCTTGACTGATAGAGCTAAAAATTTGCCTCTGGCCTACTATTTAACAGTACTAACCTTGGTGGAAATGTCATCCAAATCGGAAGACATCGATTTTTATGTATATACTCTTCTCATGAAGGTGAAGGGTATAAAAATGGCATATTCATATACTAACAAATTGTTATTATTAACTGAAATTAATAATTGATTTAAAATTAAAATTTTTTACTCACTTTTCAAAATTCTATTTCTATTTGTTTAATTTTTATAAGTATGTACAAGATATTAATAAAGATGAGAAAATTCATTCTAACCTAATTAAAATTTTTGAATCAATTAAATATAGAATAAGACATTCGACTAAAATTGTTTAAAAATGAGAATAGACACGAAACTATAAATAAATAAATATTGTTTAATTATATAAATAAATAGTTATTGTTTAAATAAATAAATAAATAATTAATTAAACAACTAAATAAATAAATAAATAAATAGTTAAACAGCTAAACAAATAAATAAATAACTAAGTAAATAAACAACTAAACAAATCATAAATAAATAATACATAAAAACATAAGTATGTATATATGCATATGTGCATACACCCAATAAGCATTTTGGCTGGAATTCAAGTGGAATTACATTTTAAATCCAGTCACAATTTCCAATTTCTAGTGTTGAATTACAGTTGAAACACAGTTGAATTCAATAGCGAATTGTGCTAATAAGTTGTGTTAATAAATAGTGTTAAATTGTTGTTAAATTAAGTGTGTTTGATACTTTCGAGAAAATTTGTTACGAAAGCGTGGCTGAAGATCATGACTGACAACGTTGCTGAGAGCTTTTCCTGGCGAAGAAGAACTGTAGATAAGAAGTGGAATAGGGCCTTCACTGTCACCACTGCCATTCGTCGTAAGTGAAATACGTTTAAAAGGTTTCTAGTTATATTTTTATATTCATATTTGAATTCTATTGCAAAAACTTTTGCTGAAAATGGATGCAAGGAAGAGACTATTGTGTTTGCCTCTAAGTCATATTTCCAGTACGAAAAATAAACTAAAATAATGATTTTTTAAATGAAACAACAATGAAGTTCCTATTTTTATATTTTAATTTCTATTAATAAAAAAATTTAATATTAAAAATGATTTTTAAATGTATCAATAACCTCTTCAGACCGTGGGTACACATATGTGTACCTTAACTTATTACAAGGTTTAAACACTAGCGGCATCGTATGATCACTAGCAACCATTTTATTACAAGCTTTAAGCTACTCGGCATAAAATACATATCAGTAGATGGTGCTGCTTAGAAGTTTTAGGCAATATTTTTGAATTTGAATTTAACAGTTTGAGAAAATTTCTACTAGGCCTTGGCAAAATTGTAAAAAAAATTAATAAAAATTTAGTTCTTCAGTAAGGTTAGTACTTTTTGAAGATTTCTATACTTAACATGTTGAGAAACGTGCAAAAAGTAAGTTTTTTTATTTTTAGTGGTTTTTTACAATGAAATACTATTTTCTTTTCTTGGTACACATATGTGTACCTCAGGTTTAAAAGTTAGTTTTACGAAAACATTGAATATTTGTTAGCTTGGATATGGATGAACAGCAGATTGCAGATATGCTCAATGATAGCGAATTCGATTTCTCGGAAGACGATGATCATGATGAGTACTTGCCTCCAGAAGTCATCCGAGGGCTCCAGTCATCTGAAGAGTGGGTGAGAGATGAAGAAGATTTGCAAAATGGAGCAGATGATGAAGATGAAGTTGCAAGTTCACACCGCGTTTTTTGGAGAACAAAAGAAATGGCTAAATCTGGACCAGATATAAAGGATGATATCCTAACTTCTGAGGGTAGCACTGACAGAAACATCCTTTACTCTTTTTTTATTTGGGGCTAGACTTTTGGAAATTAGTGGCAGAACAAAGTAACATATATTCGGCATAAAAGCGGGAGCTAAAATCAATTAACACCAATACAATTGAAATGATACGTTTTGCTGGTGTGCAGCTGATGATGGGCACCCTCAAATATCCTCAAGCGAAACTTTATTGGAGTCGAGACCTCTGTGTACCAATTGTTAGAGAAGCAATCAATCGCAACAGGTTCTTTGAGAATATAAATTTTCTCCACTTTTCAGATAGCAATCTATCCAATGGCAATGATAAACTTTGGAAAATAAAGCCAAATGATACCTTTTTCAGGACGTTGTGAGTATCGCAAATATATGCCATCTAAACCTAATCCACTTGGACTAAAAAACTTTGTCTTGGCTGCTCGGGACGGGTTGGTACTAGACTTTGAGATATATGTTGGGAAGGATACATTACCTCAAGACGTTATGAAAAATCTTGAATTAGGAGCAGGAATTGTGGATAAGCTTTGTCGTACAATCACCGACAGCTGTGTTTTGTATACAAACAGATTTTTTACCAGCCTAAAGCTGGCTGATCATTTAAATGAAAAAAGTGGAATTTTTCTGACTGGGACTGTAATGGGAAATAGGATTGGACCAGTGGCACAAAAACTAAAACCCGACAAGCAGTTAAAAAGGGGAGAATGGGACGAGAAAGTTAGAAGTGATGATAAAGTCTGTATCATTAAATGGATGGACAGGAAATCAGTTACGATGCTATCTACGCGTTCGGAAAGCGCTTCTGCAGATAGTTGCCAACGTTGGTGCAATAAAGAAATGAAACAAATTTAAGTAACACGGCCAGCTGCTGTAAATAACTATAACTCCTGCGTGGGTTGCATAGATTTATGCGATAGATTGATAGCTTACTATCGCTGTTCAATGTGGACGAAAAAATGGCCCGTGAGAGCTTTCTGCCATTTCTTGGACCTAGTTGTCGTTAATTGCTGTGTCATGTACACGCGTTGCTGTGTACAATAAAATGTCCAACGAAAGGATAAATTAAGTTTGCTGCAATACAGGCTGAATATGGCCAAAGCGATGATGAAGTATGATGGAGGCAGAGTTAAGCCCAATGTATTACCTCGTGGCACTATATCTCGTCCCAACACCAGCGCATTTGCAGGATCCAGCTTAGATGCCATAGATGAAAGTCAAGATTGTCTAAGCGAACCTCCCTCGAAGAAGAACAGTGCGGTTGTGCCACACCCACTGCCAGAAATAAGGCTTGACAATGTTGGTCACCTACCGCGCTTTGTAGAGAGCAAGCCTGCGTCAAAATGTCGCCACCTAACTTGGTCTTCACGCTGACGTACTATATGTATAAAATGCAATGTATATTTATGTATTGTAAAAAATAACTGCTTTGAGCACTACCATAGCGTTAAGTCTATTGTTACCCACTAACTACTCATTTAAACCTGAAGTACACATATGTGCACCTCCTTTTTCTAACACTTTAAATAAAAAATTTAAAAAAATAATAAAAACAAATATTTTATTTACACCTCATAAGATAAAAAAAAACAGTTGAAAACCCTTTTACTCAATCGGTTCACGTTCAGGTCTTAAGAGGATAAAAAAACATATCCAAAACAAAGTAAATGTTTAAAACGCTTACTAATTTCATTAAAAATACGTGTTTTGTAAGCATTTTCAAAACGTGTAATTAAATTACTTGAAAAACATTTTTTGCAATAGTTTTTTTAACGCTTGGGTGCTTTTCGATTTGATGTCTTTTGTAAATGTCACAGCAGCGTTTTATAAGTGCTTTGCTTACATTTGAACGCTTACAGAACGCTTATTTTTATATGTAAATGCTGGCTGGGAATGAACACAAATATTTATTGCTCCGGATTTAATGTGTTTGTGCATAATATTCCAATAGACCAAAACCCTTTAGAAAAATAATATAATAAAGCTTGCGAGCAGAAGCCTTAAGCTTAAAAAAAACCTGAGAAACTATAGAAAAACACTTTTAAATTATTGTAGAATAATCAAAAAGGAAAGTACTGAAATAATTATTTAATAAGCTTATATTCTCAATTTTAAAAAAAAAGCTTCTCCAAATAATATTTTATTAAACTAAATAAAAATAAGCTTATACCTACAATTGTAGAATAAGCTTATTCCAATAATTGTAGAATTAGCTTATGCCTACAATTGTAGAATAAGCTTATTTCAACAATTGTAGAATTTGGTTATGCTTGCAAATAAGAAAACTCGGAGCTTTGGCTACCAACGACAAGTCTTTCTCTTTAAAAAAATAAATAAAAAAAACCTTTAAAAAGTTGTGGGAAAAAATATAGTATGGGTTATATGGGCAGTAAGTGGGGGCGTTAATTGAGCTAACCAAAAACTCTGTGCCAAATTGCAAAAACTTTGGGCCAAAAATAAATTTTCGTTTCTATGGGCGGTGGGTAGTGGGCGTGGCCAATTTTGATGAAACATTATATTTTTCTTATTTGAGCTAACCAAAGGCTCTGTGCCAAATTTCAAAAACTTTGGACCAAAAATAAATTTTCGGTTCTATGGGCGGTGGGTAGAGGGCGTGGCCAATTTTGATGAAACTTTATATTTTTCTTAATTAAGCCAACCAAAGGCTCTGTGCCAAATTTCAACATTATACGAGCAATCCTTATATTTTTTGCCAAACATTGTATGAACAAATACCACTGTACACCGTAATGTATGAATCTGTAAAGCCTCAGTTAGCCGACTGTAACGCAATGTAGTGTAATGACGTAAAAATGTAAGGAAATTGGATCAGAGAATTTATTTATATTTACTTGATGAAAACAAAAGATTTATTAGCTACTTTGGATGTAACGATTTTTTGACAGAAATTTGTATCAAAACTTATATCGTTATAACTTGGTAAATATTGCCTCTTCTGTGATGACCTCTACTTTGGCATCAAAATCAATTTCGTCATTTTAAAGTGCTGTAAAGCACCAACATTACATTCTGGCAATGCTTAAACATTTTACAATAAAATATGAGCATTCTATTAATTATATTAAAAACTTGTAGCACCTTCAAAATTACATAATCTATATTTTGTTTTATTTTTTTTAGCATAAACTTAAAAAAACAATTTCCCCTAATTAATTATTTTCTAATCAGACCCGATGAGGTACAGAGCACAACAAATCTTTATTTATTGACAAAAGTTTTTTCTCTCTGTAGAAGTCAATCATTAACGTCAAGTTAATAGACACAATCTCGATTTTTTTAGCGCATTAACAAGTCCAAAGTATGTGAAAATAGCAAGATTTTTAAATTTGTTTAGATCCTTAGCTCAATGCGAGGATAGTATATAATATTATATTAGATATTATATATTATTATATACACGTTATTTGACTTTCAAATTCCACTAGTAAATGTTCCATTTAATATTTTAGACTTTTATTTATTTATTTTTTTATATAATTTTTGTTTTATTTTTTTTTCACAAATAGTGGTACTATTAAATAAATGATTTTTGTTGTTGTTTTACTTTAGCATACAGTGTGTATTAAATGTTTGTAATTTTTGTAATTCTTTAAATTTTCTAAATAATTCTCAGGATGTAATTATGGGATTTTACAATATTGTATGTGGTCGTAGTTAATGAATTTTGCATATAGTAGTTAAATTATATAAGTATGAATATACATATGTTCTCCACTTCTAAAAAACAATGAAATATCTAAAGTTTTTAAAAACGAATGAGTTTTTTTTTCAAAACTAAACATCTTTACAAGAATGATTTTATTGAATTTATGACTGGAAGGATTGTACAAAGTATGAATATGAAATAAAATTTTTGTAAAAGTGATCAGTAGTAGAAATGACGGGAATGAAATAAATAGTTTTTTTTAGTTTATAATTTAGTTTTTTACGAGTTTGTTTATTATTATTAGAGTTTTATTATAAAGGAATTGTTTATGGTTTTATTAGTTGTTAAATTATTTAAATTAAATATATTGAGTTATATAGCGCTCTAAATGACGATTCCCTTTTTTGTTTGAATATACGATTTCTTAATTTTTTATTTTTTTAATTTAATGTTTATATATTTTTAATTTTATAATAGTGGAGTTTCTGTTTTATATTTGCTGGTTTTTAATATTTATTTTATGTTTCTCTTTTTTAATAAATCTCTTACAATGATTTTAATTTGTAGATTTGTGTGTTGTATGTGAGATTTTTTTG
Organism: Bellardia pandia; assembly: GCA_916048285.2. Classification (NCBI taxonomy): domain Eukaryota; kingdom Metazoa; phylum Arthropoda; class Insecta; order Diptera; family Calliphoridae; genus Bellardia; species Bellardia pandia. Next base: position 27,187,159 of record OU696533.1, on the reverse strand, counting down.
TAATAAATACTTCTGCATTTCATTTGCAGTGTTCATGTTCTGTTTGCTGTTTTATAGGGCGCTCCAGCGCTTCAATCATTTTACATTTCTATTATTGTTTATTCTTTAAGCTGTATATTTTTGTTGTATATATTTAAATATTCGAATTTTAAGCTTCACTTTCGCCAGGCGCTGCATTTTCAGCCTCCTCGTTGATGGGTACAATTAGATTTTCCTTTGACATGAGATTGTATTTTGTTACAAAATGTGTAAACCGATGACAGAGATAAGTCTCAGTTTCGAATTCATCAAATATACGCCGGTGATGAAAATAAGCATGCGAAAAAATTCTATAAACTCGACGACATACTGAACCCAGTTTAGTAACGGAAGATTCCTTTATTGAAACTCTGAAAGGAAAAAGACATACATTTAAAATATTTAGTTTAATAAAGTTTTATTGCAACCTATTATAGAAGATGCGGAATATGCACAGGTGCAATTAATTATGGGTCGTAACAATATATTTACTAAAAAAAACACCTACCGGCTTGGAAAATATTTATTGCTATTGAGTAGACAAGCAGCGCCGTCTAATGTATGACGAGTGTAATCAATGGCAGGACATTCTTTTGGTGTTTTATGAGCTGCACATAAAAATATCCATTGATCGGTGGCAGTCATTTGGGTGCAAGTAGAAGGTGAACATTGTTTTTGCAAACGCACTGCAAGACCATTTAATTCCATACAAAATTGCCTAAACAATGAAATAAAAGATTGACAAACACAGAATAGAAGGCAAAGCATTCATTAAACATGAAGGAGGGGAGCAGAGAAAGTTTTATACCCACCTCAAATGCTCATATTTCCAAACCCCCTCGTCTTGAGCCTCTGGCATAGTTAATATGAGTTCGACATTTGATGGATCCCTTTTAATCAATTGTTGTATATACTGTTGTACAGCTAATGTGCTGTCCATTTCCTCCAAGGGTTCATCGGGCCAACGACAGAAGTCCTATGTACCAAAAAAAATATTAATTCAATAAAAATATAATTGTATTCTTCCCCAATTAGCACAATTTTTTTTAATTCCAATGTTGGAATTCCAGTGTGAATCCAAGCTTGATTACATTTAAAATCCATCCTCTTTCCAGTCTTGAATTAAACGGTAAACAGGTACGGCTCGACTTGAATCATACTGTTATTCAAGGCTGGAATTACACTGTAATTGTTCGACTGTAATTCAATTGGGTCCCTATTTGCCTCATACATACGTAATTTGACAAAAAAAAAACATATTTGATTTTAAAATTTCATATTCAATTTTACCTTCGCCTTAGTTCCTGGTCTATTTCTACGTACAATTGTAGTACCATCAGCCATCTTCATGTTTTCTTTCAACTTCTTTTCTACTACTCTGCCACACTGAAAAGTAATGCGAGCAGTTTTTACTAAGTTAATATTCTCTCTCTATCCACGTAAATTTTAACAAAGCTATTATCTACAGATGAATATGAAAAAAAATAATTAAAGAAATTTATGACGAACACCTTAGGTTTTAATAAAATTTTTAAATATTTTATTAACGAAGAAAAACCTTTCTTATATGCAGTTTTTCTCGTTTTCTCTTTTTCACTTTTCTTTCGTATAAATGAAAAAATTGACAATTATGTGTATTTGTACTCTGAGATGCCATATGTATGGTCAATAAGTAGAGGAATACGACAATATAAAAGGTTGTTTTCTTAACTAATTTTATAATGCAACACTGTGATAAATCTTGATTAATATAATGGCTATTTTGCCGTTTTAGTTATGATTTTCTTTAATTTTTGTTTACCCCTTGCAAATCTTACAAAAGGAAAAGAAACGAGTACATACTATATAATAGTACACTATATAGAATAGTGAAATTTGTTTTGCATTCTTAATACTAATTTTAAGCTAATGTAGCTATAAAAGCATTCGAAACAAGGAGCAATGTTTGAACTCAAATACCAAAGAAGAAATAGTAAGAGTCTTATCAATAAGACTGGGAACGTGTAATCACAGACTTAATAACTTTAATTTGAATATAACTACTTAATAATGTAAAGTTCAAAAGCCGAGTTTTTCGTAAATTATAACAATTTGACATATGTTTTATTTAAAATATATAACTTTGACTGTCAAACTCGATTTACCAAAAAACTTGAGAAAATCATGTTTTTCTCTACAGAAAAATTGTATGAAAAATAAGTTCAATTAAAGCTGAAACGAATTGCTTAATTTATTAGCCAATTTAGCGTTTTTAGATTCTTGGAAGTTAACACCTCTTAATTTCCGAACACTTCCGTCATCAAGTCAAAGAAAGAAAACACAAGTTGTTGTTGGAAGAAAAACTTAAGACGAATTGCGTAGTGAAAAAGTATTGCAAAAATCCTAAATAATCCATTAAAAATATTAAAAAAAATTGTGATAAATATTTAATAAATTTTATAACATCTTGAAGTTAAAAAGCAACTCGAAAGTTTTAAGATGTCTTACGCCTATTTATTCAAATACATTATAATTGGTGATACAGGTATGTGAAAGTAAAAAAATGAATATTGAAATTATTAGCAATAAAAATTAAATCTATTCATTAATTATGAAATCTTATGATAATTATATAGCATATGTTAACTTCAAATTCTTTGGATGTGGAAGAATATTTATGGTCAAAATTAATTTTTATGAATACTTAAGTTTACTTTATGCATTTGTCATGGTTGAAAAATCAATAATTTTCATACTCGGCGTAAAGTTAGATATATGGATATATGGTGATTGTTGCTGGTCGTTTTTTTGTTGTTATTTTTTTTCATTATAAGTGTATGTATGTATATGTAGTTATTCAGTGTTGTTGTTGCTTCTAACAAAGATATTGTTACACGGGGGTTGTTGTGTTTGGCAAGTGTAGTTATTGTTTGTAGAAATCTGTATGTGTACTGTTTTTGTTTTGTTTTTCCTTTGTCTGCTATTTCATACAAATAGATTTATTACTACTGACTGTTGTTGTTGCTTTGGCAATTTAACTTTTTACTGTTTGGGGTTGAGTTGAATCAGCTAACCACCCTCTTGTTTTATTTTTTTCTACGAAATTGCCAGAGTGTTGGTAAATTTTCCTTATTAAAGTAACCTTAACTGGTTTAATGTTAAATTTTAGCAAGACATGTACATTGGGTGAAGTGGAGTTGAGTAAAAAATATTTTGTATGCATTGGGGTAATTTTTGTTTTCTTTATTTTCGTCTTTTTTTCTATCTAAACACAATTACATACTGTTATTTGTATATGGTGTTGGTGGGTGTTGTCAATTGCTGATTTTTCAATTCTGTTTGGGAAAATCAATCAGCTGTTTGTTTATTCACTGATAAGTTCATCATCCCCATAATTATTGATAAAGTTTTTGAGCTGTCTATGAATGAGAGATCTTATTTAATAAGAAACAGATGGAAACAGATTACTATAGTTGGGACATAGTAATCTAACTTTCAAAATACTTTGTCCAAGCCTTGTTTTGATTAAATTTCCCCAAATGCTTGGCTATTAAATGAATAATAACGATATTAGTCAACATAAAATAATGTGAAGCTTTATCAAAACTAGATGTTGGTTAAGTGTATCTAGTACATACATAGTTGCACAATTAATAATAAATTAGTAAGTTTTGCAAAAAGAATATCAAGTTTATTCTCTCTTAAAATTTTATTATTCTTATGCACATCTAGTATATGTATAATGTTGATTATTGTTTTTCTATAATTTCTTTTAAGGTGTTGGTAAATCATGTCTCTTACTTCAATTTACCGATAAACGTTTCCAACCTGTGCATGATTTAACAATTGGTGTAGAATTCGGTGCCCGCATGATAACCATTGATGGCAAACAAATCAAATTACAAATATGGGATACCGCTGGACAAGAGGCATTCAGATCGATAACACGATCATATTATCGTGGTGCAGCTGGAGCTTTGTTGGTATATGACATTACAAGACGTGAAACGTTTAACCATTTGACAACATGGTTAGAGGATGCCCGACAACATTCAAATTCCAATATGGTTATAATGTTGATAGGAAATAAAAGGTATGTAGGTATACAGAAATATTATTATTGTATTATTACAAATTGTTGAATTTCTCATGTTGTTATCTAGCGATTTAGAGTCAAGGCGTGAAGTTAAAAAAGAGGAGGGTGAAGCATTCGCCCGTGAACATGGTTTAGTATTTATGGAAACATCAGCACGCACTGCTGCCAATGTTGAGGAAGCTTTTATTAATACGGCCAAGGAAATTTATGAAAAGATTCAAGAAGGTGTTTTCGATATCAATAATGAGGTAAGTTTAATAAGTACATATTTAAATTTTCTAAAAAAAATGTTCCATTGCAAAATGAAAAGGGAAAGATACATATGTATATGTAACTACTTCGCGTGTCTGTGCTTGACAAATATTTAGCCTATATGTTTGTACAATTTTGTCATACCGATGCAATCACTCATCAGTTCTGGGGGATTATTGTGTATTTCGTTTTGAAAAGAAAATCGTACTAATTTGTATACTTTTTACATTGTATTTTGAAAGCTTTTGCTTTCGAATCGAAATATGTACATAATAACCTCTCCTGAATTATGCATTAGAAAACAACTCACTAGGGTCCATCCTTGATAGCTCCCCAAAGCATGAAAGAAAAACGACTCAAAAGTAAGGAATAGATGCTTATTTTCTTCATAACAAAATGTAAAATATAGAGAACCAATCCTGGTAGTAACATTATGCTAACCTAGTTTCTAAATAAATCATTCTTCAATCCCATTTTATAAAGATATAAAATGGGCAATTGAAACCACTTCAAAAACATATTATATACATATGTATGTAGGTATATTTTTTTTATAAAAATATTATGTTTTTGCTTCCATTTTAACATTTTATAGCAAAAAAAAAAAAAAAGTTAAAATATACGGATATAAAATTGTGAAAACAATTCATAACTTATCACAGCTGCGAATTTCTCATGCAAAATCCATATTAGGAAATAATTCTAACCCGCATAAATATTGAGATTTTCCGTACTATTTTTTTTTTGGGAAACGGAAAATTAAGTAAAGCTTACAAACTAAGTAAAATGCTTAAGTTTTTATTTAAAATATATATAAATAAATAAATTGCTTGAAAAAAGAAATTATAGAATATTAAAAAAAAGGTCGAATAAAAGAAATAAATAACACTGTCCAACACCATTTTTGGAACAGAATAGCGACCCTATAATTCTGAAAGGGTATGTTGAGTAGATCATTTTTGTAGAACAAACTTATGGTCCAGCACGTCTGAGTTTTTTTTTTACAGTGGGTCAAAGTTTTCATTTTTTGGTCGAAGGGAGCATTATACTATATGAATAAAATGTTGTAAGTTAATGTCTGAGAGAATTCTTATGGTCAGAGTTGTATTGTGGAATTGTATGAGGATTATTTTTGTGGAAGATCTTAACCCTCTAACTGGTCTCTTTATGGGTCAATTTGACCCTTTTTTCGATAAAATCAAAAAATATCCTTTAAAAAAGGACATTTAAGGATTAAAATATTCTACGAAAATGTTTGGCGGAAAATTTCAGTGGGGGTCGCCAAAGACACCATTGTTGTAAATAAAGCTCTTTACGATTTGTAAGCTGATTTGTAAGTCACAGCTGACTAGACGCGAGAACTCAGTGTTTGGCCCGGCCGAACTTGACGATGTTTTCACCTGCTTTGTATGTGTTGGCGTGTAATTTTGCCAATTAATAAAATAAAACGTATTTATTTATTTATTTAATTTTAATGTATTTATTGCAATGCTTTAGGCGAGACCATGCCCCTTTGTCCACTTACATAGTCAAGAATTTATTATTTCGTAAGAAAATCCTGTTGTGAAAATTTAATGACGATCGGTCCAGTAGTTAAGACTATATTACGATGTTTAATTCTCCTAAAAAGGGGCGTGGTCCCACTCACTTTTCTCCTGGTATGTATTCCTAATTATGCCAATACCATATGTACCAAATATCACCGACGTACGTCAAAAAATGCCCAAAATATGGCGGGTTAAATTTGTGGGTTATATGGGCGGTGCCACCCCCGTTTGTACAATCAAAACTTCATATAGCATATTATTCCTTCCAGACACACTATAATAACATGCTGTGAAAATTTCCTCAAAATCGGCTCATACGTTTTGGAGTCCATACGTTACATACATACATACATTTTTATATCACTTTTATATATAGATAAGATTTTTAAATGTATACAAATTTTAACATTTACTTAATATTGTTGCTAGTCAGTGCATTGGTGTTCTAAATATTAATATTTGTTGGTTTGAATTGTTTTATTATACTGTAACAGTATCTTACAAAGATAGTCGGTAAATTAAATTCAGCAGAGTTGCAAAATATAGTACATATACTAAGAGTGCATACAATTAGTAGTTAAAGAAGTTAAAGAGCAGGGGAAATACATGTTCATTCTCAACACTTTCCCTGAATGACAAATTTCCAAAATCCTATCTCTCATGCTCCTTTTACATTAAGTAAATTAGTATTACGAAACAAAATTAATATTCCAACTTAAACTAATTTTTACGTTAAAAACATTCTTATAAAAACAAAATTAAATTGAAATCCATATTAATTTTACTTAACCTAATTTCATGTGTTAGTAAAGACCAAATTTATTATTAAAATATGTTAGTTTTTGAGGTGTTACAGCCTTCGTGAAGACATCTGCAATCATTTCATTTGTGCATAGGTATTCCAAAACGACTTCCTTCATATCAATTTTCTGACGGATAAATTTGGCTTTAATGTCCACATGCTTCGTTCTTGGCGAGTAATTATTATTAAGCGCTACTTGAAGTGCGCCTTTGTTGTCACAATATATTAACATAATTTGGTTTCTTTCAGGACTCAGTTTGGCTTCTAGGCGCCTTAACCAAACTGACTCCTGAATGGCAGCTGTTAGCGACATAAACTCGGCTTCCGTCGACGATAATGCTACTGTCATTTGCTTCTTTGTTGACCACGAAATGGCGCCGGATGCCCCGTTGTAGATTGACTGTTGTCTATATCACCGTCCCAGTCCGCATCACAATAGCCTTTAATGTCATTTTCTTGCTGCTTTCTGTATACTATGCCTTTGTTCATTGAACCTTTTAAGTATATCATTATACGCTTTACTGCTTCCCAATGAGGCTTTCCTGGGTTAGTTCCAAATCGACTAAGTAAATTAACTGCATGAACAAATGTCTGGGCGTGTAATTTGTGCAGCAAACAGCAAGCAACCAATTGCCTGCATATAAGGAACTTTTATCATGTATTGTCTATCTTCTTCATTCTTAGGACACATACTGTCCTATAATTTCTAATTGTAGTTCATTGGCGTCGAACTTGGATTACATTCGCTCATTCCAAAACGTATCAACACATCTGATATATAACGGGATTGATCTATTTTGATGAAGTTTTTACTTCTGGTGATTTTTGTACCAAGTACTGACGACACCTCTCCCATATCTTTCATTTTGAACTTGTTGGCGAGCTTGATCTTTAACGATTCGATAGCTTTCTTACTATTCGAGAATATTAAAACTTCATCGACATATATAGCGACATACATCATTTGTCCACCTTCTACCTTGTGGTAAACACATTGGTCAACTTCACCTCTTACTAGACCCAACTTGAGCAATTCGTTGTTAATGGTTTTTTTCCAGACACGTCCCGACTGCTTGATACCATAAATCGATTTTTGCAGCTTACATACTTTTCGGGAACCATCGTCTAACATTTCTGGCTGTTGCATGTATACATTTTCCTTTAATGAGCCATTTAAATATGCACTGATTGCATCCATTTGGTGTACATGCATATAATATTTAACCGCCATCGCTAGTAGGTACCGGATTGAATCGTATCTTACAACTGGTGCAAAGGTTTCGTTGTAGTCGATTCCTTCGCGCTTGGAAAAACCCTTCGAAACCAGTCTGGCCTTCCAACGTATGGCATTGCCATTTTCGTCCCGTTTGGTTTTGAAGGCCCATTTTGATTTTATTGTTTTTTCTCCAGGCGGTAAGTCTGTCAGCAACCAAGTTTGATTTTTCATCAGTGATTCAAACTCTTCTTCCACGGCAGCTTTCCACTCGTTCGAACAGCTTGACGACATCGCATCCTCTACACTTATTGGATCACTGGAAAGATATTGCATAGCACAAAATTTTGCTATCCGATTGGAACGTCGGATACTAGCCTCCTTAGGCATATTTTGTGCCTCGTATGGATTTGGAAACCGTTCGTCCTCATCTACTGCAACTGGTGAAGGCAAGGGAGATGACCACGCAACTGAATCATTGTAATCACTTTTATCGGATTCTTCAACGATTTCTTCAGCATTCTCAACTTCTGGGGTTGATTCAAATTCACGACTTATGATTACGTTATTATCTTCTGGATTGAATAGTCTATACGCCTTGCTCTCAGTGCTGTATCCTACCATGATGCATTCTTTGGATTTGGTATCCAGCTTTCCCCTTTTCTTTGCTATATGTACCAGAGCAGGGCACCCAAAAACTTTTTTAATTGCTGACGCGGAAGGGTCGCCTTTACTTATGCGTGCTATACGGCGGTCATCTAGACTCGATGTTTTACGCTTTCGACCTCAAGTCTCAGCTTGATTTCGAAGATTTTTAATAAGTTTACGCGTTTTTTCGTTACAGTGCTTACCACGACCCACTATTTGAAAATAAAACATTATTTTATATAAAACTATTCACCCTTATTCCAGTTGTCGTCGTCGATATCGTCATCGTTGTTTAGTCGACATCACTTCGTATCAACATCGACTTCACATCGACACTAATTTGGTATTCTATAAACATCTTGCGACGATGACGACTGTTTATCGATTTTTGTAAACACATCTCTAATACTTGTCATTGTCAGTTGATTTATTTTGTTTTGGTATTTGATGCGAATAAAAATATTTTAAGTTTGATTAAAATTTTAATTTTTGTGGTATGTATGTATATTTCATTTGTTTCATGTTTTTGTGCAAAAATGTTTTTTATTTGCGAATCAAATTGTGAATCAAATTCGGATTCGAGTGATGAACAAAATAAAAGAAACCTAGTACTACAAAGAAAGCAAATCAGACAGGAGTCCGACATCTTCAATTTGCCAGATAAAAAGTGGGTGTTAACATTTAATTATTTCCTAATGTTTATTTTGTTATTTCTTCAAAAGGTTTAAAAATTACTTCAGACTTAATAAAGCAGCCTTTAAGTATGTGTTAGAAGAAATAGATCCTTATTTAAAAAGTGGAATTAGATCAACATTTGTTTAAAAAACAATAAAATTAGCAGACACATTAAGATTTTTAGCCCAGGGGTCGTACCAACTGAGTGTTGGGAACGACTTTGATTCATAAAAACTCTTGAATTTCATAAATTTCTAAAAACTATTAGAATTTGCAGCAATTGATACAATTTATTACTAAAACAAAATATTATTATAATAAAATTAATAACTGTTTCTTTATTTTTCAGGCCAACGGTATTAAAATTGGTCAACAGCATTCCCCCACAAATCCTTCACTGCCCGGTTCTGGTAATCAAGCTGGGTCGGCAAGTAGCGGTTGTTGTTAAAATTTGCTTGTTTTTTCATGCAACTTTAACTAAAAAAAAAAACAAATAAAACCGACATCAAACTAACAGTGAAAAATACTTATATTTTATTTTTTACACCATCTTTATACCATTTGATGAAAATGTTAAAAAAAACAAATTATAGAAAAAAACGAACTACTTCTGAAATTAAATTCTTCTCCTTTTTAATAATTAGACAACACATACAACAAAATACAAAAAATAGCAATTTCAAATTCTATTTATTGATAACCAAAAAAGAAAACAGTCAAAAAAAGTGAAATCTATAGCAAAAGAAAAGAAAACATTTATAAATTTCACTTAAAGCTACATAACAACACAATTATTACAATTAAAATATAATTATAAACTAAAAATAAATAAAAAATATTGTGCAAAAACTTTATAATATAAATATTTACAAATAAAACAACAAAACATTCTTATAAATAATAATTGGCTTTTTTGTATAAAAACTTAATTTTTACAAAACTTAAACTGAAATATTATCTTCAATATAATTCAATTTTGCTTCAAATAATTGAGATTAATTTATGATTTAGTTTATTTTCCTTTCACAATTTGTTGCTCCATGTTATTGTTTTATAAATATGTATATCTTTAAAGCGGTTAAGGATACTTGTTTTGTTTTTATTTTTAGTTTAATTGTCACCACTTTCTCTTTTAAATTTTATACTTTTTATGTTTTACATTAAATCAAAGAAGAAAACCAAACTACATATATTGTGTGTGTGTTTTATATATAAAATTATTTAAAAAAACTAAACTAAAGATAGTGAGCCTAAACTTATACACATTTAAAATATTAAATAAACAAAAGATTTTGAAAAAAAAAAACAAACAATTATGTATGTTAAAAATTATTTGTGAATACTTAAAAATGGGAGTTTTTAAATAAATTTGTTTAATTAGTGGTTTAATATGTATAGGTATAACAGGTTACATTATTATATTATTACACTATTTCCAAGGTGATCACAACGGGTATTTCAAAAAAACTGTAATTAAACATCTCTACATTTATGGGTGGTCACTTTGTAAATGAACTGAGTTGTGGAACATTTCAACTTTAGGAATTTTTATTTAGATATGGAAAATTACAGTATTGATTTAAGGCAAAACATGAGCATAATAATCATTGATTGAAACACAATTCGAAGTATTTAAATTTTTTGGTGAAATACCAATGATTTTCGGACATGGTGTGTATTTGTATGTGAATTGTATGTATGTATATTAGAATTATTCTTCAATATGTTATGAATTTAAAATTTCATAGTGTACTAATAAGAAACTAGAACCAAATCACTGGTTACCAGGGGGCTTATTCTGTATTGCGATGCGAAAGTCATAGCGATGCGCACATGAATTGCGATCCGAAAGGTATTTGGTACTCTGTAAGACTTTTGCATTCGCAATTCATTTCAGTATGTGGCAACACTGTTCCAAAGAAAATAAATAAACGTCAAATTTATTTGGTTTATATTGATCGTATAATTCAATCTTTTCAAAACTCCAGTCTAAGAAGATGTCTTGGACTTACGCCTTCTACTCCAGTACATATCATTTATGCCTTGGCATGTGAACTTCCACCCAAGTTTAGGGCGATACTGCTCACGGCAATGGAGCTTCTTAACATTTCAATTGTGAATCCGACACTTTTTCGATTGATATCTGAAAATAGGCATGTGGTCAATAGCTACTCTTTCCTATTTTCCAAGTTTGGACATATTTTGGATAATATTGGCACATGTACTAGGTCAAAGGTGTCTGAAAAAATTACTTTCCGAATTGATCATTCTTTTGACAAGAGGCATTGTCCCCATTTATCTGTTCTTCGTGCGTACTATGATGGATTGTTTCGGGATTTTTACAATTCTGGATATGTCATCATGGCTACGGATGTTTCCTTATCTGAGTCCTCGACGGGTTTTGCAGTATATCTTGCTTCTATTGATCGTTTCTTGATTTTCCGGTGCGACATGCGGCTGTCCTCCCTGGCAGCAGAACTGGTAGCGATACGTGAGGCTTTATTAGCGGCTGTTTTTTGATAAAACTAGACGTATTGTTATTTTCACTGATACCAGGAATGCTCTTTTATCGATTGCAAACAGTCGGTGGGAGAATTGTCTTGTCTCTGAGATTATTCGGATTGTGGATGACGCTACTTTTGATTCGATTCACTTTGTATGGGTTCCTAGTCATGTTGGGATTTCTTTTAACGAGAGAGCGGATGAGTTGGCTAGATGTGCGTTAGAGTATGGCGCACCGGTAAGGGTGGATTACACGATTGACGGGACAATAATACTGATTCACAATGAGTTGTTGAGAGAATGGAATTCTGACTACTATGAGATCTCTCAGAGTAAGGCGAATTTCTTTTTCTCAATAAATTCTAATATTCCGTTGAAACCTTGGTATCGAGGCTTCTCATTTGATCCTGGTGAAATTAAGACCATTAATCGCCTCCTGTCTGGTCATGCATGACAGAAAATTTTTGAATCTCACAACAAGAGCGTAAAAATACTAATATTTCACTCAGTTGTTAGTCAACATTCAACAAAGCAGGTCTATGCCGCATGTTTGTTCTTTTTTCAGCTTTTATTTATTTATTTCTCAGTACAAGAGCGTAGAAAAATACAAATATTTCATTCATTTGTATGACAGCATCAAGGCATATTGATCATGGTGAAATTAAATACCAGGTGACAGCATTGCTACAACAATTACAACAAGGCAAGAACAACAGGCATTTTTCTATATGAAAAACTTTCGTCACTGTCAAAAAGTTTTTTTTTATATAACTTTTTGACATGTTCAAATTCACCATGAATAATCAGCTGGCGCTACGCTATCACCTAGTATTTAAATTCACCTTGATATTGATAACAAGGTAGTGTTAAGATTACAACAAACACAATAAATAAACAAATTTTGACAATTAGAAACTTGTAAACATAAACGACGTTTGACATAAGAAAACTACCAAAAAAAAAATCAGCTGTGTCTTCAACACTACCTTGTATTCAATATGCCTTGGACAGCATTGAACAAAGTACGACTGTTGCGAATGTTTTTTTCTTTTTCAGCTAATCTTTGTTGTTGTTTTCACCCATACATATGTAATTACCAAATCCTCTCTTTTTGAGGACCACTGTCAAGGCATATTGATTGAACTATACAAGGTGAGTGCAGTAGCCCAGCTGACTGACTTTATTTACAATTTACTAATGTCAAAAGTAATACTTTTTCAAGTATTTTTGACAGTAGTACATTATTTTATTTTGTGTTGTATTTCTTGTCGATTTGCACTCACCTTGTATATTTGCACCATGTACAACAGAGTATAAATATATACTTGTAAAAATATAAAATTTTTTTGGAAATGGATATTAACAAATTCTAAAATACTCAGAATTTTTGTTCAACATTTTAAAATCTAAACTAAAATTTTAAAGATGACAACACTGACAATTCCCAGAATTAATGCACACTATCACAACAAATAATAAATACAAGCAACAACACACAAAATAAAATAGCAAAACAGTATGTATGTAAAATTTACATTGTAAATGCAATTATTATTTGTGTGCGCATTTAATCGACACCAGCAGCACAGAGTATAACAGAGGTGACAGAAGAGCAAAGATAGTGTAGGTTTTTTCTTGTCTCTTTCTTTGAGAACTGCCTTGTCGGTTTCTTTATGTTACTATTTTTCTTTATTTCTGACTCAAATAAAATTCAATTTTGGTGGAAAAGGTAAGTGCATGTATTTCTATTATTATTATTTTTGCAGATTATACAAAACACAACGTACTTAACCGTAAAATATACAAAGCACAGATTATAATTAATTATATTTAAAGGAATCACTGAAAATTAAATAATTTAACACAACACAAATTAATTGTTTGATTTATTTTGCCACAGATTTTGCTTTGACACAAAATTGTTTTGTTTATTTTGCTTTGTTCACAAATTTCGTCTTTTATATAGTGCTTTGCTTTTTCACATTACAAATTTACTAACAGAAAATATTTTCTTTCTCTTTTTAATATACCTACTGTGTCAGCTGATTGTAGCGATTTTGAACTGTCAAAGTTGTCCCCTCTGTTATACTCTGTGACCAGCAGCATCCCAATAACTTTTATAAAAATATTAAACAACAGAAAGCCATAGGAATTTTTTTGGTTTCTTTTCTTCGTGAGTTAGTTTACTAACAAAAGTGTGGAAATGTATCCTGCACTTTGGGTTTTGGTGGCCATAAAAATATTCATTATTTTTTGGCTGATTTATTACATTTTTGAGAGACGCAAGAAAAAAGAATCTGTCAATAATCTGGTCGTTATAGAACAGGGTAATAAAGAAGTGTAAAATTTTTAAAATTTATACAATACATAAAAGTTAAAATATGCACATGTATGTATATCGTTTCTTATACTAGGAATGGTTTCATCGTATGCTGGAGCACCAGTAACTCAAGTTCCGAAAGACTACAATGAATACAATCAGCAACAGTTGAATGCGGCATCGGCACCAGCAAAGTGAGTTGAATTGTTTTAATTTATTTATATATGTACATACATATGTATATCGTCATTGGTTCCATAAAAAGAAGACTAAATCGAAGTTCGAATTGTTTATTCTTTTAGGTGGTGTGATTGATTTCTTGTACATTAAACCTCACTTAAAAAATGGATTTACTTTAGATGAATCTCAATTCTTTCCTTAGTAGATAAAACTATCTCAAATATTTCAAAAATTTTAATCGAAGTTGCCTTCAAGTTAAATATACAATTTATTTGAAAATAAATTGTTACACTACATTTATTTTTGAATATTTATGTTATATGTCTTACATAGCTTTCCGTTGGAAAGCATAATGCAAAATCATACAAAAATATTCAAAAGGGACACTAGCAAAATGTAATGCATTTTCTGGCCTGCTAAAGCCGTCATCAGCATTCTTTGTGTCTAATAGTGTTTTATTTTCAAACTTTGTATATTTAACTTTTTTTAATTATAAATTAAATGAGAATTATTCCTCTTGCGAGTATTAATAAACAAATTTTTCAAAAATTTTAATCGAAGTTGCCTTCAAGTTAAATATACAATTTATTTGAAAATAAATTGTTACACTACATTTATTTTTTAATATTTATGTTATATGTCTTACATAGCTTTCCGTTGGAAAGCATAATGCAAAATCATACAAAAATATTCAAAAGGGACACTAGCAAAATGTAATGCATTTTCTGGCCTGCTAAAGCCGTCATCAGCATTCTTTGTGTCTAATAGTGTTTTATTTTCAAACTTTGTATATTTAACTTTTTTTAATTATAAATTAAATGAGAATTATTCCTCTTGCGAGTATTAATAAACAAATTTTTCAAAAATTTTAATCGAAGTTGCCTTCAAGTTAAATATACAATTTATTTGAAAATAAATTGTTACACTACATTTATTTTTGAATATTTATGTTATATGTCTTACATAGCTTTATTACTCGCAAGAGGAATAATTCTCATTTAATTTATAATTAAAAAAGTTAAATATACAAAGTTTGAAAATAAAACACTATTAGACACAAAGAATGCTGATGACGGCTTTAGCAGGCCAGAAAATGCATTACATTTTGCTAGTGTCCCTTTTGAATATTTTTGTATGATTTTGCATTATGCTTTCCAACGGAAAGCTATGTAAGACATATAACATAAATATTCAAAAATAAATGTAGTGTAACAATTTATTTTCAAATAAATTGTATATTTAACTTGAAGGCAACTTCGATTAAAATTTTTGAAAAATTTGTTTATTAATACTCGCAAGAGGAATAATTCTCATTTAACTATCTCAAATATAAATTCAAACCACTTAATATATATTAAAGCTACACATACATACATATTGCGTATTATACTAAAATCATTTTAGTTGATGCAGTTTGGGATAAAAACATTAACAATTCCCAAATTATTTAGCGATAATATTTTAGAATTTTTGATAATTTTTAGTTGGGCTCGAGTTCATTAAATTTAATTTTTATTAAATTATTATTTTTACTGAAGGTAGGAATTATTTTTACAACATGAAATCTTATTAAAATTTTTATAATATATATTAAAGCTACACATACATACATATTGCGTATTATACTAAAATCATTTTAGTTGATGCAGTTTGGGATAAAAACATTAACAATTCCCAAATTATTTAGCGATAATATTTTAGAATTTTTGATAATTTTTAGTTGGGCTCGAGTTCATTAAATTTAATTTTTATTAAATTATTATTTTTACTGAAGGTAGGAATTATTTTTACAACATGAAATCTTATTAAAATTTTTATTGATAATTTTTCTTGGCTGAGCTGGGGTCGAACCTGGGTTGAATTTACATGTTTCAAGAATCACCACATTCTTTCATTAGAATTCTTTGAGTTCCGTGTAAAACACTCTCACGTCCAAACTATACAACTTAACTAAACGAAATTTCCGGAAAATATTTCTTATTTTGCAGGTAACTTTGGTATTGAAAATCGGCAAAATCGGTTTATGCCAACCAGAGTTATGGACCAATATGTGAGACGACCTCCATAAAAATTTGATATTTTTTGTCCATTTTATTGCAATATTTTGAAATATATTGCAGATAATACCATAAAATTTTGTATACCTCATTTTTATGATAAAAGAAGAAAGTGTGCGGAAAATAGTAAGAATCGGTCCATGATTTCTCATAGCCTCCATACAAAAATCTTCCGAAATATTGCTCAATTATACATAAATGCCTATAAAATTGGAATATCAAGACAAAATTCAGCAAAAATAAGTTTTATGCAAAAAGAAATCGCAAAACGATTTTTTTTTTCAGTTCGGTCCATGTTTGACCATAAACCCCAAATAAAGTCCACTTCCAAAATTCACTTAAATACGTATAAAACAGATATAAATAATGTTAAACGTTTCACATATCATTTACATATGTACAAAAATCATTCCACAAAATTTTGTGAATTTCGGTCTATTTTTAACCATATGACCCATATAAAGCCCTCTTCCGAAAATCACTTTAATACTCATAAATCTCTTATAAATAACGATACCGATCCAAAATTTTACACGGACCATTTACATACATGCCTAAATCAGACTGCTGGATTTTGAGAATATCGGTCCACTTCCGAAATTCACGTTAATACATACTAATATAATTCTTAAATATACCATTATTATGTTGAAATTCGATGTGCAATGTCCTCATATGCATAAAAATCACTGTTCCAAAATTTAAGAAGATCGGATACTTTGTGATAGCTGCCATATAAGAACCATTTCCAAAAAACAAATAAACCCACAAAAATGACTAATAATTATCGATATCGAACCAACTTTTATATAGATCAGAAATTTTAATACAGAAATCATATTAGTATCGGTTATACGGCACTTAAGCTACTGGATTTTGTAGCTCTCAGTCAATAATAGCTCCTGAATTAAGTCCACTTCCGAGCATAACAACCAACCATACAACTCTTGTAAATAATGCTATTGAGATGAAATTCAACCAATATAATCCTAAAATACATAGAAATCACATTAGTGGATACTGGATTTAGAAGCCATCGGTCCATAATTGGTCCACTTCTTCTATGCCACCCATAAATCCTTTGTAAATAATGTTATTGAGATCAAATTTAAACAAAAAAGCCTCATCTTATATCTTAACCTTTTTTATACTCTGTTTCTTAAATTGTTTTTATTACCTTTAACTTTAACAGTATATTTGCAGGTGGAGGGTATTAAAGATTCGGCAAAGCCGAATATACTTTTCTACCTTGTTTTAAATTGTTTTCTTTTTCTTTATTTTTAGCATAAATCCATCAGTTGGAGTAGTAGATCTACACTCAAATATGATGCAAATAAAATAGGATGAAATGAATGAGAGAAATGAAAAGAATATAGCTCAAGTCAATTGTTTTTTATTTTTTGAGAATCGTAAATAAATGTATAAGCTGATTTTTTATATAACAAACGAATCTCTTTATGGAACACAGAAATTGCACCACATTGTGTATAAGAATACATTTTATATATAAAACCTATATATTTTGTATTAACTGTAAAAAAAAACTTTTTGGTAAATTTTATGTTTTTTAAAAAAGAATTTTATATAGATGTATACGCATAAATAATTTGTAATACATAATATAAAAATAAACAATTTTTACTAACTCTAAACGATGTTAATAAATGGAATGTATAAAACTGCTAACAAACATGTTGTTTTTTTCTATCATGCATAATTTATACTTTTTATTTTTAAAACGTTTGGTAATGATATACCGCTAAATTTTTACGGAATTATTGGCCCAATTCGAAATGGATAATTCCGTTGAATTCAAGAGGCATAACAAAACTGAAACAAATAAAACGAATTTTAGTTTTTTCTTATATTTTATTCGATTTTTTTTTTTGGTTTTTGTGCAAACTAAAAAAGTAAAATTAGCAATAAAATGTTTAAGTCCATAAAAAACTTCCATATACTCGTACATGTATAAATGTTTATTAAGGAAATTTTTTCAAAATTTGTATAATTCTACAAAAATGGAAAAAAATAAAAAAAAAAACAATAATTCCTTTTTATATCATGTACAAAGGATATCACAATAATGAAAGCTAATAAACTCGTACTATTAAGTTTAAGTTTTTTTTTTTTTTTTTGGAATACTTGGTTTGTAACAATGAAATATTATGGAATAAACGTTACTCTTTGTATGATTGCTTGTTGAAACGTTGTGGAGCGATTAAATAGTTTATAAAAAACAATAACTTTTAAGCAGTTGTATATTGTCTGATAAATTTACATATACCGCCCCATCATGAATAAAAATTCCGCAGGAGTTTTTTCCCTTTTCCCATTTTTCCTATTCAAATTCAATGTTAAAAAAATAAAAAGGGAAAAAACTCCCGCGTATTTTTTATTTATGATTGGGCTGATAATAATGTAATATATACGTAAATATGTAAGATAATCAGGCATGTGATGGAAATTGAAAACGAATCAGTTTTGGAAATACATTTTAATGCATTTATAATCTAATTTTTAAAATTTTTGTTTTAAGATTCTCTTTAGTAACCCAATTTCTTTATATTTTATGTAATAAAAGTTTTTCAATACAGTAATATTACGAAAAAATTGACTTCTAAAACTCATTCGTTTTCGATTTCCATCACATGCCTGAATATATTTTTTTTAATTTTGCAATTTTTTTTTTACTTGCTATGGCAACTTTCTGCTAATTCACTAACAAGTCTTTAAGTAATAAAGTTCCCTTTTATAAAGTCGTTGGTTGTTTTTAGTTGGTATGGAAAAATGTATGTTGGGAAAACTTGTTTACATTTGGTAGTTGGGATTGTAGGCTGCTTGTTTCTCATAAAGAGCATTACTTGATTGTCCCGCACCAGCACCGCTAACTGCTATATCATAGGATGGTGGGTTCATACTTGCTGCTGCCATTGGAGGGTATGTAGGTTGAACACTGAAATGGCAAAAGCATATATAACACTTAAAATACAATTTTATATTCAGTATATACATACCCAGCTTGAGGATAACCACCGGCCATAGGCATTGGCATCGGCATTTGCATATGTGTAGGAGCTCTACAAAGAAGAGGAAAAATTTAAAATTAAATAAATCAAGTTTCATTATCTTTTTTAAAACTAAGCATTTTGTATAAAGAATACTGGGTAGGAAAAGGGTTTAAAACATGAATATTCTTCATATATTTTATACATCGTTATTTTATTGACCAAATTTACTAAGCCTTCATTTTATGAATATTAAATGTTAGAATAAACTTGAAAAACCATTACAATTGTTTAGTTTTTTATTGTTGTTATACTGTTGTATGCAGATATTATGGTATGCAAAAGAGCTATACCCATTTTTTTCAAAATTTCATATTTATTTTAAAATAAGGCCAAAATTGTTGTTGTTGTTGTTGTAACAGCAGTAATTGCTGAGTTGACAGCCCTTGGCCGAGTGATCTCGGGTCATTCCGGTGCGTAGAACCGGCTGTCGTGGGAATGGGCCAAAATTGTATTAATTAATAGTTTATCTATTTAATTTGTACCATAAAACTAGAATAATAATTTTTTTAAGAAAATATGGGATGGTTAATTTTGATATTTATTACAATATCAACTACCGAAATCAAAAATGTTTGTGATTCGTTACATTTTGAAACCGACTGACAAATTTAAAAAATATTTAAAACAAACGGATTTAAAAAGTTTTTGTACATCCCGGAAAATTTGTAACTTTGCACGTTTGCACACTAATGGTGTTTTCTTTTCTGAAATAAAATGTAACACCTTTATTATGTACATTTTCATAATGTTTACCCCACATTTTAAAGATATCGCATTTTTAATGGTCAGAATAGAACATAAAATTACAACAGTGTAACACTTTTTTTTCATATACAGCTGTTTTTCTTTTTTGTCAAAAAAGAAGAATCAGATAGCTCCCTGCTAAGATCGCTTGAAATAAGACAATGAATATCTCTCTAAAAGACCAATGGCACCTTCCCGACTTATACGCAAATTGTTCTTAAACTATAAAAATTATATATATAAACATACGTTACATATATGTATAAGAAGTACGAGATATTGTCCTATGAAATTTGACATACATATGTATGTACATCAACTTCAGAGTATTTATTAATTACGTTCTTTAAAAGCCTTTTACTCGCTGTTGTGGATTTCTTTTCATAATCATATAAAATATTTCATCATCATCAGATGATGAAGATGAATTCTACAAGTCATCCAAAATTTTTTCAGCACAAAAAAGTAGTAATATTTTTCATTTTGTTTATTTTTTTTTTGTTTCTTAACACAAATACACATTCATAAACAAAACAAATGTCAGCTGTTTTATCGTGCGATTCTCCCCCTCTAATAATACAGAGTGTGAAAGGTGCAACCTTTTTTATATTTATAGTGTGACATTTATAGAAAAGAACACATTACATTTTAGCAGTGTTGACATTTTTTCAGAAAAGAACACAAAAAAAATTAAAAAAGGTGCGAAATGGGAAAAACGTGTAACATTTTTGCCAGAAAAGAAAACGCCATAAGCTAACGATACATACATATATGTACATACTTCATAATTCTTAAATTCATTCAACCTTTGAATGATTCAATTTTGTCACTTCAAATCGCATATACATACTTAAATACAACTGTTTTTCCAATTTGCTTTTGTTTTGTTGGTTTTAATAATTTACAAAATAAATGGAAAAATATGTTCACAAACTGAACTAGAAGTAAAACTAGACTTGAATTACAAACAAATGGAAGGGTACAATAATGAATTATTCTATAAAGAATATATTGTTTAATACGCTTGAAGCACTAGTAATTAACAATGATTGTCAAATGCCAAAATGTCATTAGGCCCTACGAATTATTGGTAAAAACTAGGGCTACGATTTCCATGGAAATGCATGTTTTTTGTCGATAGTCTATGACCGATGTCGACCAATTATCTTTCAGAATCAAGAAATTTGCGTTAAAATGGCATCGATTTGTTTTTGCATATTTTGGTTTAAAATGCATATTTTAAATTTATTAATACATATTTTTGCATATTTTGGAATTTTTGAGTGATTTTTAAAAAAATTTCCAAATAAACAAAAAAATCAATAGTGCTCTGCCGGTGTTCTGTATACCATTGAGGAGAAAAGCCTTCCGCCCGGCCATAGGCCGGCAATACAAGACATTTGTGCAATACGAAGCCGGTATTCTGTATACCATAGAGGAGAAAATTCTTTTTTATGCGCCCATGTTCTGAAAAAACGCAAAACGCTTAAAATTGGCGTTTTCAATATAAATTTGTATTTGAAAACGCCAATTTTAAGCGTTTTGCGTTTTTCAGAATATGGGCGATGGTTTTATGTCTCCTTTTTGAAAAAAAATTTATGGCGTTAAGTTGCATTCCATTGAGACTTAATGACATATGCCCTTATGGCTCAATGGAATAAGACTTGACGCCATATGGCTTTATGTCCCATGGCTTTATGACACCCCGCCGCACATTAATTCACATTCAATTTTCAAATAAAAACATAAATGTAATTTTTAATTTTTTTGTAATGTATTTTTGAGAAAAACTGACTTCTTCAAGAAATTTTAACGTGAATTAATAAAATTTTAACATTGAAAACAATAATTTAAATGAAATTTGTCCATTAATTGTTCGATATTTAATTGTGAGTACATTTTACAGTTTATAACGTATTTTTTGTTTTACGAGATTTTTTTCCAGGAAATATGCCGAAGATTAAGCCGTCAAAATCTTCCATCATAATGAAATACGTTAACGAATTTAACAATTTCTTTAAATCTGATGGTAGAATACTTTATTGCAATGTTTGCAATAAATCCGTGAATCACGAAAGGAAGTTTTTGGTTGAGCAACACTTAAATAGTCAAAAACACAAGGAGCTGCTCGAGCGTGTTACACAAAAGTCTTCCCAATCGTTGCTTAAACATACAGAGACAACAAATAAGTTTTGTATGGACTTATATGAAGCATTTATTTCCGCTGACATACCCTTAAACAAATTAAGTAACGAACATTTAAGAAATTTCTTTAAAACATACATAAATGAGGGTATCCCTTGCCAGTCTACTCTTAGAAAAAATTATGTAGACAAAATATATGACTCCGAACTTAAAAAAATCTGTTCCTTTTTGATAAGCAAATATTTATAAGTGTCGATGAACGAAACAACTGATATAGAAGGGCGTTACGTTGCAAATGTTATTGTGGGAGTTTTGGATAAAGATAAAGAAGTGTCCAAAAATAAATTCTTGCTTAACGTTGTGGAATTGGAAAAGGCCAACCATGCTACGATAGCTCGTGCTTTCCACGAATCAATAAATTTATTGGGTCAAGATTTTGACAAAAAGTAGATCCTTCTGTTTTTAACTGATGCAGCTTACATGGTTAAGGCTGCCAATAGCCTTAAAATATTTTATCCAAAACTGTTACATGTTATCTGCTTGGCACATCGGTTAGACCGCGTTGCAGAGGAAATTAGAAGCAAATTCGATAGTATTGATTTATTGATTTCATACGGGAAAAAATATTTTTAAAGGCTCCTTCACGAGTTGAAATTTTTAAAGAAATGTATCCCTTGGTTTCCCTTCCACAGCAGCCAGTATTAACAAGATGGGGAACCTGGCTAGATACTGTAGAATACTACTCAAAAAACTTTGAGCAATTTAATAATGTTATTGAAAAGCTTGTTGATACCGATTCCTATGCAATTAAAAAAGTAAAAGAAATATTAAATTTAAATAACATCAAAAGTCAATTAGCATTTGTATTTTTCAATTACGTATATATAAGCCCAACAAATTAAAACAAATATCCAAAAAATAAAACAAATTTCAAAGATTTTTATTCTGGAATCAAATGTGGTCACTGAATTAGAAAATTAATATTCTCCAAATGAATTGGCTTCCTTCAAGTATGCTCCTATAATTTCGGTTGACATTGAGAGGTCATTTTCTATGTACAAAATTTTTTTGTGTCCGAACAGACAAAGTTTTACTTTTGATAATATAAAAAAGTATTTATTTGTTTATACAAATTTAAATTAGTTATATCATATGCTGGCTAGACTAGAACGATTATAACATAATGAGATGCATTAAAATACGGGTATTGCATTGACTGGGCCATTTTCGACTTCTCAGTACAGACAGTTCAATATAAAGAGTGCTGCTCGAAAGCCAGCAGATTGAAGGAAATGACTAACAATATCTAAACTTTATTTCAAATAGTCATTTTAAATTGTATTACTATAACAAATAGTACATACATATATCCAAGATGTTAAATAAAGTTTTAGCATTCGAATAAGTATTTGGAAGCAAATTAAATTAAGGGCCTCCCAAAACAGAAAACAACGACAAATAATTTATTTTAAACATTTTTATGAACATTTTCCAGTTTGTAAATGTGTTATTCATATACATAAATGTGTTGTATGTTTCAATAAAATAAACTGCCAATTAAGAGGAATGCCTAGCTTTTCTTAAGTCTTAATAAAAAAAAAGAATTTAATAAGCAGTTCTATGTTGTACTAATGGCGTTTTCTTTTCTGCCAAAAATGTTACACGTTTTTCCCATTTCGCACCTTTTTTAATTTGTTTGTCTTCTTTTCTGAAAAAATGTCAACACTGCTAAAGTGTAGTGTGTTCTTTTCTATAAATGGCACACTATAAATATAAAAAAGGTTGCACCTTTCACACTCTGTATTTTAAGAGGGGGAGAATCGCACGATAAACAGCTGACATTTATTTTGTTTATGAGTGTGTATTTGTGTTAAGAAACAAAACAACATATACAAAATGGAAAATATATATAATATAAAATATATTATAAATAAATATATATAATATATAAAAGAAATATGATAATTCTTGGAATCAATTTCTCAAAAAAACGGTGAGTTAAATATGTATATGTTTACAGATTGATCGTGGACAATGAAGATTGCTGATGATGCCCTTGGCAGGGTAGAAAAGGCATTCCAATTTGCCAATTGTTCCAGTACAATAGTGACATTTAGAAATATAATTTAAAAATTTTTTGTGTTAAATTCTTTTTAATAGTGCAATATCTTTATATTTTATGTGATAAAAGTTTTTAAATTATATTCTAAATGCTATTATAACCCTTTCACGCTCAAAGTTGCTTATAAGCAACTTTGACTTTCAAAGCTAATATTTCTTTGCCTTTGCAATTTAAGGAATAACGGTAAATTGTATTTTTTTTGTTTATGCGTTTAAAGTAATAAAATGCAAAAACATCAAAAAATATGTTAACAAGCATTTAGTTGTGGACAAGAATCCAAAGTGCATGTAAAAAATTTTTCTCCAAAAACAGAGTCACGTAAAACTGAAATATATTAGAATTTCGAAATTATAAAATTGTTTTATCGGAACTATGGCTGAAAGAAAATGTGATTTTAGTTATAAAAGCAAAAACAAACAAAAAAAAATTTGTTCCTTTTAAAATTTTTATACCACTAATGCCCATTGTTGCTTAAAAGCAACTTCCTCTGGACTCCTTCCTGGAAGGACCTGGTGTCCGAAACTTGGTATATACCTTATCTGAGCCCAAAATAAACAGAAAAACAAGGTTTCATATTTTTAACACCACCTAGAAAAAAGTGGGCATGAAAGGGATAAACTACTCTATGCAATGAAATGTTGCATTACATACTGTGTTTATGAAAACAGCCAGTATTCTTGAAAATTCGAACTATTAGCCTGAATAACAAAGCTTTTCTCTTAAAAAGAAAATAATACTATTTTTTTATGTGCTGAAAAATTTTGGATGACTTGTTGGATTCATATTCATCATCTGATGATGATGAAATATTAGATATGATTATGGAAAGAAATCCAAATGTATGTATTTCTACTTTTGAGCTATCTGCTTCTTCTTCTTTTTTAACAAAAAAAAAATGTTCTTTTCTGACCATTGAAAATGCGACATCTTTAAAATAGGGCTAGGAAGGTTAGGTTAATCGGTGATGTTTTCATATTGAAATTTATTAAATGTTTGCAGTAAAACTTACTCTTGGCGTGGATATGGCGTGGAATAGACTTGAGTTTGGTATGCTGTTGTTGTGGCACCAACAGACATTTGTGTGACTGGATAACCACCAGGTGCTGTGTGTGTAGCAGAAGTTACAACCACAGGTGCTAAAAAGAAAATAGAAATAAGAAATTAAAAACATTTCCTCTCTAGGTTAGTTATAAATAATATAAACCAGTGTTGGCAAACATGATACAATTATACTTGTTTTGATACATTTTAGACTCAGTTAGTACCGTGGTACTACCACGAGTCATTTGATACAATTTCAAAATGCTGTTGCATAAAAATTTGGTATTTCAGATGAAATATATTAAAATACTATTTGTGTAATCGTGCAACCAAAAGAGATTTTATTAAATTTCATGAACATTTTGGAACTGATATCAATTTGATCTTTAAAAATGCATCTATAAGATGATTATTACGTCACGAAATTGTTGGTTGAATTATCGAATAATTGTAGCCTCTGACATATTAATTCAAATTAAATGAGTGGCTAAATCCAAAAACTAAAGCATATAATGTATTTAACCGTTCTATTTCCTCTATTCTTGAAATAATAAATCTAGTAATTTTGGAAACACAATCGAATGATGCACAAATATATATATATACATATACAAGGTGGCGCAAAAGTAATCCTCCTATCAGAAAAAGCTATACATTTTGCGAGGCCCCTAATGTCATAATACGACACGTAAATAATAATAACGGTTAAAAATGGGAATTTTGGATAATAAATATGGATTTCTACAATGAAATATAAGTTAAACCTAAAATTAGAGGACCAAAAAGTGAAAAAATTGCATAGTTGGTACTTTTTGTATACTTTGTTCTAAACTGTTAAAAAACATTTTTTGTTGCTCTCTGCAATCAGAAAAATATTTATTAGGAAAGGTCTTTTTCGGTAGTCAACCTTCAAGAATTATTAAGTACATAAGATTTAAGAATATTTTTATTTAAGGGATCAAACGTTTAATAGTCTACTAGCATTAATGACCTTAATGTTTTTTGATCCATATTTAATAAACAGTAGTCTTACATACAAAAATACTTAAAAAGGGGAATCGGGTCATCTGTTCCTTTAATGATGAAAAAAGAACTCTTTATTAGCACACAATTTTCAATAGCAATTAAGATCTTATACATTATGGCCAAAGATGTGAAAATAACGAAGACTATTCAAATTTAAAATGAAAGTTTATTAATTTTCGATTAACAAACTCAGAAAGGAAAAATTAAGAAAACAAATTTAACAGTTATCATCAACCAGAGATTTAAAATCTGAATGTCAACATTGCGTTGTTCAAAAATTTATTTTTCGAAATAGTTAATGAATTCGTTTTAAAAAAATGCTGTCCCATTAAAGAATTTAAGTTGTATGAATGTTTGTTTCTCCTACAGAATAAACTGCCACTTTACACACGAAACATGCTTCGTTTATGCGCCATTCTTAAAACAGATTACCAAAATGTTAAATGATCAGCGGCCAGGAATAAAAGATCAATAATATCCCGGGCAGCGCCGGGTACAAAAAGCTAGTTAATAAATAAAATAATAAATATTTATTTAATGAGGTAGTTTTATTCAATTCGATTTAAAATGTTTTAAAAATATTTGATATTTCTTTATTTAGGCTCGAGTTCATTAAATTTAATTTACATTAAATTATTTTTACTGAAGGTAGGAATTGTTACATGAAAATAATTATTAATTTTTTTTTATTGATAATTTTTCTGGGCTTAGGATTCGAACATGAGTTGTTGGTTGAATTTGCATATGTTTCGAGAAACACCACTTTCTCTCATCAGAATTCTTTACGTTCTGACCCTCTGCACCACTGCGGCGCCCGCTAGCCCACAGTCAAACATAAATCCTTTAACCAGTATTACTGGTGGTTCGAAATTTGCTGTAATTATAATTTTTCATTTTATTTTACATGTTGCCTCCTTTTTTCCCCCTTCAGATTTTACGTATTCATTCAAAAACCTGAATACATTTTTATTATATTTGTTGTCTACTTTCGTCGACATTTTTTATGTACC
Source organism: Bellardia pandia (assembly GCA_916048285.2). NCBI lineage: Eukaryota > Metazoa > Arthropoda > Insecta > Diptera > Calliphoridae > Bellardia > Bellardia pandia. The sequence continues at coordinate 27,159,714 of OU696533.1, read as the reverse complement.
ACTTAAATAGTTATGAACTCGACAGTTTTAAATGTCACAAACAAAATAAAAGAATAAAACGACTTTAAAAGTTATACATATGTTATTTATGCCAACGCAAGGCGTATTTAAAAGGTGCATGCGACACGGCAACAAATACAACAATCCAAAAACAACAGGCATTTTGTATGTGAAATGTCAAAATCCAGATGAATTGTTTCGATTTATTTTGCCAACCAAAACAACATACAACTTATTTATTGTTATTAATTTTACTTTACCAGACTCTTAAATAATTTTATTTTTTCTTACTTCGCTTTTTATTTTAAATAACAAATGAAAACAAAACAAAGTTTGACAGATGGATACCAGAGACCTGCAACGAGTACTAAATTTTCGGGTATACTTAATCATGCACATTGATTTTTATGATTTAATCGTTTTTGTTCAAATGCACAAAACGCTCGTTTACGCAACCGTTCGTTTCAAACACTCAGTTTTATTCACCGGTTGTTTTTTGCGAACATGAATATTCTGACTGTGTCGTTAAATGTATGAAGCTCGTTTTACATCAAAGCCAACGTGTTGTTAGCCGAACATGTGTTTTATTCATTTGTTGTTTTGTGCGAACATGAATGTTCGACTGTGTCGTTAAATGTATGAAGCAGCTCATTTTACATTTTTTCTTTAATTTTTTTTGCTGTGCAAAGATATATTTGACAAACTGTACATATTACAAATTTTATCATTGCTTTGTCAAATAAGTTTTCTTTTCGACGAAATAATGTTAAATAGGTAGTAAATGCACATTTTTTATGTTTTCATATTTTTCTGCCAGCCGCTTTTTACTTATAAGTGGCTCGTGTGTTTTTAGTTCAATTCCAATCAGATCATGCACAACAAAGCCGACATGCAAAAAACAAACTGTGTATAAACAAGAATTTTTGTTTTCAAACATTGCAGTTCGAACCAAGTGTTGGAAATGATTTATACTCGTTGCTGAATTTTCTGTGTGTGCATAAAAAGTGAATAAGCATAAAATTGAATCATACTTTTTTGTATTGTTCTTAAAATTCAACGTTAGTGAATAAGTCGGCTCGTTCATACTTGTTGCAGGTCTCTGATGGATACATTTTTCACAGCGAATTAATAATTATAATCAGCTGATATGTTGCATACACCTTATTAATACGCCTTGTGCCGGAGTTAGCAAGAATATTTAGGAAAAATTATAAATTCTTTGAAAAATGTTGTAGGTATGAATTTAAATTTTAAAAGACTCGGTAGAGTAGGATTTGTATTTATATATTTAGTTTCACATTATCGTGACTAACTACATACTCGTACTTGTAGTGTAGTTAAGATTATATCAGGGATGCTCTTGTTGCATTTTTATACGATACTAAATATATTAATTACCATTTCACATTTAATTTTTTTTTGTAATTCATTTGATTTATTCAAAGTTTTACCATTTCTTTGATTTCTTCTTCTTGTCAAGAACACGGCAATTGATGTTAGAAAAAATACTAGAATACTAAAAGTGACGGCAATTATTAATGCCAAATCCATGACACAATTAAGTCTTTCCTTCAACACGAGTAACAACAATAGGAGTACTAGACATTTTAGAAATATAAATTGAAATACTACCTACACATTCTAGGTAAATATTTCATTGTTATTTTGCGAAAACATCATAAACTGCTTGAGATTTGAGGTGTGATAGTGAATCGTAATGCACAGAAATCGTTGATAGATAAAGAACAAATTCGGCAGTGCCGAATCACACTCACACACTCTTCACCTTAGTAAACAAATTTTAAATCACTAATTGTTTGTTTAATACCCCCTGAGATATATTCTACAGTGTATTTCTAAGAGATGTCTCTAGAATTAAATTTGTTATTAAATAATTGTTTGTATTCTACAGAGTTTCTCAAATGTTCGATTGATTTCTGCCTATCGACACTATCGATTTTAAAATCAATAGAAATCCAGTAAAATATATTCTTTATGTGGTCGAAAATGCTAATAACGGAAATTACAAACGAAATGACAAACTTTATATACCCTTACCACTCATGGCGCAAAGTATAATAAAAAAAATGGTATAATAAATAAAGCATATTCGTACATACTATATAAAACGATAAAAATTAAAAGCAGTGAGAGAGTTTTATATTCCCACCATTTAGGTTTCTGACAACAGAATCTCCATTCTACGAGTATTAAGTATTACGCTTTGCTCTTAACGGGGTTTTCAAAAAGATTTTTTTTTTCAAAAGAAGCAAACAATTTGAAAGTTTTGACATTTCACTTGTTGGCATATCTGTAGTAGATGCTTTGATAATTGTTACAATGAATTTTAAATCTTAAACAAAAATCTATAAAATATAACTAAATATCGGCTGTGATTTGCCATAAGCAAAATAGGTTTTTGGTGTCATTTAACCCTTTTCCGCCGGACGGTACTTATTAAGTACCATTATCTACAGGGTAGCGCAAAAGTAATCCTCCTATCAGAAAATGCTATAAATTTTGCGAGGCCCCTAATGTCAGTTCTGTTTTGACATTTGTGTAGTAAACACATGCGAAATACACGTTAATAAACAATGTTACGCTATACTGCTCCAGAACGCGGAATATTGCAGAACTGACATTAGGGACCAATCGCAAAATTTATAGCATTTTCCTGATAGGAGGATTACTTCTGCGCTACCCTGTATTTTCATGCACTACATTGATACGAGTATCTATAAGACAAATGTATTTTTGCATTGTATGACCATCGGTATTCTAAAGTATCATATTATCTACCAATGAGAATAAGAAATTAATGCTCTTTTGATCTTAATTTTTAATAAGATTAGTCACCCCTATTCTGAGTTTCGATTACGTCTCCGCATTCAGTTACGCTACAATCGAAAATTGGTATTCCAAACAAAAACTGAATCGAAAGAACAAGAAGACAACAATGTTTACAAAACCAATTTGTTACTATGAAATGTGGAATAGAAACAAAGAAATGAGCAAGTTTGTTACTATTTTAATAAACAAAAGTCACAACAAACAATAAAAATAGGAAAATAAAAAAACTTTTGCGATTAATAAGGAGAAATAATAAAAATAAAATAATACAAAAGACTTGTGAATTAATAATAATAAAACGATAATCATTTTTGTTTGCAAAATATTTAAGTGCTAAGAATCCTGTCAAGCCGGAGGTGGTATTTTTAATTTTTGTATTTGAAGGAGAAATGGAATCCATAGCAGTGGCTTTATTAGAGGAAGAGGAGAACAACGTACTCAGAACACAGAGGTAAGGCTTGAAAATAAACTATCTGAACTTCATCCTTGGATCGTTTATGGTAGCCGCAAGCAATATCCTGTTTTGTTGACATTAAACTTGCCAGCTTTTCGTATTGCTCTGATGTCGTTGTTTTTGACCTGGAGAAATAAATAAATAAGCTGCTTACCTGTTTGTAGTGACAGTAATTCAAAACGCATTCGTACTACCGTTACACATTTGTTTAACCATGTTCTTTGTTGCTGCATATCACCTCTTGATTGGCCGTACAACAAAAATTTATATAAATCACTTTTTAAACATTTTATTCTTAGATTTTTATTTATTTATTTAAAAAACTACCTGAAATTTTAATTAAATTAAACATTTTTTAAGTTTATAAAAAGAGCAATCGAAAAAATTCCGTTGCTAAAATATAAGCGTAGAAAAACGTAACTACGATCGTAATTCAGAATACCTACAATCGAAAGAAACGTAGCGGAATCGAAACTCTGAATACCAAATTTGCCAAACGGAGAAAATTTCGATTCGAATCGAAACTCAGAATAGGGGTGAGTTTCTCCTGAGACCTTGCAGTGTTAACAGGTGCTTGGAAATTGAATTTATTGTAAATAAGTGATAACATTGTACAAAAAAAGTTTAAAGTGTGCATTTCAAGTTGTTTAATTGTTGCATACGAGTATATAGTTAACTAACTGCACAAACTGTTTCTACTTTCTACGTAATTAATATTTTGCAATTTGTGCTCGTTTTATCTCTGACGGAAAATGAACAGAGCAAAAATAATATAGTTTTGATAACTATTTTACTTCTAATTCTAATTTTGGCTTGTGGCACTATTCGCTCGAATAGAAAATTAACGCCTCAAAACTTAAAACCAGATAAAAAAAAATGAAGAGGTGATTGAGATTATTAGAGTATCTACAACTGGTATTAGTTACTATAAATGGATTGACAGAAAGCCAATATACATAGCATCGAACTTTCATGGTAGTGAATCTACAACTGTGTCTAGAGGAAATTAAAACGGAGAGAAAAGTGCAATAACTTAATGTGGTAGTTAAGGATTATAACAGTTTAATGGAAGGAGTAGACCACGGTAAAATATTTGTTTAAAAAATAGTACTTTAAAAAGATAACAGTATTAATATTATTAATATTAATGGCTAGTGTTGCTGAATTATTAAAATGTGGGTAACTTTAACTTGCTACACAATGCGACAAAACTAAAATATTTTCAAATTATTATTAAGAAAGTAACAGGGTGTTCTGACTGATATGATATTGATTTTAAATACATTAATTAAATATAAAATATCAACATTGTTTAAATTTTAGTTAATTCATTTAATTTTAACCAAAAAAGTAAATCATAAATTTGTGACGGAAATATGTGCTTAGTTCCCTAAAAAGCACAAAATAAATAACAGAAAAGTACTTATTAACTGCGATTTATTATTATAAATATAATAAAAATATAATAGATTTCAAAGATATTTAAAACATATTATTATAAATTAATTTACAATTGTATTCTCTCAATTATTAATTTAAATGAATTCTCTAATAATATATATCAAAAGTTCAAAAATGTTTCATTAAAAAACAAAACACTCTAAAAATTAAAACAAAACACACAAGGCACGGTGTAAAATGTTGTCATCCCATCTCCGGTGTTTCGTAGTTGCAAAAAACAGAATCTACCATAAAGGAGAAATGACAACAATAACATACATTGCTGATATTGTCAACCAACATTATACTACATTTACACCTACGCAAAATTTAGATTTTAATTAAAATCTTGAAGAAAATTTTTGGCGTTTACACTACTACTTTTTGACATATTGTTGGATTTTATTTTCATAATAAAAACAGCTGATTGAAAAAGAAAATAAATTATATTGTATATTGTAACAAAAATGGAGACAAAAACAAATTTTATTATATTTTACATCCAAATCTGAAAAAAAAAACAATCGGAATTAACATTTTTGCGTAAAAAAACAGCAGCATTTGTTAAACATAAGGTTTCACACGGAAGTTTTCAAAACACTTAACTTTTTTCTGTTTATACTTATTGCGCTTTCTGTTCTAGGCTAATTGTGCATTTACACCTACGCCATTAACTAGTTATAAGTTGTTTATGGTGATAAACTAGTTTGAGAAACTTGTTTATCCATACAAGTCAAAAACAGGTTTTGTAACTAGCTTTTGAGATAAACTAGTTACAAACAACCAGTATCTGCTAATGCAACTCTGTTTTTCAACATTTTTCTGGCAACGCTGGACACATTTGACATTTGCTCAAAAATAAATAAGTTTTCTTTAAAAAAAAGAAACTGTAATTGAATTTTATTCATCCTGGATGAAAAACAAAAATTAAATTTTTTTTTCATAACAACGTCCATATTTTTATTAAATTTTTAATATTAAAGTCAGCTGTTTTATGACTTGTCAAAGATAAACCACTTAACTGTCAAAAATGCTGATGTAAACGGTATGGTTTATGAAAGTAGCTTATGATCATAAACTAGTTTGAAAATTACAAGTGTAAATGCACTATAAGAAGTTTCCGAACCGCCCTAGTATATTTAGTTAATGAATTCTATAAAAGCCAAGTTGAAAGAAAGCCCGATTAACTATAATGCATTTTAAAATGATTTTCAAACGTGATTTTTATGTGTTTAATGTCTTCATGCTAATTTTCTACTTAAATATAGTTATTTTAGTAGAATTAAATTCACAAAAAAAAACCAAACAGCCCTGATTAACATAGAATATTTGGGAGAAGTTTTATCCTTTTCTGTTTTTTCTTTGAGGCTCTCTCGTGTCTACAACAGACGTACGGACATTGCTGAATTTCATAAAGACCTAGAATATACTCGTATATATTTTAATAGGTATAACAAAGTATACGAGTCAATTAACTGATTATTCATCATCTTGAATTAGCACAATTTTTTACATTAAAACAGGGGGGTTACTCTCTATTGCGATGCGAAAGCAAATGCGATGCGATAAGCATACAATTTGTATGCTTATCGCATCGCATTTGCTTTCGCATCGCAATAGAGAGTAACCCCCCAGGTTTGTTTACCCGAAAGTGAAACGAGTAGATGATTAATTAAGTTTCATTTTATAACGCAAAAAAATATATATGTGAATTAGTTTTAAAACGGAAAACCTAACAGAGATTCAGTTTACAGAAATGGAAGTGCGTTTGAAATTGTCAACTTTGCAACACAATCTACAGAAGCGGTACGAATTCAGTTTCCTTTCCATTCAACGATTCTGGGGTCAACACTATAATAATTATGTCATTTATTAGTGAAAATAGGCAATAATTATTGATAAGTTTATCATTCACTTGTGTTGTGTCTTTTGGACGTGAGAGTGTTTTACACAGCCAGACAGACAGACGGACATAGCTCAATCGACTTAGAATTCCAGTTGGGTCTCAGATGAATATTTCCCAGTGTTACAAACGGAATGAGAAACTTATAAATATATACCCTCATTCACCACTTATGGGTATAATTAAAAGCAATTTTATATACATAAGATTCAGCACATTCGAATAAAACACTCATTCTGTTTTTTTTTTTTTTAATTTATCACTGTTTTCAGTAGTATTAAATAAGTAACACTCACTTTAAAATGGTTCTAGAACTAGTCCTTCCATTATTATTTTCTGCTTGATAGAAATTTTAGAATTTGTTTCGAAAAACAGTTATGGAGCATTTATGGTTTCTTTGCAGAATTTATTAAAAAAAATTAATCACGGAAAACAAATACACAATAGTTTGTTTGAGGTAAACTTAAAAATAAAAACACATTTAAAATAGTAAAACAACAATGGATAAAATGAACATACTTGGTCGGGAAACAGTCGTTTGATTGTACACATTTTTATGCTTCAAACAGCAGAAAATAATCATAACAATCACAAAAGCAACTATAGCGGTAGCAATTAAAGCTCCGATAACGATTGAAACAATCGCACCTGCTGGTAATCCTGGATTCATGTCCATGTTGTGTTGTTTGTTTATTTTTAATAATCCTTAGTTGAATTTTCTAAATTTAATTTAATTTAATTAACTAATACACTTAAATTAACACTATGGAATACTTTCACACTCGAAATATTCATAAAATCAAATTTCATTATTTGCTGGTTTTCGATTTCCACCATTCTTTAGGTATTTAGGTATTTCAAACAATTGATAAGATTATATTTATAACATTTATTATTAGTGGAGAAGTGTGTAAGTGAATCATCGGAAAATATTAGGGGAATATTTATCTTTTGTTGACAAAAAATACTACACGAAATTTATATATACATGAAACGTACACGATATATTTTAAAGTTTGTTTATTTCTAATATAACGATTCAACTGAATGACGAAATTAATTATTTGGATGTTAAGTTGTCATTAGCGCAATTCACAATCTTGTGCAAATTGTATTGCATCATTTGCTCTTGCTGTGTATTTTGTTAATGTAAAGCAAAAATATGCTTAACCTTTTTGCAAATGCAATGATGCAATACAATTTGCACAAGATTGTGAATTGTGCTGTTATAATATAATACTTGGCAACTGGCAACTGTTGTCGCTGGAATATTCAAATTCCAAAATTTCTTTATATTTTGTATGAACAGCTTTTATTTCGAGTAGCGATTGAGCCAAATTATAAAATCTTAAACTGTGCGGCATCCGTTCTTAATTTTGGAATATTTTCATTCAAATTTGTAAATACTAACAGTTAATTTTTAGTATATAAAGTTATATTTAGTAACAATTATTTGTAATTTCTTGTATTCGCTCTTTTTTTGGGATTGCGAGTAATAGTTTCCCTCTCCCTCATTTTTTGCAATGGGTTCTTTCACCGGTAATTCTTTAAAAATTGTCACAAATTAAATTTCAAAAAGCAGTTTATGAACATTTATTGTTTCTTTACAGAAATTTTGGTTTTCATATTAATAATTTATAATAATGTTAAAATTAATAATTTCGTATACACAACAAAATTTTGTATTAAATTTTTCATTGAATTCGATTTCATGACAACTATGTTTTGCATCAGTTCTTTCTTCTTTTAGAATAGAAAAACTAAGGAACCAATATATTGTTCCAAAGAACGAGATCTAGATGTTACTGCGATATCACTTTTAAGGTCTGAACAAAAACCTACATATATATATATATCTGTTTCTAAAGTGAGTTCGCAAAATCGCATGATATTACAAATATTTGTACGATTTTAGGATAAATATGTAAAGCATCTGGGAGAATGAAAATGTACTTTGTGTTTAAATTAAAAAACACAAAATAATAAATAAAGCAAAACATAAGAAATAGTACATACTTGATCGAGAAGCCGTCGTTTGATTGTACACATTTTTACGCTTCACACACAGCACAAAACAATCGTAACAATCACAAAGCCACCTATAGTGGTACACATTAATGCAATGACAACTATTCCAACTGTTGGTAATCCTTGATTCATATTCATATCCATATCAATGTTTGTTTTTTGTTTATTTTGATTTATAGTATTTCTAAATTAAATTTAACTAACTACATACACTGAAAACTATGTATCACTTTTATATAAAACTTTTATTCAAAACACTTTATTGACAACTAACGTACAAGAAATAACATTTTTAATTGCTCTGTTTTCGATACGTATCATCATTTAGTGTAGTTATGATAAGATTACCACCACGCTACATTAGTACATTGATATTAAAATACCTAGTCATGAAAATATCGGCCCATAAATGTTTAAAGTTACGGTCACTCAAAAAAGCGTAACAACTTGTTTACTCTTACAAGAGGTTTTCAAGATCAAACAGCATCAAAAAAAATTAAAACTAAACATTTGTTGTCCTTTGACCTAAATAAGAAAAGTTTTTTTTAATAAATAAACGAGTTAAAAAATATTTTATTTAGTGGTTTCATCTTTTTCGTAAAAATCAAGACTACCTAGATTTTTTAATATGTAGATATCGGTTATCTCGGTTAAACGGTGGGAAATTTGAAAATGAATTTGTTTTTGCGAAAATTTTATAACTAAATTACCTATTTTTGCACTTTAATGTAAAAAAGTAATGTGCGTGCAATAAACGTTTAAACGCGGTAATGGCAAATTCTCCATATCATTAACGTGTCTCAGGCTGCCTGAGCAAGAAGTCAATAATATTTTACTACAATACTATTAAACATTAAACTTTTAAATATAAAAACACATTAAATGTATAGAAGATATTTATACAATTTACATACTTGAAACATTCATATTGTGATAAATGTTTTTGCGACTTCTACAACAGCTTACAATGGCTAAAATCCACATCACAACCGCAGCAACACCAATTAAACAACCCATTACAATTCCAGCTATTTCACCTTCTCGTATCGACATTTTTTACAAAGAAATACTTCTTATTATTTATTTTAAATAAATTTAACAGAATAGCGGAATAAATATTATAAACAAACTTTGTTTTTACACAATACCCACAATACTGAGTAATTCAAACATATATTTTTGATATTTTTATGTTTTTACTAAGAATGATAAGATTACAAACAGTTTCATACTCCAAATGACTCATCGATTAGATTTACCCTCTGGCCCACGATGTCGAACGATAACGTTCGCTTAGATAAGACTGAAGACACAAACTTTTTATCGTATCTATTTTTTACTCAATCAAGTTTGTTTATTCCACAATTAAGTTTGTGTCTTAAGTCTTATCTAAGCGAACGTTATCGTTCGACATCGTGGGCCAGGGGGTTAATGAAATATTTTTGATAGATTCAATATTATTATAGGGAAAGCGTACTTTGATATAACAACATTTAATTGTTCAATTATATTTATCACAGTTATAATGCATTGCAAGTGCAGAAGTTTTCAACAAGAACTTTGTTTTCAAAAGAAAATGAAACAAAGAATTTATATGAAAATCTTTCAAATTGTTGTTGTTGTTAGGCTGGATAATTATAAATGAAAATTGATATCGGATAGATGTCCACCACGACCATGCATAACGATTTCAAACTCATTTCTTTTATCAAAATATTCAATCGCATTTTGGTGAAATGGCGGGTCTATTTCGTTAATCATGTCACGGACTTTGAGTGTAATCTATATACATACATAGATTCTTTCCTTAACAAAGCTAAAAATAGTCCAATGGTGTTAAAATGGTCGTTGGTATTTTTTATGAAAAACTAGCTTTACATCATATTAGAGCTCATAACTCCTTAATTTAATGAGTTATAATTTATGATTTAACTCAAATTGAATAATGCTATCAGTTTATGTTTGCTCTGAAGATTGAATTAATTTCGAAGCTATTAAAAACAACAGATTGTTTCAAGTCTCTTACAGACCTGAAATACATTTTTTTACACTGTGTTTTTATTATTTTATTAAGAATAAAATTTCAGACTTGATTGCATAAAATAGTTCTTTCAACATTTAAAAATTTAATATGTTAAAACTATCAAACACCAAACACTAACACTTCCAATTCCAAGTTCATAATTCTAAAAGTTGAAAATATAACGAGTTAACAAATGTAACATACCGGAAATATTTAGAGCATTCTGATCATTGTAAAAATATGAACGAAGTTTACAAGAACCCGCCATTTCCCTTATCCAAACAGCTACCGCAAAAACAGCAAATGCGCCAGCAAACGCAACTCCTGCAATTTCCTCGGCTTTCATTGTTATCTTCTATTTCTTTTTAATTCAAAACGAAATTAAAATAAAGCAAGAATATATAATTATTCTTCATACTTGAAGAATAAATGCAGCACTGAGTAATTCAGATTTATCTACATAATGTATCTACATACATATGTACATATGTATTTGTTTTTATAAATAATAAGATTACAATTTATCACACTCATTGACTTGTAAATGATTAATTAAAATTACTAATACCGAAGACGTAGGTAGGTACATACATGGTGAAATTAAATACTAGGTGACAGCATTGCTACAACAATTACAACAAGGCAAGAACAACCGGCATTTTTGTTTGTGTAAAAACTTTCGTCACTGTCAAAAAGTTTTTTTTTATATAAACTTTGACTATTTGTAAACAACTTTTTGACATTTTCAATTTCACCATGAATAATCAGCTGGCGCTATGCTGTCACCTAGTATAAATTCACCTTGGGTACATATGTCTATTTTAACATATATTTACATATATACATTTTAGTTTATCTGTCAAAATATGCATACATACCAGAGATCGGCAATGAATCGTTTTTTACGATTTACAACTACTCATAACATTTTAAGTATAAGTGGTTTTACATCATTGAAATTTAACTACTCTGAGTTACTCAAACTCACAACAACGTTGACTTATAAATGCGGGTGGATATAAGTATGAGTACTACGCCGACTTCGAGCTCATACTATTCCCAATATGTTTGATTCATAAACCGCGGTATTTAGATTTACATTATAAGAAAAATACTCACATACTCATAAAGTATTCAACTCAATTAAGGCATTAAAACAAATTTCAGCTTATTCCCCTAGGTATTTACACAAAATAAGTAAAAAAGAAATATAAAAACATACAAGTAAGTTTATAGGAAAACATATTGGGGAAAATATAACATTTGTTATTTTATATAATTTTTATAAGCGGACTGTAAAAATGAACGACACTCGCATGTACGTCTACGTACATTGAGTTAAGGAGAGTCTAAATAAACAACATCATACATGAGATTAAGTATGAATATAATGAGTATTTCAAACTTTAAAGATGAGTAGTGGTTTGATGATATTGAGACAAGTATGAGTACGTATAAGTATAACAAATTATAAGTCATGATTCAAGTATACTCACTTTTTCAGTACTCATAATTGATCTCTGATACATACATACAAACATGCCATACGCCATATTGTATTTTTAGATAAGGAGTGCGTAAAAATTTAATGCAACAATTAATACTATGTTTCCACGACGGCTTGAATCACCTGCTTCGCCTTCTTAATCATGTTTATGAATCATGCTGTTTACATGACTAATAAACTGGATTCGATTTGACAGTTGTCTTTAATAAACAAACAGAATAAACAAAAAACAGAATTTACAATTTGTGGAAAATATTTTTTTTTAATGGATAAATAAAAGTGAGTGGAAATTAGTTAGCTTATTTGAAAAAAAAACATACATTCGTACGTATTTACTTTCTTTACTTCCAGCAACAAGAAAATAATTTGCTTTGTTTACAATAATGTTAAATTTTTACAGTTAGTGCAGATAAACTTGCGATAAATATTAGAGAAGAGTGCAATTTTTCGTGCTTCGCAAGTAGATTCAATATGAATCTATTCAATATGAATCTACTTGATTCGCTCTTAAAATTTTGTATGGTGAAGCAAGTTGTTTCGCTCATGATTGGGGCGTGAAGCATGAATAGAGAGCGAAGCATGTACCGTGGAAACATAGTATAAGGCTTGTTTACATGCAAACGATTTCGAGATGTACGGTTATTTTTGTGTCATGTGTCATTAGTAAAGGAGGGATTTTTTTAATTAATTAATTCAATTTAAGCTTAATTCCATAAAATCTTAATTCGGGACTAAAAAATATCAGCAATTCATTCCATAAAATCATTTTCAACGAAACAAATTCATTAGATTCATATACACCAATACCTCACTTTGCGTCGGGGTTACGTTCTAAAAAAAAACACGACGCAAACTGAAACGACGCAATGTGAATCAATATGTAAAAGATGTTTTATATAATATAATTCATTCAGTATTGAATTATTTCACAATGGAATTAAATCATAATAAATAATATTCAGCCTCTGAATGAATAAATCATTCATAACACAGTGATACAAAATTGAATGAAATAGAAAAAAACCCAGGTTTTTTGGACTGTCGCACCGTGTAATTAGTCTGAATTTAATGACGTGTAACTGGTACATTTACATTCATATTTTTACTAAAAAATTATTTGTTTTAAAAGCATTTATATTACCAATTGTTCCGCTGCACACGATCAGTTATATCTTAGCATTGTTATGGCCTAATTCGATTGATTAGCTATCTAAACATCCGGAAGTATAAAACTTGATTGTTTCAAAATATCTTGAGAACCTGAAGTAAAATGACTTATTAATGAATTCATGGTCTAAAACTTATTTTGTAATAACAAGAAATAACCAGACTTGCTAAACTGCTTTCCGAAACTTGTTCCGCACTTTATCAATTGAATCAATTGAAGAACCATCAACTAGATATTGTTCAGAAAGCGACAATTTCATGAAGAAATTATCGCCTAGGTTCTATATTCCACTACAAAGTAAAACTAAAATCGTTTTCAATTCCAAAAACGATGAACCAAACTGGAAATAATATTTTACTTTTCAAATCACTTTCACAACATTAAAAACACAAACTTAATGGAAATGTCACTTCCACTTCATTTTACAAATGTAGAACTTATGTGTATTAAATTAACACAAGTAAGAAAGTATAGTCGGTCAAGCCCGACCATATAATACCCTACATCCAGTATATGTATAAAACAGTTTTTCAGAAATGGGCGTTATATGGGAGATATAACCTGTTGTGGACCGATCATCAAAAAATTTAATGTCATGATGTCTGTGAATATAAGTATTAGATGTGTTAAACCTTATCTCGATAAATATATTTTTAAACGATTGTGGAGCTTATGTGAATTACGGAGAGGGTCTTATATGGGAGCTACGACTAATTATGGACCGATCATCATAAAATTAGACCATATTATTTGTATATATATGAAATATATTTGCGTTAAATATTATTTGGATACCAACATTTTTGGGAGAGTTATGCTCTTTAAAGTGATTTTCGGAAGTGGGCCTTATATGGGAGCTACGACTAATTATGGACCGATCTGCACAAAATTCGTAGATGTGATTTGGCTTTATTTACCACTCATTTGTGATGAAATTTGTTTGGATATTTGCATAATTAAAACATTTATGATCAGCAAACCCCAATTTCGGGAGGACATTTGTATAGGGGCCAGGTGAAATAATGGAGCGATTTCCACCAGTTTCAATCCCATCCATCCTTGGGCCGAAAAAATATCACGTACCAAATTTTATCGAAATATCTTCAAAATTTCGACCTGTACTCTGCGCAAAAGCTTTACATGCGGCAGCCAGCCAGACGGACGGCTCAGAAAGTGATTCTGATACCGATAGGTATACTTTAAGGTTGGTGTTGGACCAATATTTCTGGGCGTTACAAACATCAGCACAAATCCAATATACCCTCCCCACTATGGTGGTGTAGGGTATAAATAGGTTAGAACCGTTCCGTTAAAGGCGTAGTGGTTTCGTCAACAAAATATTAGTATTCTCTCATCAATATATCGTTTGTATCCTGGCATGATTTCCTTCTTTTAATTGCAACTGATTTAACATATGTATGCTGAAATATGTATCATGAATTCTACTAAGGACCATAAAAAAGATAGAAGTAAATGTAAGCCTTTAACTTCAAATATTTGTAGTGTGTAGTGAAGGAACACAAGCATGGCCGATTAGGCTTCCCTAAGAGCATGCTAAATAAATAAAGCGATGCAGTTCTTATTGTCAGTTTTTTATTATTGTTGCACGATGTTGCATGATGGTCTAATATACTACAAGTTGAAACTAAAATTACCCGTAAACACACATAAGCTTTTGGAAAGCTACTTTTTTAAACTCCGCACAACCTATTGAAGCATGAGTACCTCAAGGAAGTATACTGGGACCGTTCTTATACTTGGTATATACATCTGATTTGGCAACAAACAATCGTACTCACACATCAAAATTCACTGATGATACTGCTATTCTAAGCATTCATGAAACCCCTCAATAAGCATCTTGCTTATATTTAAATTAGAAAGAATAATTATAGCAATGGAGGATAGAAGTTAATGAGCAGAAAGGTACACACATAACCTTTACATTGCATAGATAATCATGTTCTCATATTTATCATCAATAATCAAGCAATAACACAACAATCTGGAGTTTAATATTTCGGTATACACCTCGATCGTCGCCTCACATGGAAATCCTATATATGTAGTTAGATGCAAAACTGACTCAAATGAAATTAATCCAAATTAATTGGCTCTTTGGCAGAAACTCTAAGCTCTATTGCTACTCAATCATAAAACCTATATGGTGTTATGGAATACAGCTATGGGGAACAGCCTCAACTTCAAATGTAGACGCCAAAACAAATTGCGCCTGGTATATAAAAATTTTAAATATTCATAGAGACCTAATGCGGAAACATACTTAAAATAGCTTAAAGTACACCCAAATCCATTAGCCCGCAATATATTAAATAATAGTGGCTACATTCGACTAAGAAGAAGAGATACAGGGGATCTGAGCCGAAGACATGAAGGAAGAATGCCAACTTAATAAATAAAATAAACAATGGTCAACAAATTTTTGTCCGGCAGTGGCTGGGCTAAATAATTAAAATTTATTAGATATAAGATTTGAAATACTTATTGTTAGCTCGTATTATACATACATGAAAAATTCGGACGATTGTGCCAATTTTTAAAACCTCTACAACAGGCACGAAAGACCAAAATCCAAATCACAGCTATGGCACTACTAACAATAATAAACATTAAAATTTCAAATGTTTTCATTGGACCTGATGACATTTTTTTAAAAATATTTACTACTTTAGACAAATAAAATTGGAACAATGGAAGAAATGCTGTAAACTAACTAATTGTTACTTACTACAGTTATACTGAGTAAATCTTTTCTTGTTTTTTTTTTTATTTCTTTTGTTAAGATTATAAATAAGCCCATTATTATGACTGGCCATAAATGACTAATCAACTGAATGTGTCGTTTAAAGTAATATGTACATCAGTTATGAAAAATTCAATACTATTGTATTATTTTCAGTACTATTTTACAACAAAAATACCACAGTACCCCCCACATCATATTTAGTACTCTTTGTTTGTTTTGCTTTGTTCCCTCTTTAGAAATCCTATTTTTATAATCATTGACCACATTGGCTTCAAAACAAGAACATAAGGAATGCACAAATTCCTTATTCATGTTATGTTATTTATTTGATCTGGGATAAGCTAATCTACAAAAGATGCATAAAGAATTAAAGTTGTTTGTGGTACTATTTTGATAAATTTTTTAAATTTCTTATGTTTCGTACATTTTTGTAATTCTCATTTCTTGTTTGAGATTTTTTGTGTATCATATGAGTTTGAAAACTTCAAACATATTGGTGAACGATCTATTTATGATATGGCATTAACAATAACAAAATGCAGGCATGCTCATTTGAAACATATATTTTTACATAAAAATGAATTAATTTTTAGTTTGTTGTTATAATAGGTTTTTTAAACTGAATTAATTTTATTTTTGAATTATTTTTAAATGGATTTTTAATTTTATTTTTGAATAAAAATATGTTTCCCAAAAAGTACCAAAATGGTGAAAAAGTACTCTTTTTGCTGACGGTCAGTACCATTTCAATTTTTCATTTTTCCATCACTGATGTACATATATAAATTATACAATTGATGTGTAGATTGCATTTGTTTATAAATTAATTAAACAACTTCAATATTTGTTTAGGTAGGAATAATGTAATAATAATCAAAGTCTGGAAATTCCAGTATAATCGCACAATGTATGTAAATAAAAAACGCAGCACTTGTAAAGTAAATAATACAATAATACAGTCATGGGTGAAATTGAAATTTCCCAGAACATATGCTTGGCCACAAAATTCTGTTTACGATACATTGAAACCAGGGCGTTTATTCTGTATTGCGATGCGAAAATACTACTCGCATTTGAAATGTGAAATGGTGGCAAGTTGGAATTCTTAATTGCGAAAACAATGCCGAAAATAGGAAAATTCACTCGATGGCAAAACAGCATTCGCAAAGCACTTATTGTTGTCGTACCTAATAGATTATTTGCTTTTAATAACTAAATTTCATCCAGGGAGACGAACAATAAGACCACCAAGACGCGCCTATTTGAAATATTCCACCTTAAATTTTTTATAAAGCTGAAAAATAAATATGTATACTATACCTATAGTGCAACAGAATCCAATTTTGCGAATAACACAATTTTTCTTGTTTTTATACCCTACACCACCATAGTGGGGAGGGTATATTGGATTTGTGCTGATGTTTGTAACGCCCAGAAATATTGGTCCAACACCCACCTTAAAGTATACCGATCGATTCAGAATCACTTTCTGACTCGATTTAACGATGTCCGTCCGTCCGTCTGACTGGCAGGCTGTACATGTATGATATTATGATATTTCGATAAAATTTGGTACGTGATAATTTTTCGGCCCAAGGATGGATGGGATTGAAACTGGTGGAAATCGGTCCATTATTTGACCTGGCCCCCATACAAATGTCCTCCCGAAATGGGGGTTTACTGATCATAAATGTTTTAATTATGCAAGTATCCAAACAAATTTCAAAACAAATGAGTGGTAAATGAAGCCAAATCACACCTACAAATTTTGTGCAGATCGGTCCATAATTACTCGTAGCTCCTATATAAAGCCCACTTCCGAAAATCACTTTAAAGAGCATAGCTGTCTCAAAAATGTTGGTATCCAAATAAATGAAATTGAAACATATAGGGACCTCCTGTCGAAGTCGTTGTGCGCATACCCCACGGAAAATTGCCATCTGTCCAAATACGACAATTGTCCGAAGATTGACGAGCTACAGCAATATTTGGCGGAAAAGTTTGAACAGCTGTCAATTCAGGAGGTGCATTTCAAACAGTGGATAATTAGCAGCGGCAGATGTTCCCTTGAGACCGTGGTAAAGCAGATTCCGGAATTCATCGAGGAATTCGGATTCAAGTTGAATGAACTGAAGGCGCACCATTTCATATCCGAGATGCAATCGAAATTTCTAAAGGAAAGTAAGGAGAAATTAGCCCAAAATGAATTCATTGTGATAAGCGACTTTGCCGAGAATTACACTTTTCTCGTTCAGGATGAAATTCAGGCTCATCACTGGGCAAACGACCAGTGCACGGTGCATCCTTTTTGCATTTATTTCAAAAACGAACATAACGAACTACAGACCGTAAGCCTTGTTGTTGTCGCGGAGAGTTTAGCTCATAATTATGTGTCCGTTTATTTATTTCAAATGAAACTGTTTGAATTCTTAAGATCAAAATTCGATGCAATCGACAAAGTAACGTTTTTCTCAGACGGTGCGGCTTCTCAGTACAAGAATAAAAAAAATTTTACAATCTTTGCATAATTGAAGAAGAACAAAACTGCAAGGTCGAGTGGCACTTTTTCGCGACGTCCCACGGTAAGGGCCCATGCGATGCGTTAGGGGGAACCCTAAATCTTAAATGTACAACATTTGTTTTCGTGGATTCAAAGCAAGGAAATTGCCATTAACACAGTTTTATGCACTCAAAAAGAACACGATGCCATGGAGCGACGAATTCAAATGTCAAAACTATAACTGGAACGCAAAAGTTTCATTGCTTCATACCAAATATTTCTGATGTCAATTAATGTAAAGCGGTACTCTTCGTCTGCCGACGTGCTAAATTTAAAGTTACTTTAATTCTATAATGATGCCAAGACAATTGAAATTTTTAATAAATATTGTAATTAAGTATAAGCAGCAAAATAAGAAAGATTTTTTCTTCATAAATGTATTTTTAACTGTAAAATAATTTTTAAAATGTATTTTTAACAAGGTGGTCTCTTAAATGCTCTTCTCCTGTCCAAACAAGGAGTCGGGGCCCATTTTTTTATTGCTGATTCTTAAAGCAAAAATTATGAGGAATCCAAAAAAAAAAAAAATTAGCCGGAAAATTTAGGAGCTTCTGTGGAAAATCGGAAAATTTAATTTTCATGGGAAAATTTAAAGGTAAATTTCTAAGAAAAATTAGGAAAATTTTATTTTTCAATTAAAGCCTGATTCAATACCTTTCCAACGAGCTATCACTCGTTGCGATCGCTTTAGTAGTGTTTTTTTAAAACAACTTTCAATGAGGTCCCTTATGAAGAATTCTTCAATTTTGTCACAGACAGTGGTGTACACCACCACTAAACCAGTCACTATAAAAAAAAAAAAAATATGTAGGTACATTATTTTTTGCTGGGCAATCGATTGAGACTATTTATTTTAAAATCGTCCAAAAGGTGATCGCTTTCATATGGAATTGCTCTATAATAAATTGTATAAACTATACAAACAATAAAAAAATGTTAAACGTCTGTCCTTTAGATTATAATTTGTGATTTAAATCAATGAATCCGACATTGTTGTTTTCTTATCAGCTTTATTAGAAAATACAACTCTGATCGCATATGAATTTGCCATATGCTGAAAAGATTGCATACGCTTTTCAACAAATAACATATCTGTCAACATACGCAGGAAATTTGTCAAACACTAATAATATGCTGTTTACCCGATATGCTAAAATTACCAACATACGTTTGTTGGCATTGTTAACAAAGTGTTAGCAAATGTTGTTAACCCTCCGATGAGTGACAGTTCTGAACTTCACGGCCGTGTGAACAGGTCCCTACGGACCTTTTTTGTAAATCATGTTTTTTCATATAAAAAATTTTTTTTTATTTTTTATTGTTTATAACTAAATTCTACATACAAAAATAATTTTTTAATTTTTTTTTTATTTTAGGGATGATGATAAAAACAAAAAATTCTAAGAACTGGTTTATTGCTAGTAGTATAAAATTAGAATATTGTGCCTTTCCTTGAAAGCAATAAAGTTCATGTCTTGGAATTTTTCTTAGAATTTTTTGTTTTTATAATCATCCCTAATATCTTTGAGTTTAGGTCTTTGTGTTCAGAACAAGTAAATTATGTGTTGAAACAATAAAAAAATTATAATGATGGCCAAAAACATGCATTTATTAGTGAAATTCAGTACAAGGTCCACAAGGTTCACACGTGCGCGTACTATTCTCACTAAAACCTCAATAACTCCTAAAGTAATGATCCGATCGGCTTGATTTTTTTTCCAAAAGATGCGCAACAAAATACTCTTGGAATACAGAGTAACTTTGGTGGGGGGGGTTGTAGTGGCCGAAGTAGGAGTAATTTCAGTTTGAAAAGGCAAAAAGGTCCCTAGGGACCTTCTCACTCATCGGAGGGTTAAACATACGTATGCTGAAAAAAATTTGCGTTTACACGATATGTAAGCACTTGTCACAAATTTAGATAATACTACGTTTCCACGGTACATGCTTCGCTCTCTATTCAGGCTTCACACCCCAATCATGAGTGAAACAACTTGCTTCACCATACAAAATTTTAAGAGCAAATCAAGTAGATTCATATTGAATCAACTTGCGAAGCACGAAAAATTGCACTCTTCTCTAATTTTTATCGCAAGTTTATCTGCACTAGCAAATTATTTTCTTGTTGCTGGAAGTAAAGAAAGTAAATACGTACGAATGTATGTTTTTTTCAAATAAGCTAACTAATTTCCACTCAGTTTTTTTTGTCCATTAAAAAAATATTTTCCACAAATTGTAAATTCTGTTTTTTTTATTCTGTTTGTTTATTAAAAACAACTTTCAAATCGAATCAAGTTTTTTGGTCATGTAAACAGCATGATTCATTAACATGATTCAGAGAGCGAAGCAGGTGATTCAAGTCGTCGTGGAAACATAGTATAATATAATAATAGTTTATTTAAATACATACAAATGTCCTAATTGTGAAACACACAAATTCGATATAAATAAACAGTTTCTGTATACATATATTACAATACATTTAGAACTCCTCTTACTTTTTGGAAATATGGTTTCCATACTCCGCTTTCTTCTCTTTATATATGATTTACACAGCACTGCGATAAAGATAGTAAAGACAATGCCAAACATTATGCAAATAATTAATGTGGAGGTATTAGGATCAATATGCTTCATTTCACTTGTCATGTTTTTGTTTATTTGTGTTTTTCTTTTTACTTAATAAAAGTTTTAAATAAATGAGAATTCTTAAGTCACAATTTTTCGTTAGCTTAACACTATTTGTATAAATGATTAGTGCAGAGATGTTTTAACGTTGCAGTCTTAGATTGAATTAAAATATTGAGTGTTAAAGTTGATTGAAATATGTTTGCATTCGAAATAGTTCGTTCATATTGGCTGAGGGAAAACAGCTGAGGTCAGAATTGTACGCTTCAGATGTTTTTTGTGTATGTTGTGATATGAAACACACAGAGTCGAAGTAATAAAATTGGAGTAAATTTGTTGTTGATAAGATAAGGTTAAAATTAATACAATAATGTGCAAACTTTTGTTTCATTTACGAAAGAAAAAATCAATAAATATTGGCAATGCAGTCAGATCTGTCATCACCCTACAATGGACATAAATCATTGTGATTCGTGATTCGCTCCCAAACAGCGACAGAGTTATGAAGTTTTGTATACCGTTATAAGTACATACATATATGAAAAATATCTGCCCAAAAGTCCAATATATATATAGAAACATATATTTCACAAATAAAACGTTTGAATACTTATGAACCACAAAAGATAAACATTTTTTAATTTTTCTACTACGTCGACCTGGTTTCATCGAAACCAATTCATTGCCGCTTTTGAATAATAACAGACATGGTTTCTGCAATAAAATGTTTCTGAACAAAGCTTTACTTTAAAGCTAAGTACATATTACTCATTAAAATTACGCATACGCAGATGGTTAATGCAACTGTAACAGAGATAAAAAACATTTCTTATAATACATTTCCAAGTATGGGCAAATGCAAAATGAAAATGCAAAAAGAGCGAACGATGTGTACATACACAAAATTGATGAGCGAAGCAGAGAAACGAAATTGTGCTTAGTCTAGCAGAAAACTTCGAATGAAGCAGACGTGCGTCGGATGACATGAAATGAGAAAAATACAAAGCGAAAAAATTTACATTTATTCTAGCAACAAAATAGTTAAGCAAGTTATTTCTGCGGAAACATATAGCGTTTTTTAACACGTTCGTTTTATACGCATTATTGTACAGTACATTTTTAATTAGTTTTTTTTACTTTTATTATCTATTTTTACTTTTATGATTGATAGATTTTTTAACCTAAGAAAAGAAATAATTGAATTCTTTAAGAAGTACCCGACAGATGAAAATGAAAGTTTAGCAATTAAATTGCAAGATAGTAAATTTTTATTAAACTTATCATTTTTCTGTGATGTTTTATTTCATTTGTGTCAGTTTAATTTAAGCATGCAAGGAAAGAAAAAGTTAATATTTGACCTTGTTGCATCTGTCGACGATTTTAAAAGTCGTCTGTCAAATCTTTTTACTCAATTTAAAGGAAATGAATTATCCTTCTTTCCTAAAACTAAAGCAATCTGCTTAGAATTTGATATGTGGTCCAATTTACCAGAATTGTATGAATTTTTCAACGATCTAATTGCAAAAATTAAGTATTCCTTTCTCGATTTTGAAAAAATTCGAGATTTGATTGAGCTATATCGCAATCCTCTTCTGTGTTCTTTGAATTTCAATGACGAAAAAGCTCAAGTTGAACTCGAGAAGCTTCAGAAAGATGCATTCCTTCCGTTAGAGCGCGGAATTCAATTTTGGCGTCAAATCGAAAGCAACAAATATCCCGTCCTGAAAAACAAAATTTACAACCTATTTTCAATATTTGGAACAACATACGGCTGTGAGTCTGCATTTTCCGAAATGGTTTTTATTAAAAGCAAACACAGGCACCTATTGACTGATACAAACTTAGAAAATCTTCTTCGTATAAAAACTTCAAACACTGACATAGATTTTGATAATCTTATTGCATTTATTCAGCCTTAAACAAAATATTTTCTTTACATAAATTTGTATTATTATCTACACACCGAAATTTAAAAAAAAGCGCACCACGCAAAAAGTTTGAAAAAGCACCCAAAAAGGTGCGAAACGCACCAAGTTGACGACACTGGTAAACAAACCAATACAGTGCCACACATGCAAAGCTTTGAATGTAGTGGTGCCCATACCTGTACATTTCTCTCAAAATCAAGTCCGCGAGTTTCTACATCATGTTTTACCAGTGTTGCCAGTTTAGAGAATTATTTTTGGCAAATGGGGATATACATATAGTTTTCGGGATCTGGCTGAACAAATATTATTGGAAATTTTTAGAGATAAAAGTATTTTAATTGTTTTTATTTTGCATAACACTTTTAAAAATATGGATAACATGAACAAATATGTGTATGAACGAAGCATTAAATTTTGAATTCCATGAATTTTACACTGCTGGCAGGTCAAAAGGTAGGATCGCACATGGCAAATATTTGACGAAAAAGACGTAACCACTAAGTAGAACATATTTGAATTATTTAATTTATTCCAAAAACTTATTTTATTTAGAATAAGAACAGAAAAATTTGATTTATTTTATTTGATGATGTTTGCTTTTTGAAAACACTTGTATGATCAAAAAATGTAGGTACGCTCTTTTGAGTAAATATTTGTCTTATCTTAAAATCTTAATTAATAATCACCATTAATTTTGGTGTGATCTTTATTTCCATGAGCCGATTCATAGCCAAGCAAGTAAAAGGTGTCCCAACTAGAACGCAATTTTTAAATTTGGCGCCATTCGAAGTGTCATTGTTTGACATGTGAACAATTGTTATTGTTTGCTAGTAGAAGGTACGAGGTTATTAAAAATAGAGCGATACACGAATGAACAACGCATTCTCATTGTGAAATTGTTTTACCAAAATGTTGAAAGTTTTGCGGCTACAGTTTGCAAATTGCGATCAATTTGGGGTCACAATTATGCTCCAAAAGAGTCAACTGTAAAGAGATTAAGGGATAAATTTGCCGAAACTGGGTCTGTTAGTGATGTAAAGACAACAACGCGCCTTCGATCAGGTCGATCGACCGAAAATGTCGCAGCTGTACGTGATGATGTCGCTCAAACTCCATCCACCTCAATTCGACACCGAGCTCAGCAAATTGGTGTCTCCAAATCCACTATGCAGCGAATTTTGACGAAAGATTTGCATCTTCATGCATACAAAGTTCAATTGACTCAAGAACTGAAGCCAGCTGACCATGGACAGCGAAGGGAGTTCGTTAATTGGATATTGGAGAGACAACATGAAAATGCTGATTTTGCCGATAAAATCATCTTCAGTGACGAGGCCCATTTCCATCTTGATGGCTTCGTCAATAGGCAGAATTGTCGCATTTGGGGTGAGCAAAATCCTCGAGTGATTCACGAGAAGCAAATGCATCCTCAACGTGTCACTGTTTGGTGTGGTTTTTGGGCTAGAGGAATCATTGGACCTTTTTTATGAAAATGAGGCAGGTAAAGCGCAAACAGTCAATGGTGTTCGGTATCGTGAAATGATAACCAGTTTTTTCTTGCCTAGAATTGAAGAAATGAATGTGGAGAGCATGTGGTTTCAACAAGACGGCGCCACATGTCATACAGCCAGAGAAACAATTCAATTGCTGCATCAATCATTTCCCGGTCGTGTTATTTCGCGTTTTGGAAACCAGAATTGGCCGCCTAGATCGTGTGATTTAACACCTTTAGATTTTTTTGAAGTCGATGGTTTACGCGTTTACGCCGACGACGACTCAAGCCTTAAAAGAGGAAATTGGACGCTGCGTTAATGAAATACCGCAGCATTTATGCAAAAAGGTCATTGAAAATTTCATTAAAAGATCGCGTGTGTGCTAGCAAAGCCGCGGCGGCCATCTGCACGATATCTTGTTCCATACATAACCTCATTCTGTCTACTTTACGATATAATAAAGTTTCACGATTTTTTTAATATCTGTGTTTTATTTAAAATTTAAAAATTGCGTTCTTGTTGGGACACCCTTTACAAGTTGAATAAATACAATAATATACAATAAATACAAATTGCAAACAAATATGCTTTGTGATCCAAGAAATAATGCTTGCAAATGGCAAATATTTACTCAAAAAGCGTAACCAATTGTTTTAGCAAAAATGTGTTTGACGTTGTTTACTCTTACAGGAGTTTTGCAAGATCAAACAACATCAAATAAAATAAAACTAAATGTTTGTTGTGGCTTCTCCGAAATAATTAAAAAAAAATGAGTTCAAATATATTTTATTTAGTGGTTACGCCTTTTTTGGCAAATATTTATAATCAATTACATCTTAGTAATGCAAATGATAGTAGTCATTGAAAAGTAAGTTAATGATAACATACAGTTACGAACTTAAGTATAGGCACAAGTGTAATTTTAAAAGAAACTGCTAATTCATATATATATAAGGAAACACGAAATATTTATTATTTATTTTATGAATTAATTGTAGATATAAAACTTATACATTGAAATAAGAACCACTAAAATTAATTACATTTTCTTTGCAAAAAAAGTTATTTAAAAAACATTAAAAACGCATTATTTTACTGGAAAAAAGTATATGCACAATTATCTCAACATAAATAAAAACTACTTAGAACATTTATCTAATATTTAGTTGGCAGTCCCTTTTGCTTAATAACGGCCTTAGGTCTATTTGGTTTATATTCCAGCAAAACAACGACCCGAAACACACAGCCCATGACGTAAAAATGTGGCTTGCATATAATACGGTTCATGTTTTGCCACACGCCTGCAGTCCCCAGACTGAATCCCATTGAGCATTTGTGGGAGGAGTTGGAGCGAAGAATCCGAAAACGCGCAATTATAAATAGAACTAAACTGAAAGCAGTTTTAGTGGAAGAATGGCATAACATAGGCAAAATATAACTAAAAAGTTAGTCCACTCCATGTATTATTAAAAATAATTAAATTTGCTATAAAAGTTCAATTTTTGGGGATATAAAAACGAAAATTGGGGACAAGTATTGCAAAAATATACTGGCAGCTCTGTGTTTTACCATCAGTATTTTAGTTAACACCTGTTGCCTGTACAGATTTTTCAATAATAGATTCCAGAATAATACAGATAATACAAATCGAACATAATAATAAATAAGTTTTGAACAAAGTAGGGTGCTGGAAGTATATTATTAAAAGAAATTAAGTTTATTTGGAGATTATATTGTAATAAAATAACTGACGCACTTAACAATTTCATTTTAATTTTCAACTCCCCTCACTCTCTCTCTCACACTCTTTCTTATTCTTTATTTTACTATTTATTGGAAGAAACAAATGTTTGAAATGTTTGTAAGTTTGCAAAATACTTAACTCAAATCGAAATTGTACTATAAAATGTTATTAAAACGATTAATTAAATCGATAAGATACAAATTTACGTCATCTTTGTACAATAAATATTTAATAATGATGATTATTGCAGGTTTTACATTTTCAATAAACAAAAAAAAGTTTTACTTTATTTAGAGTTTAATTACACACGATTTACTGAAGAAGCTAGTAACTGTTTCTGTTTATGTCTCTTTAAAATACAACCCGCTGCAGCGACTATAAACAATATTAACGTTATACAGATATAATCAAAAACAAGTTCGAGTGCTATATTCGGCTGTGCCGAATCTTAAATACCATCCACCTAAACGTAATAAGAAATACAAAAACTACACTAATTATAGGACTAGAATATCCTTATTCTGTGTTTTCTATTCAGTCTTAATGCAAATTTTATTAGTATTTGATATATTGTTTGAAAGACAATTTTACGACCAACATAATTTATGTTAAATATTTTGAAATTTTGTCTAATTTTCACCATTTTTAATTGATTTAATTACCAATTCTTACCATAATTTACAGAGTTTGTCTGATGTTCATAATAATCTTGAGTGTAATTTAACAAACAGAGTATAAACAAGTAAGAGTGCTATATTCGGCTGTGCCGAATCTTAAATACCCTCCACCTAAACGTAATAAGAAATAGGAAAACTACTCTGGTTATAGGACTAGAATATCCTTATTCTGTGTTTTCTATTCAGTCTTAGTGTAAATTTTATCTATTAGTATTTGATATATTGTTTGAAAGACAATTTTACGACCAACATAATTTATGTTAAATATTTTGAAATTTTGTCTAATTTGCACTATTTTTAATCGATTTAATTGCCAATTCTTACCATAATTTATAGAGTTTGTCTGATGTTCGTAATAATCTTGAGTGTAATTTAACAAACAGAGTATAAAAAAGGGGTACAATTCGGTTTTAGTGATTTTGCTCAAAAAAAAAAAAAAAAAAAAAAATCAAATAGGGCTTTTAGAGGAGATACCAGCAAAAAAAAATTGTTGGCGGTCACGCCTATTTTCGAGGGGGCAGGCCCGTAAAATTGAAAATATATAGGCCTATATCTCGGGAACTACTGGGTGTAATTTGTAATACATTAAATAAAAGGTATTAAAAATACCTTTCCAACGATATATATCATTGTTATATGGGTTAAATACGAAAAGAATATTTTTTGACCCGAATTTATTTGTTTTTTGGAAATGGTTCTTATATGGCAGCTATGACAAATTATGGGCCGATCTTCCTAAATTTTGGAACAGTTATTTTCATGCATATGAGGATATTTCACGTCGAATTTCAACATAATAATGGTATATTTAAGATATATATTAGTATTAACGTGGATTTCGGTAGTGGACCTTATGTGGGGGACATTGTCAAATAAGTTGTATAGTTTGGACGTGAGAGTGTTTTATACAGACGGACAGACAGACAGACGAACATGGCTCAATCTACTTAAAATTTCATAAGGACTTTGTTGGGTCTCAGATGAATATTAAAAAAGTTTCACACGGAATGACAAACGTAATATACCCTCATTCACCACTCTTTTTCATTATTTTTCTAATTCTGGGTATTCATAAAATTGTTTAATACGAAAACATTAGGCTTTTATGGGTATATTTGAATTGTGGGTGATATTAAAGTAAACAAATAATCAATCAATATTTTAAATAATTCTGGCAATATCTATTTATGATAAGTTTTACAAAGTTAATGATAATAAACTTAATTTTGCAATAAGATATTCATAATATCTATCTATTAAACAAAAGTTATTCTAAAACATTAATTCCACAAATACTACTGCGTCGATTACGGATGCCAACTGAACCTCACTGGGTTTGACAGTTGTCAAAAACATATTACAGATGGCAACTGGTAACTGTAAACTGTTAACTTCAGTTGCCGAACATGGTTACCGAGAATTTGTAGTTGCTTTGATTTTATTTTAAGTGGGAAATTGTAAATGGTAGTAACATGGTGAAATTAAATACAAGGTGACAGCATTGCTACAACAATTACAACAAGGCAAAAACAACAGGCATTTTGTTTGTGTAAAATACTTTCGTTACTGTCAAAATCATCTGGTATAAAATAAAGAAAACAAACACAAGCATTGATAAAAAACAGAAAAATTTTATTTTCTTTAAAAATTTTTAGCAAAATAACTCAAAACCAAACACACTATTTAATATAATTTTATATAATAGAATTTTAAACTATTTAACGCAGATAAAACGGCGACAAAAATTCAATTTTTCAAATACAAAATAATTTTGTAACGTTTTTATATAAACTTTGACTATTTGTAAACAACTTTTTGGCATTTTCAATTTCACCATGAATAGAGCAAAAAATAATCAGCTGGCGCTATGCTGTCACCTAGTATAAATTCACCTTGGGTAGTAATTTTGTTGTTAAATTATTTATATTTTTAACATAAGTATGTTTGTTTTCTACTCGAAAATTCGAAATAATAAGATTAAAAGCGAAAGTTGACTTACATAATAACAACTTGCATGTCAGTTGCGTTGCCATTTAACAACCCAATTCTAGTTTGTTTGCTATACATAATCTACCCACTAAATTCGAATTTGAAAATAAAGAAAAATAGATTGTGCAGTTATTATTTCGCATTTAAGTTTTTTTGGTGCAACATTTTCATAGATTAATTTTAAACGCCCAGACAGACTAAGCGAAAATAAGTATTATTTACAAACTGCATGATCTACCAGTCTTAAACCCACTACAACTTTATATCTAAAGAAGCCATCTACGCTGCCAAGCTTTCTAAGACTATAGGATGCGATGGATTATGCATACTTTTGTTGCACTTTGACTATACTTTGAGTGTCTGTCAATGGTTTTTAAACTTGCCGTAAGGAGCGTGATTGTACCCAAAGCTGGGGAAATGGATCGAGTGATACCGTAGTTAAAATTCGAATAAATTGCGAATTAAGTCATACAGACCGATTTTGCTCCTGTCTATCGCAGCAAGATGCACAACAACACCACAGCATTATTCGGCATAGCCACTCGGATCCAACCGGGTTAAAAAATAAATAACTATTTCTACAAGTATTAAATTAATTTGGAATTGATTACCAGGTCTTATTATTTATTTCATAATTTCATAATTTAAAGTCACTTAAAGACAGGATTGTATTTTTGAGGAATTCTTAGAGGTGGTCCGGTGATTGGGATGGCAACTCATTCAGCTGAAACCAAGATATGGGGCTTCTAGCAGAATGCTATTGGACCAACTGTAAATGCCGAAAAACATCCCCATATTATTAGCGACTCACAACAGTGTTTGGCGGTCTTTTTGGTATGTTTTGATTTAAATTCTGTATTTGCAGGTCGACGTGCAAAAGATTTTTCGTCAGATACAAATAAATTAACTTTTGTTTCATTAGGTAAATTCTAAGCATTTTTGTATGTTTTTTTGCTCAATACTGGTATTTTTCTCGGACTGCAACCCATTAGTCCGACTTTCTGTTATTAATTTTAAGGCTATTTAATAACCTAAAAGGATTATTTTTTTTTTTCTCTAGCTTCAACGCTTTTTCGACTTAATTAGATTAAATAATTTATTTTTAAAACACTTCATTATCTGTGAAAATTTTATAATTGAAGAACCGAAGACACTCAACATAAAGATGAACCAAATATAAATATACAAAAACCTTGCTTTAAATTTTTTAATTAGTTTATGTAAAAAATAAATTTAAATTTTTATGTTTTAATGTAATTTAGAAAAATGCATCTGTCCCTATTTTTCCACGTAAATTTGCTACTTTTGTGACTTTATTTTGAATAAAAATAAATTGCAGGCGAAAAAAGAGAAAAACAGATAATCAAATTCCCTTATTTTGGGAATAGTTAAACAGTGGGTCCCAAAAGTTGTTTACATTTTATTGCGAAGGTAATTATGATAATGGTAATTGTGATTTAGTTTCATACAAAAATTATTTGTGGCAATATTTGTTTAGATACGTGTATGAAACAAACATTTATGACCGATAAAGTCCTATTTTCGGTGAACTTTTGTATGGGGGCTAGGCGAAATAATGGATAAATTTTAATTAATTTCAATGCTAATCACTCTTGACTAAATTTTGTCAATATCTTTTTGAAATTGCGATTTGTCATTTGCGCACAAGCCAGAATCACTTTCTGAGTCTATCTGTATACTTTAAGGAGTGCTAGACTAATATTTTTGGCATTACAATAATCAGAAAAAATCCAATATACTCTTCCCACTATGGTAGGTGTAGGATATAATAAAACATTAAATCCATTATCCGTTCTAAAAATATTGAAAAATAAAATATATTCATACATATACAAATTAGAGACGTGCATTATTACACTACAAAGTATTGTACAATGTAGTATAATTGATAAATACCTTGTATATGTTGTGCAAACGAGAAGTTGTAAAGTAAATGTTGTGCTGTTGTCAAACAGATGGTTGTAGATGTTGTGTCGTTCTGGTTTGATCACTCTACACAGAACATCGCATGTTCGTTCTACTATGTTGTATTGGGAACTACACAACATGCATTCATTTCTCTCTCTCATATACGCAAATACTTATTGTACTTATAGTGTGCTTGATCATTGCAACGCGTGGCAAATTGTTTTGTGGAAAAGTATTTTTTACTATTCACCTTTTCTGGTATAAATACAAAATTTTTCCATCCCAAAAACAAATAAATTTGTCTTTTTATTCTATTTTACTGCAGTCAGACAAAAATAGTATTCCACAAATACTCACTACATCTGTTCGAAACGATATACTACTTTGTATTGTGCAACTTGTATGTAGTATTTGTAAGTTGATACAACTCAACTACACACAACCTACGAGAGTAGAGCACAACATCTACAAATACAACATAAATGAAAACAGGCACTCAAACTTACTCAAAAAAGAAATCATGGCCAACTTGTACGATGTTGTGTACCAATGCACGTGTATAATACAAATGTATTGCAAATGAAAGTCCTTTTAGATTTGTCTCTTGATTTAGAAAAGCTGGGACAGAAAAGTGCACTCTCAATCATTGACAAAATGTTACAATATTTAACTTGATTAAGTAGATGAAGTATTTGATTATTAAATATAAAAGTGTATTACTTGCATTTATCCGTAATATTTTAAGCATTCTGCAAAACATTATTTATTGTTTGTTCCTTATTTTCCTTTAATTTAAATGTTCACCGTCTTAAATATAAAGCAATTATTACAAAAATAACAGCTAAAAACACAATGCCAATAAATACAATATTAATATTTAAATACAATTTCATTTAACAATTACACGGTGCGACAGTCCAAAAAAACTAGGACCCGATATTATTTTTCTTGTAGGGCTTGCGGAATAAAAGAAGACTCTAATAGTGAAATATGCCGGACAGCTCCAAAATCCGGTTTTACGGTTAAAAACCTGTTTTTGTACCTTTGCGCACTTATAAGCCTGTAATTTTGTTGATAATAATCCGATTATTGTCGTGTTATTGTCGAGAAAATTATGTTATAGCAAATTGTGTTATTGCTCGACAATAATACCCAAATTTCTCAAGTTTTCTTAGATAATATATATATCATTCGAAAGATCTCAGTTTATTCTTTCCAAATCTAGTAAGAAATTGAAAATAGGGTCATTGTCAACAAAATTACAGGCTTGTAAGTCGCAAAGGTACAAAAACCGGGTTTTTAACCGTAAAACCGGATTTTGGAGGTGTCCGGCATATTTCACTATTGGAGTCTTCTTTTATTCGGCAAGCCCTACAAAAAAATAATATCGGGTCCCAGGTTTTTCTATTTCATTAAATTTTGTATCACTGTGTTATTTATGTAGCTGAATTTTTACTACGAACTTATTATACACTCAAATATTGAAAATAAACTAAATTGTTGTCAAATTTCGGCAGATATTGAAAAGGTAGCAAGTGAACTAATTGAAACAAAAACCATAAATCAATAATTGTTTAGTTCTTTTTTTTCGATCTATTTTCAATATTCTATAATTTCTTTTTTTAAGCAATTAGGTC
Source organism: Bellardia pandia (assembly GCA_916048285.2). NCBI lineage: Eukaryota > Metazoa > Arthropoda > Insecta > Diptera > Calliphoridae > Bellardia > Bellardia pandia. The sequence continues at coordinate 27,126,992 of OU696533.1, read as the reverse complement.
ACTTAATATTTATATAAAAATGTTCTATATATTTATATATTTATATATCCAATATTTCGCTATCACAATTAAATTCAAAAATAAATTGTTGTCATCCCTGAAGAAGCTATCCATTGTGATAGCGAAATATTGGATATATAAATATATAAATATATAAATATATAGAACATTTTTATATAAATATTAAGTGACCTAATTGCTTAAAAAAAAAGAAATTATAGGCACATAAGTAAGTATGTACAAAGTGTATTACAAATAATTTAATGTTAGAAAGTAGATAAAATTTGAACTTCAAAGGAATATTGGAATTGAAAATTTCAAAAAAATTTAATCGAAGTTGCCTTCAAGTTAAATATACAATTTATTTGAAAATAAATTGTATACAAATAAATTGTATTCAAATAAATTGTATATTTAACTTGAAGGCAACTTCGATTAAATTTTTTTGAAATTTGTTGATTAATACTCGCAAGAGGAATAATTCTCATTTAAGGAATTGAAAATTATTATTTAAACACATTTTACTAAAAAAAAATAAAAACTGCAGTTTAAAATAAATTACTAAAATATTAAAAAACAAATCTCAATATAGAAAAACTGCAGTTTTTTTTAATGTAAAATAAGTTCTCTCTAAAACTTAAAAACTTACCCCTATCGGTGGTAACAACGCAAGTTGTTCGTGCTATAGCCAAACGTCTACGTCGTAAACGTATTAATATCGATATTAAAATTATAAAAAACAATATAATAAATATAGGAAACCAAATATCGAAATAAATGAAAATCATTATTTTATTTCTTTACTTAATTGTATGCGAATTCGTTGAAATTGAATGTAAAACTAAATCGATTTATGTATATGAGCAGAGAAAAATTGTATTTGTCAAAATATTTGATAAAGAAATAATTACGTACATCAAAAGTTGTTTAGTTGTTTAAATGTTGAAATGCAAAGTGATTTATCGCCAAAATTAGTTAACCATTGGTAAACTAAAATACTAACTATTGTTTAACTATTATTCGGTATTCCTCTGGCAAACTAAGCATTGCGAATAAAGAATCATTAGTAAAGCCTTTGCCATTAGCTAACTAAAGAATTTAGTGAATTTAGCCATAAATGACTTTAATGGTCAATGGTTGACTAATGACCGAGAATTCGGCCATTAGAAACCATAGCGGTAAAAATATTATAATATAAGCAAATTTAAGTTCTGTTTGTTGCTTAAATTGTGAATAAAGTTTCCGATTATAAAGAATCAGATATAAGCGCAAAATAAAAAAAAATTATTTTACTGGGTGATATTTTCCATTCAGACTTTTCTATGGAGTTTCTAATTCTGCTTTATTTTCTGAGCAAAAAGTCTTTACTCAGAAATATACCATATGCGAATAAATTAAATATGCTTTAAATAAAAAATGATTCTATACCTAAAATATATTAATATTAAAAAAAATACTTTTTGAATTTATACCTTTTCACTATACAGCGCATTTAACTGTGACTGATTATTTTTATCTATAAATGTTTGTAATGCTAAAGTGTTTTCATTTTTTCAATTAAGATATGTCTATTTGATTTAATAAATATATTAATACAGATATTAAAATTTATAAATATTTTGGAGTAGCGAAAACAAAAAAATTGCAAGTAAAACATAACTACTGTTATTAATTAGAGAAGGAATAACTACTGTTAGTTCATAGTATTTCACACGTAAAACCAGTTTAATTTTGTGTAAAAAATAATTGTACAACTAAATAAAACAAAAATCATTTTAATTTTGAGTGTACAGTGGGAAGAAAGTTTTAGCAAACTGCAAATCTATATGCATTTGATAATATAAATAATTCACATTCGTCCCAAACTACCGGTGAAACATTAATGGAAAAATTTATGGAATTGTGATTATCTACATTAAACATAATTTGAAAGACTAAAAATCATTGCAAACTGGTATTGTAAGTATGCAAGATTCAAATCTAAAACTACTTTCATTTCGTTTATCATAAAACCCCATATTTAAATAAAACAACTAAAAGCACAACTTACAATTCTGACTTTGCACAATATAAGGCAAAGAGAAAATGTCAAAAAGAAATCATATACTTTCAATAGATTTTTAAAATGCACACAAATAATAATTGCAAAAAATATAACTTGTTTATACTTTTACTCGAAAAATTACTTTAAAATTGTTTATAAAATTAATAAGTAATATATATGAAATTAATAAATTTACAATAATCTTCAACATACGAGTATAAATAGAGAACAAAGTAATTTAAGACTATAAAACACCAGTCCCTCAAGTTCACATTTATTTTATAGTAGTACGGAAAATTAATAACTGATTTCTAATGTAACATAATTTAAAACCTACGGAAGAGTCAAAATTCTATTAAAAGTAACTGTGTTTCCATTCTATTATCTATTATTTGTTTTATTATATTTTCTCTTTTATTATCTTATATTATTGTATATAAAATTACAAATTGTTAGTTTAAATAATCATACAAGACCTAATTAAAAGTCTTGTTAATTATGAATTGTAAATAAGTAAACAAAAGAAAAATAAAACATTTTCTGAATTTCCAATCTCTCAATTTTTCTGGGTCCTTTTGGTCCAGATTTCTTTCTCTATCCGTCCGAGAAATTTCATCTGCTTTGTAATGTAATGTAATGTAATATAATTCTAACTTTAGGGAAACTTTGTTTTCATTCTTTCTTCTATTCTTTGTTCTATTATATCTTCTCTATTATTTATCCTATTTTTTGCACATAAAATTACAAACTGTAAATTTAATCAATCGTATTATGGCAAATTAGACTATTGTCTGTACCTGACATTAAAAAATTGAATATAAAAAGAACTAAAACAATTCGAGATCAGGACGTCCTTGAGGATTGAAAATGCTTGTAGTATTTTTCAGTCCGAAATATCGGCTCTTAAAATAGCGACTTACTGAATCAGATATAACAGAATATCGGCCAGGGATATACATACGTATATAGTATATACTGATAGCCAAGATGCAATAAAGTGATAGACAGGTGTATACACTAGATCAAACCTGGGGCCAAATTATCGCATTCGATATCTATTAAAATTTATCGTAATTTTCTTATTAAAGATTATGGCATACGATATCGAGCAAGAAATTTAGTACATTTTATCATAATTTCGATATCGAAATCATTTTTGATACGATAGCTCATTCGATCACGAATGCGGTAATTTGGCCCCTGGTCAATCATCCTTAAATATTGTGGCGAAACATTCGTCAGTTACACTCATATGAGTGAGTGGATATATAGACATAATAGGCAACTGTGTTGCTGATGATTTGGCTAAAAAAGGCGCCATGTTACCTGACGGTGACATACACTTTCTATGTGCAATTCTGTTACCCACTTGTAAGCAGCAAATTAATGATGTTTAGAATGAGCTTGCTCAGACAAGATAAACCCATTTGCGTAGCCACAGTTGAACAATGTAAATTTGACAATCATCTAAGGAGACTTGAACTAGTCTAATTGACTTCAGCAGGATGAAGAAGAAGAAACTATTTCTCACCTTCTATCCCATTGTCCAACATTAGGCAATTTATGTGCTAGTTTCTAGAGCATTATTCCTTTAACAGTCTCTCTAAACACTCGGATATGAAGTTGGTTACATAAATCACTTACATATGTTGGCAATTAAATGACTTACAAAAACATTTATAACAAATATGTATGTACACTCCGGTTCACTTATTTAAAGGCACTAAAAACTCCATATTCAGCAGCCTGTATCATCTGCAATTTTTAACCAATTGCAGAATATAGATTCAAATATGCAAAACATTATATCTAATTAAAATAATTATATATAATCTAAATTTGTTATTATAATCACATTAATTAAAATATAATTAAATAATATACATACATATATAATGACATGAATATAGTTCTTAAGATACATGTATAATTGGCCACAAGGCTTTCTATGTATTGAAAATAAAGAATTGAATTGAAAATAAATAAATAAATGGAAGCTAGACATCTTGAGATATAAAAAAAAACATGACAGTAGTAGTTTCTTAACTACAGAACTTTTTTGGAGCAATATATAAAAAAAAAAGTCAAAAAATTTGCTATTTTTTTTTGGTTCACTTGAATAAAGGCACTTTATTATTTGTTTATTATTTTAAAAGTAAGCGATGATTTTTTGTAGAGAGCGTTTGTTTATTACAATTTATTACATCTTAATCATCTTACGAGTCAAAATGACAACCCAAAAAATTTTAAATCTATCAGAAAAAACTAAAATCGATGTTTACCGTTCTGAAGGATATTCTAACCGCGCAATAGCTAAAACAAATTGGACGAAGCCCAACAGTTGTCGACAATTACATCAAGGACCCCGAGGGGTATGGAAAAAATTTTAAAGGAAGGGTTTCATTGCCTTTATCTGCGTATCTGCGTATCCTTGTCAAAAATAAGAGCTCAAGCTGGAGTGCAAGCGAGCAAGTCATCAATACGCAGAGTAATTAAGAGCTGTGAGTATCTTAAATACCTGAAATTACAAAAAAGCCGCCACTTAATGCTCCTCGTAAGGAAAAGCGGCTTCAATTCGCAAGAGACTACATGTTATGGGATGTGCAGCAAAGAGGTCATGTAAATGACTGGATAACCGTTGTATTTACGGATGAGAAGAAGTTTAATTTGGATGGGCCTGATGGCTATAATTATTATTTCCATGATTTGCACAAAGAAAAGCGATTTTTGAAACGACATCACAGCCGAGAGGGTGGCGTTATGGTGTGCGGTGCTATTGGGGCACCATCGATCTTGAATTTCAAAGTGCAAAAATGACTGGTGAAAGCTTTAAAACATTATTGGAATCAGCTTTACCGAAGTTCAGTGAACTATTTGGTCCCATATCTTAGATATTGCAACAGGATAATGCCCCTATACACACCGCCAGAGTAGTAAAGGAGTTAATTGCAAGCCAAAATGTTAATATTCTTGACTGGCCACCCTATTCGCCAGATCTAAACGTTATCCAAAATGTCTGGGGTTGGTTATTTCGTAAGGTCTATGAAGGAGGTAGACATTTTGATGACAAGCAGTCACGAATTCAGGCCATTATATTTGAAGTTATTAAAAACAAAGGCGGTTGTACCCATTACTAATTTCTCAAATAAAGTAAAATAAATTAATAAAAACAAGAAAAACTGCTTTTCATTAAAATTAGTTAAAGTGCCTTTATTCAAATGAACCGAAAAAAATAGCAAATTTTTTTACTTTTTTTTATAAATTGCTTAAAAAAGTTCTTTAGTTAAGAAACCACTACTTTTTTATATCTCAAGATGTCCATTTATATTTTAAAATTCTGCAATTGGTTAAAAATTGAATATGGAATTTTTAGTGCCTTTAAATAGGTGAACCAGAGTGTATATGGATAAAAAATTATACCTATATTTAGCAAGAAGTTTTCTAGGTTCTGAATGCTTTGCTAAATTAATAATTATTTGCGTATTATTTGCAATAATTTGTATTAAAAATTTTCAAAAAATATTTGGCTTAATTACATGATTCCAAACGGCTGCAATTTTTTGAATATTTTCACCCTTAATAGTGTTTTAGATTCTAGGATTAATCGTTGTTGCACATACATGCTATAAGCACAAGGTGTCACAACAGGACCTACGCTTAGGCTCAAGTGAGATATGTTGCGGGCTTCTGGCAATTTAACTTAACCTATATTTGCTGTTCGTCCTAATTTATATTATAGTATTATAACTAGCAAACAACTGAAACTACATCTAAATTTTATATAGGAATTAAAGGAAATAAACACCCCGATTGTACTGCAAAGAAGGCTTATCCATTATTATCCCAAACATTATCTTAATAAACAAACAAACAAAGAAATTAACTAACCATAACCGTAACCCCAAACAATATCACTGAACAAATTAAAAGATCATACACCAGATTACGACTAGACTACAACTACCTAATTGATTAATCTCTCCAAACCATTTGCGATTCTTGACGACTGCCTTTAACTCCAAAACATATCCTTATGAATGAGACATTTTAAGAAATATTCGTATAAATGTATTCGCAGATTTTAATTCTATAGGTACTCTTAAATTTCCAGCTAAAAATAACATAGAATTAATAAAAAATTCGAGGAATTAACTATTCTAAAAAATAAAATATCAATTGTTTATTATTGTATACAAATGAAGCCAAGCTTGAACTCTTTAATTTAACTATAATTTTAATTAAAAATTAATTAATTAAATAAATTCACATCACGTTCTTTCAAAAAAAAATTAACAGTTCTTTTTATAGTGAAATGAATAATAATTCAAACATGCAATCAAAATTTTATATGTGCAAGATCCTAAAATTGTCTTGGCACTACCAATTTGCAAATGTATGTATGACCCAATCAAAGCACACAACCTCAACAGAAAAGTTGATATTAATGAAAAAAACTTACCGAGTGTTTTAATCGTATTTACCCAGTATTTTTTATGTATCTTATCAGTTTAACAACTTACCAGATAAGACGGCTCCCCGCTGTTTGCGGGAACAACAGTAGCTGCAGCAGCTCATGATGATGAAGGCCAAGAAGAAAAACATAAAAATTCCCCACAGGTCCATGGCGTCGTCAAAATCGTCTATTTCGTCTGGAAAGCCCACTATAAACTTGAAAATTTACGCAAATTAGAAATAATTGTTACAAGCAACTGGCATGTAAAAGTAATTACATACTTGTTTATTTTTCCTCGTGTAAGTTGTATTTATTTCACAATTACTAAACTTGAAAATAAATTTATAATTTTTCCCGAATCCACTTGTTGCCCTTTATCACTGTATTTTGATAATTATTAAAGTAAATTTTTGGTATTATATGACTAAGTGCAATTGTTGTTTAATTTCACAGCGATTTGTTTATATTTGTGCCACAAAGTATAGTGTGAACAAAAGATACCATGATGCAACTATACAAGGTGAGTGCAAATGGTCAACAAATACAAAACAATACAAAAACAACAGGCATTTTGTTTGTGTAAAATAATGTATGACTGTCATAAACACTTGAAAAAGTATTACTTTTGATATAAGTAAATTGTATACAAAGTCAGTAAGCTGTGCTACTGCACTCACCTAGAATAGTTACACCATAAAAGATACTTTATTATATACTTTTTTTCAGAGTTGTATAAAATAGTATAATAGTAAAAAAAAGACATTAAAAACCTACTTTAGCAACTATACATAAAGCATATTTACTTTGATAGAGAAATATCCTACGAATCGGGCTATATAGTTGTTATTTTCGAAAAATTTGCCGTTTACAGGGTATTCACTATGAAGTTGTAAAAATAACATATTGCACTATATTTATAAAAGCACATGAGTTTGTATAATGTGATTTATAGCCTTTTCACACTTGTCAACATCCACCATCAATTTGCGAAGATGTTGTAATTTTCCCATAATACTATGTTTCCACGGTACATGCTTCGCTCTCTATTCATGCTTCACATCCCAATCATGTGCGAAACAACTTGCTTCACCATACAAAATTTTAAGAGCGAATCAAGTAGATTCATATTGAATCTACTTGCGAAGCACGAACAATTTTGTATGGTGAAGCTAATATTTATCGCAAGTTTATCTGCACTAGCTGTAAAAATTTAACATTATTGTAAACAAAGCAAATTATTTTCTTGTTGTTGGAAGTAAAGAAAGTAAATACGTACGAATGTGTTTTTTTTTTCAAATAGGCTAACTAATTTCCACTCACTTTTGTTTATCCATTAAAAAAAATTATTTTCCACAAATTGTAAATTCTGTTTTTTTATTCTGTTTGTTTATTAAAGACAACTCGAATCAAATCGAATCCAGTTTATTAGTCATGTAAACAGCATGATTCATAAACATGATTCAGAAGGCGAAGCAGGTGATTCAAGTCGTCGTGGAAACATAGTATTACATCTTCCGATATTTTTAGTGTCATCACTAGCAATACTGATATTGAAAATGAAATTTAAGTTACATCTCTAACAAAAGTAACTTATAGTTAACAAAAAAATTAACAAACAAAATGAAATTTGAATTTTACAAAATTAGCATCATCTTCCTCCAGTATACATTCTATTAATAACCCTATACAATGTAATAATATCTGGGTTTGCTCTTTCAAACGAATAATCAATCCTATTAGTAAATCCTTTTCGAAATACATTTTACTTTTTAAAAGCGGCGTGGTTTTTGTTTATTTTGTCTACTTAACTGATGGTAGATGGTGCAAGTGTGAATGCATTTTTCACATTTTCAACATCTTCCATGCGTTCCTCCTAAATGAACGCAAGGGTGAAAATGCTATTATTAGGTATGTTTGCGGTTTCTTAGTTTATAAATTAGAAACGAATGGAATGGATCAAACCGCATTTACAAAAACAAATCTACATAAACTTAAACAAACCTAAAAAAATTTTGTTTAATTAAAACAGCTGTTTAATTTGAAACACATTTTTTTCAGTTTGATTTATTCACACCCGTTATATTTTTACGTAAGATGAAATACAACTCTAAACTACTTTGATTTACTTTTGAGTATCTAGTATTTAAAAAAAGTCGTTAGTGATTACTTTAGACCGAAATACTCAATATCTTTGCATCACTATTGCATTTTCAATTTGTGTGTTTAAAACGTAAATATTTTTGGATAACAGGGCTTTGGTTAATATAATTGTTTTGCTGCCAATGGCTAGGAATAGTAAAAGCCGTTTAAATAAGAAAAAAAATCGTAAGGATAGACGTAAAAAGGAACGAAATTTGCGAAAAATGGAGCAATTAAGTAAATGTGCTAGTAGTGAAAACGCTACTTCTACTAACGTGGTAGCAGAGAATCAACAGCATTCAGTGGTAAATAATGCAGGAAATGAAAATAATGTAAGTTATTAATTATATTTAGAATAATTGTAGTTGAATAAATTTTTACCGCGTCATTAAAAAAGACTCCTTTAAATCTCCCTTCATGAGTTTTGTGTCCATCTTACTTAACTCAATTCTAGGCTTTTGATACGTAGTGAAAAGCAAAACTAACTCAGACCTTGAGTTCAAGAATTATTTCTTCCTGTGTTCAAATTTTCTTTTTCATATATGTTTAGTTTTGTATCACACTTTCAGTAAATTTAAAAAATAGCTTAATATGCTGGTGACATCGACGTGCTCAAAGATAGTGTCAATTAATAGCGTCGAAAACGCCAAAATATATTAGCGATTTTAGGAATTCAGAAAAATGGGCATTAAAAAATACTCCAAGTATTTCAATGGAAAATCATAAAAACACAAACAATAGGATTAGAAATTCAGAACAGAATTTAATTTATAAAAATAAAAAATATTTTATAAGAAAAGTTGGTTCAAAATAGTCAGACAAATTTGGGATTTCGTATTTCATACATCATCTAAGGTATATAAAACGCCTTCTGTGCAAAAACTCCGCTGGGCAGTTTTCCAGAAAACTGGATTCATCTAAAATAGTCCGAAAAATCTGCGATTAGGTATAATCCCAGATTTTTCTGACCATTTTGGATGAACCCACTTTTCTGGGTAACTGGCCAGCGGATTTTTTAACAAAACAAATTTTCTGATCGCACAATTTCACGATATTCAGCTGCTAACCAAGCGATCGTTGGAGGTAAATACACAAATTTGTTCATGTTCTCCTGTATGGAGAAAACGTGTTGACGTTCACATTCAAAAACTTCATCCTTAATTGTTGATTATCATTAAAATTTTTAAGTAGAAACAATGGAACACATATTTTGTCATTGTTCTATGCTGCAGGTACATAGGCTTATCTGTCTGGGAAGTTGCATCTTTGTTGGACTTGACAACATATTTGGTTGCAGGCTTATGTGCCTGGGAAGTCGTATCTTTGTTGGACTTGACATACCTATTTGACATATTTGCTTGCAAACTAAAGGATGTCATAAAGTTCACAAGGAAAATCAGATGGATAAATGACAGAAGAGTGTGTTAATATCGCAGTTAATTTTGGTTTAATAGTTCCCTTTTCCCCCTTGTAATACCTCAGTTTTTATATCTATCATACCATCCATGTCTTTATTAAATTTATTTCTATTCTCGAAAGCAATCACAATGGACACTTGATATTGTAAGTCATTTGAAATAATATAATATTAACGTTTTCCTATAAATACATAATGGAAATTAGACATTTTCACTAAAGAGGTGTTAACTTTTTTTGGGTGTAAATTTTCATAAGGGAAACAATCATATTCACCCCTATCGTGAATAAAAATTCCACATGAAATTTGTTCCCTTTTATTTTTTTAGCATTGAACTTAAATAGGAAAAATGTGAAAAGTGAACAAATTTCATGTGGAATTTTTATTCACGATAGGGGTGATTATTCTGTTGGCCAGTATTTTCTGACTTCTTCCGCTATTGCATATTTTAAAGCAGGAGTGCCCAAAAGTTGCTTATGTAAGAGCAAACACCAATACATTTTAATAAAAACTAATTTTTATTCAGTATTTTGTTTTGTAAAAGCCAATACATACAAAGAAACAACACACTTTTTTAAACGGTATCATACATTAAACAAAAACAATCTACATTGACGATCGCAGTCACCAATGTTTACCAGTAGAGCAGGGATGTCAGCGTCATACACAATTGTGTAAGCAAAACTCACATGTACGCTTACGCTCTTTTATTTTACGAGCGTAAAATATAATTGTTTACTGCAAAACACTCTCAGAGTTTTTACAAATACAAAAGAGCACCAAGAGTATAGGGCTTGGGCACTCCTGTTTTAAAGCATCATTAAATGAGCTTTTGAATTAACTGATAGATTTTTTATTGTTAACTTATTTTGAATTAAATAAACTTAAGGAAAAAATAAAACAAAAACTGTAAGAACTAATCAGGGGTGTCATAGAAACCAATATTGTCAGACAAGAAATATCTCTATATTTATTAACCGTGTAGCAGTGCCCTATGACACCAAAGCATTTTTTCTTGTCGGTTTTAAAACCAATTCTGACAATATTGGTTTCTATGACACCCCTGAATGTTACAATTTTGAATTATGTTCAATAAATATGAAACCGATTTTATATCAATATAATCGTTAATTACCTTTCAACAACTATGACATGTTCTTTCGGAAGAGAAACTATGTTTTACAGGGATTCTCAAATTTAACAATTTCACAAGAAATATTGGAAATAAAAAAAACCGTTGAATTTACTTTTATCGGTTATTACCGTCATTTTGGCTTTGTTTTAGTGGTTGTTTTTTAATACGACAACTCTGGCAGCTTCCCCTTAGCTTTTAAGCTTAATTTTTCACCCCCAAAAATCAATTACTGCAAACATTCCATAACGCAACCTTCTTTTTTCTAACAAAGTATTAAGGAAAATTTTTTGACTCATACAGTTTGTTGGTAACAAACAAGAGGAAAAACAATAAAAATCAAAATCTTTTTATAATTTAAACCTAAAACAAAATAAGACAATATATAGTTCCCTAATTACAACTACCTCCAGTTTAAGACAAATTGAATTAAACAAACAAAGGAAAAACATAAAGAAAAAAAATAGCAAAAAAAAAAAAACAAAAACTAATTATGACAAATTGTGATTTATATGATATTTGGTCGAGGGCCTGTAGTCATTATGACATACCCGAAGACACAATACGTTCCTGGTATGAACGTATACACAGTAAACTTAATGAGAATGCCACCAAACGTGTCTACCACAATTGGTCTTGTATGTTAGCACCTAAACGTGTAGAGTTGGAAAAGGCCACACAACATATTGTATTTGCTGCCTTTTTCCAATACTATGAATTCGATTTAGAAAGAAGTTGTGTACAAGATAATTGTAAAATATTTAAGGAATTTTGTCAAGATGGCCTTATTGAAGATGTAAGTAGCATTTTATTATTATTTAAATCATTTAATTACTTACCATCGCATACATAAAATATGTCCTCATTTAGGAAAATATGAAACAGGTGGTGTGCCGTTTATTGGGTGAAAAGAGTACAGAAGCAATTAATGGTGACATTGACTATGACATCGCATTTTTACAGGATTTGGATTTATTAATATTGGCGTAAGTAATTTCACATTACATATCAAGTAATAAAATTAATTTGCGTAAATGTTGAAAGGTGCTTTTATAATATATAATGATCTGCTATATTTCCCAACACTGACGTGTTCTTTAGTCTGTTAGTTTGTTTTTATTACATTATCCCATGCAGATAAAGAAAATGTTAGCACATTGACTATTTTGAAATTTCGATGTCACAATAATCACAATATTAAAATTATACCGTAAATATAATTTGACTTAATTGATCGATAAAAATGTTAAAATTATAACATAGTTACCGTTAGTTAAATGATAATAACTTTTAATATTTTTGTAAAAAGTCCAAGAAATTCATATAATTCTAGATACAATTTGTAAATTTTTTAGCTCAACACCAGATGTTTATAAAAATTATGCACAATTATCTCGTGAAGAGTGGTCAACATCGGGTAAAACTAATTTCGATATGTTACGGCGTAAAGTAAGTTATTATCTGAATTTTACTTAATTTATTATTCCCTTAAAAGATTTTCTACTTCTAGACTTTAACCACATTGTTGGCCTTGGATATTTATCAAACTCCTGAATTTAGTAGTAAATATGCCAAAATAGCACGTGCCAATATTGAACAAGAACTTAAAGAACTAGAAAATTATTAGATAAATGTAAATTCCTAGAACGGTAAAATATATTCATGTTGATTTGTCCACATTTCCAAAAGAATTTAAAAAAATAACTTTTAAGATTAAGTAGGAATGCTGTTCAACAAACAACCTTTTTAATAATAGGTATTGTGAAAGTTTTATTATATTTTTTGACTTTTTAGCAAATCAACCAACTCAATTTGATATACATATTTGAATATTATAATTCTAATGTTCTAGATTAAATAATTATTTACAGTCAATGTTTTTCATTTTTGCTTAATGCTGACGTTTAACAAAATAAATATACATATATGTATGTATATTAATTATTTCTTATAGTTAATTCTTTGTATACAAAAATATACACATGTATTTACAAACAAGAAAGTATTACATTTAAATTTAAATAGCATTTAGTCGGAAAATTAAAAGTTAAATATTAAATTGCAATGTGTTTACTTTGCAGTTCATTTACATATTTTTCTCGTTTACTTTACTGACTGGCAAACATTTGTTAATTTCATTTAAATCAATTATCTCTTTAACCATCCAAGCAACTCGTAAAGTAATATACAATCTTTTTCTCTGGTTCTTAACTTTTACAAAAGTGGAAGTAAAAGTTCCGTTTTTATTAAGATCAAATAGACAATGCAACGGATTGAAATAAAACATTTTGATTATCATGAAATTCACTTGTTTCTTTAATGTAAAATTTTAGAAAACAAATGATTTTCTTTATTTTTGAATTAATTTAATATTTCACCAACAAACAAGACCTTTCAAACAAAATATATTTAAAAAATTTCATACTTTTATAATTTTTCATTAAAATTGATAATATAAAACAGGTATAGGTTAGGTTAACAGGCGGCCGTGAAGTACACTTAGTTCCAATAACACTGGTCCTTTTGTGTTGCCTGAAAAAGATAGAAAGAGAAGAAAAGAGGAGATGGGTAGAGATAGAGATAGGTAGAAAGTAGATGTATACAGAGAGAAGTAGTCGAGTCCATAAGTGTGTATAGAAAATAGATGGAGTAATCATTCCGAATCATTTAACGACTGAATAGTTTTACTAGAAGGGATTTAATCGCGATAGCCAATTAATACTCCTAATAAAAGCATCAATTCTTTCTAATTTCATATCGGATATTCCAGATAGAAGATGAGAGACGTTTTTCTCATTATTACAACTTCTGCAAAAGTCATTGTAGGGTATACCCTAGTCTTCTCGCATGGCTGCCGAATTTACAGTGTCAATATACATAGAACATAATTTTGATAAAATATCAAATGAAATTGCGAATTGCTGCTTTAAATTAGGAATTTTAAAAATTAAATTTAGAATATGAAGCTAAAATTGAGAGAATTTTATGTAAAATATTCTGATTCTTATCATGACACAAGTAACAATTATGAATTATATGTGTAATAAATCAGTGCTCATAAATTATAACAAAATCTTACCATTACTCAACTACTTCTAAGTAATGCAGATATAATGTCATTGAAAAGTATGACAGCAATATCATGTTATTACTAAGTTTTTTTTATGGGCTGGCACTTGAGTTTTATAAAGAGAAAAAATAGAAAATTTTTTGTTTTTAAATACCTTTTGGATTAAGACGAAATTTAAATCCTTGTAAAATTTTGCCCAATTTAAATTTAATCCCCATTTTCTCAATGTCTTCTAAATTATTTCAAACCTAGCGATATGCTGAGAGTTTTTTTAAATAGCATTATTTTACAAATAACATAAATAACCAGACATTGAGAAAATGGGAATAAGAGTTACAGAAACGCTCTTCTTCATATACACACATTTCAACAGATTTCTTCGTTTAATCATGCAGTTTTATTTTGCTATATTCTTCTATATGTATGTTTAATTGTATTAATTGTAAATGCCAAAAATAAAAATCAAATAAATATACAATATATGTATACGCCTATGAATGGCGAAATTGTAGTTTTATTTCCTTAAGCTGCATTTGCATTATGTGACTTCTCATCTGGAGTTGAATGTTAAAAACAAATCACTTTGAAAGCAGTTATTTTTATCAGCAGCATTTCTTGTGTCAGTTTATGAACACTCAACTCAGACGAGAATTCGGATAATGTTAACAAGGCTTTAACAAAATCGAATTAAAGTAAAAACTGATATTTATGGATGAAGTGTTGTTAACAGCAGGTAAGTATAAGGAAAACTAATTGAAATTTTGAGATTTTTTTGTGAGCTTTAAATTATTTTTAACCGGTTTTAACATTAATTATATAGAAAGATATAAAATTAAAAAAATAACGCATTTGTTAGGTTTTGGTAAAAGGTTGGAAATTGTCTGTTGAGAATCGCTCCGTTATTGACCCTACCAAACACTTATGTTGGATTTGTGTCCCGAATTCTAGTTCTCAATACTGCTGAGTATTTTTTTATAACAGTAATAACTATTTTAATCATAACAGTAATAATGAACTTAATGGCTTAATATAATATAATAAATGTCTTATATTAAAATAATAAAATGTCAATAATCATTTAATTTTGATTTCTAACATATTTTACTATTGCACCAAAGATCACTTCCTGGAATATTATGGGGTTCGGTGCACAATTGAATCCAATTGCCAGATGAATAATGTATATTTGATTTCAAATAAATATCTATGTACCTATAATTTGTCAATAATTGACCCTATTTTGCACATAAAATAGTGCAGACGCTTATTATATACCCAGCAAGAAATTACATAACAAAGAAACAAGAAGGGGTTTAACTGTGAATGAAATAAATCGAATTATTCTGGACTTTTTCGTTAGCTTGATGATGCTATTGCTTATGGAGTCCCCAACTATATTGACATTTACACATTTTTTGCTAGTAGTAGTTCTTAAGTGGCAAATGTACCATTAACAAATACCTAATTAGAATATTCATTTAATTTAAAACAAATCACAATGAATTCAAGATTTATAAAATCTCTTTATTTCAAATTGTTTTCCAACGGTAAGTATTTTTTGCTACTAACATTATTGTAAACATTCATAAAATTTTACTTATAAAATAATTAATATAATTTAATTTCTTCCGACATGTACATATAAAGTGTAAAGCTGATCAAAAACCCTCAACTAGTCGACATTTTAAAAAGCAATTATCACCGAATAATAATTTCAAAAGAAGTCCTTGGAAAAATGCTGGTGGTAAAGTGAATAGATTTAGAAAGATAATTGATGATCAGGCAGTAAGTTTAGTGCAGAAAAATAGAATATAAAACATATACTCGTACACAGCGGTGACAAGTCAAATAACATGGTTTGCATTTAAACAATCAAACACATTTTTAAAGCTATTTTTCCAAAATATTTGTATGCCTATATTGGAAAATAATTTTTTGGAATATTTTTATGTATTTATGTATTTCTCATATCCTACACCAGCTAACAACTATCTTAATCATTTTTTCAGTCAATTCAACTTTAACATTAAATTGGATTCTATTAGTCCAAGAGCGAATCAATTAATTAATTTATCGATAACAGAAGTGTATATTCAAGAATAACGTTAGGAATGTTGTCAGTTGAAAATTTGAATTTGATTCTTTTATTGTCTCACCAAATTGGCTTGTCTCCACCAATACATACATATATATACATATTTATATATTTTGTTTAAATTATCCTTTCCAGAGACGACTAGTTAAACGGACTATTCACATAATGAATAACAATCAGTCACAAATAAAATTGACACCGAATAAATGTTCTTCCCAAATGATGAATAAACGATCCCTCAACAACAGCGCCATAAGGAAAATTAGAATTGCCAAATTTAAAATGTACGAATCCGGCAATGCTACTAACTTGAAAGAAGGAGAAATAAGTTCGCACAATGAGATAACTGTAACAAAGACAGCAAGCGACACTAGTAAGAAGGTTGAAGACAGTGATGACGATGATTGTATTGTTATCGAACCCACATTAGAAGAAATAATAATTGAAGATATTGTCAATGATGATGTACCTTCAACTAGTAATATAACTACAAACTATCATTCTCTAATAAATTCCTTTAAAGATTGTGTCTCATCCACTCCTTGTCATAACAAAAACTCTTTCGCTATGAACAATTCAAATAATGATGGTGGTTATCTTAATAACGATGAGAGACTACCTTTTTTTATAGATGTTGGTCGTGGTCGTAGTTATAGGTCTGGTATTGACACTATAAATTCCACAGATACTTTCTTAAACTATACAACATTTAGTACTTTAAAAGAAAGTCCCGAACTAAAACAACAAAGTGTTTATTTGAAAAAAAGTACTTGTGATGAAATCATTAATTTAGATGATTCCCGGACCGAATCAACCTTAAAACGTAAATCTAGCGATTTCGATGATGATTCTGTCATATTTATAGGTGAGACAAATGATAAGGATTTCATTCCCATTGTTGATAATAATATGCCGCCACTTAAGGTAATGTAATGTGATACTATATGCAGACTTTTAAGTATAAACTAAATGTGGTAATTTTTGTTTAAAGATATTGAAAATAAGTGATGCTTTCTTTCCAACCCCTCCCAAAAAACTGCGCAGGAATAATAATTTGTTTACACAAAGTGAAACGAAAAAATTTAGTAAATACAATGAAAATACCTACAATCCCGGTGAAAATGAAGAGTTAACCTCCAACAAACGGATGGTAATCATAGATGGTAGTAATGTGGCATTCAAGTAAGTCTTTACTTAATACAAATATACATTTATTTAACATAGTTACATGGTTACACATGGCTTTCATAGCAATGTGATAGCTATTCCTATCTATTAATCGGTTCATCTTGCAAGCTATTCGGGTTCACGTTTCACGGTTATATACATGAAATTGTACATATTACATGATATTATTTGTGAACCGGCTGTCAAGTGATTCAATTAATTGATAAATTTAGCCAGTGTTAAATTTGTTATTTTGTTATATGAATATTTAATATATAATATTATTATTGCTACTAAAATGTCAGTCCTTCACATAACACTAAAATCATTTTATTTAGACATGGTTTAGATCAGGCATTTTCCGTTAAAGGTTTAACAATCGCCATCAAATATTTTGAGAAAATGGGGCATGAAGTAAAAGCGATTATACCACAGTTTCGTATGAACAAAGGTAAATCATCAGATCCCGACGAATTAGCAAGATTAAACAAAGAAGGTAAAATCGTGCAAACACCCTGTAAAAACTTGCCGGGAATTACGACCACAAGCTACGATGATAGGTTAATATTACGTTACATTACATTAAACACACATATTTTTAAAATTTAATTTTTTTTTAGATTTGTTTTACAATTAGCTTTTGAATTGGATGCTGCCATAGTTTCTAATGATAATTATCGTGATTTGTTACATGAAAATCCGGCATTTAAGAAAATCGTTGAAAATCGTGTCATTGGTTATACGTGGTGCAATGATATATTTATTTTGCCGAAAGATCCCTACGGCAAATGGGGTCCATCGCTCCATACAATTCTTAATCGTACCTAAGTTTAATTTCTTACGTTTTTGTTTTTTTTTCTACACTTAGTGTAAGCATTTATTGTATAACAATAATATGTATAAATACATCTTAGTTATCATTCGTTTTCGGATACTATAATTTGAATACTCGTTTTGGTTAATTGGATTACAATAGATTATATTATCATTAATATATGTATATATTTTTGGCATATGAAATATTATATTTTTCAAACAAAAATTGTTTCTAAGTTCTACACTTTGTTACAAATAAACACACTTTTTAATTGTGTATTTTAAATAACATTCCTTATTTAAAATGTATATATAAAATTATAGGTAAGATTCCTTTTAAAATATCATATTTATGTTTTTTATACTCCTCACCATGTACGACCAAATATCAAATTATCGTGCGACTGAATATAATAATTGATTTAAACTTATTAAACGATAATGTTTTTTCAAAAGTGATAGACATTGATATTTGTATGTATTGTGGGTGATGTTTTAAACGATTTTTGAAAAAAAAAAAAATGCGAAATAAATTGCTCAAAACAAAATTAATCAAATGTGTATTTGATTTCATAGTTATTGACATATTGAAGGTGTTTAAGAGGTTTTTACCTTTAATAGTGTTGACATTAATGACGGTCGAAAAGTTTAAAAATATTCACAAAAGAAAATGTTATGCGTTAATGAAACAGACAATCGGTATTAGTTTTGGAGCTGAAATATTTATTTAACGCATATGTTTAGTTTGAGTAAAAACACATTCCTCGGGCACTATATATGTGCACATACATTAGTAATAAAAATACTTTACTGAGGGCGCACTGTAACTATTTTAAATTGTCAATAATATCATTTAAAAATATACATACATATGTACATATATTTTATTATATTTATTTAAAAACTTTCAAAATCAAATTCAAAATACTTTTTTTTTACTCAAAACTATTGCAAATAAAATTTTATCTGTGCAAAGAAAAAACTCCAAAATGTCGGAAAGCATAAAAAAATCAAACAGAAAGAGGCAAGTTCATAGATCGAAAAGCAAAGTTTTAAAGAGCAATCTTACATCTACTACAAGTGTGCAAACAATTGATGGGCCAACATCTGAGTTATCAGCAAATAGTGATGATGATTGTATAATTATCGAGCCTAAAATAGAAATTATAGAAATTTCGGATGATGAAAACATTATACGTTTATCACCAACAAGATAAAAGTTTCCTCTTTACTAAAACGGACTATATTAATATACCTAAAAAAACAAAACGTAGTTTATGGAGTTTATTTTGTAACTAGTTTCGAAAAGAAAATCGTGTGAATTTGTATGCTTTTTACATTATATTTCGAAATATAAATTTGCGTTTGAATCGAAATACACAATATGTTTGCTCAACTAGTTTTATTTATTAAACGAAGACAGCAGATTTATTTTAAGTTAATTAAGAATTGTTTTCTTTTGCTAATGGTAATTGCTTTGAACCAATTGATGATTCACAGTATTATGCTCTATCTGATTTAAAAAATATTTTAATTAGCGGAATTTTTATTCACTGCTATACAAGGGGTCTTTCAAATTTACTAAAAATGTTCGTCAAAAATATATTTTTGTTTAAATAAAATTTAAGCAAAATAAATAAAATCAACAAAACTTTTAAAAACGCATCGCAAGTAAAAATAACAAACAATTATTAAAAATAAGAGGAGTTTGATTAATATTTTGTTAATTGGCCAAATTTAAATAAAATTCCACAAAATGAAGTAGAAAAATAATGTAGTTTAACTCGACGAAATTAAACTTAATTTAATTTATTAAATTTAAACTTCAATATAAAGTGGTGGACACGAGGTTTGCACAATTGGTATCCAATCAAAGCAAATATATTCTGTTGTTCGTTGTTTTTTAAACGCCTTTATTTTCAAACGTTTAAGATCATACCCCTGCACTTTTTGCATTTTGGTAGCTTTTTCCAAAATACAAAAAAAAAAAAAAAAAAAACAGGACAGTAATTAAATAACAATTATTATTTTTATTTGAACTGTTAATTTTAAATCTTTGATATTTCTTTTATTTCGGCTCGAGTTCATTAAATTTAATTTTCATTAAATTATTTTTACTGAAGGTAGGAATTGTTACATGAAAATTATTATTAAAATTTATTGATAATTTTTCTTGGCTTAGGATTCGAACCTGGGTTGTTGGTTGAATTTACATACATATGTTTCGAGAAACACCACTTTCTCTCATCAGAATTCTTTGCGTTCTCACCCTCTGCACCACTGCGGTGCCCGCTACCCAACAGTCAAACATCAATCCTTTAACCAGTAATACCGGTGGTTCGAAATTTGATGAAAATATCATTTTTCATTTATTTACATGTTGCCTCATTTAATGAAAACTAAATTTAATGAACTCGAACCGAAATAAAAGAATTATCAAAGACAGTAATTTAATTTTAAAAAATTGGCTTAAGTCGGTTTTAGTGACTTTTTTCAAATCACTTCCAAAATTTTATCACTAATAGAGTTTTAAATTCTTAATAAAATAAAAGAACAATTTTTTGCCGACCACGCCTATTTTCGAGTGAGCGGGGCTCCAAAGTTTGTAATATATTTAGCTATATCTTGAGAACTAAATTTCTATATTTGACGATTTATATATCAAATGATAGATATTTTTTATATTCCAACGATATATAACATTGCCCATTTGCATGGACCACCTATAGGTCAATTGCAGAAAATTATTTTTTTAACCGATATTTTTTTAAAAAATCTGGGGCCAAATTACCGCATTCGATATCGAGTAAAATTGATGGTAATTTTCTTATTTGAGATTATGGCATTTTAATAGTCCAATATCTTTATATTTAAGTGATAAAAGTTTTTAAATTATATTCTAAATTCTATTATGAACTCTATGCAATACTGCGTTTATGAAAACAGCCATAATTTCGATATCGAAATCATTTTTCGATACGATAGCTCATTCAATCACGTATGCGGTAATTTGGCCCCTGGTCTATATGAGTAGGTATTTAAATTACAAAATTTTAAAATCAAGACATTAAGGTATAGGGTATAATATGACCATGTAGGCAATATCCGAAGATATTAAAGAAAGATTATGATATTTCACCATAAATAATACAATCTGTACTATGCCAAGCTGGTGTTCTGTATACTATAGAGAAGAAAATCCTCACGACCGGCCGTAGGCCGGCAATACAGGAAATCTGGGGGCTTATTCTGTATTGCGATGCGCAAATGAATTGCGATCCGAAAGGTATTTGGTATTATGTAAAACTTTCGCAATCGCAATTCATTTCAGTATGTGGCGACACTGTTCCAAAGTAAAGCTGGAGGTCCACAACTCGCGTTTTGGCGTCAACGCGTTTTATACTATGTTTCCACGACAACTTGAATCACCCGCTTCGCTCTCTGAATCAGGTTTATGAATCATGCTGTTTACATGACCAAAAAACTTGATTCGATTTGACAGTTGTTTTTAATAAACAAACAGAATAAAAAAAACAGAATTTACAATTTGTGGAAAATAATTTTTTTTAATGGACAAAAAAAAGTGAGTGGAAATTAGTTAGCTTATTTGAAAAAAAAAACATACATTCGTAGGTATTTATTTTCTTTACTTCCAACAACAAGAAAATAATTTGCTTTGTTTACAATAATGTTAAATTTTTACAGCTAGTGCAGATAAACTTGCGATAAATATTAGCTTCACCATACAAAATTGTTCGTGCTTCGCAAGTAGATTCAATATGAATCTACATGATTCGCTCTTAAAATTTTGTATGGTGAAGCAAGTTGTTTCGCACATGATTGGGGTGTGGAGCATGAATAGAGAGTGAAGCATGTTCCGTGGAAACATAGTATCAAATAAGAAAATTACGATCAATTTTACTCGACATCGAATGCGGTAATTTGGCCCCTGTTTGTTTGTTTGGCCAATTTTGCTATTTTTGACATTGTTTTCGCAATTAAGAATTCCAACTTGCTGCCTTTTCGCATTTCAAATGCGATTAAAAAAGTACTTTTCGCAATAGAGAATAGCAACTGTTCGCTTTTTTCGAGTAGTATTTATTTTCGCATCGCAATACAGAATAAGCCCCCTGTACACAAGCTGGTGTTCTGTATGTACAACATTTTGAAAAAATGTGTTTTTTTTTATTTTTTACCTACTGACACATATCATACCTTAAATTAAAGCTTAATGTCTTGGCTATTTATATTATTACCTAAAATAACACTTATATAGTTTTTTATAGATATTAAAAAAACGGGTCAAAAAATATTCTTTTCGGATTTAACCCATAGTCAGTCCATATTTTATAATCATGATATATGTATATCGTTGGAGAGGTATTTTTAATGCATTTAATTTAATTTGCTAATAAATTAAATATAAATTATCATACATCCAGCAGTGCAAATTTGAGGGCGCGCTCCCTCGAACATAGGTCTGACCGCCAAAAAATTTTTTTATTGCTTTTATCTCCTCTAAAAGCACTATTTGATGAGAAAAAATAAATTTCAAAAAGTCACTAAACCCGACTTGTTCCACAAATTCTTTAACTTCATTCAAATGCTTATATTTGAATATTCATTTATTTTTGGATTAATTCTTACTAAAATTGACCCATTTGAATTGTTAAATTTTTGTTATTTAATTGAATTAAAATATCTTTTTATCATTCAATTTGATTCTCTTTTGTTTTTAATCATTTACAAAAGCAATAGTAAACAAGTTAGAGTTTAATATTCGGCTGTACCGAATCTTTAATACCCACCACCTATACGTAATAAGAAATACAAAAACTACACTGGTTATAGGACTAGAATATCCTTATTCTGTGTTTCCTATTCAATCTTAGTGAAATTTTTATTAGTTAGAATGTGTGTCGTTATGTTTATTATTATTAGTTTGAAGTCTATAGACGGCTAAACGGCTAAACCGATTTGCTTGAAATTTTCACAGTATATTTCTGTATGTCTGGAAGGAGCTATAGGCTACTTTTTTTTTTGGAAATTTTAAGTGGGCGTGGTACCTCCCATACAAAGTTAATTTTAAAAATCACCGATTTGCTTGAAATTTTCACAGTATATTTCTGTATGTCTGGAAGGAGCTATAGGCTACTTTTTTTTGGAAATTTTAAGTGGGCGTGGTACCTCCCATACAAAGTTAATTTTAAAAATCACCGATTTGCTTGAAATTTTCACAGTATATTTCTGTATGTCTGGAAGGAGCTATAGGCTACTTTTTTTTTGGAAATTTTAAGTGGGCGTGGTACCTCCCATACAAAGTTAATTTTAAAAATCACCGATTTGCTTGAAATTTTCACAGTACAATATTTCTGTATGTCTGGAAGGAGCTATAGGCTACTTTTTTTTTGGAAATTTTAAGTGGGCGTGGTACCTCCCATACAAAGTTAATTTTAAAAAATACGGGTAGCGAAGCACACCGGGTTTTAGCTAGTTTTCTATATTGTTTGAAAGACAATATTACCTGTCGGTCGTAATTCACTAATGTGATTTTATTTTAAATGTTTTGAAATTTTATATAATTTTGGCATATTAATTGCCTGAGTGTTACTTCTCTTAAAAAAAACATGCTGTGAAAATTTCAGGCAAATCGGTCCAAGGGTTTGGCCTCCTATTAAGCACTTAAAGGAGCATAAATGTGTTAAAAATATTGGTATCGAAATAAAATTCAACTTATGTATAGATATACATAAATCATTCGGTTTAACTTTATGATGATTGGTTCATAATTATGTATTTATAGCCCCTATATGAGACCCACTTTCAAAATTGTAATCCTCGGAACTATTTCTAAGGAAGCGATAAACTCTGTCAAACACCGTTTAAACAATCATTGTAATAATTGCCATATTAAGATTAAACGTAATAATTAAACGCTTGTTTTATTTTATTTTGTTTCAATTAATTATTGTTGCTAATTTTAATAACAATTAAATAGAGATATTAAAAAATATTGCTTTCTAAAAAGTACTAAACTATGTGATCATTGTTAATTTTAATTGTAGACAGTTCCATTACTAAATGATCATAGGATGGCGGTTGTGATGAGGTTGAGGGAAGAGTCGGATTTACCGCATCACTTGTGATGTTAGTTGTATCTGACATTATACTAGAGGTAGAGGCATTATTCAGGTGCAGGGCACTAGCATGATTACTGTTCGATATTTCAGATTCGATTGTTAAAGTAGAAATAGCTGCCGAAATTGTGTTCGATGAAGGGTTTGTGGTCATGCCAGTTGCAACATTATTTAAGGAATTTTCTGTAAATTGTTGTTCTAGCTGTTTAGCCAATATGTACGACTGGACAACATCGTCGTAAGCGGGTGGTAAGTCAAACACTTTCGCACCAGTATTACTGGTGTTATTGTCATTTCCACTATTACTGGAGTTGTTATCGTTGTTTGTTGATGGTACATTGCCATTTTGAGATTGTTGAAGAGCTTGGAGTAGAGAAAAATAAAAAAGTGTTTAATTACAGGTATATCATGTATACATACATAGGTACATATGTATATAAATAATTAGAAAGAAATTAATTAACATAAAATATTATTATTTGTAAATGTATGTATGTTAAGATTTTAAATTTAACCGTTAGATTTAATTTAACATCTCTGTTATTCCCTTTCGATAAATTTATTTTCTCTCATCTCTAATAGCTGTCAAAATAAACATCAAAATCGTTCAGTGCACAAGTTTGTTTCTTCAGTCTCTTATCTTCACTCGGCCGACTATACACGTTTAAGTAGAATCGGTGTCGGTTTTTAATTTATTCGCTTGTTTGTAATTTCCTTAAGTATTTTTCTTGTTTGTTTAAAAGAATTTCGTAATGTTAAACTAAATGCGAATGAGCTAAGAATATGTTAAAGTTACTACAGTGCAAAACCATATAAAAAATTATTTTAAAAATTTCTTAACTAAAATTGCAAAAATAAAATTTTTAAATAATCAAGGTAAAATGTGAAATTTGGTGTTTAAACATATGCAATGTTAAAAAGTTTATGTAATAAATGTCTTATAAAAAATACACAAAACGTGATACATTTAAAACGTATTGAAACTTACTGGCAATCACACTGCCCTTTAGTCATCGTCATCATTCATTCATTCAGTAACATTATCAGTCATTTACATTAATTGATATGTGGATGTGTAAGCAGTATGTAGTAACGTCATAATAAATAAATACTTAACTAAAGTGAAAGCTAGAGAGGAGGGCCTTTTTTAATAACAACAACAAGAAATTTTATTAGTAAACAATTTATTTATTTCTACTTTGTACTAGTCACAAATCCTCACATATCTATGTATGCATGGTGTAACTCAGTAATGGAAAATAAGGTTTTGGATTTTGTACTAACTATATAAATAATAAATAATAATAAAGCTTAACCCTGCTGTTAGGTTAGAAAAAACTTACGAATCTTAGGTTAAGGGACCATTTGGTCCATAATGCAATTTTCATGCAAAATAATAATTTTATCTTATTCATTGTAACTATTTTGGTTCAATAATTTCTAAGGTAAGTATTTGTCATATCAAAAACATTCTCTAAATATTTGACATGAATTTACATTCACTTGGTAATGAAAAAATAATTTTGGGATTCCCCGTTTTTGATTTTTATCGTGAAGAAGCACAGATACGTGCAGTACTTCTTCGCGTTTGAAAGTTTCTTTGAATAGTCCGGAAGTGTTTTTGTTACGAAATGGCGCAGTTAAACGAAGAAGAGATACGTGAAATTCTAAATGAAGAAAGTGAATCTGATATTTCCGATTCGGAGACGGATGTTCATCTGAAACAGAAAGTGAACAGGAAACCATCTCAGTTGAAACTAGCTCCGTTGATCGTCTTTTTATTGCTAAAAACAACATGGAATGGAGAGCGCCTCCATTACCTCAGTCTATTAGAATTGGGGCTGAGAATATTATCACAACACAAGCAGGGCCAACTCGATTTACACTGTCTAGATGCGATGACATGCTGTCTGCTTTTTTGTTGTTTTTTTCGCCTCCAATAGAAAGAATTGTCATTGAAAATACTAATAAGCACGGCAAGATCAAGTTTGGTACCAATTGGACAGATATTGATGAAGACGCACTGAGCACATATATAGCTAAGCTCATTCTTGCTGGAGTTTATCGGTATGTACATTCATGTTTTACTTATTGCTGTAATATATCAAATTTATCAGTGGCAGCGGAAAATATGGGGATGTCCACGGTTTATTTGATGAAAAATTTGGTCGCCCTAGTTTCCGATCGATTAAGTCTGAAGATACATTTCATAGGATTACAAGTGCTCTCCTCTCCTATTCGTGTACTGTGGGACTATTGGCAACAACTCCTTCCAATGTTTTACAATTGTATTGTAACCGTTGTATTTGCAAACATACTTGACATATCCGCTTTGAATGCGTACATACTATTTTTTGAAATCGATGCTTTACGGGCTCCAACTGATCGGAATCGAAAGAGGCCAGAATTTTTGCAACAACTAGCACTTTCTTTAGCTAAGTCTCATATGATGAAACGGACTAGATTACCTCAACAAGGGTTCTCAGCACATTGACAGAAGTCAATATAAAGTCTGATATAAAATGTTCCATTTGCAGCAACTTAATTTGCAAATCTAACCGAAAAACATTGTGCTTATCTTGCAATGAAAAATATATTCAAACCAACTAATAAATTATTATTTTTTTAAAAAAAATCTATAAAAATGTACTATGGACCAAATGGTCCTTTAACCTAAGATTCGTCATTTTGTATTTTTCTCAGTCCTGAATAAAGTTAGAAAATTTAATTTTCGCACATAACATTGTTTTATTAAAAGACCCCATTAGCAGAAAAATTTATTCAGTATATATCACCGTTCCAAAGTTACAAGGAAATACTGAAAAAATTTGGACCAAATGGCCCTAACCTAACAGCAGGGTTAAGCACAAACTTACTCTATCGAAAATTCGATATACGAGTATCTTATGGCAACATTTTTAACATTACTTTCTATAACGATTGTTTAAACAATTTTATACTCGATTGCTATTGATTTATTGCACGTGATAAAAAAAATACGATGCAAGAGTTCTACAAAGAATCAATATCTAACTTTTGGTGATATGTATTATAAATGCTATAAAACTGATCTATATTGGAAAATGCTACCCGATAAAGCGTTTGTTCACGATATGCAACTAATGTTCTAGGAAGAAATAAAAGGCAAAGAAACAGAGTTAGTTTCGCAATAAAATGTTTCCTGTAAATTATCTTTATTTGGGATTTGTCTGTATTTGTTTAAATATATAGTATAGATGGCTACTTGTGAATCTTTAAGAATCTTTATTATCGCGATTATCTAAAATATTCTTATTTATGAAGTATCGGATTATTTGCGAAAAGTTAACCTTGTTAAATATATATGTATGTAAAGGGTGTCCCAACTAGAACGCAATGGTGTTCGGTATCGTGAAATGATAACCAGTTTTTTATTGCCTAGAATTGAAGAAATGTATGTGGAGGGCATGTGGTTCCAACAAGACGGCGCCACATGTCATACAGCCAGAGAAACAATTCAATTGCTGCATCAGTCATTTCCCGGTCGTGTTATTTTGCGCTTTGGAGACCAGAATTGGCCGCCTAGATCGTGCGATTTAACACCTTTAGATTTTTTTCTTTGGGGTTTTTTGAAGTCGATGGTTTACGCGAATAAGCCGACGACGACTCAAGCCTTAAAAGAGGAAATTGGATGCTGCATTAATGAAATACCGCAGCATTTATGCAAAAAGGTCAATGAAAATTTCATTTCATCGCGTATGTTCCAGCAAAGCCGTGGCGGCCATCTGCACGAAATCTTGTTCCATACATAACCTCATTCTGTCTACTTTACGATTTAGTAAAGTTTCACGATTTTTTTCAAATATCTGTGTTTTATTTAAAATTTAAAAATTGCGTTCTAGTTGGGACACCCTTTATATACATATGTATGTATATTCGTGCATCCTTCGATTGTATTTCCAAAATTACTAGATTTATTATTTCAAGAATAGAAGAAATAGAAGGGTTAACTTCTAACCGACTAACTAGATTTTAAGCTTTAGTTTTTGAATTCAGCCTGAAAATCATTTAATGTGAATTAATATGTCAAAGGCATCCATTACTCGATAATTCAACCAACCATTTATTGGCATAATAATTGTCTTATGGATGCATATTTAAAGATCAAATAATTGATATCAGTTCCAAAATGTTTATGAAAATTATTAAAATCTCTACACAAATAGTAATTTAAATGATATATTTATATACATACATATTTCATTTGGCATACCAAATTTAGATGCAACTGTATTTTGAAATTGTACCAAATGACTCGTGGTAGTACCACGGTACCAACTGTGTCTAAAATGTATCAAAAAACGTACAATTGTAACATGTTTGCCAACACTGGTGTAACTATACACGGTGAGTGCAGTAAGTAGCACAGTAATACTTTTTTAAGTGTTTTTGACAGTACATAGTATATTTTTTTACACAGACAAAATGCCTGTTGTTTCTGTAGTGACTACAGTGTAGTCCAAGGTGAATTTATACTAGGTGACAGCATAGCGCCAGCTGATTATTCATGGTGAAATTGAAAATGTCAAAAAGTTGTTTACAAGTATTTTTTTGTTTTTGTTTGTTTTCTTTATTTTATGCCTGATGTTTTTGACAGTGACGAAAGTTTTTACACAAACAAAAATGCCTGTTGTTCTTGCCTCGTTGTAATTGTTGTAGAAATGCTGTCACCTAGTATTTAATTTCACCATGGTGTAGTTGTTGTTGTTGTTGTAACAGCAGTAATTGCTGAGTTCACAGCCCTTGGCCGAGTGATATCGGGTCATTCCGGTGCGTAGAACCGGCTGTCGTGGGAATGGTGTAGTCTGTTGTATTTGTTGTGGATTTGCACTCACCTTGTATATTTACACCATGTATGTATATAAGTAACAGCGTTGTCAACTTTGAAATTTCAAAACGCACCAAAATGGAGAAAAAAGCGCACCATTTACAAAAAAACACACCAAGTTAAGAATTTCGTTTCTGTTTCAAATATTTGTTGAATTAATTTGAATTTTTTTAATATCATAAATTCTATAAAAAACTTTTTATCAACGATTATTAGTAAAAGCCTTTTTTTAATAAATGAGCTAATTTAGATAAATTACGCAATTAACCACTCAATATTTAACTCACAATATGATATTCGGAACTAAAGTACTAATTGGTAAAAAAGCTAATTTCAGTACGTATATGGTACTTTTTTAAATATATGTTTGTTTTCTAGTTAAAGTACTTCTATTTGATTTTTTCCCAATAAAATTTGTTACGATTCCACTGGTACTCTAACCCTTGTTGTTTGTCTACAGTTCAGTAGACCAAACCATCAGGTTATACAAGAATTTTAATTTACATGTTTAAAATGTTAATTTGATTTTCAAATAAAAATTTTTGAAGAATTTGTTTTCATTTATCATATACATTCGTATTTAAAATACATTTTATCATCGTATAGATTTTATGAGTTATGAATTATTAAAAGACTACAATTAAAAATTAGTAAAAATAAAGATTTCATCACATATTCGAAAAAATTAAAAAACGCACCGAAATACACAAAAACATTTTGCAGTGTTGAATGAAATGGTACCCAAACAGGTGTATTTTATTGAAGAAAGATTTTTTCTCACACTGAAACAAAAAGTTGTGTTGAATTTGCTTTGGTGCCACCAACAATTAAAAAGCGCACCAAAATTTAACAAAAAGCGCACCGCGCACCAACTAAAGAATTTTTCGCACCAAAAACTTAAAAAAGCACCAAAAAATGGTGCGAAACGCACCAAGTTGACAATGCTGGTAAGTAAGCAGAAGAGACGAAGCAGAGCATATGTGCAGGGTTGTCAGATTTTTTTGAGCTTCGTCGCCAAAACGGATGTAAAAAATCGCCAAAATTCGCCAAAATCCGATTTTGTTCAGTTTTTAATTTTTTTTATTATTTAAAAGAAATAAATTTTGTTTACACAAAATTTTTAAGTTAAAAATCGCCAAAAATTGAGAAAAAACCAAAAAAATCGCCAAAAATAATTTTTTTTTAGTTTTTGTTACATTTTTTTTATTTAATTCATTAATTGTTACTTATTAAACAATATTTTAGTAAAACATATACACACTTATATCCGTTTTTGTATTTTTTACTATTTAAAAAATTTTAAAACTTTGTTAAAAGAAAGTTTTAAATTACATAAAAATGGAGAGCATATTTAAAAAAAAGTAAAATTAAGTAGATAAGTCTAAAGTTCGTAAACTTCATCCTCAGCGATTTCATTACTAGAGTCTTGACTTTCATATATAGTTAAGTTGAATTTTTTTATCATTTCATTAGTCGGTGTAAGCGAATTGCAGCATAATTTGTTTACGTTCATATGATTAATTATTCTCAATAGAGCGTCTAAAAGCTCATATTGAATTTTATTACTTAGTCGAGTTTTTGTACAATTCATTATTGAAAAGACCCTTTCAACGCAGACATTACTAGTTGGAACTATCAATATAGTAAGAACGGCCAAAGATATTTCCTTAAAATGGTACGTACCTGCTGTATCGTGATAATCAAACACTTTGGCCAAGTAAATTTGTTGGAATTTCGTTATTAAAATAATTATTTCAATTTATGAACGGAAGTTTTCCCTATTGAGTTTCATACACGCCTATTGCTACATTTGGATCCATAAATGGTCTTAATGTTTCTTGAACAACGCCAAATTTAGTTTGAGATAATGTATTCGCACACTTTGAAATAGAAAATTGTCCAAAAGCTTTAAAAAAGTTCATATTTTCTGGTAATCTGCTTATCATCTCTTTTAAAAGTTTTTTTTAATACACAAAACAGTTTTCTTTAAGTACGATTATTTCTATTTCGCTCAATTTCGCATTTCTTAATTCTGTTTCAAACTCTGCTCCAAAATCAATTGCATTTAGAGGCAAAAATGAATTTGAAGAATCAATAGCTGCATGTAAATAATTGAAAAATTTTTCATTTTTCAGTTTTCAGAAGCTTTGAAAACTTTTGTTGAAAGCATAAGAAGTGTACAATACATTTTTTCATGCATGCTTCCTGCATCCATGCTGTCCGATTGAAATTCCAAATTCAGATGATTCATTTCGTTGACAATTGGATTTATAAAAACCAAAAAAAAGACGATTTTTTTCATCACATAATTTATTATAGATGTTTTGGTGAAAATCGCCAAGAAAAACGCCAGTGATATCAAAAATCGCCAAAAAATCGCCATGTCGCCAAACGGAAAATCTCGACGCCAAACACGTTTCAAAATCGCCACGTTTGGCGAGAAATCGCCATATCTGACAGCCCTGCATATGTGTGTTATTTTTGTAAACAAAACGCTTAAGAGAGGGGAATAAACAACTTGTTGTTATTGTTTATAAACAGCGTTGTCAACTTGGTACTTTTTTAAATGTTTTCTGCGAAAAATTCGTTAGTTTTTTCTAATTTCGGTGCGTTTTTAATTTTTCGGAAAATGTGATGAAATCTTTATTTTTACTAATTTTTAATTGTAGTTTTTTATACGATAAAAAAGTAATTGGGTACTGTTTTTGAAATACGAATGTATGATAAATTAATACATATGAAATTCGTCACATGGAGGTTATTGCTATAGGTGAATTGGGTGAAAATCTTTGTTTGGAAATAAAATTAACACTTTAAACATGAAAATAAAAATTCTTGTGTAGCTTAATGGTTTGGTCTACTGAACTGTAGACGAACAACCAGGGTTAGAGTTAGTTTAGAGTCCCAGTGGTACTTAAAATAGAAAACAGAAATAATTAAAAAAGTACCAACTTTGTACTGAAATTAGCCTTTTTTTTTATCAATCAGTACTTCAGTTCCGAATAGCATTTTGTGAGTTAAATTTTGTCTTTATTAGCTCGTTTAGTTAAAAAAGGCATTTACTATTAATCGTTGATCTCTTTTTAAAAAGTTTAATATAGAATTTATGAAATCGAAAAAAAGTAAAATTAATTCAATAAACATTTTGTTGACAACGCTGTTTATAATCATATTTTGAGCACATAACAACAAATTAATCTCTTTGTTTATCATGTGAGTAAAATTGAAATATCGGTTTTATGTATGTGAAATTGGCAATTAATTACAAAATCAAAACTAAAATGTACTTTATTTATTTGCTTGGTAACCATTGAAAAACAGTTGGCAAAATATATGTACATGCATATGCATGATGATTTTATTTGAAATTTAAAATGTTGGTGCGTTATTTGTTTGCCAAGTACATACCTAACAATATATAGCCATTTTATCTATATATATGCCTCTATGGCATGATGAAAAAAGATCGATTTGAAAAGGTGAAAGGATGTATTTCGTGTCTGTGTTGGAAAATGGCTTTTTGGATTTTGTACCAACTATATACATAAATAAAATGTAATTTTTAGACCTCCACGGTACCATTTTTAATATTTGATAAATAATAATGAAACTTTAACACAATTGAACTCCCTTTAACGAAAATTCGATATAGTCACTTACGGCAAAAATTTTAACATTACCTTATATAACGAATGTTTAGTCAATCTTATACTCGAACGAAGAAATTTTTCACATAGACGTTCATAACAAGAATATCTCAAAAAATCGTCGAACTCTAATGGAAATGAAGCTTTAGTATTGATTTGGTGATAAACAGGAATAGCGTGTAAGACTTTTTCAAAGAATCACAATCTAACTCTATTGGAAAATGCTGCCAGATAAAACGTTTGTTCATGATATACAACTAGAGTTCCAGGAAGAAAGGTATCAAAGGATTAAGTAACAATTTTATATTAATGCATTTGAACAAAGATAAATTAAAGGCACAGAAATAGAGCTCGTTTCGTAATAAAATGTTTGCTGTAAATTATATTCATTTGCTGTATTTGTTTAAGGTATATTTTAGGCTGCTTCTGAATCATTAAGAATATTATTTTCGTTTATTATCATGATTATCTATAACATACTTATTTATGATGTATCGGGATATAGATACATACATATGTATATTCGCACATATGTACCTTGATTAGATTTCCAAAATTACAAAGAAGAATATATTCAAGAATATATTAAATATATATAAGGGTTAACTTCTAACGTTTTTTTTAATTCTGATTAACTACATATTAAGCTTTAGTTTCTGAATTGAACCTCAAAATCATTTAATGTGAATTAATATTTCAGAGGTTTCCATTATTCGATAATTCAACCATGAAATTGAATAAAATCATCTCTTCTATTTGTACTACTGTACAAATGGTAACTTAACTCATATATTTATCTACATATATACCTATTTCGTCTGGAATTCCAAATGCAACAGTATTTTGAAATTGTACCAAATGACTCGCGGTAGTACCACGGTACCAACTGAATCTAAAATGTATCGAAAAATTTACAATTGTACCATGTTTGCCAACACTGTTTCGTGTATATTTCGAAAATCAGTTCAGTACAACTCTTTATATAATTAACTTCCTATTGAATCATTTAAATGTCCTTTAATTCAAA
The DNA here is from genome assembly GCA_916048285.2 of Bellardia pandia. NCBI lineage: Eukaryota > Metazoa > Arthropoda > Insecta > Diptera > Calliphoridae > Bellardia > Bellardia pandia. The sequence goes on along the minus strand of OU696533.1, from coordinate 27,092,981 downwards.
TCCATTCCAAAAAAAAAACTTCAAAAAGTTCAATAATATTGATTAATTAATTAATATTTCTTCAATTCAAATCTATTCCAAAAAGACTTGCAAATTTTTCGAATTCATTGTGTAGAAAAAGAAAGAAAACTTTTTTTAAATCAATTTGTATTAGATTTGAATTAACAAAAATTTAACCATCTAAAAGTGGAAAGAATTTTATTATAAATTAATTTCATTATGAATTAATTCAATAATGAATAAATAATATGCCTTTGAATGAAGCTAAATAATTTGTTATGTTGGCAATGGTTATATGGACTGAATTGCTAAAAGCTTTAATTCTGGATAGAATTGAATTAATACATTAGAAGCTCTGAACCAGAGTAACAAAATGTTAATATGACGAAAAATATAATTAATTGAGTATTTTACTCATAAAGATTGTTTAAAAACTAATTCATTTTCTCAAGCTAAATTAGTTTTTTTGTATAAATTAATGAACATAAAATCATAAATTGTACAAATGGCAGCAATAAGGTTTTAAGAGCAGTGTCTGCCTCCTTGTGATTTTAATCAACAAACCGTTTATTTATAAATAAAGTAATCTATAAACTTTAAGGATATTTTTTTCGAATCGTTCTTTAATTATTTATTTGAAATACTGGGGGGTTACTTTCTATTGCGATGCGAAAGCAAATGCGATGCGATAAGCGTACATTTTGTGTGGTTATAGCATCGCATTTGCTTTCGCATCGCAATAGAGAGTAACTCCCTGTTTTTTTATCTATTAAAAGATTTAAAAGGATTGATAAGAAATTTAAATGAATGTTTTTTAATTTTAAACAAGTAAGAAAGTATAGTCGGTCAAGCCCGACCATATTATACGCTACACCCAGTATATGTATAAACCAGTTTTTCAGAAATGGGCGCTATATGGAATATTTGACCCATTATGGACCGATCATTCGTACTTTGTCTCGATATAATACATTATTAAGAGATTTATGGTCGTTAAAGTGATTTTCGGAAGTGGGCCTTATATGGGAGCTACTACTAATTATAAACCGATCATCATAAAATTCTACCATATTATTTGCATATATGTATACGAAACATATTTGTGTTCAATATTATTTGGATACCGACATTTTTAAGAGAGTTATGCACTTTAAAGTGATTTTCGGAAGTATGGGAGCTATAATCAATTATGGACCGATCTTCACAAAGTTTGTGGATGTGATTTGGCTTCATTCACTACTCATTCGTGATGAAATTGGTTTCGATACTTGCATTTGTATGGGGGTCAGGTGAAATAATGGACCGATTTCCACCAGTTTCAATCCCATCCGTCCTTGGGTCGAAAAAATAACACGTACCAAATTTTATTGAAATATCTTCAAAATTGCGATCTGTACTTTGCGCACAAGCTTTACATCGACAGCCAGCCAGCCAGACGAACCGACGGATCGTTAAATCGACTCAGGGAGTGATTCTGAGTCGATCGCTATAATTTAAGGTTGGACCAATATTTATGGGTGTTAAACATCAGCATAAATCCAATACCCTCCCCACTATTGTGGTGTAAAACTGTCGGTATCGAAATAATATTGAACATAAATATGTTTCGTATACATACATATAATATGGTAGAATTTTATGATGATGGGCCCATAACTAGTCGTAGCTCCCATATAAGGCCCAATTCCCGAAATCACTTTAAGGACCATAAATCTTTTAAAAATGTTGTTATTCGAATAAAATTTAACAAAAATAAGTTTCTTATGTACAAATAGGATGACACCTAATTTTATAATAGTCAGTTCATAAATAGTCAAAACTCCCATATACGACCAACTTCGTAATTCACTTTAACCTCCATAAATCTTTTAAACGTATTTATATCGAGATAAAGTTTAACACATATAATATTTACTTATTATCACAGACATCATGACACTAAATTTTTGGATGATCGGTCGACAATAGGTTATATCTCCCATATAACGCTCATTTCTGAAAACTGTTTTATACTTATACTGGGTGTAGGGTATTATATGGTCGGGCTTGACCGACTATACTTTTTTACTTGTTAAGTTTGTTGCTTTTATTTTATACAATATGTACTTTAAAGTGTTAGTTGTTGGCAAATTAATGAACATAATGTATTAATTACCATGTCATTATTAAACGCGTTAAATTACAATTTTGCATACATACATAAGTATGTTTTTCATTTGCATGAACATTAATTTAAGTCTTTTGCAAAAATTTGGCAAACTTATTTTCTTTTGATTTTTGTTTAACAACAAGCCACATCGTCCAAACATAATCATCAATCAAAGGTTTTAGTGTTTTTTTATATAATAATTTCGCCAAAATATGGAAAGTTATTGTTAGATAAGATTCATTATAAATTTTGAATGTGAAACAATTGCAAACAATAGATTATTTTGTTGTTCATGCCAAACAGGTCATATGGGGTGAGACAGCGTTAAAATAGTGATAAATTAAAAGTAGCAAAGTTCACAAATTAGACTAGACAGAAAAAAAGCGTAAATAGGAGTAAATAATTAAATTATGCTTATTTTATTCAAAACTTGCTAGCTTCACCCACCCAAAAACTGTCATTGCTCATTAACCATGCATCAAATATTAAAACCACCCCATCACACCACCAAACACTCTTTGAAAGTTAAACTTAATTTGTTCTGGTTATTTTCAGTTTTGCTCCAGATTTCTAACGTGCCATACATCCTAGCGCTACAATGATAAGACGTGTTGTTACCTATAGCGTTTTAGGTGCCAGTGCCATTGGGACGGGTTTAAGTTTACACACCAATGACTATGATTTAAATTCGTTGGGTATAGTACGTCTGGGACGTTCCGCTGTGGCTGTGGTAGATGTAGCTTTAACCTATAAACGTGAATTGTATTACAGAGAGTGGGACAAAAGTTCGACTGAATATAAGCAGGAAAAGAGTCGTGTTCACAAAATGGCAGCCGAAAGACTTTTAGAATTAATATGCACAAATAAGGGAGTCTACATTAAGGTGGGTCAACATATAGGAGCCTTGGATTATCTGTTGCCTAAGGAATTTGTAAAGACTATGAAAGTGTTGCACTCAAAAGCTCCACAAAATCCCATCGAAGATTTATATAAAGTTATAAAACATGACTTGAAACGAAATCCCGAAGATATATTTGAAAATTTTGAAAGAGAACCTCTGGGTACCGCCTCCTTGGCTCAAGTCCATAAAGCCACCTTGAAGACCGGAGAAGTGGTGGCAGTTAAAGTGCAACATCCTTATGTTAAGGGCAACTCTAGAGTGGATATGAAAACCATGGAATTGGCAGTAAAAGCTTTAGCTTTACTCTTTCCCGATTTTAAAATTCAGTGGTTGGTGGATGAGTCCAAAAAGAATTTACCCATAGAGTTAGACTTTCTCAACGAGGGCAGAAATGCTGAAAAAGTACAAAAACAATTCCTCAAATACAGTTGGTTGAAAATTCCTAAAATCTATTGGGACTATTCTTCGCCGCGCATTCTAGTCATGGAATTTCTGGAAGGTGGCCAAGTCAACGATTTAAAATATATACGAAAAAATCACATAGATCCTGTAACCGTTTCAAATAAAATAGGTCAATTGTATTCCGAAATGATCTTTAATACGGGTTTTGTCCACAGTGATCCTCATCCGGGTAATATATTGGTGCGAAAAAATTCCAACAAAACGGTAGAAATTGTTCTTCTCGATCATGGATTGTATGCTGATTTAACAGATAAATTCCGATATGATTACTCCAAATTATGGTTAAGTATTTTGAATGTTGATCGTGCGGGAATGAGGAAATATTCCCATAATTTAGGTATTAAAGGAGATTTATATGGACTTTTTGCTTGTATGGTTACAGGACGACCATGGGAGACACTGGTGCAGGGAGTTAATAAAGTGAAATATACCAAAGAAGAGGTGAACATTTATTTTGGGAAATATACACTTACATATGTATAAACTAACAAAAAATATCATTTCTCTCTTCCAGAAAAACACTCTCCAAAATAATACAGCTCTAGTACTACCTCACATTTCCGATGTTCTCGAGCAAGTCGATCGTCAAATGTTATTGATTTTAAAAACCAACGATTTGATACGTGGCATTGAATCAACATTGCGCACTCAAAATCGCATGACCGCCTTTTGGGTCATGTCCAAATGCTGCCTTCAGTCATCGTTTAGCGAACAAAAGTCACAAAGTACAAGAAAATCTCAACGTTTGGGAATTTTCTTGCGCGAGAAATGGGAAATTTTCAAATTAAATATTTATTATTTGTATTTGGGATTAATTAATTTTGGTTTATTAGAGACAGTCAAAGAACTACTTTGATAATTATTTAATATGTAGCTTGGTTATGTTGCTTAGTTAGATAGACAATTGATTAATTTATTAAAGAAATTTATTAATTATAAATATTTTTATACATACGAAAAAAAAAATTTAAATTATTTAAAAAATTTGTATATGTTTAAACTTTTTTAAAAGTGATTAAAATTAATAATTTTATAAAATATGTAAATAAATCTATTAATATTTTTAAATAAAAAATATAAAAATTATCAAAAATATCTTTAGTTTAGGCAATTATATTTTTAAAATAATCTTGTAGCTATGGAATGGGAAGAGTAACAAGAAATCGACCAGGTCGTTTGGATTATCAAAAACCTATTGTTTAGGATTATTTACAACTTCAAAATGTGTCTGATTTTTTAAAGATGACTACACTATAAATAAAACACCTCCATTTGGTAACCTCTATTGGGTAGATTGTGAATCTCTTCAACGATTAAAATAAAAGAGAATTTATATAACATATCCAATATTTTTACCCTGATGAAGAAGAGGATATTCTCCATATTTAAATTGTCTACATAATTACTTAACCTCATGGCCTTGAAACTACAATCACAAAATGTACTCCGTAGTTTCTAACACATCTTAATCCCTGCTAGTCCTATCTACTAATCAAGTTCGAATTGGGTAATTACTCGTGATCATACCAAACTCTATTCAAGTTCGTGTTTAATCCGGGTCACAAAGCCAGTGAAACTTTTTAGTTTCCTTAAAAATGGTTTGAGCTGCACAGAATGTTCTTCCAATGGCTTCAATACTTTCTTCGAAATCTCATTTATAATTTTTAGCATAGTTTTTGAACCCTCCTAAGCATTCAAAAACGCCAGTCTATCAAAATAGAACGGGATTTTATTACGCCAGAAGACATTTTTCAATAGAATATCTGAATTCACCTGAAATATATTACATTTATGTGGAAGTCTAAGAGATTATGTAGTGTACGTCTTCACCATATAAAATAAAAATATAACCTCTCGGAACACTTCCAGAAATACTTATTCGTCATTTTAATCTAGGATTTGTTTTCGAAACGGATATTCTATAAGTTTTTCTTAGCCTCAACAACCTAAACTAACTACTCATCAATTGATAGTAGATGTAGTATGTGCTTTCATCAGTGACTAAAAAAACAAATGTTGACCAATTTGGATAAAATGGGAAATTTTAAATTTATTAAAAAAAATCCATACAAAAATATTGTAAACTTAATTTTTTTTTAAGATTTTAATCAATGTTAAACAAATTTGGCTTATCTGGAGCCGATTAAAGAATTAATTTTGATGTTAATAAATTCAAATTTTTAAAATTATCTTTAAATTCAGTAGTGGATAAAGTAAAAATATTCAGCATTTGTTTTGCTAAAAAATTCGATTCTTTCTATTCAACTTTAAAATAATTGATGAAATGAAATAAGAAATATTTTATATAGACGGAAATGGGACAAACATTCTCTTAAGAATTATAGAAAGGTGTAAATAGGTAAAACAATTTTCAAAGCAGAAAACGGCATTAGTATTAAAGCATTTATCGAGTTAATTAAAAAAAATAAGTTATATATGAATATAAACTATACCTCTTCTACGTTGGATAGCTGCTCGTCGTTCCAGTTCTTTACGGCGTGATATGCCAATCTTGAAAAAAGTATTATTAAAGATATGTTGCATTTTTCAAAATTAATTTCGTTATTTTTTTTTTTAATAAATACCTTAATACTAACAATAGCCACAATCAATAGTAGCAGCAATAAGACGTAATAAACATACGAATAAGTATACGAATAGGTTATTAATGGTGGATCGATTGTTACGTAGTTGGGATAATATGGACTATATGGATTGTACACCGAAGGATTATATATCGAGTTGTTCCAATAATTGGTATTGTTCAAATACCAAGGTGAACTGACAGTAGTGGAAGTGTTTCTATTTGGATACAAAGAAGTGTTGTTAAAAGGAATCCAGGTAGAATTCTTGAACGGTGTCGATTGAGTTGTATTTAAATTTAAGCTTGCCAGGGTGGAGTTTATCGTAACACTCAAAGGATTTGTGTTAGACATGGTTTTTAAATTTTCTCTGACTTTTTTTCCTTGTACACACGCGTTTGTTATGAAATTATTCTTACAACTAATTTACAAAACCAATTTCGTTTAGGACTTTTGGTAATTATTTGTCTATTTTTTTTCGATAAAATAAAGTGGTAAAGTACACAAAAAATAATACTTTCATTTAATATTATCTGCTTCATTTGCTACTGTTTGAAATTGTGCAAAATAATATATCTATTTTATTTTTTTACACATTCTTTTCGTTTAAACCATGATAATTTTCTTTAGATATCAATATTTTTTTCATAGTTGTGATTTAGTAGATAATGACCAATTGATAAGATAAAGAAAAACAAATCTATGTTTGGAATAATTGTCTATTTGTATTACTAATTGTTGATGATTGCATATATTGGGAATATTCTTTTACTTTTATATGTACGAGTTTATCTACATACATATATGTTTTTAATTTTAGCATAAACACATTTATTATGTAGTGAAGATGATTTTAAAATAATACTTTGCAACGCTTTGTATTATCTGACGTGAATGAACTGAATAAAATGAATTAAATATATTTAATATACCTATACAGTGTTGGAAAAAGTAATAAGTACGGCTTCTTCAATTTTAATGATGAGTGGAAGAAAAACTTGTTTATTCTTATTTTCAAACTATTGCTAATCCTATCTATTTAACGTTCATAAGGTAATTACTTAAATTTTACGGACAATTTTAAGTTGCTCGAAAATAATAATAGGAATAAAATTTTTAATTTTGTATTATTTAAATACAATTGAATTTTATTTAAACAAGAAAATAATAGAATGAATAGTTAAAACTTTATTTCTATGTTCGCTTATGTTTAGTTCAGAAAAATATTAATAAGGGTGCAGGCCCCTGCACTTTACTTGAAAAATTGAAATTGTTAAAAAAACAGATTTTTCAAGCAATTCACAAAAAAGTAAAACCAAAGACAGGAGCTAAAACCAGCAATGTTCGATAAGTGTTTAATAAGTAAAAATTAAATAAACCCATTAGCGCAATTCACAATCTTGTGCAAATGGTGTTGCATCATTGCATTTGCAAAAATGTTTAGTATAGCGCAATTCACAATATTATACAAGTGGTATTGCATCATTGCATTTGCAAAATGGTTTAGCATATTTTTGCTCTTGTTATGTATTTCGTTAGTGTAGAACAAAAATATTCTAAACCTTTTTGCAAATGCAATGATGCAATCAATACCCCTTGCAAAAGATTGTGAAGTGCGCTATTTTGTCATTTCTTACTAGACGATTCAAAAAGTTGAACTAAAAGTTCGTATGCAGAGTATGGATGATACCTTTATTGAGCAAACAAAATGTTAAAAATAGGTTGGGATAATTGGGAAAATGTGCTTTGGTCAAATGAAACGAAGATAAACTTGTTTGGTTCTGATGGCAAAAAGGTGCGCTGTGGATCAAATTCTAACCTATAACAAGTAAATCTAGGAATTTTAGATGCGAAGAAGTGTTAAGAATGAATTTTTTGCTGCAGAATTAGTAATGTAATGCTATTATTGGTGATGTTTTTCATTTACTAGACTGAAGTAACTGACAAATATATGTAATATATTTAAATAAAAATATTAAATATGTAAAATATATTATTGTAATATTAACAAAAATTAAAAACAAAAATAAATTGAGAAATATCGTTCTTATTATTTTTTCTAATACTGTATTTAATATTTAACGGTTAATAACTGATTTGATTTCGTTATTCTTATTTTTTATTTATTATTAAAAATTTAAGGTCTTTTCAAATACTATTAAGCCCACTCACCTGCTTGTTGTTGTTCTATAACTTTTATTTGATGCGACAATGTAAAATTATGCCAACATATAATTATTAACTAAAAATAAACAAAATATATTGTACATTATGGATTAGAGTTTTATTATTTTACAAGATGGGCAAACCTAATTCGATTTCGATATAATTTTTCAATATCTAGAATTATTTTGTTAGAGAAGAATTGAAAATTCATTTTCAATATGGCTAATTTACTCAACTCAGTTATTGTTAGTATTCAAACAAATTCAAACATTTGTTGGAAAATATTAGTGGTTTTCTTGATTTTTTGGGTTTTCGCTAATAGTACAGATACATACATATATTATTTATGACATTTTTTGAGAAATTACAAACGGTATGACAAAATTATACAATTTTGAATATCAAATGAGAGATTAAAAGTTGCCAAACATTTTCTTAAGGTTAAAGTTCTATTATTATGAATGAAATTTCAATACTTCGCAATAGGCTTAAATTACGATTGCTGCCGAATCAAAATTTAATAGAAGTGTAAAGATTGTTTCAAGCAAACAAAACAAAAACTTTTATAAGACAGTTTTTTAATGATTTTTTTTTATGTTTCACAAAAAGTCATTAAACCAAGGCTTTCCTCTTATGAATCTTCTCTTGAGGTAAAAATTCCAGATTCTTAAAACTAATTTAACATCTTTAATTTAAGTTTAAGTACACAATGTATTATAATCATGGCAGTTTAAACATTCACAAAAATATTAAAATAAGAAAAAGATATGCAAAACTAGTAAAAAAATATGTAGTTAAAAAGTACTTTTTAAATTATGCTGATTTTTTCGTATTTTCAGCGCTATCGTAGTGATAATCGGAACGTCATCCCGACGACGACTGATTGTTTATACTGACAGTTAAGAAAACGTTGCATCAAATGGCAGTTTCTGTAGTCATTAATGGCTATAGATGCAACATAGTCCTAAATGAATACCCCCTGAGATTTCGAACAATGAGAAAGTACTTCATAGGTTTTTTTTTCGAAATTTTTCAGGCACTTTAGTCCGATGCTCTTCCTCCCTCCAGAGCCCTCACTATACTTTATATTTACTCAAATCCCATTGCATCATTGACCTATGGTGAAGCACACCGTGTTTAGATAGTATCAATAAAAAAAATTAGAAAATTATTTAATTAATTCTTCACATTTTAATGGTTTCACATTGAATCATATAGTTAGCTTGTTGAAACAATGGCAAAATAATTATTTCATGATATGATAATAGAATAATGGATTAATGATAGTTGAAAATGTTGATTAGACAAGCTATTGTTTGAATAGAATTAAATACTTCCAAAAGAATTGATACTTACTCTTATAAAAAACAATAAGAAAGGCACTGTTATTAAGCATATTAAAATTATACTGAAATCATTCATATTTTTTAATAAAATTTCTTACTTTTTGTTAATCAAAACATTCAAACAAAATTTGTTTTAAATTTTGTTAACACATTTAACATGTAATTTTATGCTTTTAAGATTGTGTGATTATATACATAAGAGTACATATAATTAAACTATGTTATGTATCTTGTGTCTATTATCTTTACGTGCTCATTTAATACTAATAAAGTTTACCTATGCAAGAGAAAAATGTATATATGTACATTATTCTTTAAATTTCTTATTTATCAGTTGCGTTGCTGTTAATGATTATTTTATCAATATGGTTTTGTGTTTATCATAATGTTATTATCATAAGACAACAAAATAAATATATAAATAATTTTATTAAGATTAGTTTGAAGAAACAGATAGATGTCCATATGTATAGGGATTCATAATTACAAAACAATATAATTTTTAGATAAAAAATACTTTGTTTTCTTAATTTATAATTACTGTCAAAATATGTATAAAAATACATATGTATATATATAAATTATTTACATATGTACAACATCAATAATAATAATTAGGATTTATTACATTTGTAATAGATTCAGCTTAAATTAGTTTTCCTTAAATCAACCTTTTAAATAAAACGTTTAATTGAATTTTTGTGAGTTTGGCAACCCTTCAACTGTCTATAATATAAAAATTGACAGCTGATGCAATCTTTGTTTTGATGTTGTTCACATAAATATGCAGCGCTGCCAGAAGTAAGATTTTACCTTATTTTTTAACCCTAAAAAGATTTTTTTGTTTTGTCTAGACGAAGGTTATGTTCAATTAAAAAAAATCATCTTTGTTCCCATTTGAAAAATTTTAAACTAATCGATCTCAAAAAATGTACAATTTAGTATAAGAAAATGAATTTTTGTTGTTTTTTTTGTTTAGTGTCAAATAAAATATGAATTGTTTTTATTATTTATAATAAAAAAAAAATTCTTCTTTCCAAAAATAAGATTTTTTCTTCAAAAATAAGACATGTGAAATTAAGATTTTTTGCTGAAAATTTCTGGCAGCCCTGTAAATATGTAATTTTTGTGCAAGGCGGCAAAAGTTAGTTGTATTGTTTTTATTGATTAAATTGCAGTTTTGAAATGGTTTTTATAATCAGCACTAGTTTGAAATTTATTTGCAATGTAAGTATTTAAATATGAATTACTTAAATAAGGAAAACCATTAAAATCTTGGTTTTTCTATTATGTAATTAACTATGTATAACAAAATGAATTGAGGTGTCAGAGTTTGGTGAACATTGGTCTCGCTTATTATGTATAATCTTCCCTATAATATGCCTTCGCTTAGCATAATTTTTTATGCAGAACAATTTTTCTTTATCTTCGGATGTATGGAACAAATCGGTTTGAGTGACAAAGAAAAACTTTCATCAAATCAGGCTTTTGGAGGTTATAAAAATAATATGTGTCTGATAATTCATAATATGTAAATCAAATTAAAGATATTAAAAATACTTTTCCCAAATATATACCTATCATGATTTTAAAATATGGACTAACTATGGCTTAAAGCCGATAAATGTATGTTTTGACCCGTTTTTTAAAAGGGTTAAAAAATCTATGTTTTATTTTAGTTTATTAATATAAATAGCCATACTCTATGGTATACAGAATACCAGGCGAAGCGCCTAGTAAAGAAATCTTGCATTTTTACGGTGAAATGCCAAACTTTCTTCAATATCTCCGGGCCAATTTAAAAAAAAAAAAGAAAAAAAAAACGTACACAACGAGTTTTGTTTTGCTTATTTTTAAAGATTTTTCAATTCGCCTGTAAGAGTGGCCAATTTTCTATGATTTCTATCTTGAGCGTCACACACCACATATGTATAAAAAATCGCTCAAGATATTTTGTGACGATCAAGAGATTTTGCTACTACGTTTAGGGTCTTTTGATGACCCAAATAGAAGTAAGTAAATATAATTCGAATAATTAAACACTTTTAAAATAGAATTTTAGTTTATCATAACCCTTTTGTTAAAATTATATTTCAAATATGTAATCATTTTTGGCCTTAATAGGCTTTTAAATAAAATAAATAAATAAAAAAAAAATAAAAAAATCGTAAGTAAGTAATTCTTGAAGAAACTTATACAAATATCTAAATATTTGCCACAAAACAATAACTTAACTTAATTTATAAATTTTCATTCGAATTCTTATTCTGAATCGGTATAAACGTCATGAAATGACAAGCGGCTTTGCTTTTTTCATTCTCATTGATTTTTACCACTTTCGAATTAAGTTTGTGGCAAAAACAGAATCAGTCAATAACAATAAAAATTAAACTCAAATATACCACGATTATACCTTTTTTCTTTTTTTCTTTTATATTCGTCATTACGCGCTTTGTCGAGCTTTATTTTCTCTCGATATCTCCGTGCTCTTTCAGCCGCCGTTAATTTTGTTGTTTTACTCTTGAAAATTAAAAAATAAAATCAAAATTAAGCATTTTAAGCTATGAAGCAATATATATCAAAAGTGATGCTCATGAAATGTTTGCCTATTTTGGTTTTTTTCGTAGGCAATTTATTTCTCAAATTAAGAAATTATAAAAAATGAGTTGAAACCATGTAAACAATGATTGTCAACTTCAATTTTTTACATTTAATATATTCACTTTTAAAAAAATTAGCGTGACGCCCATGAAATTTTATCGCGCCCTTACCATGGTGTTCACAAAAACTACGCAAATGTACACTTTTTTAATAGATTTTTTTTCGCTTTTTTACTTTTGTAATAATTAAAGTTTGTACTTTCCTTACGTTATTTACTTTATTTAAACTTGAAATTGAAAACTAGTAATATTACTTGATTTATAAAAAACTGACGCTCAATGCAAATTGTGGGGTCAACCTTTCTTTGCAACGTTAAATTCGCACTAATTAAGTTTTGACGACTATAACAAATCAAAACACAAGAAAGAAACGCAATAATTCGGAAACTGTTATTAAATGTTGCATATTTACTTTTTTCTTGATTTTATTTTATTTTGTTTACTAAAAATTCTAACGGGGCACACATGCTTTTGTATGGAAGCAGTCAGAGGGAGAAACAAAACACCATATAAATAAACAAAAAAACAAACATACAAATTTGAGAATTACGTTTTTTTTTTTGTTACATATTCCTCGCTGATCACTCTCACATTTTTGTTTTTGTTTTTTACCTAAAATAGTAGTGTAAAGTGCGGGGACACAAAAATTGGTTTTTTTTTTTTAAATGACCCATATATATTACCGACAGAGTATTATTATACCATAAATTAAAGCTTAATTTCTTGACTTTTAAATTTTGTAATTTATATACTTATTCAAATAGTTATTTTTCACCGATTTAAAAAAAAAAAAATATCGGATCAAAAAATAATTTTCCCGAAATTCATTTATAGATGGTCCATATAAGTTGGTCATGTTATATATCATTGTAAAGGTCGTTAAAATATCTATTATTTTATATAAATCGTCTAAGTAAGAAATGCAGTTTTCATGATATAGCTAACATATTAAAAACTTTGGAGTCTTGCCCACTGGACCACGTGACTGACAATTTTTTTTTATTTTACACAGAATTTAAAACTCTGCTAGTGATATAATTTTAGAAGTGAAAATATAACTAAACCCCAATTTTTTAACAAAAATATCAGATCAGCAAATGTTTTTTCTTGGAATTGGGCAATACTCGGTCCATAATAATAGGCCATGTTTTATATCTTTCCAACTATGTTTAAAATACCTTCATTTGATATGTATTGTCTAAGAAAAAAATGCAGTAAAACAAGCAAAAATTATCAATCATCACCAAATCAATACTTTGGAATGCTTCTGATATTTGTTTGTTTAATAAAGTTATGACTTTACTAATACATTTTTTGTTTCTCAAAATGAGTAACAAAATATTTACACCTTCAAAATTTATTTTAGTGCAATACTTTCTTTTTTGCATTTTAGGTCTTAAAAACTCAAATAGAAAACACTATTTTACAAAACTCGAAAAAACTTGAGTTAAAAGAACTTTTAAAAACGTTAAATGCCAATGAAAGAGTAAGTATTTGTACAATTTGAATCAGAAACAGCACGTAACCAAATTAATATCATTTTAGGCATTAGTTGCAAGATATTTTTGTAAACTAACATGGAATATTGGCAGTTTAAAAATCTTAAGTATTTTACAAGAATTAAGAATATTAACCGCAACTGAATATATATTGAGGTGAAATTACTTAAACACACACATATCGTATTGTTACATTCAAATTCTTTTCTTTTTTAGTTGTGAAAATGCCGAAGAAGTTCAATTAATACTTAATGATCTGTTAGAATCAGAATATGATTTAATAGCGAATCTATTGATAAATGCTACTTTAGGTAATTTTATTGTTTATAATTTCTGTTTTGTTTGTAATGTTTTAGTAACATTTTAACAGACTCCAATAATTCGATACGTCTGAATGCAACATTAGATGCCTGCTTTGAAAATCTGTTTAAAGATTTATCACTAAAACCGGAATTGAATGATTTAAGTTTTCTTAGTTGTGTTAAGAAAACAACAACAGGTGAATGAAAAAAAATATTTTGAAAGTTTGTCATTAAAATATCCACCTTTTAAAACTGATATATTACGTCCTTTTAACAGCTGAAATTCAAATAAAAATTGTTCACAAATTTATATCTTCGATTTTGGGACTTTACCAAACAAATATAAAAGAAGCTTTTCTTAACTTTTCCTCTTGGATTAATGAGGGTGTGGATGAATTAAGATTTCCCCAAGATTTATATAAACAGGTAAGTTTCGTTTATACTGAATTTCTTTAAAGTTAATGATTTTTTTTTATTTATAAAACAGCTATTAATACAACACACCGAAGAAACTTTGAATTTTTTACTAAAATGTTCTTCAGCCGAAAACTTTAGAGAATGGAAGTTTTATTTAATTTTACTACAAGCTGTTTCATTTAATAACAACGCAATAGCTGGACCTTATATAAGAAGTAAGTAAAAAGTAAATGCCAATAATTTCATAAGCTTATAGTTTTATTTGTAGAATATCTTAAATTACGTCTTAAACAATGTGCTACAATTCCCTGCAAAAGTACTCTCATGCATCTGCTGCTAACTGCCAGAGCCGCCACCGCCACCACAATGGATATAAGCAAAAATTTAAACAATTATGCTGAATGGTATAAGACTAATATAGGTGAAATTAAATTTTCCTTAAAAACCGAAGAATTTCAAAACGTTTTAGCACTGCTGGAGCAGTGTATAAATTATGAAATGGAAGTCGATTATTTAGAGGTACATATTTGCAATGTTAACTAAGTTTATACTTCATATTGTGCATATGAAAATCTTTTTTCAGATTCACGCTCTTATAGCAATTTCACCACCTGTCCTTTGTGGCAAATTGGTACAAACTTATAAAAGTAAATGCAAACAACGACTACAACAAATTAAAAAAGGAAACTTACAAGTAGATCCGGTCAATGAAAGTATTATAATTGAAGACAGCAATTAATTTCTGCTATAAATCTTTCTATCTTCTTTACTTAAAACATAGATAATATGTGTTAAATTACAGTTTTTGTGATCGTTTGCCTCCAGCTATAGGCTTGTAACGTTCGTCCCAAAGCGTTACACCATCACAGGCACAAATCTTCTTAAAGTTTTGCAAAATGCCGGCAGAACGAGCTATAATACCGCAAGCAATTCTGCAAGTAAAATTAAATTAAAAGAAAAATACATGAGTTATCTACATGATTGGATAACAACAACAATCATACCTGTCTCCAGCATTACCATCAATCCGACTCTCTTCATTGTGACCTTTACCGAAATCATCGGGATTTTGTGTTATTACAACGGAGCGTCCAATTATTTCCCAAACTTCCAAAACATTGTCCATAAAACGGAAAGTAGCGCGACCAGTGTTGTCTGCACGAATATTACCCAAATCTCCAGCATGCCTGTTATTTATATCATCATCTGGTGCGCCGTGGGGTGAACCTCTAGGATTATAATGATTGCCAACAGAATCAGGACCAGCCGATACATCACCAGTTTCATGAATATGTATGCCATGTAAACCGGGACTGAGTCCATCAACTACACCGTCTACAACCAAACCAGGTTTGTCCTTTCGTATCGCTGTAAATCTTATAACACCTTGTATTGGACATTGGTCTACATCACTACCCGTAGTATTAATAATAGATACAGCTGACTGGCCTCCAAATCCGTTAAGCACTGCTTTTCGTCCTGTTTCTTCGATTTTCTCTTTAAGAACAAACCAAGGCTCCTGGGTATTTACTACAACTCTGCCCAACTCCGAATCTATTTCCACTTCTCCCAAGCCTTTCAAAGCTTTTCGAACCTTGTCGGCACAGTGTTCTCCCTTCATTTCCACCGCAAATTCTATCTAAAGTATGAAATAACCATTTATTAGTAAGTGTATAGAATGTGAAAAATATACATTTCGATATATTTACTTCAATTTCGCTCATTTTGATACGAATGAAATGACAAAAAATCCTCGATTAATTCAGTTAATGCGTTTGTTTAGAAAATCAAAGATCAACACAAACTTTTTGTTGTTTTTGTAATCAGCTGTCAGTTTTTTCAAGTGTACCTACTGAACACATTCCGTCAATTGTTGAGAAATGTTAGTTGGCATAGTCAGTTTAAACCATTTCCAATTAAAAAAGAGGTAAATTAAAAAGTTGTCAGATTAATTTTGGCCTTTTCGAATAATTGAAAATCAATTCACTTCCAAAATTGTATCGCTAGCGGAGTTTTTAATTGTAAGTAGAATAAACAAAAAAATTGTTGGTCACGCCCATTTTCGAGTGGAAACATAACATTTCCAATTTAAACAATGTATGTACAGTGGGTGGCCAAATTATTAAGCTATGTGTCCACGATGGTCAGTTATTACAACGTTGTCATATCTACCAATGTGCTATCAATGTACTGACATTGAAAATTTTTTAGCAAAAGGTAAATTGTCAGTTTACACGACTTCTTTGAATATTTTATGATTATGAGGTGTTAAATACTCATTAACGTAAATGAATTCATCACTTTCGAAGCCAGCTTGACGTAAGCATAAATTAGTCTTATTATCACGACAAAATTTTGCAATGCATTTCAATAGATAATTTTCTTCAAATGGAAAACATAATTTTGCAACTATTACTTCATCTGTAGGATTATAAGGTTTATTGTTTCTATAAATTTTTCTCAGTCTATATATATTTTCTAACTGGCATATTTATTTTTAAACTGTCACATATGTTTTGAACAATGTCATGAAGATTTTCATTATCATTATAAGGTACCCCAGCGATTCGGATACTACCAGCCACTACAGTGTTTTCTTGTTTTAATATTTTTCTTTTTATTTCTGTAATTTCTTTTTTCAAAATCTCAACTTCAGTGTTCTTTAACTCTAAGCTTTTTACCCTCTCAGTTATAGCACTCAGATCATTTTTTATGTTATTAATTTTGTTTTCAATAACAGAGAGTATTTTTTCCTCACTTTCCTTTATTCGATTTTGCATGTAATCAAAGTATACAGTATACAGAGTTGCATTTAGAAATAATTTCTATGACAATGCTGCCATTGGCAGGTGCATAAACTTTGCACATTTGACAATGAAAAGTGTTTGTCAATTGTCTTAAAACAATGACAATGACAAAATTGTGTGTTTACACCATTGTTAGATGTCTGAAAATATTTTTGTCTTCCAATGTACTGAAAATGTTTTTTCTTACAACGTTGGAGGATAAAAATTTTAAGTTTACACGCTTGTTAGACATTTTCTGCACTTTTTTCGGACAACGTTGTAATATCTGACCATCGTGGACACATAGCTTTAGTTAATACTATGTTTCCACGGTACATGCTTCGCTCTCTATTCATGCTTCACACCCCAATCATGTGCGAAACAACTGCTTCACCATACAAAATTTTAAGAGCGAATCAAGTAGATTCATATTGAATCTACTTGCGAAGCACGAAAAATTGCACTCTTCTCTAATTTTTATCGCAAGTTCATCTGCACTAGCTGTAAAAATTTAATATTATTGTAAACAAAGCAAATTATTTTCTTGTTGCTGGAAGTAAAAAAAGTAAATACGTAGAATGTATGATTTTTTTCAAATAAGCTAACTAATTTCCACTCACTTTTTTTGTATATCAAAAAAAATCATTTTCCACAAATTGTAAATTCTGTTTATTTTTTATTCAGTTTGTTTATTAAAAACAACTGTCAAATCGAATCAAGTTTATTAGTCATGTAAAAAGCATGATTCATAAACATGATTCAGAAGGCGAAGCAGGTGTTTCAAGTCGTCGTGGAAACATAGTATAAGGTCGTGATACACTATCCTACACAATCGCACGATTCATTCACTGGAAAATCTTACCTTTTTCTATCACACTCAAAAGAAAATCGCATCAAAGTATGTCATAGGTGCCACACTATTACACAAAAAAGATGGAAAAACATATGTTTTTGCTAATGTAAACAAACGCAGTTTTCCGCCTTTTAAATTATATTTTGTAAACTATACAAACAATTAAAAAATGTTAAACGTCTGTCCTATAATTTATAATTGATTTTTTAAATCAATGAAGCCGACATTGTTTTCTTTTCAGCTGTATTAGAAAATACAACTCTGATCGCATAGAAACTATAATTTTATGAACATTTTATGAACAAACTTTTGCAAGTCGGACAGACTTGTCAAAAAAATCAGTTATTTTTTTTAATTAAATTTTTAGGCCACACTATCATACTTTATGAACACACACGATTTTTTAGACATATCGTTCGACTAAATAGGATAGTCAGTAGACACCTTTACACTATATTAATTAAGATTCAACCGCTTTTAATACGTATATAAATTTATTTCTTGTACCAGATGTTTTCGTATTTTAATTCTGGTAAATATTTTGTGCAGTATCAACAATGATTGGTGACATTAGAGTGCAGTTGTATATCATTATCTGTCATTCTCCTCTGAAGTGTGAAATATGTAATTTTGATTTAATTGATTAAAGTCTTGCATCACGATGAAGAGCTAAAAGAAACTGTTCAAAAATGCATTCAGAGCAGCGTTACCGTTGGCAAATTTGAGAAAGTCGCACAAAAAGGGGATTTATTAAAAAAAGAGGCACCACTTTTAAAAAGATGGAAAATAAACAAAACAAAAATAAAAATCGTATTTTTTTCATTTAAATGTTGTATATGATGTATGTTTACATATGCATATAATAAAAAAATTAACAAAAAATCTAATATGTATCAAGTAAAACAAAAAAAAGGTACACAAAAAGTGGCAAGGCATCTGTAAAAGGGTCTAATTGCCACTTTAGTCGCATCAACGGTAACGCTGATTCAGAGCATGCCAAAAAAGGTGCAAGCTGTAATTGATGCCAAAGAAGGTTCTACGAAATATTAAGATTTTTTTTCAAAAAATTTTGTAATATTTCTATTCCGCAAATATATATTTTTAAAACAAAAGAATTTATTTTTAATTGAATTAGAAACACTTAATTTACCAAAAACAACAAATAAAAGGATAAATTTCCACTATTTTAAAATGTTATACGGCTTCAAACTAAACAATTTTTCATGTGTAACTAATAATTTGGCCACCCATTGTATATACATATATCACATGAGAGGTATTTTAAAGACCTTTCCGATATACATATGTATGTATAACGTGACCTACGTATGTAGGTCAATTCCGCAAATATTACTTTTTTGATCGGATATTTTTTACAAAATCTAAAACATGCGGAAAAATACATTATGAGTAAACATAAAGATTACAATATTAAGTTTCAATTTAAGCACTCTATGTATGTAGTACAGATTTAGAAATAAAGAATATTGGCCGCAAATACATATGAAAATAAAACAGCAAAATCATACCTAACTCAGCGCCACGAAAGAGCGCGTATTGCGTTTGCTGAAAATAAAGTTTAATTTGGAATGTCCTGACGGTCACCACAAAAACTGGTGTGATACAAGACGCCCACGTGAGACGTGTTTTAAGCAAAACCACGGTGATGGATCTCTGATGGTGTGACCTGCATTATAAATTCTTAATCTACTATTAATTTACCTATAGGTCTCCAAGTGGAAGTGTGCATACTACCCTTTACAAACTATCTACCACATAACCAGTGTTGCCAGGAGCTGGCTTAATAGGCTTAAAAAAACCAGAAAAAGTTAAATCGCTTTAAAAAAGGCTAAAAAATGTCAACACAATATATCGAGCCATAACCGCCGAAAAAATGTATCCCACAAACTCAAAATTTTACAGGGGAAGGTTTTTTTTAAATAAAATCAGTTTGAATAAAGCCATTATTTTAAAATTTATAATGTAAATATTGTTTTGTGTAATACATTTAATTTTAATAATTTTAAATGATGTTGAACTATCGATTTCGATTAAAAAACAACAATCGATTATGGTGTGGGATACATTATTTTGGCGGTTATGGCTCGATATATACGAATTTTCACTTTTTTCGAATTAAAGTAAAAGCAACATGAAGAATTAAAATTAAAAGGTACTTCAAGTAAAAAATATACAATATATATATATATATTTTTATGTACATAGAAAGTAAAATAAATGAATTCAAATGTATATTTTCATATTTTTAGGCCAATCTAAAACAATATACAATTATTATATATTAAAGGATATTCATACATATGTATGTATGTATTAAAAAGGTTTTAAATATTAAATTTTTAAGACGTCTAAAATAGTTTGTTGTTTAAGTAATTTAACACGAAAATTTGTCATTTTGTCATCCTTTGAACTTAAAATTTTGCATTAATTAGTTTTAAGGTAGGTTTAGACGATATTTTGAATCAGCATATATATGCTGACAGCCATATGATTAAAATTAGCAGCAAATTCCTATGTCATATGCTAGACGTTTACACGATATGTTGAAAGTAGCAAGTTTTTTGATGTCAGCATATGTCAGCAAATGAAATGTCAACATAAGACTTATACTATGTTTCCACGGTACATGCTTCGCTCTCTATTCATGCTTCACACCCCAATCATGTGCGAAACAACTTGCTTCACCATACAAAATTTTAAGAGAGAATCTACTTGCGAAGCCCGAAAAATTGCACTCTTCTCTAATTTTTATCGCAAGTTTATCTGCACTAGCTGTAAAAATTTAATATTATTGTAAACAAAGCAAATTATTTTCTTGTTGCTGGAAGTAAAGAAAGTAAGTACGTACGAATGTATGTTTTTTTTTCAAATAAGCTAACTAATTTCCACTCACTTTTGTTTGTCCATTAAAAAAAATTATTTTCCACAAATTGTAAAGTCTGTTTTTTTATTCTGTTTCTTTATTAAAGACAACTGTCAAATCGAATTAAGTTTATTAGTCATGTAAACAGCATGATTCATAAACATGATTCAGAAGGCGAAGCAGGTGATTCAAGTCGTCGTGGAAACATAGTATTAGCATACGATTTTTGTGTTTATACGATATGTTGAATTTTATGTGGTGCTACATATGCTGAGTCGTATAAACATTTGTTTGTGTATTTGTATTGTTCTTATATACTGAAGAATGAAATTCAAATCAAAACTAGGAACTCATCTTTTTAAAGAACATCGAATGATTAATAATGCATTTAACATTTTAACTTTAATTTGATTTTTTCACAATTCTTAAAGTATATACTAAATAGCCTTTGAATCTCTGCATTAATAAAATAGTAGTAGTACTAAAAAGCTAAACACATTTAGCAACTGAGAAAATGAATTTCCCTGCAGATAATTTTTAAACTCTGATACCCCCACACAAAAGTCAACTGTATTTTTCATTAGCGGTATAGCTAAATGTTTATACCCTACATCATAGTAGGGAGGGTATATTGGATTTGTGTTTAAGTTTGTCTCTATCGGCCATAAATGTTTGATTTATTCACGTATCCAAATAATTTTCACCACCAATAAGTTGGACATGAAGCCCAATCATACCTACAAATTTTGTACATATCGCTCGATAATTAACCATAGCTCACATACTTTAACGATCATAAATCTCTTAAAAAATTGGTATTTAAATAAAATTCAACACAAATAAGTTTAACAGAAATCATGACAACTAATTTTATAACGGTCGGTTCTTAATTGGTAGAAGCTCCCATGTAAGACCCCCATGAAAATCCCTTTTACATGTATAAATCTTTTATAGGTGTTTATATCGAGATAAAATTTAAAACAAACAATATTTATATGGATAGAAGTCATGTAAGTCATAGCTCCAATATATTATTATACTATATATACTATTTTTAAGATTTTTAACATAAAAAATTCGGTCTTAGCGGGTTTATTACCTCCAAAAGTCCTATTTTTATTTTTTTTTCTGAGCAATGTCACCAAAACCGACTTGTTCCAGAATTTCATCCCAAATAGCCTTAAAACTAGGATTTATCTTTAAACCTTTGCAAAAACCAAACTAAAGCGAACTTCTGAGAACTTGCAATTCAGTATGGTTATGGAGAATTTATAATAGGATTTAGAAGATTCACAAGGTTGAAAAAGAAATTTTTCCGTTAGAATGTTTTGTCTATATAAAGAATAATCGGTTCAGCGTTTGAACTGATGACTAGAAATAAGTAAAAGCATATAAATTTCTGCTTCTCTTAGACAAATACATGCATACCTATGAAAAATATTTACATACATGTATATATTTTCCTTCTCGCATAATAAACTTTAATTTTAACTTTACTCTCTTGGAATCGTATATTTTTTTGGACTTTGGAATTGTACATAGCTTGACAGTCGAGTTTCAGATGGTGAAAAGTAATAACATACATATAATCTTCTTAAGTTTTAATTAAATATTGTTACGTTTTTATCTTCTAAAAACGATGGTTTATAACCGGATTCTTATTAATTGTAAAATAAAAGCGTCAAGTAGTTTGAAGAAAATATAACGAGTCTTTATTTATTTAAATGTACACAAAAACAATTGTAAAAATATTGTTTAAAATAAACAATCAGCCCAATCATGAATAAAAATTCCGCGGGAGTTTTTTCCCTTTTTATTTTTTTAACATTGAATTTAAATAGGAAAAATGAGGAAAGGGGAACTCCCGCGGAATTTTTATTCATGATTGGGCTGAATATTTATATGCGTAGAAGTCATGTAAGTCATAGCTCCAATATATTGTCCATATCTGAAAAAACTGTTTTTGCACTTATGTTGGGTGTGGGCAATTATATGGTCGGGGTTGACCGGCTACACTTTCCTACTTGTTCATTTTAAATATGAGAGAATATATGTTCACTATTTTTAATGAATTATCAACCAATAACCATTCATTTTTTCGAAGTGCTGCCTAGTGAAACTGCTCTAAATAGGTACATATCCGATGTTTTTTGTATAATGGAACAATTTTTTTTCCTAATTTGACAATTTAAAACTTTTACTTTACAATAGAAGTAAGTTTTACCATTTAGCCGATGGTTTTTAGTTTAAGCAGCAGCTCCGACACTTGCTCGACGCAGGTCTCTGCTGCATGTCCATTCTGAGATTTGTGATCAAAATACAGGTTGCAATTTAAAAAAATAATTTGCCCTAATGACAATGTTGATGTTTGATAATAAAATATTGCAATTACATTGTCTATTGCATGGGCTTATTTAAATAGAAAACAATTACTTTGTTAGTTCATTTGTTGCGTTTAAATTATGAGGTTTACAATAACATTATTAACAATAACAACTTCGATTATTGTGAGTATTAATTTAACAAATTATATGCATATATGTATGTACCTATACAAGTACATATGTTTGTATGTATGTATATTATATATATGTACGAGTATATTATTCTTATTACATTTAAATTTTAAATAGATCGCTTTTGGTCAAAACAATTATGAATTGGAATTTTTAGAAGAAAAAATATTTTCACCCTGCGATAATCATCCAGATAATTTTATTAATCAACTATTTGATATGAGTAATGCAAATATCGAACAAACCGAGGATGGAAGTTTGGTGGTTAATGGATTTACTCTTATAACAACTTCTGTGGAGGGACCATTTCCGGTAGTTATCGTTATCGTCCATAATCAGCCACAATAATCTTTTTTTTACAAAATATGTATAAAACTTTTTCACTATGAAAACGTAAGTTTTCAAAAAAGTTTTAAAGTACGAATTCCAATTCGTAAATTTTCCATTAATTATTGTGCTGTATATTCTTAATTAATCGATTTAAAATAGTAATTTCATTACATATTTTTATTTTGTTAGTTATCTGTTGAAATATTTAAAAAGGTACGGGGTACATGGCAGCCTACCGTTTATACTCAAAATCGTCATGACACTTGTACAGCCTGCTTTGATAAGATGGAACTGTGGTATTCCTATTTGAAAAATACACCAGCTGAACAATTAAAGTGTCCATTTACTAAGGGTGTATGTATTCAGAATTCAATATTTCATACTAAACTAATTATGCATATAAAATAATGAATATTTAAAACATTATAAACATTTTAAAGTTTTATTTAAATTTTGAAAAGAATTTTATTCACAACCAATTTATGTATTACTTTTAATTTTGCAATTTTTCTATTCAATTTTAATTTGAATGAAATTGTATTGGTATAATTTCAGCAAAGGTTAGATTTTGATATTAATGAGCCAGCTTACTTGTCACTACCGTTACGAAACGCAGAAGGAGAATATAAGATTCATGTGGTAGCTGGTTTGGAAAGTGATGATTTATTTATATGTGTTGATATTTTTGCAATGCTGCATAAAATATAGATATAATTAAGAATTTGTTTCTTATATAAATTTCAGAATCTAAAATGTAAAGAAATAATTTCTGTGGTCACAAGGAAGGAATACATGTGTTGTGTTGTGCAAAAATTACTTCCTTTGATTGATAATGTGTTGTTAAAACTCTGCACTAATTAAATTTACTATAGTTTTATATTCTAATACTTAAATATTTTATAATGATTTCCTGAAAACTATTACCAAACAATTTATGTACTTTTTCTTGTTACCACAGATGTAGTGAATAAATTATCAAAATACATTAGAAATTTTGTGTACAAATCAAAAACTTACATATATTTAACGATAGTGTGGGTTGAGACACATTTTTGTTAATATAGTCTGACCTATTATGGACCGATCATAACGTAAATTCTGGTCATCGCAAAATTGGGCCAAATGATTTTTAAGAAAGTTATGGTCTTTAAATTGATTTTCAGCAGCGGGCCTTATATAGGAGCCATGGTCAATTATGGACCGATCTGCACAAAATTTGTTGATGAGATTATTTTTGGAGAAATTTGTTAGGCACATGCAAATAGTTTTTGTTTGAAATTCAAAGTTTTTATTAAAAATCAAGTAAGAAGGTAAATTGGCAAAAATTGTTTTCTTTTAAATATTTATTTATTTATTTATTTACAAAATATTTTACAAACTAAATTTATAAAATATAGGAGTCTTTTAAATATGGAAGCTATGCCGATCATGACAGAATTGGTATCCACGAAGTGTGTGTATTTGTATTATATTTTATTTGTATACCTTATATGGGAGCTATGGTCTATTATTTACTGATTCGCACATAATAATTATGTGCGATTTCCTTTTATATCGAACTTATCTATTTAGAAACTTATGTCGAGACATACAAAAATCAGACATTTATGTTAGACTAATATTTTTGGCATTACACACCTTAGCACAAAACGTTTATATTCAACTTAGATGATTATTAAGGAATCTAGAGCCTATCTTATAAATTATGAAACATCTATGTAACTATGAAAAATATAAGAGATACAGATTATCCTTCTTTTTCAAAAACGATATAAAGAATCACCAAAGCAAAAATATATTCAAACATAAAATATTCCCTTAAAATATCAAAAATATGCATTTAATTTTGATTTTACTTTTGTTTGAAATTCAAAATTTTATTAACTTTATATAAAATCGACATTTTAGATATTAATAAAATTTTTCATAATTTTTAGTTAGGCTTGAGTTCATTAAATTTAATTTTCATTAAATTATTATTTTTACTGAAGGTAGGAATTGTTTTTCAATATGAAATCTTATTAAAATTTTATTGATAATTTTTCTTGGCTGAGCTGGGAATCGAACCTGGGTTGAATTTACATGTTTCAAGAATCACCACATTCTTTCATCAGAATGCACCGTAGTGGTGCAGAGGTTAGAACTCAGTCAAGAAAAATTATCAATAAAATTTTAATGAGATAAATCGGTCTATTATTTCTCCTGGCCCCCTTACCGCAAATGAGTAGTAAATCAACCCAAATCACATTTACACATTTGTGAAGATCGGGCCATTATTATATCATAGCTCCCATATAAAGCCCACTTCCGAAAATCACTTTATAGTGCACAACTCTCTTAAAAATGTCGGTATCGAAATAATATTGAACAAAAATATGTTTCGTATACATACAACTAATATTTTAGAATTTTATGGTGATCGGTTCATAATTAGTCAAAACTCCTATATAAGACCATCTTCGTAATTCACTTTAAGCTCCATAAATCTTTTAAAAGTATTTATATCGCGATAAAATATAACACACATAATATTTATATTCACGGAAGTCATGGTAATAAATTTTTGGATGATCGGTCCATAATAGGTAATATCTCCTGTTTTATACAAATACTGGATTTAGGGTATTATATGGTCGGGCTTGACCGACTATGCTTTCTTACTTGTTTTTTTTAAATATATTGCAAATAATATCATTAAGTTTTGCGCATATCTTGAAAGTTGTTGAAAATGTGTTCAAGACGGAATATCTCAGTATGTGTCTGTAAATTATGCAAAGTTACAAAAAGTAATTTTGCTTCAAAAATATGTACAGTCGCACAGTAAAGTATACAGAAATTTGTTTAAAAGTGCGTGAGCTTATTGTAAAGTTCCATAAAGAAAAAAATCTTTAATAGAGATTGAAAAACTAGTTGGGCATCCAAAATCAAGCATTCAGGCAAAAATTCGGAAATATAATGAAAACAAACCAAGAAGTGGTCGCCCACCTAAACTGACTCCACGTGCAAAGCGGCAAATTTTGTTGAATGTTCAAGAAATGCCTAAAATTACGGTAGTAGAAATTGCAAAGACTTTAGAACGCCAGCATATTGCTTCAGTGCATCCAGAAATGGTGAGACAGGTATTAAAAAGCAATGGATTTCACAGCCGTGTGCCCCGACATATTTAGTAAAATAAATATGCAAAAACGCGTCGAATTTGCCAAAAAATACATTGATGCAGATGAGGGGTTTTGGGCTAATATTTTATTTACCGACGAAATCAAGTTCAACTTGTTTAGTTATGACGGAAAACAAAAACTATGGCGTCGAAATAACGAAGCATTATTGCCTAAAAACTTGCTTCCTACAGTGAAACACGGTGGTGGCTCCATTATGGTATGGGGTTGCATGTCGGCGGCTGGGGTGGGTAATTTAGTATTTATCGATACACTTAAATATTCTCAAAGATAATCTGAGGCAATCCGCGAATAAATTGGGTCTTGCAGAAGGTTGGTACTTTCAGCAAGACAACGACCCAAAGCATACCGCTGGTGTTGTTAAAGAATGGCCACTGTATAACGTGCCTCATCAACTTTATTCGCCACCTCAGTCGCCGGATTTAAACCCTATAGAGAATTTATGGAATGAATTAGACCGCCAAGTTAGAAAAAGGACGATTAAAAATAAACAGGATCTTAAAAATGCTCTACTTGAAGAATGGAATTTAATTTCAAATAATTACACACAAATATTAGCAAATTCTATGAAAAATAGATTAAATGCTGTTCTACAAAGCCAAGACGGACCCACTAAGTATTATAAGTATTTTGTTGTTTTTTTATTTACTTCTAGCCCAAATAATTTTTTTATTTAAGTATGTAGACTTTTCTGTGTTTGAAAAATGAATTTTATATATTTTTGTTAATAAATATTGTGTGGAAAAAACTTTTGGGCACAATTTATTGTTTGTTGTTCGATTGAATTTGTTTGAAATGAACTTTATTGTTAAATTGTTCATAGATAACCAGAAACCCCGGTTTTCAAGGGGGTATGTAGACTTTACTGTGCGACTGTATGTATGTATGTAATTTTTAGAAAATATACGTTTCGATAATTACAAATTATTCAAATATATTTTTAACATCTCATACTCTATGAAACGTTAAAAAATGTAGAAAACAAGTGTAATTTAATTTAATTTAATTGTATAATTTGTGTACATAGTTTTCACACGATATCGTTGTCAAAATTACTTTGTGAGTATTATATTAACAATTAAATAAATAAATAACGAGTTCGTATTTAAACAATAATTAAATCTCATTTTGAAATAATTTATTTGTTCAACTATATTAATAATGGCCATGAAATATTTAAAAGGTTTAACGTTGTTGATTGCCATTGCTTCCGTAAGTGTTTTACTAATGATTACAAATCAGGGTTTAACAAATTTTTTCCCATTAAACCAGCAGATCGTTCTTGCTGATCTTTATGAATTTGAGTTACTTGAGGCAAAGATTTATAGGCCTTGTTAAAAGTTTCCCGATAATTTTTTGTATGAAATGATTGATTTCGATAATATGAATATTGAACAAATATTGAATGGTTATGAGGTTTTGAGGAAATCATACGATAATGTGCTACCGGTATTAAACTCTTTCATATGTAATATTTTTTATTTTAAGTAAAACATGTTTTGTTTATTAATTTTCTTTTTTGTCTATAGAAATATTCAAAAAGGAAAGAGGATCATATCAGCCGACAACCATGAATGTTAAACGTGCTGATTTTTGTATAATGTTATTTGATGTGAAGGATGTGGTGTTTGATTATATAAAGAAGACTTCCATAGATCAAATGAAATGCCCATTCTTTAAAGGCGTAAGTGTTAGTTTTAATTGAATATTAATTAATTTATTTGTTATTAAAGCTTTTTTTGTTTAGCAAATACCTATTAACCACAACCGTTTCGGAAGCGGTCTATATAAATTTGCCATCACGTAATTCTGAAGGCGAATATTTAGGTTATATGGAAATTGGCAATAAAACCGATTTGAAATCATTTATGTGTTGCGAGATTCCAACCTATTTACACAAAGTTTAATTAATTAATTAAATGTTTTCTCAATAAATGTCTTAAAATTAAAAAATAAAATGTAATTTTTTTATGTGCCGGTTAGTTTAGCGAATAAATACTAAATTGTAGGCGAGAAACTTAAAGCTATAGTTTTGTACTTTTTGTTTTAAAAATATGTACGATAATGTATGTATGTATGTATATACATACTTCTTGTTATATTTCGTGTTATAAATACATAATTATTGAGTTAGTTGACAACAAGATTAGTTTAAACAGAATACAAATATTTCGGAAGGAAAGCTGTAATTTAAAACTGATATTTTACAAGGGCATATCAGAGCTGTAATCAATTTAAAAGAGACATTTATGGGTATACTATTTAATCTCAGAAGTGGACTTACAATTTGAAAGAACATTTTTCAACAGACTTGAAAAATAAACATTACATTTGTATATCCACCATCAATAAGATGTGGGCATATTAGGTTTGTTATTCCATTTTTGACACATCGAAATATTGGTCGCATAATCAAAAAGATTAGTAGATATTTCAAAATTAGTCATTTTATTCTTAAATATCAAAGCTAAATTTGCCGTCACATTTGGCAAATATTTGCCGAAAAATACGTAACCACAAAATAAAATATATTTATTAAAAAAAAAACTTTCGTTTATTTAGGACAGGACACAACAAACATTTAGTTTTATTTTAATTCCGTGCTGTTTGACTCTTGTAAAGGTGGATTCACCCATTCGTTCTTAACAAAAAATTTGTTCGAACAATATTTTTTTTATATGAAGTTTGACGTCTCTCTTTTTAAGAGAGAGAAAATATTTTTTACGAACTTGAATTGGTTTAATTTTATATTTTTTCCAGACAAAAGTGAATTGAGTTGCCAATAGGTTTCATATTTTCATACAAATAACAATGCCTTATGTATTTCCATGACCATCAGCAAAATCAAGGTTCTTTTTTCATTCATTTCGAATTTATATCTGTGATTTTCAAACTAATAGATTTTGTTTACATATGGCAGCTTTGATTTTTCAGAAAAATCGTTCGAAATGGGTGAATCGTGCTGCAAAAAACTCTCAGTAAAAAAATTGTTCTCTGGAAAAAAATGTTGTTAAGAACAAATGGGTGAATCCACCTTAAGAGTAAACAACGTCAAACAAATTTGTTCTGAAACAAGTGGTTACGCTTTTTTAAGTAAATATTTGCCCAGTGTGCCGTACCTTAAGAATCGCTCCTGTAACATAATATTAGATATTCCTAACCGATTTTCAATTGTCAAAGCTGAGTATTCTAAAATATAGGTAAGGTTAGAAAGGTTTAGTTTCAAAGATGACAAGAAGTGATGATATAGTTTTTCTTGGTATAATAAACAAAAATTCATTAATAACACCTCCTAGCCTTCATATAAAGTATCCTTCCTGTCTATATTTAAAATTCATTTAAATTTTTGTTTTTATAAAATTATGACCTCGGTCGCCTGAGAATTGAAATTCGCTCGAAATTCGCATTGAAATATTAACAAGTAAGTGTTTATATTCGGCTTTGCCGAATCTTATATACCCACTATAAAAATATTATACCGTAATTTCTATTTTATAAATACATATATCAGTTATAATCAATAATTTATATTTGTCTCTTTCTTTCGGAACTGCGCTTTGTTTATATTTTTGCAGCATGTAACATAAAGCGATTTACTTTAACACACAATAAATTAGGTACCAAAAAGTCCTAGGAAACCGATGTTGGATTTTTGAACCGTTAAAACCGTCTGTATACTCTGGGGTTATTCTTGTATGAGAGCTATGGTGAATTATGGATCAACTTTCACAGAAGCCAGTAGTATAATTTTTACATAATTATAACTGATCTGTGTAAAATTTTGGTTCGATATGGATGTTTATGTATGTAAGTTAATGAGTTTTCGGGAGTAGTTCTCATAAGCAAGCTATGACTTATTATGGATCGATCATCATTGTAGTGTTTTTTTAATTATTGACAATTGTTAATTGTTATAATAATTCCAAATAAAATCCAGTGAGGATAGTAGAAATTACTTATTTATTAATAACAAGTAAGAGTGCTATATTCGGCTGTGCCGAACTTTAAATACCCTTCACCTAAGCGTAATAAGAAATACAGAAACTACACTAGACTAGAATATCCTAATTCTGTGTTTTCTATGCAGTCTTAGTGCAAATTTTATTAGTATTTGATATATTGTTTGAAAGACAATTTTACGACCAACATAATTTATGTAAAATATTTTCAAATGTTGTCTAATTTTTACCATTTTTAATTAATTTAATTACCAATTCTTACCATAATTTACAGAGTCTGTCTGATGTTCATAATAATCTTCAGTGTAATTTAACAAACAGAGTATAAAAAAGGGGTACAATTCGGTTTTAGTGATTTTGTTAAAAAAAAAAAACAAATAGGGATTTTAGAAGAGATACCAGCAAAAAAAATTTTTTTTGGCGGCCACGCCTATTTTCGAGGGGGCGGACCCTTAAAGTTGAAAATATATAGGCCTATATCTCGGGAACTACTGGGTGTCTGATAATTTGTAATACATTAAATAAAAGGTATTAAAAATAGCTTTCCAACGATATATATCATGATTATAAAATATGGACCGAATATGGGTTAAATCCGAAAAGAATATTTTTTGACCCGAATTTATTTGTTTTTGGAAATGCTTCTATATGGCAGGTATGACAAATTATGGGCCGATCTTCTTAAATTTTGGAACACTTATTTTCATGCATATGGGGATATTTCACGTAGAATTTCAACGTAATAACGGTATATTTAAGATATATATTAGTATTAACGTGGATTTCGGTAGTGGACCTTATGTGGGGGATATAGTCAAATATGGACCGATATTCTCAAAATCCAGCAGTTAGATTTAGGCATGTATGTAAATGATCCGTGTAAAATTTTGGATTGGTACCCTTATTTATAAGCGATTTATGAGTATTAAAGGGATTTTCCGAAGAGGGCTTTATATGGGGCATACGGTTAAAAATAGACCGAAATTAACAAAATTGTGTGGAATTTTTTTTGTATATATGTACATGATCTGTACAAAGTTTTGAGTCGGTAACGATATTTATACAATATATATAGGGAAAAATGTCTTTTTCAGATGTGGTCCTTGTATGGGAGCTATGACCAGTTGTGGGCCGACCACCATAAAATTTAGTACAACAATTTATTTGCCTATAAAGAGTATTTATGTCAAATTTTAGCCGTTTAACATTATTTATATCTGTTTTATGCGTATTTAAGTGAACTTCGGAAGTGGACTTTATATGGGGTCTATGGTCAAATATGGACCGAACTAAAAAAAATTTCGTTTTGCGATTTCTTTTTGCACAAAACTTAGTTTTGCTGAATTTTGTCTTGATATTCCAATTTTATAGGCATTTATGTATAATTGAGCAATATTTCGGGAAGATTTTTGTATGGGGGCTATGACCATTTCTGGGCCGATCACCATAAAATTTGGTACAATAATTTATTTGCCCATAAAGAGTATTTATGTCAAATTTTAGCCGTGTAACATTATTTATATCTGTTTTATGCGTATTTAAGTGAATTTTGTAAGTGGACTTTATATGGGGTCTATGGTCAAATATGGACCGAACTAAAAAAAAATTTCGGTTTGTGATTTCTTTTTGTATAAAACTTATTTTTGCTGAATTTTGTCTTGATATTCCAATTTTATAGGCATTTATTTATCATTAAGCCATATTTCGGGAATATATATATTTGTATGGGGGCTATGAGAAATCATGGACCGATTTTTACTATTTTCCGCACACTTTCTTCTTTTATAGTACACACAACGTATACAAAATTTCATGGTATTATCTGCAATATATTTCAAAATATTGCAATAAAATGGACGAAAAATATCAAATTTTTATGGAGGTGGTCTCACATATTGGTTCATAACTCTGGTTAACCTAAACCGATTTTGCTGATTTTAAATAGCAAACTTCTCGAAAGCACTTCTGACAGAATTATTGAAGGTTTGGATCCCGAACATATCTTGGGACTTCACAAAACTGATTTCAACATCCAGACAGACAGACAGACAGACAGACAGACGGACATGGCTTAATCGACTTCGCTATCTATAAGGATCCAGAATATATATACTTTATAGGGTCGGAAAATTATATTGTGGAAATTTCACACGGAATGACAAACTTATATATACCCTTCTCACGATGGTGAAGGGTATAAAAATGAAAAATTAAACAATTTTTGCATTTCAACGGGAAAATTCTACAAAAACTTATCATATTTTAACAAAACGTTGGAAAAATATTGAGCCGGAATTCTTTGAAAATAAGTATGTACCTGTATATATTGGATGAAGTGGATTCTATACTCAAAATGGTTTTTAAAACTTAATAAACTAAAATGTTTTGACATTATAATTTAACCTGGATTAATAAAATATGCTAATTTCAGATATTTATTAATAAAATACTGTAAGTCTTGTTTAACACACTTCAGTTTTAGCTGACCAGTTTTTGTTCAATTTCACATCAATGCCACATCATTTACACACGTCAATTCATGCATGAAAACAAAACAAAAGGAAATGAAAAAATGGACTAGTACCATCTATTCGTTGTTTGTATCTCTTTTGTTCTCTTTTCCCTCATCATTCAGAAATACTTGCCTTAACGAGTCAGAATTGAAGAGTGTAAAAGCGGACTGAGATATTATAAAAATATTACACAAGTTGTGTTAAACATTATATATTTTGTGACTTCTTATTGAAAAAGTTAAAATTAATGTATTTTGATGTGTATTGTACCAGGACTATATAAACTTGAATCTTTCTGATTTCGTTGAAATAAAAATTTCAAAATACTATTAGAAATACATAGTGACTTTTTATTTTTCCGATTTTTTTTGACGATTTTTAAAATTTGAAATGACGATTTTTTTCTTTTTTATCGGGATTTTGACGATTTTTTCTGAAATTCATCTGATATCTTATAAGATATCTATATGTATTTACATGACAATCTGAATGCCCTTTACCCGCCTTAAGTAGAATGCGGGTGTAGATACTCTAACAGCGCTGGGGCCAAATTACCGCATTCGTGATGGTATCGAAAAATGATTTCGATATCGAAATTATGATAAAATGTACTAAATTTCATGCCCGATATCGAATGCCATAATCTCATATAAGAAAATTACGACCAATTTTACTCGATATCGAATACGGTAATTTGGCCCCTGATCATAATTTATTTAAAACGAGTAAGAAAGTATAGTCGGTCAAGCCCGACCATATAATACCCTACACCCAGTATATCAATAAAACAGTTTTCCAGATATGGGCGGTATATGGGAGATATTACCTATTATGGACCGATCATCCAAAAATTTAGTGCCATGACTTCCGTATATATAAATATTATGTGTGTTAAACTTTATCTCGATATAAATACGTTTAAAAGATTTATGGAGGTTAAAGTGAATTACGAAGAGGGTCTTATATGGGAGTTTTGACTATTTATGAACTGACTATTATTAAATTAGGTGTAATCCTCTTTGTACATTAGAAACTCATTTTTGTTAAATTTTATTCGGATAACAACCCAATTCCGGGAGGACATTTGTATGGGGGCCAGGCGAAATAATGGACCGATTTCCACCAGTTTCAATCCCATCCATCCATGGGCCGAAAAAATATCACGTACCAAATTTTATCGCAATATCTTTAAAATTGCGGCCTGTACTCTGCGCACAAGCTTTACATGGACAGCCAGCCAGGCAGCCAATATTTCTGGGCGTTACAAACATATGCACAAATCCAATATACCCTCCCCACTATGGTGGTGTAGGGTATAAATATCAACAGCAGACTGCACTTTTCTATGAAAACTGTTTTATACAATAGCTAATACATAATTGTGAATCATTTTGAGGAAGTAAAATACTTTAGTTGATTATTTTATAAAACTTAAATCTAGTAGTTTTTACTTTATTCAATTTAAAAAAATATATTTTTAATAACATACTCCTAAAAATTACAAT
This sequence comes from Bellardia pandia, assembly GCA_916048285.2. NCBI lineage: Eukaryota > Metazoa > Arthropoda > Insecta > Diptera > Calliphoridae > Bellardia > Bellardia pandia. Next base: position 27,057,975 of record OU696533.1, on the reverse strand, counting down.
AAAAACTATATATAGTATATACAATAAGAACAATTAAATACATACATTGATAATTGTTTTGTTTTTCTTTATAATTAAAGCCAAAAAGTATTTTGTTTCGATTTAAAACACTACTAATAAGTAAAAATAAAAAAAATATCGTTTCATAACTATAAACTAGAAAAAACAACACTATCCACACTGGATCCACAACACAGAATCCACACATTTTATGTCTTTAGTCTCTCCAAAAATGATGTGCTTCATGAGTTTTGTGTATACTGTTGGGAATGCAGTGGAGTGGTAATTGGCAAGACAACCGAGGCTCCTATGGGTTCAGGTGTATAAGGGGGCGGTGTCAAAGGCCGTGAGCTGGGCAATACGTGGGGATTGGTTTCAGTATAGGGCGGCACAGTCAGCGTGGTATCGGTGGTATTGACACTCGAACTAGAAGCGGCCATCGACAGAGCACTGGGCATGGCGGGTACAAAGTTATCGCCGGCAGGGGCTGCTGTGGGTGTGGACAAATTTGTCATGCGCATAACTTCGTCGTATGAAGGCAACTCTTTGTCGTCTTTTTCTAATTGCGAACGTATCCGTGCTGCTTCCGGACTGTTGGGCTCAATGAAGAATATGTCATTGTAGCGATTATCTCTGCCCGTATCATTCGGCACTGCAAAGTTATTACCCTGGCGATCTGTAAGCAAACAACAAATATAAATTATTAAAAATATATACATATGCAAGTATTAAATGGTAAATGTTTGAAATTTTCAATTACTGTTAGTTAAAATATCATTGTTGAATTTAATGGTCAAATAGGTGTAGTAACCTAGACACGAAAATACTACAAATATTCCTATTCCGCCTAAAATGTACGGTAACAAATACCACATTTTATTCTACTTTTAAGTGTCTTTGTCTTTAAAATGAAGTGAGGAAAAATAGGGTTATTTTTTTATTATTATTTAGCTTTTTTTTTAACAGATAAGATTAGAATTAATTATGGTTTTATTATTTGTATGTACACTAAAGCCCCGATTTACGTCGTTAATAGGGACCGGGTAAATGCGACGCCAACCGAAACGACGCAAATCGAATCAATTTTTTTCTATATGCTATGTTTGTAACGCCCAGAAATATTGGTCCAACACGCACCTTAAAGTATACCGATCGACTTAGAATCACTTCCTGCGTCGATTTAAAGTACAGGTCGCAGTTTTGAAGATATTTCCATAAAATTTGGTACATGAAATTTTTCGTCCCAAGGACGGTTGGGATAGAAATTGGTTGAATTGGTCCATTATTTTACCATCTCCCATGGCTCGCTTAAAAATATTGGTATCCAAATAATATTCAATAAAAATATGTAAAATATATAAAATATGTAATACAAAAATTATTCGGCCCATATATGTAAGTTCCACTTCACAACTCACTTTAACGATCATAAATTTCTTAAAAATTATGGTGTCCAAATAAAATTCAACACAAATAAGTTTCACTTATACAGATATCATGACACCTAATTTTATAACGGTCGGTCCATAATTAGTTAAGGCCCCTTTAAAAACACTTTAACATGTCTTTAACATAATCTTAAAAGCGTTTACATTGAGATACAATTTAACAAAAAAAATATTTATATGCACAGAAGTCTTGCCACAAAATTTTTGGATGATCGGTCCATAATAAGTGCTCCCACATAAGGCACATTTCTGAAAAATTATTTTTACACATATACTGGGTGTAGAATATTGTATGGTCAGGCTTGATCGATTATACTTCCTTAATTGTTACTAATCTGATTTTTTTAAGCTTTAATTTATCATACATATATGTAATACGAATCTGCATGTTCTCAAATTCTGGAAATATCATTATACAAATTTTCATTAAGGTAAATGTGTATACGAGTACTCGTATATGTTGAATGCATGCACAATATAATTGCAACCAATGGTTTTTGTTTGCAATTTTCACCTTTAGTACTGGTTCTAAAAACTTTTAGATATCAACATTTTCGGATTTCACTTAAAGCTTTTACTTTTGGATTTCGTTCACTTAAAAGCACAACTGGAAAAATTTTTAAAATGCTTTCTCAAATGATTCTCAAACTAAAATATTCCAAATAATTGCATATTGTTGCCAATATTTCTAAAGTTGATTTTTCTAAATATTTTATTTGGATTAAACATATTTTAGTAATAATTGTTCAATTCACAATTGATGTTGTAGATTGTATGATACAACTATGTATCTGATTGTCAAGACAATTCTGAGCAAAGTCGTGTGCTTATGTTATCAAGCCTTCAAAATGTCAAAAGTAAAATATCAAAACAAATATACAAAACTCAATAAATAAAGTTAATAATACAAGTGAGAAAAACAAAACAATTTCTGCATTGTGCTGACATTTTAACAAATGAGTCAAGTAAGTAAAAATTAATGATCGTTTTTCATAAATTAAATACAACAATTTCCATTATTTAAATTTGTTGTTTATTAATTATATTTTCTTTGGCAATACTTAAACTTTCGTACAACATTTGAAAGACATATGTATGTAAAAATGTCGTAGGTGTTGTGCAAAATATTTAGTATATAGAAATTACCAACAATATTTGTACAACTATTGTACATATATTCAGATAACGTACAACTCCTACGACACTACAACATCAATTATGAATTGAACAAATACATTGTGAAAATTATTTTTTTCTAAATTGAATTGATTGAGTTCTGACATTTCAAAAGATATTAATTGAGAAATTTTTCATTGTTAATGTTCTTTTATTTGATCACAAATATTACACGTTTAAACCCAGGGACCTTTGCAAACATCTTCGCAATTAATAAAAGACTTTTATTATTTTATGAATTTATTGCAGCATCATTCCAAAGATTATGATTATGACGTATAATAAACAAGTTTCTGGCGAGATTAGAGATTTAGCATCAAATGGCTACTTTGTAGCCATTGTAGGCTTGTTTAACCACATAATTTCACTGTCTACGGTTCTAGAAAGAATTTATCTATGTTAAAAATATTCACATCTACTGCATTCATTATACACGGTATTTGTATTTTTATTAGTTCTAGAAATTTCGTTCCAAAGACCTCAAGATGTCAATGTAAATTTTAATGATTAAGATTTGCAATTTATTGTTCGTATCATATTATAAATAAATTTAATTTATTAAACTTTTCCTTTAAGTGTAAAATTTTAAAAACACAGTAAATGAAAGATTTATTGGCAATTTTCATTATGTTGAAAATATATACGTACACAAAACTGGTATAATTATTTGTAGTAAAATGAATATAATTATAATTAAAACCACATAACCGACTATAAAAACCACCAACGACTCCATTAATTCAATAAAATATTAAAAAGACGAAAACACTAATTTTAAGACGCCGTTTTTATTTGCAGGCTTTTAAACAGCGAATAGAAGTATCTTCATGGGGGGATGTTGATTTTATTCAACTTTTTAGCCGTAAAATGAATGAATTTGTATTAAAACTTAAAAATAACAACGCAACGACAAAAAAAAAGAGTTTCTATTTAAAATGATAAAAACTTTTAAAGCCAGATACTATGATAAGATTATATAAATCACGGCAAATTGCAAAAACGCGCATTTTTTAATTTATGAATGTAAATAGGAGACAAAACTGAAAAAAAAAAATATAAAAATATACATACATATGTATGTCCCTATGTACATACATATAAAAATTAACAAATATGAATTGTTTATATTGTGTATTTTTCGATCATATGATCTGTAACATTTTAAGATTCATTTGACAGAAAAGATGATTTATCTTAAAATCATTAAAGTGTTGCTTTTTTATACCCTCCACCACCATAAGTGGTGAATATGGATATATATAAGTTCGTCCCAACAAAGTATATATGTGACCCGGCCTATGAAAAGGTGGCCTATACCTTTTAAATTTTTAATTCCATTTATTATCTTGATTCTGGATTTTCAATAAAATTCTGTTTTTCTTTCAGTTGTGCTCTTCTTTCTCTACATTTTTAGTAGACTTCTAAGCAAGTTAGGACTTTCTAGTTTTCACCACGTGAAAGAGCGTCTCAAAAACTATCGAAACAAAAAAAAAAAAAAGTGGACAATTTTTTTCTGAGTCATAAACCACCTTTTCATAAGCCGGGTCACATATATATTCTTAGAAATTCTAAGTCGATTGAGCCATGTCCGTCTGTCTGTCTGTCAGTGCAAAACAGTCTCACGTCCAAATGACACAACCAAAATCAACAAAATTTACAAACAACCGTTTATAGCTCTCCTAAGCATTTTAGTATTGAAAGTCAGCAAAATCGGTATGGTAGAACCAGAGTTATGGATCAAAATGTAAGACAACCTCCATAAAAAATTTATATTTTTAAAAATTTTTCTTGCTATATTTTTAAATATATTGCAGATAATACCATAAAATTTTGTATACGTTGTTTTTATAATAAAAGAATAAAGTATGAGGAAACTAGTAAGAATAAGTCCATGATTTCTCATAGCCCCATACAAACATCTTCCCGAAATATTGCTCAATTATACATAAGGGCCTATAAAATTGGAATATCAATACAAAATTCAGCAGAAATAAGCTTCAAGCAAAACGAAATCGTAAAACGAAATTTTTTTTAGTTTGGTCCATGTTTGACCATAAATTCCATATAAAGTCCACTTCCAAAATTCACTTAAGTAGGTATAAAACAGATATTAATAATGTTAAACGGCTAAAATTTGACTAGGTAAATAAATTGTTGTACTAAATTTTATGGTGGTCGGCCCATATTTGGTCATAGCTCCTATATAAGGACCACAGCCGAAAAATACATTTATCTTTATATATATGTATATCTTATCAATATTTCGTACAGATCACTAACAAATGCACAAAAAACCATTCTGCAGAATTTTGTGAATTTCGGTCCATTTTTAACCGTATCCCTTATATAAAGCCCTCTTCCGAAAATCACTTTATATATATATATGTATATATATTATGTCCTGTGGTTCCTAGTAGGAACAAGGGCCGCTTTAATACTCATAAATCTCTTATAAATAAGGGTACCAATCCAAAATTTTACACGGATCTACATACATGCCTAAATCAAACTGCTGGATTTTTAGAATATCGGTCCATATTTGACTATATCCCCCACATAAGGTACACTACCGAAATCCACGTTAATATTAATATATATCTTAAATATACTGTTATTATGTTGAAATTCGACGTGAAATATCTTCATATGCATGAAAATAACTGTTCCAAAATTTAAGAAGATCGGCCCATAATTTGTCATAGCTGCCATATAAGAACCATTTCCGAAAAACAAATAAATCCAAAAATCATATTAGTATCGGTTATACGGCAATTAAGCTACTGGATTTTGTAGCTGTCAGTCAATATTAGCTCCTGAATTAAGTCCACTTCCGAGCATAACAACCAACCATACAACTCTTGTAAATAACGCTATTGAGATGAAATTCAACCAATATAATCCTAAAATACATAGAAATTAAATTAGTGGATACTGGATTTAGAAGACATCGGTCCATAATTGGTCCACTTCTACTATTCCACTCCTTATAAACTGGGACTTACGGCGATCTGGTTGTATCTGTGACTGGGTTAACACGACAGAACGATATCGAATAGGCTACAGCAGATATCTTCACCTTCAATAGTGCGAGGGTTGACAATCAAGCTGTTTAAGTGAAATCTTTATGTCTCTGAGAATTACTAAATCTTGGTTACTGAGTTCTCGAAACGATAAACATATCTATGTAAAAGTGAATTTTTGCTTATTCTTATACCGAACGTGGACAAGTGGCCAAACAAATTTATATGGGAATGAACAGTTCGGTGTTTTACTCAACAATGGGGCTCGACGTGGAACATGAACCTGAACGGTTCCTAGTGTGCAAGATAAAACATTTTGTCATGCTGTCAAGGGGAAACTCTCAGAAGCGATTATCACGCGATAAGAGCGATCTTAGGATACTTGCGGGATCAGTATGCAATGGTTAATGATGCAGCAGAGTAGATCTTTGTGATTGCACTTCGAAACAAGAATTTTTTTTGTACCTCTAATTGAACATACATAATTTTAAATCTCATTCTTGATCTGCTCTTGTAAAGGACACACAAAAGATGCTTTCGTGTTGTGATTCTGAATTTGAATTAATGATTCCTTAAGGAACTAATTCTGAAAAGAAGGAATTTTTAATTTTTATTTCATAAGCTTATGAATATAATTAAATTAAAGTATTTATTACAAATTAATTCATAATAAGTGGTTGAACAAATTAAATCTGAATTGACAATTTTATTAAAAAATTAATTCTTACGATTCTTATTTGTAAGCATTAGGGTTTTTGTCCCGGGAATCCCGTCCCGGTCATTTTTTATTCCCGCAATCCCGGGATTTCATGCGGGATTTCCCGGAATTTTTTTGTTTTGCACTAAAAATATTTGTATTTGATCTCTTTTTGTGAGTAAGATTAACAGCTGATCGTGACTTGACATTCAATACTTTTTAATTAAAAAGTTGTTTTTCTAAGATTTAATTGATTAAAATATTTTTTTTTTTTTTTTAAGGTAATTATAATGTAATTTGTGTTATTATAAACATATTAATGATTTATTGCGTTTTTATTAGATTGAAAGCTCTTACGTGTGGGAATACTATAATAAGAAATCCATTGATTCAGCAGCGTGTATCTTATGCTCCAAATTGATTTCTTGCAAAGGGAAAAACACAAGCGGCCTCATACGGCATTTGAAGAATATCCATAACAAACCATTAGAAAAGCAAGAAATACAGGAAGTGTCACCAGAGAAGATTAAAAAAACGCAGACCACTTTAGAGATATTCTCCAATAAAAACGAAGATTTGTGTATAATAGTGTCAAAACTTGTTACGATTGATCTGTTGTCAATTCAAGCCATAACAAGAAGTGAATTTATAAGAAAATCTATGAAGATAAGAGGCAGCGTTGTCAACTTGGTGCGTTTCGCACCATTTTTGGTGCTTTTTTAAATTTTTGGTGCGATAAATTGGTGCGCGGTGCGTTTTTTTTAAATTTTGGTGCGCTTTTTAGTTTTTGCTGCCACCAAAGCAAATTCAACACAACTTTTTGTTTCAGTGTGAGAAAAAATCTTTCTACAATAAAATACACCTCTTTGAGTATCATTTCATTCAATACTGCAACATTTTTTTGTGTATTTCGGTGTATTTTTAATTAAAGTTTTTTAATAATTCATAACTCATTAAGTCTATACGATGAAAAAATGTATTTTAAATACGAATGTATGATAAATGAAATCAAATTCTTCAAAAATCTTTGTTTGAAAATCAAATTAACATTTCAAACATGTAAATAAAAATTCTTGTATAACCTGATGGTTTGGTCTACTTAACTGTAGACGAACAACCAGAGTACCAGTGGAATCCTAAAAAAATTTATTGAAAAAAATCAAATAGAAGTACTTTAACTAGAAAACAAAAATATATATAAAAAAAGTACCAAATATGTACTCAAATTAGCTTTTTTACCAATTAGTACTTTAGTTCCGAATATCATATTGTGAGTTTAATTTTGAGTGGTTAAATGCTTATTTTATCTTTATTAGCTCATTTATTAAAAAAGGCTGGCTTTTACTATTATTACTTTTACTAATAATCGTTGATAAAAAGTTTTTTATAGAATTTATGATACTAAATGAGAATTTTCTCTCTTATTATATTATTACTAACTAGATTATATTATTATTAACTAGAAGTAAACTTCGAATAAAAATTTTGTGCAAAAATTGGTTGTTTAACAATGTACGATAGTTTAGAAAGAAATAATAAATAACATTCTGAAGAAACTACAGGAACAGTCCAGATTCTCTCTTGTAATGGACGAATGGACAAGTATTAAAAATATACGATATTTAAATGTATGTTTACATGGAAACGAAAATAAGTTTTATAATTCAGGAAAATGTGGGGCTGCTGAAATTCGAATTTTAATGGAAACTCGGTTAAATGAATTTCAAATAAATTGCGAGAAGAATATAATGTCAACAATTACCGATGGTTTACACGTGATGAAAAAATTTGTAAAAGAAAGTTCGGTTGATGGAGTATTTTCTCTTAACCATGGTATTCATTTGGCAGTGGTAGAGGTTTTCTACAAAAAAAAAAAAAAAAAAAAAAACACAAGGACCTGTTCTGATATTTTTTCCGAATCAACGGAAAATCGTTAGATTTTCGAGGTTGCGTTGTTTTGCAACATCGTTAGATGCTAAAACGATAAAGTACAAGAAGTGCTTTTTGATCGAAATTTTGTCCTTGCTTTCTATTTGGATTAAAAATCAAGTTGCGCAGAGAATACCATAAAGTAAAATGGTATTTCAGACATAAGCAAAAAGCTTATTTGATGACATAAAAAGTAAAGCATTCTCTAACGATAATGCTTGTGGTAGTAATACAGACAATTGCTATAATGAAATTTATTTTACGTTGAAAAAAAAGCTGTTCAGCAAACATTGTACCAATTTTTTGATGAAAGAAAACCGACGACTTAGTATTTTCGTAACCCAAGAACCTATCTTCGATCTTTACATGGCTTACTATAGAAAATCCTAATTCATTTTGCGTCGTTTCAATTTGCCTCGTGTTTTTTTTTTTTGGAACGTAACCCCGACACAAAGTGAAGTATTGGGTATACAATATATTGAATTTTTCATCACCGATTATAAAAATTAACAAAATTAATCATTAGCTTTTTTAACGAATACGTATGTATGTATATGAGATTGCCAAGTATTATGCACTATTTTTTTTTATAAAGTCTTTAAAAATACAAAAATGATTTAAATAAATTAATAAAAGTTTCTTTAAACATACCTACCGGTTCTTCTATAGGTTTTATACGACGCCAAGCAAAAATGACAAACTATATGAACGTTTGAAAAATATATAATTGAATTGAATTAATTTTATAGAACTATGTGCAAATTTGTTAAAAATAAATGTGCATACAAGTATCAAAAGATAAACACCCAAAAGGGCGCACAGTGAAATGAGGTAAGCCAAGGGATCATCATAATATTCCTCTTCATCCATTTTAAATATACATATGTTCTTTAATATTCAATTTCAGTTCTTTTTTAACACTTAACTATTATACATATTTTAACACAAAACAAACCGAATCCACAGAAAAAAATTCAATTAAAAAAAAAAATAAAACACTCCGAAAAATAAGGAAATTTAAACACAAACATTTGTGTTAAAGTAAGTACTAATAAATTTTGCTGCAAATAGACAGGCGAGCAAAAAATACAATAACATTTTGCGAAAAAAAGAAAAAACATTTTGCAAAATCATTATCATCAAATGATGATAAGATTAAATTTATTAAATATTTGCTTAGTACGAGTATTTATTTAACTACTTAAGTTTTTATTTCAAAGGAATTTTATGTTGGAAATTACCATCACCGCACAAATGAAACATCCTTCTATTAAATACTCTATTAGATTTAATGAATTCATTTGCTAAATTTTTTTAAAATTCTTTTATTCGATTTAAAGAACAAACCGTTTTTAAAATAATGACTAAATTAGCACTGAATTCAAATGTTTGTGTTTTAGATGAAAGAGTAAAAAATCTGGAGTAAACAATTTTCTTCACGTTTATAAATTCATAGCTGTCGATATTTATTTAAAGTACAAGTATATTTTAGATAAGATTAAAATATTCAAGTGTTTACATGTGTACACTTAAAGAAATTTCTTGTTGTCGAAAGTATAGCAGTTACAAATGATTAGTGATGTCTAAAAATAAACATAATCGAGTATTTATAGAAATTTACGATGAGAAACCTAAAAACAAATAAATGTTTGTAGAAATTTATTTTGCAATTTACGTATAAAGCCAAACATGATTAAATGTGAATAAGTACTTAATAAATAATATCTTGAAAAACTATTAGGAACTGTTTCTTCATTTTGAATGATGCGCAGAAGAAAAATATAAAAACTTATAACTTTGTTTGTTCCTACTGTGAAACTACGAATTTGTTAAATCTTATGGTGAATCTATACTATACTTCCTATGAATCTTTTTAATGGCCTAAATTTTATGAAAAAATATTAATTTGCTCTGAAATAATAATAGGAACCATAAGTGAAAATAGAAAAATGAAATGAAATTAAATTATGTCTTATATCCACAGTGAGATTAAACGCGACATATTTCCGACTCATATCCGGCCCAATCATGAATAAAAAATCCGCGCGAGTTTTTTCCTTTTTTATTTTTTTAATAGGAAAAATGGGAGTTTTTTCCCTTTTTATTTTTTTAATCGGAAAAATGGGGAAAGGGAAAAAACTCTCGCGGAATTTTTATTTATGATTGGACTGATAGAAAGAAACCAGTTCTGTTTACTTAGGAGGAGAGAGCTAGTTGATGGTTTCTCTTCGGTTACAGCTGAGAAGGAGGTAATTTATCCTTATCTCTGTGTCGGAAATGGGAATGGGAATAGCTATTTATACCCTACCACCATAGTGGGGAGGGTATATTGGATGTGTGCTGATGTTTATAATGCACACAAATATGAGTCCAACACGCATCTTAAGAAGATATTTCTATAAAATGTAGTGTATGTACTTTTCTGGCCTACCTAGCCTCCATAGCGTAAATTATAGTAGTGAATTATAACGGGTCCGCCATCTAACGTTTTTTTTTACTAGTGCTTATTTCGTGAATAGTAACAATTAGCTCATGTCTGATTTGACAGATAATTAGTTTTATCCTTCCGCTGAACGAATATGTTTGCGTATACACTTGAACAACGTTAACAAATATTGCGACATTACTTTGAAAATCATGGTAATGTTGCAGAATGTGTGCGAAAAAATCACCTTTTCAGAGGAAGCTCATTTTGATCTTGGCGGGTATGTAACAAGTAAAATTGTCGCATTTGGGGCACAGAAAACCTGCACGAATACATTGAAAAGCCGATGCATCCAAAACGAGTCACTGTTTGGTGCGGAGTTTGGTCCAGAGGTATAATTGGGCCATTTTTCTTCTAAAATGAGCAAGGAGTGGCCGTTACAGTCAATGGCGATCGTTATCGGGCCATGTTGAACGAATTTTTGTTCACAAAAATTGAAGAGGAGGATATTGGCAACACTCGGTTTCAACCGGACCGATCGTGTATGCTACTGCATGGCCAGCCGAGGCAGTCATTTGAATGAAATTATTTTCCATTATTAACCGGAAGGATTGTACTTTCAAATCAAAAAAGAACTTTGAGAAAATATTCAGTAGTTTTTTTATAGCATTTTCAAAAAAAGTTATTTGGCGGACCCTTTAGTATAGTAAAAAAAAAATTATTTCCAAAACGACTGTTCGGATTAAAAAAAAATTTTTGTTGGCGAATTTCGTTTTTTTTTTATTTAATTCAATAAACTAAACAGTTTTTGAGTTACGCAAATATTTATAGCGCAACCTCGTCCATTTTTTAAATAACGCTATATCTCGAAAACTAAAGCTAACCTAAAAAAAACGGTTAGCACCACTGGATTCAGCGTACTCGATTTAGCTTAACCCACTAGTTGTCCCGTTTGTCGGTAAAAATAAAAAAAGTGTCAATATCGAGCACAGTGTAATTAGTCATAGCTCTCATATAATTACCAATTCCGAAAATCATTTTAACAAGCATAACTCTCTTGAAAATGTTGGTATCTAAATAATATTTAACACAAATATGTATGTATCATATATGCATACACAAATCCTTCGGCCCAATTTTATGATGATCAGCCCATAATTAGCCATAGCTCTCAGTCAATTTCCAAAATCACTTAAAAATGTTTGTATCTAAATAATATTTTATATATATAAAAATCTTAACAACTAATATTATAACGATTGCTTTATAATTAGTCATAGCTTCCATATAAAGACAACTTCTGAAAAGCACTTTAACATGATTAAATATTTTAAAAGTTTTATATCGAGATAAATTTTAACACACAAAATATTTATATTTATATACTCGTAATCGGTCCATAATAGGTCATTGCTCCCATATAGTGCCCATTTCTGAAAAACTGTTTTTACACATATACTGGGTGTAGGATATTATATGGTCGGGTTTGACCGACTATACTTTCTTACTTGATTTCAGTTAGGTTAATGCCTTCAATAGTAATGGAAATATTTTTGTTTCTGAGACCAACAAGAACACAAGTGATATATGTACATAAGTTCAGACTATTACAAGGAGTATTATATGCGTACGCTAATATATAGTACAGCTAAAGAACGATTTTTCATGTAATGTTTTACTCCATTCAATAAATAAACTCATTTGTACTCATTTATTCTTCTTATTTATTGTAGTTTTCGGTTATAATTGGAGTCGACCGTCTGGAAATTTTGAAAATTGTATATTACTGTAACAGAAAATAAATGAAAAACAGCTGCGATTGTGAGACCATCTCTAACCGTTTTGGCTACCTCAGAATAGCTATTGTTTAGCTGGATATATAAATTACTAATCTGAAAATAGATTTTTTTTGTGTGTAATGTCTTCTCTAAATTTAAAAATCTAAAAAGTAAAAAGGAGTTGTGTTGTATCTATATGACAAAAATATAATTTGGTAAAAAGTATTAAAAAAAACAACTATCAAAATATTGTGTAGGGTACACCACCATAGTGGGGAGGATATATTGCGTTTGTGCCGGTGTTATTAAAGTATATCGATGGACTAAGAATCACTACCTAATTCGATTCACAGATTTTTTCATTTCAATGTCCATCATTTAATTTAAGCCGTACAAATTTCCTCCTGTAATAAGATTTTACTGGTTATAAAAATCTGACAGGCATTCACACAAATTTCGCCACAAATAAGTTTTATATAAAAAAATTAGATTTAAAATTTGTTTGGCGGATCGATCTATAATTGACAAATTAAAAATATTAGTATCCAAATAAAATCCAGCGAAAATGAATTGCATATAGTATATATGTATACACTATACGGTCTTATTTTAAATTGATCGGTTCAAAATTAGTCATAGCTCCCATATATGAACCACTTCCGAAAGTCACTTTTATTAACATTCATTAATATTTTATAAGTACAGATATCAAAATATATTTAAAATTAATAATATATTATGTCATAAGTATAATGTGCGCCCACTTCTGGAAACCTGTCCGATTATGCTCTCTTGATTGTTTTTTTTATTACAGTGAAATACCTAATTACAGCTGGTAGTCATCTATTTACATACATCGTATTTTTTTGTTAAATAAACATTAAATAAACTTTGATCCAACGTCATTTTGTTATCATTAAAATAATATTGAAAGCATTTATCATTAATGTATTGCAGTTTCAAATAAGATAAGACACACACCTAATTCTGTTTTTACGCGAATTTGATTTAACGCGTTTCCAAATAAATATTTCATTCTGTTTTTTATGCGACTAGATTTGATTTAACGCGATCTGAAAATGTATCTATATATATAAAAATGAATGATTGTATGTATTTATGTATGTATGTATGTATGTATGTATGTAACGTATGGACTCCAAAACGGCTGAGCCGATTTTGACGAAATTTTCACAGCATATAAAGTTTTGATTGTACAAACGGGAGGGAGATGTTTGTGTATAAAGCAACATGAATTTGTATTATTTAAGTTATTTTACCTGATATTTCATACGTCGAACTAATTCCCTCATTTAATATGAATACTCTATCTTTTTTTACGCGGTTTTTTACGCGAGTTTTCGAGGAACGTATCTATCGCGTAAAAACAGAATTAGGTGTATTTGTATATAGATGATGTTGATGACAGCGGCACAATAACAAGTGTTTGGTGATACTGCTTGTTACAAAATTCAAATATTTGTATTGCTTTTATTAATAAACATTTTAAAATTGCAAAAAGGATTTGAATTATCTAAGACTGTTTTGATACTTGTATATCAATTGTCAAAAAAAATTTATGTATTTCGTACAGACACCAACAAAGTTGTTCTTTTCAATGTCATGAACTGATTGATTGCTCATTTAAATAATTTGAAAGAAAATTATTATTTAAAATATAAAAATATTTTAATTGAAATATAAAACCACTTATTACATACATATCTTTAAAACTAAACTCTAATTGCTGATAAGAATTGTTTGTTTAGCGACAAAAAGCAATCAACACAATTACACCTTCAGCTTTCATACCCTCCGTCCTGACGAGTAATCACAATGTTGTCAGTTTTTAAATTTGTCTCGTGAGAATAACTCTTGTCGGTGTTATATTCTTGTTCGAACAATGTCACAATATTTATTGGCGAATTTATATCTGATTAATTAAAATAAAAGTAATTAAAATAATATCGTATACATAGAGTTTCAAGTTAATTAAATTTAACTTTAAATCACTAAAAAAAATCACAATTTAACAAATGCGAGGAATTTATTCCATAAAACTGCTTTTTTTTAATAGATTTGAATTAAAGAAAAATGTAAATTTGAAGTAGTAATAAATAAAGTTTAGGAATTAATTTGTACTGAATGCCTCATTGAAATGGTTAACAGAACATATATAATTTGATTTTTAAAATTTACCAAAGTGTTAAAACACTTTTAAACTTTCCCTCATAACACAGCACATCATAAGACCTTGTTAAATTTAAAATTATTTGAAAAACAGTGGAATAATTTTAGGCGTTTTTGAAAATATTAAATTCTTTGTAATTTTTGCTAAATTCGTGTTCTCTTAGTGAGAAACGTAAAATTTTTACTCTCTTTTTTTGTACATATTGCAATTTCAATATTAAATTCTTTCATTTTACAGAATTTTCATCATCATGCGTTTGTTTTATTTAAAGCACTTTTAGTTTCCTTTATTTCCCATTTCAGCTACATACCAACCTATTCTTTGCCTTGCAATACGTCGCTGCCTATTGCGACGTCTTTGTTGTTCTTGTGGCCAGTATTCCAGGTAGATCCAAAAGGAGAAGCGTAAACAGAAGCACATAATGGCACACGAAAAGAAGACCATGAAAAAGGCCGACATGTACAATAAAGTATTTTGCATATTGACACTGATTTTGAAAGTTTTTCTCAACTTTAATTAAATATTATTGAAGAATGCTCGTTATTATTTGTTTATATTTCACTACAACTTGTTAAAATTTACAATAACAAATTATTTTCTAGTAAGTTTTTATTCAGCTTTTTTTGCTGTGTCTACTATATACGCAGGTGAGCATTTGTTAATAAAATTTCGTTTTATTTTCAGTTTCAGTATCTATTTAATGAGTTTGTCAAAATCGTAGCATTTGAAGTGGGTAGATCTAAAGCGTGCTAGGGGTTGAGAGGGCAGTGAAGACGTTTAAAGTTTTTTTATTACTCGTAATTTTTGTTATTTATGTGTATTTGTTTTTACTGTTTTTATTACTATTTTTCGAAATGATAAGTTTGTGATAAGATTGTAATTATGAAAACAAATTAATAAAAATAATAGTAATTAAGCAAGCCTGAATAATGCTTAAACATTAGGGAGAACCCAAAAAACCGGCTACCACAAATTCTTGTTGGTAGGCTTTCAAAAATGTTTGCGTGTTAGCTTAGAAATAATGTTATCATTAAGCTCACCCAGGGATGCAAAATAAGATTTTACAAATTGAACTGAATTTTAAGAAAAAATGTGCTTTTTTCAGCTCAATTGTACTAAATTCTTTTCTTATTTTTTTATATTTTTTATTAAAAATTAACTAAAAACGTACATAATAATCCATTTGTACATATGTATATATGTATGTATGTGTGTAAAAACTGCACAATTAACAAACAGGCATATTCATTCGTTATAAGTACTTAAGTACTTAATGTTTTAATTTAAAAGGTACATAAAGACTGTTGTTAGTTGTTGAGATCTAAATATAAAAGTATTATTTATGACATACTTTTTGCTAACAAAATGACTTCAGTAAATCCTTTGTTTGGATCAGATTGGAGACAGTCGAAACAAACAGCCTGTTCCTCTCTTTGGTTTTTATTATATTTTGATACGAAAATATCCTTTCCACCTTTTGAATGTGGAATGGAAAATATTCCTTAGTAATTCTTGAAATATCACAAATATAGCAAACAATTTTAAATAGTGCTTGTGGGTGCTATTGTACTTTTGACTGTCAAATAGTGTTAAAAAAAGGACAATTGTACCAAATTTTGCCTCCCTGAGCTCATCACTAACTAATGCTAGATAAACGGTAGCGTATTGGTGATATTCAGAAAATAACACGTATACGCTATGTGGTTATATTACGTAGGGCCACAATGCAAGCGTGGCGTTTTCAATGTGAGTGAAATTGTATTTTTAATACAACAATGTTTATATATCGAAATTTTTGTTTAGCTTTTTTATTTTATACAAAATATTATTATTAAATATTATGCATTTAGTTATAAAATAATCGTAATCGTAATTTATACAATACAATATTATCTTTCTAATACATACCTATACATACATAAAAAAGTAACTAATAATAGTAAACTAATTGTATTAGAAAAACAGCACTGTATTGTTTACGATTATAAAATATAGTTGGACAGAACAAAAATCCACACATATTGAATTATGCAGGACTATTTTAAGACCCGTAAGCTTTTTAAAAGCTCAGATGCTAATTTTTATCCAATTTATACTACGTTTCCACGGTACATGCTTCGCTCTCTATTCATGCTTCACACCCAATCATGAGTGAAACAACTTGCTTCACCATACAAAATTTTAAGAGCGAATCAAGTAGATTCATATTGAATCAACTTCCGAAGCACAAAAATTGCACTCTTCTCTAATTTTTATCGCAAGTTTATCTGCACTAGCTGTAAAAATTTAAGATTATTGTAAACAAAGCAAATTATTTTCTTGTTGCTGGAAGTAAAGAAAGTAAATACGTAAGAATGTATGTTTTTTTTTCAAATAAGCTAACTAATTTCCACTCAGTTTTTTTGTCCATTAAAAAAAATATTTTCCACAAATTGTAAATTCTGTTCTTTTATTATGTTTGTTTATTAAAAACAACTCTCAAGTCAAATCAAGTTTTTAGGTCATGTAAACAGCATGATTCATAAACATGATTCAGAGAGCGAAGCAGGTGATTCAAGTCGTCGTGGAAACATAATATTAGAGAACATTAAACCTTTCCAATCTGCGGCCAAAACAAATAAATTTGTTTGTAGCATTAAAATATTTAAAAAGAATCTTATTAATTATGTATGTATGTATATAAAGGAGCATAAAAGACAAAAGATTTGGTCAATACCCAAAAAAAGGGAAAATGCATTTTTTAGCAATAATTTGGCCAATATGCAATTATTTTGTTACTGGCAGTCAGTATTCTACACTTTTGCTCAGTTTAAAGAAAACAAATAAACAAATATTTTATAATTGTCATTGTTATATGTACATTAGGGTGGCACTTATTTTGAAAAATGTAAAATTTTGAGAACTGCGCCCCCCTAATTTTTTACGTTTGGTCTAATATATATGTGGTGAAAATTTGAGTCAAATTGAATAATTCTAAACCGCGGCGCACAGAGTTTAAAGTTCAAATTTTGGGAAATTTGCGTTTTTAAGCAAACGTGTATAGCTTTGGTTATTATTTTCATGAATATTGTAATGAAATACAGACAATTAATACACTATTACTTAATATTCATTAATATATTTTTTTGCACAAAATCGTTAACCCATTTCAGCTTTGGGGTCATAAATGATCCATTTATAATGCTACTCACTGTATGTATATTTTGAGAATGTTTATATAAGCAAATATATGAATGTAAATCGTTGCATTAATAATGTAAAGCTTATGGAATAAATTTGATTGACAAATCCTTTAAAGTCGCGTCTTTTGGGTATTGCTGTCTATAAACAAAAAAATCTTAAACAAAAAAAATATATACCAATATAGTTATTAAGAAGTATACATATGTTACAATATTAATTATATGTTCAATACCTTGAACAAATACAGTCTCTGAGCCTCATCTTTAGTAACTTTTTGATGGTAATCTTGCACTAGCTTTATTCCTCTTTCGACAATTTTTATTTTTTCTACTATAAGCTCTGTAGCTTTTTGAATGCGTCCATGTATTGCAATAAACTGGCAATTAGGAGTGAAATCGATTACATACATTTTGAAATTAAATACTTTAATGTTTGCACTTGTGATAAGATAAAGCGATGAGTGTATACATACATATATGTATATATATATATATATGTATATATATATATATGTATATATATATATATAATATACCATTTAGTCTATAATCCATACATGATTCTGAAGACGATGAGCTTGTGCACTGCCAGGATCTCAGCCACTGATTGCGATTGGGACGACAACGCAACGGGTGACATAAACGCTCTAGTTTTGTACATTTTATGTGGACCGAAAAGCAAATTATGGGCAAAACCAGAAAAAGGAATAAAAATCCCATAATGTAAAATATTAAATCAGACATTGCTTTCGAATTTAAGAAACACTTTTTTAAAACGTTTTATAAAATAATGTAAATTTTTTTCCCTTTTCGCGAGCGTAGACAGGGACCTTTTAAATGCCCTTTTTGTGGTCGGCCTGGTGCCTTTTTCAAATTATGGTTGATTTAATACTAAATGTTTTATGTATTTATTTACTCTGACTCACACCATTATGGCCTTAAGCACTTAATTCTTTTTTCGTGTTGAATTTTTCCATTTCTTTTGTTTAATCGCGGCCAATAAGTGATAAGGAAAGTTGGTATATATTTTATTTGTTTTAAACAAGTTCATAGTGTTATTAGTTTGAGATAAGATTAAATATGGTATTCGTACATTTGTAAAGATATTTGAAATTATTTAGTATGCAAGTCATTAGATTGACCACAAATTTTAGTTGTCAATGTTTACATATATAATTTGCAATTTCTGAAAATACATATGTACATTGTACATATATATATATATTGGTATATATACAATAAACAAACCATTGTTCACCACAAAATATGCCAACTAGTTGCCAACACACTCAGTCATGGTGTAACTATACAAGGTGAGTGCAGTAACACAGCTGACTGGCTTTGTTTACAATTTACTTATGCCAAAAGTAATACTTTTTCAAGTTTTTTTGACAGTAGTACATTATTTTACACAAACAAAATGCCTGTTGTCTCTGTATTGTGTTGTATTTGTAGCGGATTTGCACTCACCTTAGCTACTTTTATTTTATCAAAATATGTATGTTCAAATATATTTGTACAAGTGCTGAGCAATGAAAATCAAAATTGAAGGAAAATCGTACACAAATCCTGTCAGGTTCAAAAATAGCAAAAAAGCTAGAGCTCCTAAAAAGTCCTATAAATGATGTTATAAAACGATAGAGGCAAACCTTAAGCACAGATCGTAAAGAAACAGAAAAAAGTGGTGTTTAAAAGAAACCAGAAATTTACAAAGAAATTAATATGTTCAGTTAAGCGGGGGTCGCCGAAAAGAATACGTTTTGATGCTCTTAAATCGTAGTCAAAAGCCAAATGATCAGCGTTTTTTACGACAAAATTCAACAAATACCTTATTATGGATGAAACATAAATATGTAAAAATGTACCTCAAATAACTACGAAATCAGAATTGGCATTCCACATTCGAACCAACACTCTGATTTGCAACGAGCGATAAGTTAACCATTTACATATTTGCAGATGGATAAATATGTGAGACTTGTGGAGATGTGATTGAAACACTGGAGAATATGTGTAAATGAAACCAAAAGTAAACACGTTATGTTTACACTTAGCAGAGCAAACTGTTCACCTACTTCACATGACAGTGTAACTAAAATCTGATAGTACGCACTGGCTAACCAACAACCAATCTAAGTTAAGCCCTGACTGCCTTTACAGCAAGTAATACCAGTATTGATCTTATACAGAGCGCCAAATTAAAATTTCTTAGGACTATCACGGGACACTTTAAAGTACCAGTGGTTGAAGAAGAATTTAAAAAAAATGATGAGAGGTACATCTAGAAATTGCAACACTATTCGAGCTTGCAACAACATACTAGACCTCAAACACGGATAAGGCTTCGTTGAGCTGAGGATCATCATGGCTGTCTCGACTGAGAGCAAATCGTTTTTAGTTTTAGTTAAAAGTTTTGAATACTTACTTTTTGTAAGGCCTAGGAAGTAACTAAATTAAAGGAATAAAATAAATAAATAAAAATTATAGCAACCGAGGCCAATCAATACTACAAGTATACAACATTGAATAAATTTGAAACAAGGCAATTTCTAGGCAAGTTGTGGTTCTACGGAAATGTATAATCAAAGAATAAATAAAAATTTACTTTTAGAAATACTTTGAAGAATATGTTTCAAAAATCAACTAAATTGAAGAGCAGATATCTTAAACAAAGTTAATTATCACCCAGTTGAAAATAACTAAAATATCATTTGGCCATCCTATTACATAAATGCGTTTAATTTCCAATTGTGACATAAAATATATAAACACCCCTATCGTGAATAATTTTCCTTCGTAATTTATTTCCTTTTCACGTATTTGCGATCATGAAAAACTGAATATAGAATATCGTGAAAAATTGTATTTTTCGTAATCTTAATTCGCTTTAATATTTTCACTTCATTTTTGCAGGGAAATTGTATTTATCATATATGTACAAAAGTATTTCTTTGTTTTCATTGGTTACATACATTAAAGCTTTAAAAACTTACTTTAGGACAAGATATATTAACAAACTGCAAAGTGACGTTGTGCTAAATAGAATGCGAAATAACAGAATAGTTGCTTGTGGTTTTGTGATATAAATCTAACGCAAATATTAATTTAAAACAATATTTTAATATTAAATTAGTCTCTTACAAGGCATTTGGTAGCTTCAAGGAGTCAGATGAATCGCGCAAACGTGGGCGAATAATACGTTGTTGCCTATTTTCTTGCTCCTGTAATAATATTATTGCTCGAATTCTAAAAATTTTTTTCACACTATTTATTTATATCTTTGATATTTCTTTTATTTCGGCTAGAGTTCAAATAATTTAATAAGTGGTACACATAAAAATGTCGACGAAAGTAGACAACAAACATAATAATAATGTATTCAGGTTTTCGAGACGAAGTCTTGACATGAATACGAAAAAACTGAAGAAAAAGGAGGCAATATGTAAATAAATAAAAAAAAAAATGATAATTACAGCAAATTTCGAACCACCGGTAATACTGATTAAAACGACTGTTGGCTAGCGGGCACCGCAGTGGTGCAGAGGGTGAGAACGTAAAGAATTCTGATGAGAGAAAGTGGTGTTTCTCGAAACATATGTATGTAAATTCAACCAACAACCCAAGTTCGAATCCTAAGCCAAGAAAAATTATCAATAAATTTTAATAATAATTTTCATGTAACAATTCCTACCTTCAGTAAAAATAATTTAATGAAAAATTAAATTTAATAAACTCCAGCCGAAATAAAAGAAATATCAAAGATATAAAATTAACAGTTCAAATAAAAAATAATAATTCTTATTATTATATTATGTTATTATATTATATTTCTATTATGTTATAAGCGTGACAGACAAAATGAAAATTTTACAGTTTTCTTTATTCTTAAAGGCTTTATTTAATAGGATTTTTTTTTTTAATTTTCAAGGAACCTTTTCCATGAAAAAACACTACTTAAAAAAAATACAATATGTGGCACCACTGAAATATAAATGAATTGCGGCAACAGCTGTTTTATATTTTTATTTTTTTGTTTGATTAAAGTTGGTAACTGTTTTATTGTTTAATATGTATTGTTTTTATTTACTTTTTTGTTGTATTTTAGTAAAAGCTTCTATAAAATTAACAAAATTCTCTTCAGCCATTATGTTATTTAAAAAGGTCGAAGACCAAATTTATTTTTTTTTATTAAAACGTCAGATTTTGGGATCAGTTGCTTACTTTGTAGCTGTCGTTTTCAAAATAATTAAGTAGCTGGTTATAGGGTGACATAAGTACCCAGCGGCATTTGTGTAGTCGTGTAACCTGCTGTCTCAAATGTGTTTAATGCTTAAGATTCACAGATTTGATTGTATCAACTTTGTTTTCAAAATATTATTTAAATATTAAACGAATCGCAATATTTAGCAACAATAATTAAATAAAATGACAAAATACTTAAATAAATAAACAATATATTACCCGTATTAATATGACATGGATTGCGCCTAGTTCGATGGTTGTGCCTATGTGAATCATTATCAAAACCGCAATATTCCAAAATTAACCACAATATAACCTAAACATACACAAAGTAATGCAAAAATGAATATTTAATTTATACCTGTTTCAAAATTGAAATATTTCCACAGTTGTGTTACCCTTAAAATAAAATACACTATGGGCATCACCAAGAACAAAATGAAAAATATTAAAATGTAAATACCAAAAATATCCATATTTAAGATATTTTTAAACCCGCACAGCTTTTTCAATAATTTTTAATAATTGTTAATAATTATTTTTGTATTTCACTACCACTAAATGACGGTTTAATTTATTTAAAATGTTTTATTTTCGCTTATTTTTATAATATATGTATTAAGAAGTATTTTAACACTTTGTTTTAACGGGCAGTTAATGGAAATCTAATAAAACAACTAACAAGCTTCATTTTTTGGTTGTGCTATTATGAGAGACGTCATTCTTTTTCCGTCCAAAGAATAATAATAAATGTATTTTATCATGCCTTTTAACTGAGCGATAAGATTAATGGAGTCAAAAATGACTGGTGTAGAAGAGAAAACAATAAATTAAACAGTGAGGTAAGAGAGGTATTTTTTAACCATTTACATGGATCTTTTAGGGTATATTGAGTTTGTGTTGATGTTTGTAATGTTCAAAAATATTAATTAACATAAAGTTGATCAACTCAGGTATACTTTTTGAGTCCTTAATGGTGATTTATTACCCTTGTGAACAGTGAACAGGTAGTCAGTCCACACAGATGTACTCCTGAAATAGGACTTATTTGTCATTTCTATCTGATTGGTACCCACAATATTGTACACACCATTCCATAATTTTTTATTTTAAAATTATTTGTAAAAATGATTCATGTTACCCGATCGGTCCCATATAACGACTACTTCCGAAAATCACTCACGAAACAAATTATTAAAATATTAATATGTATATGTATGTATATGGTGAATTTCACGTCAAGTGACCCAATTTTAAAAATCGATGTCTTCCGATTTGGATGAAATTTTCACCAAGAATAGTACTATTCAATAGTAGGCCAGAGACACATTTTCAGCTCTATCAGTCAACTGCCGGAGTTAGAGGATGTCAAAGTTGGACATTTTGGTCCATTTTGGTCATACAGGGTTTTTTTAAATGAGTGTAACTTTTCACCTATTGGTCCTAGCAAAAATTGTCCAAAGAAATTTAGATAGCTATTTCTTCAATCATTCCAAAAATATTTTTTTATTAATTTTAAAAAAATTTCTTTTTTAAATTTTTTTTTTTTAAATATTTTTTTTTTTTTAAATAATTTTTTTTTTCAATTTGGGCCCTTTTTTTCTTAAAAGAAAGCTTATACAATGGTATGCGAGTGGGATATCTATCAGAAAAATTATTTTTTAACTCAAGAATAGGATTTTTCAATATTTGGCACATGTATCATTTTCATTCCACATTTTTTTATTTTTTTTTTTTTTTCAAAATGGAGTTTTTTTATTTTTCCTCAAAAGAAACTTTAGACCATTTCCTTTAAGAACTTTGTGCTCACTTAATGGCATGCAAGTGGGGTATCTATAAAAAAAATTTCCAACTCAAAGAAGAAAGTGTTTCAATTTTTACCATATGCACTATTTTAATTTTTTTCCTATTTATTACTTATAATATTAAATAAGAATAATAATAATAAATAATTTAATAAAATTAATATATAAATGAAAATTAAAATTGTGCTCTTTTTTACCGAAAAATTGTGTTCAGCGACGAAGCTCATTTTTGGCTAAATGGGTACGTAAATAAGCAGAATTGTCGATTTTGGAGTGAATATCAGCCAGAAGCATTGCAAGAGCTACCAATGCATCCAGAAAAAGTCGCAGTTTGGTGCGGTTTATGGGCTGGTGGCATCATTGGACCGTACTTCTTTAAAGATGATGCGAATCGTAACGTAACTGAAAATGGTGAGCGCTACTGTGAGATGATATCCAATTTTTTTTTTTGCCCAAAATGCAAGAGCTTGACTTGCATTACATGTGGTTTCAACAAGACGGTGCCACATGCCACACAGCACGCGCAACAATGTTCTTATTGAGAGGCGAGTTCAGTGAACATTTTATATCACGTTCGGGACCGGTCAATTGGCCGCCTATATCGTGCAATTTAACGCCTTTAGACTATTTTTTGTGGGGCTATGTTAAAGCTCATGTCTATACAGACAAACCCGCTTCAATTGACGCATTGGAAGACAACATTGAAGCATTTATTCGTGAGATACCGGCCGGAATGTTGGAAAGAGTATGCCAAAATTGGGCTAAGCGGATGGACCATTTGAGGCGCATTCAAGGTCAACATTTGCATGAAATAATTTTCAAACATTAAATTATATGGACCGTACTATCGATTCAAATAAAGATTTAATGCATTTTTCTGAATTTTACGTGTTTTTTTTAAACTTTCCTATAACTTTTAAAAAATCACCCTTTATTAATTCACAGTATTATATTGTCAAAGACAACCAAGTCAATGACTTTAAACACACATTTTAAGATAAAGTACTGAAGTGTCAGGCCAATTAAAATTATAATCACAGATAATCAAACATTTTTGTAAGTGTACTAAAACAAATATATAAATCCTTAAATCGTTATTAACAATTATTACCTTTATCTTCTTTATATTTTCCATATGCTATTAAAAAGGCGATGAAAAATATTATTATAAAAATTGCAACCGGTAACAAAAACATTTTACGTTACGTTTTTTATTTTTTTAATCTCAATCGCAAAATCCAAACACAATATGATTAACTAAACTGCAAGTACTTCTATGTGAAAATGATTGAAATACACTGATGCATGTATAAATATTGAAGAGGTTTTTAGCCATCAGAAAAACAAAAACAAAAAAAGGTAACAAGTTAAAATAATTATCTGTGATTGATATGACGGTTTAATGTTAAGTTTTATTTAAGGTACGATCACACTTGGCTAATATTTGATGAAAAAGACGTAACCACTAAAGACGATATATTTGAACTAGTTCATTTATTAAAAAAAAACTCCGTTTATTTAGGACAGGACACAACAAATATTAAGTTTTATTTTTATTTGATGCTGTTTGATCTTGCAAAACTCTTGTAAGAGTAAACAACGTCAAACAAATTTGTTCTAAAACAAGTAGTTACGCTTTTTTGAGTACATATTTGCCAAGTGTGACCGTACCTTTAGTAACATTTGACAAACAAATATTAAAAAGAATTTGTTATACTGGGCCAGATTGTGAAATAAATTTTCTGAAATATATTTGCCAATTACTTTGCAATAGAAATCACTGTCGGTTGTTATAAAAATTTTGGCGATTTTTTGTGCAACTTTGAATTTATTCCAAAAAACGTATGATTTTCGAAAATAAATAAATCTTATTTTATTTAGTTTTGTCACACCACAAACTTTTTTTTAAATTTCAAACAGTTTTTTGTGAATATGCTTCACTCTTTTCGATTTATATTGACATTTAATTTTACATTTCCAATTTCTAAGAATTACGATTTACCTTGTTCCTGTCGTCGCAATTTGCGATATGCTTTAAAAAACCAAATAACGAAAATAGCAATTAAACAACATGTCAGAAAAACATACATAATTACACGACACTTTCTGATACATAAAAATATACATACATATGTATGTACATATGAATATTTACAATTAATTCTGTTATAACGACTTGCACACGAAAATTATACCAACCAACTGATATTAGTTATTGGTCTTTCAATGGTGCTGTCAAAGCTTTGAAAGGAAGATAAAGCATATTATGTATCTCGAAAACTATTGATAAAAATGGCTGATAATGTGCCAAATAAAAACGTGTGACTTTATAGAAGAAATGGGGTGGGAATACAAAATCATTTTAGATTAAATTAAAACAAAGCAGACAATCAAATTTACTAAGTCCGCTTTCACACTCTTCAATTCCGACTCGTCACGGCAAGTATTTTTGGATGAGAAGGGAAAAGAGAATAAAGGGTAGGGTTTCATGCATGTATATTTGCATTGAATTGACGTTAGTGAATGAAATGACAAGTTCAAAAGAGAATTGAACAAAAACTGGTCAGCTGAAACTGAAGAGTGTGAAACAGGACTAAAACTCTCAAATTTATTAAAAGAAATGTTTAACTAATTGAATTCAGTTTAAGCAAATAAAGGGAAAGTGAAAAAACATGACATTGAAAGTTATTAAATACTTCCATAGAATTTAATTATAACATTAAGTTATCAAATTAGTCATGGTAAACAAAACAATCATACAAATAATAACATACCGTTATTACTCCCTTCAACAGTGGATCTTAGTTCAAATATTTCGGCCAGTTGACGACTTTTTAGATTAATACGAATACAGCCACATAAAATCACCACAGATTAATAAATCAAAAAGAATGCTATAAACCAAATCCTATCGCCCATTCTTTTTTATTTTTACTTAATTTGTTTTTCTTTCACTGCATCGACTCTTTTTATTCGTTGAGCATTTCGTGGAAACGAATAAATATAAAATAATAATTTTTTTTTTTGCACTTTATGAAAGTAATTTCACAATTATTTGCTTATCGACAAAGTATGTATGTACTTTAAATTCATAAAGACGAAAATAATAGATTAAAGTATATTGAACGGTATGATTATGTTTTTAGTTTAGTCATTAGAAATTTTCAATTTATTTTCTAATACTTAGGGTAGCACATAACATCATACATATGTAGGTCTAGTTAATAATGTGTCATGGGATTAAAATTATTAATGATTTTAACTATGTTCTATAACATAGTTCTAACAATGACTCATGAAATTAAAATGTTTAAAGATTTTGATTAATTTTTATAGATAATAATTTTTTCGTTGTCTTAAAACAACAGTTACAAATGGTACCAATAAAATACAAAAACACAAATCTTTACCCTTTTTACCCATTTAGTTTCTATGTTTTTAATAAGTTTTTTGTCTACTCTTCCAACACACAACTTTGTGACAACATATGTAAATGTAAAATAAAAATGCTATTGCTTCATAACAAAGACAATAATTATTTCAGAGAAAAATTTTAAAAATTTTCCAATTTTTGCCCTTCCCGGTATCAACGTTATATTAATTTTTATTGGTTTTTACCCAATTTATCACTTCCTGATCCAAGTCTTAATAAAATTAGTTTAGCCGTTTGGCTTTCTCGGGTTACCCCTTTTTATCCCGACCTGGTCTAAGTTCAGCCGTTTGGTCTTAACGGTTTTCACCGTTTTTATCCTTTCCAGGTTTAATTATTGAAAAATAATATAGTCTATTGACGCTTCCAAGCGTTTAGGCGTGATTGCGGAACAAACAAACTTACAAAGATATTTATAATATACTAGCTGTACTCTGCGCGCGTTGCTACGCTACCAATTAAAATAAATTTGAAAGAAAGACATTACACAAATATTCAATTCATTTTGAGTAATTTTATTGATTTTTCTCATTTTGAAAAAAAGTAGACGGTCGAAAGAAGTATTCTTAGTCATGCCGGAGTCTTAGTTATATTCCGTAAAATTTTTAGTAAGATCGGTCCAACGGTCTGGCCTTCTTTAAATAATTTCACCAATTCGTTATGCTGATGGAATAAATTTTGTAATAATTCTATAATGTTGCGGCGTGGTCCCGTAGCAATTACACATCTGGTGGTGACTTCTGTTTCAGAAATTTCAAAACATTTAAAATAAAATCAGATTAGTGAATTACGACCAACAGGTAATATTGTCTTTCAAACAATATATAAAATAATATCAAAATTTGCACAAAGACTAAATAGAAAACACATATTAAGGATATTCTAGTTCTATAACCAGTGTAGTTTCTGTATTTCTTATTACGTTTATGTGAAGGGTATTAAAGATTAGGCACAGCCGAATATTGCTTTCTAACTTGTTTGTTTATCAATTTTATAAGCATTTTAATTAAAGTACTGTCCGTATGTGGAACAAACTCCCAGCAGAGGTATTCCCTGCCACTTTCAATATAGGAAAATTCAAGTCAAATGTTCACAAACACTACTCCCTTTATCCTCCTTCCCATAACCTATTTTCCTAGTTCCAACACAATTCATTGCATAAGTAGGTTTCATCCCCTGAGTGCTGGGCCAAGAAAGAAAAAGTGATTAAATTCAACTAAGTTTCTTTAAATTATAAAAGTATGGTGTTGATAATAATTTTAAATTCAAACGTTTTTTTAGCAACAGTTAAGACGAATATTTAGATTACACTACACCTTTAATTTAAATTTAATTTTAACTGAGAAACAACAAGCGAAAGTGGGATTTATCAGATTCAGAACACAACACAAGACTTAATTATTGTCTATTATTTAGATTAAAATTGCCCAGTTCATTAATGAAATGTTTTAGTCAAAACAGTTTCGCATGTGACTAACAGTGAGTGACAGATAAATATTCAAATATTACAAATATTATTGTAACACCAAATAATGTTGCAGCAAAACTACAGAAAATATTTCTTCTAGCACAACCCTTCAAAATAGTAAGTTGAATCAAAAGATTAAAAAATTCTTTGCTAAGATTGTGAACTAGATGAATAAGAGTAAGAGTTAATATTTCAAATTCAAATCAAAAATGTTTAAAAATAAAAAAAAATGCTTTCTTGGTATCGAATGTGAATAACACATTTTGAAAAATCGTTCATAAATTTATACAAATTTAAATTTTCAACGACTACTTTAACGGCACAAAATTTTGGAAAATGGGATCTTAAAGTATAGTAAACTTTTAGTTTCGTTGAGTATATTGACGTTATTTTTTTGCTCCAATAAAAAATAGTGACCTTAATATGTAGACAATAATAGCAGTTTTAGCGAAAAGTATAATCGAAAAATGAACTGAATAAATCACAAAAAGAGAGAATGCTTTGGATTATTACCTGAAGTACGTTTAGGGCAGCGTATGAATGTCTTACAGACTAATAAAAGACAGAATGGCACTACGGCTGATAGTGATACAAACAATATTATTTCCTCAAACTTCAGAGCCATTGTGAATAGAATTTGGTTTAATGAAACGTTCACAAATAAACTAATTTGAAAATCACCATAATCGTAATCACACCCTCAAAGCATTTAAACAATATGTTAAAAATAGATGATAACTAGTTAGGTAACTGAGAGCGATAAAGCTCAGTCGACAACCGAATGCATGAGAATGCAGTGATGCCAACTTTTGATACTCAAAACGCGTAAACATTTTTGAAAAAAGGGTTAAATGGAAAAAAAATCCATATAAAGCTATATCAAATTTTCTTTTTTTCGCGCTTTTTCGCATTTTGAGTGACTAAAATCGGGCTAAATCTAGCCCGAAAAGGGCTAAGTTGGCATTCTCAGAGAATGTATTGGCATGCGATCAGTGTTACTACTACACATACATATTTCAAATTATATATAATTGATTGTTAAATTACACATGAGTAGACAAATGATACACAATTGTTAACATTTAAAGTTAAGTTTATATCCGATGTAAACTAGCATACATACATAATCAATGAATTCCGAAATTTGTATTGGTTTAAGACTTGGGATACCAATGTAAGACTCCCAAGCACTTGTCAAATTAACGCAAAAATATGGAGTTTACTCGTTTTCTGGTTGTGAGGGCGTTACATAAAACGAGTTGTGCTCGAATCAGTTGCAAGTAAAGCATATTTGAAAGTCTTGTTTCACACTCTTCAGTTTTAGCTGATCAGTTTTTGTTTAATTCTCTTTTAAACTTGCAATTTCATTCACACACGTCAATTCAATTTTAGTACTTTTTAAACAAAAGGAAATAATAAAATTGACTAGTACACAAGTACAAGTTTGTACCCCTTTTATTCTCTTTTCCCTTCTCATCCATATTGACCATGTATTGGAACGGACTAAACGTGCGTATTCGCCATATCGAGTAATTTTTGGTCGTATGCTAGGTCTTGATAAAAAAAATCGGACTACTTTTATATCGACAGATAATTCGTCCTATGGTGTCCTATGCCTCTCCGGTTTGGTTCAGAATATCTTCTGCACAGATGGAACGGCTTAGGATATGGGAAAGGCGAATTCTAGTTGCTCGCCTGGGTTTGAGGCGCAAATTGGGACCTCATGGTATCTACCGTAGACTTTCCTGTAGATCAATACAGGACAGGTATTGCATTCCTGGAAAAAGCTCGTTCTCTTGAGAACAGTCTAGTACAGAGATGTTTTGAGAACGCGGGAGATCTGGAGGCTGTTTCGGTCTCACGGTATATGTCGCCGATTGACATTCTTTCATTGAATGAGGGTGCAAATCTCCTATTTTACCACAGGAGAATAAATACATTAGATATCCATAATATAGTGTACAACACTACCCAATAGGCCAATGGCCGCCTCTACACTCAAAAAAAAGACATGTACTAAATTTTATGAAAAAAAATTCTTTAAAACTAGTTCAAAAGTTTCCCTAAATTTGAGTAAAATTTAACTAAAATTAAGGAAATTTTATTAAAATGTAATAAAAATTACTTAATCTGAGTAAAAAAGCAAATAGTTCATAAACTTGATATTAGTTTATTATTTTCTATAGATAAATTACTTGATTGTAGGAAAATATTATTAACCGCAAAATAATATTTACTAGAAATTAATAAATTTTTCCTAGACTTAAAGGAATTACATCATAAAAATAAGTAATTTTGGTTTTAGTTCAAAAAACTGAGTTCAGTAAATGGTTTACTCTAAAATAGTTCATAATTTATAATATACTTAAAACTTGTTAATGGTTTTCTTTGATATTAGTTCAAATTTTCCTAAATACTGAGAAATTTATATAGCATTTTAGTACATGTTTATTAAACTTCTACTTCAAGTTTATTGCTTACTAATTATTAAGAAATGCTTTCAAGAATCTAGTTCAGATAAATTAAGAAGCAAAGCAATATATTATTTCCTACCATTGAATAAAAGATGTTTTACTTCTTAAAAAGTAACAAACTGATATTTAGGAATATCTTCCTTAAAAAAAGTACAGATAAATTTTAAAAAATTGTATAATTGAAAATCGTAACTGGTACAATTGTACTTGATTTTAGAACATAATTAACTAAATATTACTTAAAATGTAGAAAAAATATAGTAAAAATTTACTTGAAACAGGTAAGTTAAATTCCTAAACAAATAATGTACATAATTTAAAAAATAATGAAAATTTTTTTTAATTTGAAGTAAAAATTTCTTACAAAAATATTGAACATAAAGTCGTTTTCTTGAAAAAAAAATAGTTTTTGAAAACTTTTTTATAAGTAAATATTTACTAAATTTTAGAAAATAATTTACTTAATTTTGATATATTTTGAACTTAAACGTAGAACCGAATACCTAAACTAACTACGATTAGGTAAACAGCACTGGCGTAACATTGGAATGTTGAAAGTAACTGTTTTAATTATACAAAAAGTTTTATTCTGAACGAGTTGTAGTTGAAAACAGTCAATTAAAATATAAACTGTGTATTAACAAATAAAATAAAAGTGCAAAATTAAAAATATAATAATTAAATTTTAAATACAATTAATAACAAAAATATAAAAAGGAAAGTGAAAAGTTAATTACGTTAGTTTATGAAGAGTTAGTTTATGTACTATGTAAGTGCCTTGTTAAGAATTTTATTTGACAAAAGTTTCGTAACATTGTTTTTGTATTTATAAGCATTGTTTTTGATTATTTGTTGTTGCTTCATTTGTTAGTGTTTAAATGTGCCAACGTCGTCTGATGAAAACTTTGAAAATATAGAACTGGAGTCTGCAGGTACATAAAGCATTACCTATACAAATGTGTGGTAAAAATATGTATACTTAAACAATTTTCTCTAAAACAAGGTTTTCAATTTTTAAATTTGAGCTTTTACGTAATTATTGTTTGTTTCCTTAAATTCAAAACGTGCATCTTATTGAAATTTCATATTTTCCAATGAATATTTAATTATTTGTAACTCCAAATATATGATGCGCTATTTGTATTTTTGTAACGATTGCCTTGGAATAGTATAATTAGGAAGACTAAGGACCTTCAGTGTTCCATAGCCAAAGATGCAGTGTGTCACAAAGAGTGTCCCTTCCACGTAGTTCTTCTGAAAAGAACCATAATTTAACTATGAAAAGGTTCTGAATTTTCTCACAATTCATCACGTAGCAGAAAATTATGAAGTACATTTTTTTAAATTGTTTTCCTTGTTTAGACAGAATCCATAAGTATACATATTTAACTCTTCTTATACATATCTTACAAAATATAAATAATTAGAATTTCAAAAAAAGATGATATATTAAATGATAAACAATGGTTAATGAATAACATAGAGCCAATGTCAGATGTCCTTGAAAAGTGGGCCAACACTTTTCGCATTAGAAGAAATTTTATAAAAGCTTCTGAAAATGATTTGAAACAAATTTTTAAAGAATTGCCTATATATAAACAATCTTTTGGAAACAATTTATTTAGTTGTATAAATTTAGCATAATACATAAAATAATAACATTTGTTGCATAAATATATAGATATTGGCGGATTTTTCAAAAATTTATACAGAAAAGGAACATTTACTTGAGATAAAATGGGAGACATTTTGTACGCTGAAGTTAAAAATCATAGAACGCGATGTTAAAGATAAACTTGGAACTATTATCAAAATTTAATGAATCTGAGTGCAATTCTGGCAAATAAAAATGTTTATACAAACAAATTCAAAGTTCATTAAAAATATTTATCTAAATTTTAAATACTTTTTTTCTTATTCTTACATTGTAATATATTTTATTATTAAATAAACCTTTTAAATAACCCATTCGTATACGTTTATTTCTAGATAAAGCAATATTTAGCATCTAGGAAAATAATATTAAAATTAAGTAAATATATTACTCCTAAATTGGAAAAAATTTAATTGTATTTAAGTACTTTTATTCTAGTAAGCTAGAAAAAATAGGTTACTACTTGGTACATTTATTCCTTAAAATAAGGAATAAATATACTAGCTAGTAACATATTTTTTATTTTATTAGAGTAAATGTATTTAATAAGTTACAGTACATTTCTTCCTATTTTCTGGGAATAATTTACTCAGTTTTAGTATTTTTTTCCGTTAATTTTAGTAAATTTTTTCTACTGGGTGGATGCGCTTACTCAATTTCAGTTCTTATTTGCAGATTTGTTTCCTTGTTTTAAGGCTTAAATATACTCTTTTTACATATATTGTATCCAATTTTGGGAAAAAATTAACCTAAATTCATAACTTTTTTATTCGTTTTTAGTAACATATTTATTAAATCGAAGTAAATTTTTACTCAGAACTGGTACATGTTGTCATAATTTTAAATAAAAAAGATTTATCTTTTTAACTAAAATAGACGAAAAATTTCCTAATTTTTATTGTTCTCTCAAATTTATCTGAACTATATTCTTGTAAATATTAACTAAAATGAAGGAATGTTTCAGATAATTTATGAACTAATGTAAAAATAATTTTGTCCACTATTCTAGTTAAAATTTACTATAATTTAGGAAAATTTTGTATAAAAGTAGGAATTTCGGACTAATATTAAGTAAATTTTTTTCCCCAATATTAAGGAAATTTTTTACTGACTTCTAATAAAAAATGTCTTTGGCGCCATACGACAACCATTACGTCCTCAAAATAAGTAAAATTTCCTAACTTCTAGTTCATTATTTTTTTGAGTGTATTGTAAATAATTTCTTCCTCTTCTATCTGTAAATATGTATATTAGTTTTAAGATTATTTTAAGAATTATTATAAGAATAGTATTTAAAAAAAATGAAAGAGTCTCCTTTTTTTATTTTTTTCTGAGCATTTGAAAATGATCCAATAAATATGAATGTATACTATAAATATTAGATTCAATGGTAAAACCATTCACATTTAACAAAAATTAGTTGATAAGTCCTTGTAAAATACAATAGTATGTAAGGAAATATGTATATATAAATATTGTTAGTTTTAAACAAACTTGTAAAAAGAAAACATTTTTGGAATAATAAACTTGAACTTGAACTTGACCAGTCAGAATTGAATAGTATGAAAGCGGACAAAGTATATTTTATTTTTATATATCGATTAATTTCAGTTAACATAAAAACATAAGCAACAAGCTATTCTCAAAGGAAAATGACACATAAACTAATTTAACTTGAAATGAGTGTCTTCAACTTACATTCGCATATAATAGTGACCAAAATGTTTTAAAGAGGAATTTCATGTTAAATAAATGGAAATCTGAAACACATATACGAGAAAATAATTACATATAATATGTGTAACTACAAATTAACTAACAACAAAACATACAAATTATCTGAACAGATTTGCCAATTTTCAGAAATACCAAAGTAAATTACGATTTTTGGAATTATTGAATATAAAAAAAGTTACGTGGTACGTTTTTAAATGTACTGACATTGAAAAATTGTTAGCAAAAGGTAAATTGTCAATGCTTTTTCTTACAACGTTGGAAGACAAACATTTTAAGTTTACACGGTTGTTAGACATTTTCTGAACATTTTTCGAACAACGTTTTAAGATACAAAGCTTAAGGTTTGGCAACTATAAATATAAAATAAATATGTATGTATATTAATTTAAGGATGTAATCGATTCGATTGACTTATACTCTAGTATTTGAAAAAAAAAAACACAAAAACCTAATCAGTGGTGTTAAATCTCATGAACTTTCATAACAAAATGGGTCAGTAACGCCTCCAGACCACACAGCGCACCATATAGTGACGCGTTCAGCATGCAAAGGCTTCTCAACAATTGCTTTTGGATTTTCTGAAAACCATATTTACTACTTTTTATCGTATTCAGACAAACTAAAATTGTTTTATTTTTATTATTATTACTTTTTTTTAATTAAAAAAGATTAGGTTGTCCACGAATGAATTCGGCGAATATGTGTATGTCGATTTTCGAGTAAAATTTAATTTAAGGCTTCAATTTTCTTGACAAGAAATATGATAAAACTTTCATGTTATTCTAATATGCCCATATTAAGAACAATGTCCTTGTTGCAAACGCCTATACAAGGCACTTTAGCTGAAAGTCCACACAAAGCGTTAACGCGTTTTTCGTGTTCTAAACAACAGTCAAAAAAATAGAATCAATGTAGTCGTATATTTTAAGTTACACACTTAAAAGCGTAGGAAGCGTTGACTTTCTACTTTTGAAAGCGTCGTAAACGTCAAACAGCTGACATCGACAAATGAAAAGCAAATTTATTTTAATAAGTGATGTCACTAAATAAATGACAGTTGAAAAAACATTTTTAAATTGACAAAGAAACCGATAAAAAAAAAAACTTCATATAAAAAATCAGCTGAGCTTACGACATCACCTCCGAAAGTACATTGACGCAAAAAATCTCCACATGTAACTTGAAATACTTGACGCTAAAAACGTTTAGAAAACTATAAACGCGTTGACGCTAAAAAGCTAGCTGTGGACCTCCAGCTTTATTGAAAAGTAACTTAAAAAATTTGACAGGGAAATTAATCAGTATCAGTGAAAGTATTATGAAATAATTTCCAAGTTATGTTAAGCCAAATAGGATACCTTTCATAAGTCTTTGATTTGATTTACATACTAACGGCCGTTTTCATCAAAATTAATATTATATGTTTAACTAAGAAGTTTGCTAACTTCCAGTTTGACTAACGAACACTTTTTAACTACCAGTTAAAGATTTACTTAGTAAGTCGAAGTAAATTTCTCGACAAAATAGTTACGTGGTCTCTTCAATGCGAATGGAAACCTGTTAGATGTTGGCTTGTCTAGCCAACCAAACTAATGAAAATACTCGCCCTCCTATAATTTTTCCATGTTTAAAAACAATTCATCCATAAGTGATACTTAAGTAGTGAAGAAAAATCTTTAATGGCTTTTGCTTTATTGCCAACCTGAGAAGTTTCTCGGTATGTCTTTTAATAGTTATCCTAAGAATTAGTTGTTAATCGTAGAAAGCGATATCGATCAAATTATATAGTTTGTACTAATACCACTTATCTCAGAATTTTTTTAAAATTTGATTTTTCTTTTTTAGTTGGTAAGTCTGACACCACGTCGGCGAAAGGATTTTAAGCGGACTAAGCGTTATGTGAATCAAAGTTAATGTGTCTTACATTATCACAAAGTTGTCCTAAAAACTCTTTCAGAAACAACATTTGTAACGCTGGGCAAACAAAGCTTTATAAATATCCAAAATGTTAAAACTCATTCATATCTGCAGCATATACTGGTGTATAATATTCGTTAGTTGTGCCACTTAAGAAATTAACTAAAACAATTTTTTTTAGTTAAATTTAACTCCAACTTTTCTGTTAAATTTTTGAGTTAGATTTTAACTTGGATAAAAAGGAAATATTCTAACAACAGTTAGAGTAATAGTTACACATAATATAACTATAACTGAAATTGGTGACAATGGACGTAAAAATATACAACACACAACAATTTATCTTCATAAAAATATGTCTTGGTAGTGGTATGCACAATTGTGCTATGAAATAGAAGCCCCTGCCATACATACTCGTATATGGAAGAACTAGAGTTGAAAGTGCAAAAAATATAAATGATTTCATTATATTTTCTTCGAGCTTTTTAATAATTTCTTTAAATAATTTTTAAGCTTAAGGTCACTTTTTTGTTTTTTATAAAATATTTTTTAATTTTTATATATAATTAACTCAATATTTCGATTTCCTTTGGAAATCTTCTTCATGAGTTATTTTAATATTATAATTAGCTTAAAAATTATTTAATAAAAAGCAAACAAATATATTAATAATAATTACTCTCTCACAAATCATATGGTTAAACAACAACAAAATACAGAATAATCAATGTTTTTTGCTGCGATTTTTGACAGTATACTTAGGTTTTTATCTCTCAGTATCGCTTCTATTTTTATAGGTACATTTTATTGTAGGTTTAGGGGGTTTTCAAATGCATGAAAAAGTCCCCATTTTATATAATTACACTCATTTGGTGGCGTATTCATTGATAAAGTAAACTTGAAGCTAATCAGTTTGTCGATGAAAATAATAACATTTGTTAAAATTAAATATGAAAGTTCCGCAAAAAGGGAACTTTTTATTAAACATAATAATTAAACAAGTTAGAGTGCATTATTCGGCTGTGCCGAACCTTAAATACCCTCCACATAGGACTAGAATATGTTTATTCGGTGTTTCTATGCAGTATTAGTGAAAACTTATTTAGTATTTTATTTATTGTTTGAAAGACAATTTTACTACAGAGTTTGTCTTATTTTCATAACAATCTAACAATTAAAAAAACATTTTTCCATATTCAGCACAAGTTAAAAAACAGAGAATAAAAAAAGTTTAGATTATAAGTTGAGGCTTCTTTTGGTTGAATTTGATCTCAATAACATTATTTACAAAAGATTTATGGAAGGCATAGTAGATGTGGACCAATTATGGATAGCTTCTAAATTCATTGACGCCCTATGTTCACAATGAACTTTTATATAATTAAGCGATATGTACAATATCAATTCTTAGATAAATAAAAGGAAATATATATATATGGTAAATTTCACGTCAAGTGACCCAATTTTAAAAATCGATGTCTTCCGATTTGGATGAAATTTGCACCAAGGTTAGTACTATTGGATAGTAGGCCAGAGCTCTATCAGTCAAGAAATGCCGGAGTTAGAGGTCTAAGTTGGACATTTTGGTCCAGGGTTTTTTTAAAATGAGTGTAATTTTTCACCTATTGATCCTAGCAAAAATTGTCCAAAGGACTTTAGATAGCAATTTCTTCAATCATTCCAAAAATATTTTTTTTTTAATTTTAAAAAAAATTTTCGAAGACATCGATTTTTAAAATTGGGTCACTTGACGTGAAATTCACCATATGTATATCTAAATTCATTATCCACTAATGTTATTTCTATGTATTTCTATGTAGGCTTATTTTGCTTGAATATAATCTCATTAACATTATTTAAAAGAGTTGTATGCAGCGTTACCGTTGACCTATGACGATTGAAGTGATTTTCGGAAAAGGGCTTTACATGGGGGATGGTCAAATATGGGCCAAAATTCACAAAATTCTGCAGTATGATTTTTTGTATATGCAAATTATTTATATAAAGTTTTGGGTCGGTACCAGAGATCAGTTATGAGTACTGAAAAAGTGAGTATACTTGAATCATGACTTATAATTTGTTATACTTATACGTACTCATACTTGTCTCAATATCATCAAACCACTACTCATCTTTAAAGTTAGAAGTACTCATTATATTCATACTTTATCTCATGTATGATGTTGTTTATTTAGACTCTCCTTAACTCAATGTACGTAGACGATAAACAATAAGTATGGCTCGCATACACTCATGCGAGTGTCGTTCATTTTTACAGTCCGCTTATAAAAATTATATAAAATAATAAATGTTTACTTATTTTGTATAAATACCTAAGGGAATAAACTGAAATTTTTGTTAATGACTTAACTGAGTTGAATACTTTATGAGTATGTGAGTATTTTTCTTAAAATGTAAATCTAAATACCGTTGTTTATGAATCAAACATATTGGGAATGGTATGAGCTCGAAATCGGCGTATTACTCATACTTATATCCATTTGCATTTATAAGTCAACGTTGTTGTGAGTTTGAGTAACTCAGAGTAGTTAAATTTCAATGATGTAAAACCACTTATACTTAAAATGTTATGAGTAGTTGTGAATCGTAAAAAAACGATTCGTTGCCGATCTCTGGTCGATTAATGACTTTTTCGGATGTGGTCCTTATATGGGAGCCATGACCAATTATGGGCCGACCACTATAAAATTTAGTACATCAATTTATTTACCTATAATAATTACTTGCGTCAAATTTTAAAATTTTAACATTATTTATAACAGTTTTATACGTATTTAAGTGATTTTTGGAAGTGGACTTTATATGGGGTCTATGGTCAAACATGGACCAACCTAAAAAAAATTAGTTTTGCGATTTCTGTTTGCATGAAACCTAGTTTTGCTGAATTTTGTATCAATATTACAATTTTATAGGCATTTATGTATAATTGAGCAATATTTCGGGAAGATTTTTGTATGGGGGCTATGAGAAATCATGGACTTATTCTTACTAGTTTCCTCATACTTTCTTCTTTTATCATAAAAAGAACGTATACAAAATTGCATGGCATTATCTGTAATATATTTAAAAAAATTGCAAAAAAAAAATCGATAAAAATATCAAATTTTTATGGAGGTTGTTTGATATTTTGGTCCGTAACTCTGGTTCTACTGTACCGATTTTGCTGATTTTCAATACCAAACCGCCACTTATGCTGGTGGAGGGTATAAAAAATTGGTCTTGTTCACCAATATCCCAAAGGAAGCAGATATAATCCACTTCTAAAACCTGTAATTTTAGAACTTTAAATTTAATTTGTACAGCAATACTAAACAAAGAACTTCAAATATTGACTTACAAACAAATTACCTTCATTTCCATCACGGCACATATAAATGAAAAATATTACAAGAGCGATACATATTATCACCAATGATATTTTAATGGCAGCAGGAATCCTTTTTTTAAAACCATATTTGTTAATTTAATAGAAAACTGTTATTAATCTTATAATGACTTGGCCATCCATCACACAATGCGATGAGAAATGCATATGTACATGTTTCGATTTACCCAGTAAAAAATATATGGATTAATCCATAATCGAGCAATAAAGGAGTAATGACTTGTTCATCCATTTGGAGTAATAAGCGAGCTATCAAAACTTTTTTTGTTTTGTTGTCTATGCCTCGCTTAATACTCCAAATGGATCAATAATGGATGTATCAGTTCGTTTTGGTTTTTTTTTTCTTTGACATAACTGTAAAATATTTTCGTTTTGTTTTTCTATTTAGAGCTAGTTTCTGGAATAAAGATAAAAATCAGACAATTTTTTGCACGGAAAACTTTCTATATTCAGTGGGATACGTTGCTGTTAAAAAATCTCCTCAATTCCCTCAATTCATTTCCGGTGATGCCACTCAAATTCAAGAAAACGGGATTGCAAATTTCATTTCCGCCGTTGCTATTTTTCGAGGTTTTCTTGTTTTTGTAAAAAATTACCAAATTTGTATTTATGCTATTTTAGGAGACAAAAATGATTACTCCCTTTATGTTCTTTTAGTAGACAAAAACGATTACTCCCTCTGTCGTCATTTTCAAGATCAAAGGGAGTACTCCATAAGGAGCTTAAAAGGAGTACTCGTGTCTGCGGACATGCTGTGTTAAAAATCCTATGAGGTTCGGAGTTTTATGGAGTAATCCATTACTCGCAAAGGAGCGCTCCAGGATTACTCTTTGGATGATCATATTTTTTACTGGGTACATACATACTTCCATACATATGTATGTATATTCGACGACAATCTAACTGTGATAATAAAACAGTGGCAGGAGGCAATTATTGTTAGAAATAATTGTTGATATTGTGGATATTACACAAATTATGTTTTTGTATAAAATTTATTTAAATAATATTAAGTAACTTTGCTTTCACAGAAAAAATTGTTAAAGAAACAATGATTAATTTCATGGTGAAATTATTTTATATATTTATATATATTTATAAGGTGATATCAATATTCTAACAAAAACAACAGAAACAATAGGGTATTTTTGTTTTTGCTTTCATGTTTGTAATGTCAAAAATGACAGACTATTGTTTACAAAGATTCTTGCAAAAAAGATAAATAAATAAATAAATACATACAATTTTTTCATTTCAAGGTGACACATTTGTTTTTGTTTACAATATATGTATGTATGTATGTATGTACCTATGTATGCAAATATTTTCAATAAAAATAATTTATAAATTTGTTAATTTATAAAACATTTAAGCAAATATTTAACATGGCATCGGTATTAATGCTATAAAATAATGAAGTATTCTAAGAAACGGTTTAACTGGTTTTCTATCATATTCCTAAAATCATATCTGATATTCTTGCATTTTGATTAAATATTTGAATTTTTCGTTTTGCTTCCATAGAATTTAAATAATTATCTTTGTATCATGATTAGTTCTATGTATTCATTCAAATTATGACCAATTGTTTTTTCACTTTTTGTGAAAATTTTTATTATTGTGCATCGCACAACTCAAACCTTTTGTTTCGAAAAAGAATATAAAATCAAGGCTCGAGTATGCAAAAGAAAATTTAAAAAAACTGACAAGTTTTTTGAAAAACGTACTTTGGAGCGATGAATCAAAATTTTGTAGATTTGATGGAAATCTATGTATGGCATCCCATTAATCAGCAGGAAATTGAAAAATTGTTAGCAATAGTAAAAGAGTGGTGAATGTTTTAATTATTTGTTCAACCTCATTAACGATTTTCTTTATCTTTCAAAGATTTATGATCCCTCTCGATATTCAAATTAAATTCTCCAAAAACCATAGCGCATTATACAGTGACACGTTCACCATGTAGGGGCTTCTCCATAATTGCTTTTGGAATTTCAGAAGTCCAAATGCGGCAGTTTTGCTTTTTGACGTGTCCAGATAAATAAAACAGAATAAGGATATTCTAGTCCTATAACCAGTGTAGTTTTTGTATTTCTTATTACGTTTAGGTGGAGGGTATTTAAGATTCGGTACAGCCGAATATAGCACTCTTACTTATTTTTTTTTTTTTTTTAAATTGACCCATGTATGAGTCTTAGAGATGATATATTTTGTGATAATTACCTGCATTATCTTGATTACACACACAAGCAAGACAAAATATCAATAGGGCAAGAAATACACACAATAAAGTTAAAACAATTGCCAGTGGCATCTTTTAGTTAATTTTTAATAAAATCCTTTGAAGTCTAATTAAAAACTGACAGTAACGTTTTAATAATTTGGCTAAACTAAAAGCAAATGGTCGGTCGTCTTATCAACAACAAAATGCGATTAGACAAGTGTGCTGCT
Source organism: Bellardia pandia (assembly GCA_916048285.2). Lineage (NCBI taxonomy): Eukaryota > Metazoa > Arthropoda > Insecta > Diptera > Calliphoridae > Bellardia > Bellardia pandia. The sequence continues at coordinate 27,015,545 of OU696533.1, read as the reverse complement.
CAACGATGCCAATTTAGCCCTTTTCGGGCTAAATTTAGCCCGATTTTAGTCACTCAAAACGCGAAAAAAGAAAATTGGCCCTAAACTAAAAAAAACGCGTAAATCTAGCACGTTTTACAATTATCTTTTAGCATTTTTAGCCCGTTATTACTTTATGCTCGATATGGCTACATTTCAGTTTTTTCGTATTTTTTCTGCCCTTAATCTAATAATATCGAAATATTGCTATTGGTAATAACCCATTCCTTAAACTGTCCAGTTTTGCCAAACACATATTGACCTATCCGTACTTAAACACAGAAGTTCAGAGGAGTTTTAGTGTCATGAATTTATTCAAAAATAAAATTAGAAATAAAATGTCATTAAATATGTCTAACAATACAGATTAAATATATCCTAAAAAGAGATAATGTATGTTGTTCAAACTACAAAATACCTAACGAAGTGTGCTCAAAAATTTCGAATAAAGCATATAAAAAATCTAAATATTTTTGATAGTGTCTTATGGACTGAAAATGATGATGAACAAGAAATCGAAATTTTGTTCAGTAACGACCAATTTTTATTGTATGCTATTTAATACTATGTATTTAATCTACGTATGTTCCTTATTTATTAAAATGTAATATGAAATGTAATTGAAATATGTATCTCATGGTAGTAATTTTTTTCTAATAAATTATTTTATAAAAATGTGTTTGTTGTTTTGATTTTTAAAAGAAACATTTTATAATTTAGCCCCTTTTCGCACTTTATCGACAATTTTGACAGGGTGTAGCTTTAAATGGATTTTTTTCAATTTAGCCCTTTTTTCAAAAATGTTTACGCGTTTTGAGTCTCAAAAGTTGGCATCACTGGTGCTGCTTTTAATTTTATGACTATGTTTGTGATGACATAATGAGTGTTATGTTATAAAGAAATTTTATTAAAATATTTGTAAATACCTGCATTACTTCTGCTTTTTACTTTATATTTATTTACGATATAAAACAACAGAATGCCAAAAATTATTGGAATTATTGGTATAATAAGTTCAATTGGAATCATAATAAACAAGTATTAACTTTTTAAAAACTCTTCTAAATACTCGTAGTATAAATATTTAGGTAACACTTCCGATTTATCGCCAACGTAGTCTGATTATGCGAATATTCTTTATTTTATTCGACACTACATGTTAGTGATACAAATATCTGTTGGTTAATTTTTACTCACCAATTGTTATCACATTAAGAGTTCAACTAGAGATTATTGTGGTCAGGGTTGGAAAATTTAAACGATAGTATTATTGTTTTGTTTTGTAACTTTGTGCTCTAATTAGCTGACGTTATTTGAAGTTCAAAAATATCATGACTCATGTGACTTTTTTAAGTAGTTTAAATAAATGATCTAGAATTACTTGCTAGTATACACTAAAAGTCTGTTCATGTAGTGGTAGTCAAAAGATTTTAATAAAACTAAGTATATACTGTAGGTTGCTTCCTTTTAAAGAGAGCCGAAATTGACTAGTTCTGAAAGATACTGCACTGACTATATCTTGGGAGAGAAGGTTATGACATTAACCAACATGCATGAGAATATCGTTGTGCATGGATAACAATAAGCGTTGTCAACTTGGTGCGTTTCTCACCATTTTTGGTGCTTTTTTAAATTTTTTAATTTTTGGTGGCACCAAAGCAAATTCAACACAACTTTTTGTTTCAGTGTTAGAAAAAATCTTTCTACAATAAAATACACCTGTTTGAGTACCATTTCATTCAGCACTGCAACATATTTTTTGTGTATTTCGGTGCGTTTTTTAAAAATGAAATCTTTATTTTTACTAATTTTTAATTGCAGTTTTTTAACAATTCATAACTCATGAAATCTATACGATGAAAAAATGTATTTTAAATACGAATGTATGATAAATGAAATCAAATTCTTTAAAAATCTTTGTTTGAAAATCAAATTAACATGTAAATAAAAATTCTTGTATAGCCTGATGGTTTGGTCTTCTTAACTGTAGACGAACAACCAGAGTTAGGTGGAATGCTAAAAAAATTTATTGCAAAAAATCAAATAGAAGTACTTTAACTAGAAAACAAAAATATATAAAAAAAAAGTAACAAATATGTACTCAAATTAGCTTTTTTACCAATTAGTACTTTAGTTCCGAATATCATATTGTGAGTTAAATTTTGAGTGGTTAAATGCGTATTTTATCTTTATTAGCTCATTTATTTTAAAAAAGTCTTTTACTATTATTACTTTTACTAATAATCGTTGATAAAAAGTTTTTTATAGAATTTATGATATTAAAAAATTTCAAATTAATTCAATAAATATTTGAAACAAAAACGAAATTCTTAACTTGGTGCGTTTTTTTGTAAATGGTGCGCTTTTTTCTCCATTTTGGTGCGTTTTGAAATTTCAAAGTTGACAACGCTGATAACAATTAGTAAGTCAATTTGGAGAAATCAGTGACACACAGAAATACAATCACTCCAGCCGAGATTGAACAATAGATTGTCGTGGATGAGGGGCCTAATGTCACGTGATAGGAGGAGAAGATGCCTCGGACTAATTCTAGGCTGATAATTTCGATCGTTATATGGTGGGTTAGATAGATCAGACTATTTCTGTTAACAGAAAATATGCTACTCCAACAAAGTGGGAGACTGTAAGCTAATGGGTCAGTGCAATGTTAAGATGATTAGTTCAGCACACCTTCAGCTGGTACTAGAAAAAATTTACGAAGCGACAATTTGAAAAATATGTAAATATACATTATTACTAAGAAAACAAATTTTTTCAAATTCCAGTATTTTGTGTGAAAATGGCATTTGATGGCAAAAAATTGTCTGACAACGTTGATCGAAAAACAACATAACTACGACCAGTGTTGCCATTTTAGCACTTTCAGTGCTAGATTAAGCATTTTGTTTCTCGAAAATGCATTGAAATTTTTAAAAATTATGCTAAATAAAAATAAAAACTATTTTACTCTAAAAAATACTTTTGGAGAAATAAAAAATAACTTTTATTAATATTTCAACTAAATTTCTTTCGGTGTGGTAAGTAAATGAAAACGGAAATTTTTGAATTAATAAGTATATGAAATGTAATCTATTAAAACAAATCAACAATTGTTATGAACAAAATTAGAAAAAAATATAATTCGACACTAGTTGGCCATACGAAACAAATTCATGTGCCGACAAGAAATTGTTCGCAGAGCTAACAAACAGATGAATTGTCAAAATTGAGGATTAAGAGATAGACTTACAGGTTTATTAAAAACACAATACAAATTTTACAAACATTTTATACACTAAATAGTTGTAAAACTAATACATATATGGTGAATTTCACGTCAAGTGACCCAATTTTAAAAATCGATGTCTTCCGATTTGGATGAAATTTGCACCAAGGTTAGCACTATTAGATAGTAGGCCAGACACAAATTTTCAGCTCTATCAATCCAGAAGTGCCGGAGTTAGAGGTGGTCAAAGTTGGTAAATTTTGGTCATACCGGGTTTTTTTAAAATGAGTGTAACTTTTCACCTATTGGTCCTAGCAAAAATTGTCCAAAGGACTTTAGATAGCTATTTCTTCAATCATTTCAAAATTTTTTTTTTTTTAATTTTAAAAATTTTTTTTAATTTTTTTTTTTAATTATTTTTTTTTTAATTTTTTTTTCAATTTCAAAAGAAAGCTTATACAATTTACTTTAAGGCCTTTATAATCGCTTAATGGGATGCGAGTGGAATATCTATCAAAAAAATTATTTTTTAACAATCCCAGATATCCCACTCGCATCCCATTTTATAAGCTTTCTTTTGAGAAAAAAAGGGCCCAAATTGAAAAAAACAAATAAAAAAAAATATTTAAAAAAAAAAAATTTAAAAATAAATTTTTTTAAAATTAAAAACATTTTTTGAATGATTGAAGAAATAGCTATCTAAATTCCTTTGGACAATTTTTGCTAGGATCAATAGGGGAAAAATTACACTCATTTTAAAAAAACCCTGTATTACCAAAATGGACCAAAATGTCCAACTTTGACCCCCTCTAACTCCGGGAGTTCTTGACTGATACAGCTGAAAATTTGTGTCTGGCCTACTATCCAAGAGTACTTACCTTGGTGCAAATTTCATCCAAATCGATGTTTAACATTGGGTCACTTGACGTGAAATTCACCATATGGAAACGTAATTACCTCTTCTTCTGCTTTCACTCGTATGTAAAACGGTTGCACGTCGATTCTGATGCAAATTGCTCAAATTATTTTGGGAGCAAAAGAATATACGTATCCCAATATATATCAATATCAATAGTGGAAGCAACAGAAAGAAAACCATAAATAAAAATATTTCAATCATTATTTCACGATAATTCAAGAAAATAAACCGAACAAATGAATTTTTTAACAACTGGTGTCAACAAATTTTAGTATAAACTAAATAAGTGCGAGTAAATATTAAAAATTAAACAAGTTTGAATATAAGCTTGTAGGAACGCAAAAGAAATAAACCATTTATTTTATCAACAGTAAAATCATAAAATTTATAGACAATACCATATTTTTGTGCACAACGTACACAACCAGAGATTAAAATTAATTGATTATTTGGCAAAGTTGAAATATTTTTAATAAAACCTAAACTATTTCAGAAAAAATATTCAATATTTTGAAAGTTTAGGAATTCGGCATAGTATTAAAACTTATAGTGCTTCAAATTTAACCGAGTCCGATTTTGTTTTTATTTAATAAAGGGAGCGGAGGGCCTCTTTAGAATGCATTTTTATTTAAAATAGTATTAGAATGCAGCAATACTCTAGATGGTGGATTATTGGATTATAGCTCTAAGAATTGCGAGTTTAATTCGCGCCAAAGACTCTGTGTGTTTCTGCAGACATGCCAGATTGAATTTGTATAATGAAAATAATTCTTTTAATTCGTTACTGCTGTATTATTTCATCACAGTGTGTGATGAATGCATGTTTGCTGCTCTAGTAATCAAATATTGTAAAACTTGTTTTTACATATTCTTTATTTCCATATATAGTATGTAAGCACAATAAAATATCCTACTTTAAAAAACAAATGTAATTAAATGGAAAAACTATGCTTATACAATACTTTCATAAAATCCTAATTTAGAATGAAAACCATTACCAATAAACAAATTCTTTAGCTTTTATTAAAATTCATTGATAACAGAATACACTTTCTCTTTGAATTAGGGATGCCAAACGGGATTGATTTTGCAAATCCAGGGATGCGGGATTTTGTAAATGTGAATCCATGGAACCTGGAATTTTTTGGTATGCCGGGATTTTTTGGGATCCCTGGATATTGGAATTGTTTACTATATGATATATAAACAAATTGCATTATAAATAATAAAATCTATTTATTTCAAACAATGTAACTTATATTAAATACAAAAACGTTTGAACACAAGCATTTTTTGTCCTCATAGCTATAATTTTTATTAAATTTATAAAAAGTTTATACATATATAAATCAAATTTTCGATTTTCTAAACAAAATAATTAATTTAATTTCTATATTATTTTAAAAACAATAGAATTTTATCGTTCGATCCTAAAAAAGCTTCTTAAAAATATTAAGACATCTAAAGTTACCAATATATGTAGTTGAAGAAACACATCCTTCACAATCAAATAAGGTATGTAGATTGCATAAACAATCCTTTCTCACCCTCCGAAACAAATAATTATATTTGTTATTCCATACACCTAATTTTGTTTTTACTGTAATTTGTTCCAGGAAACCCCGTGTACAAAAAAAAAACGTCTAAAAAAGACATTGATCGTATGCAAAATAGGTGATTGGTTCCTTATCTCATAAACCTATTAAAATTAGTGCAAAACAAGGATTTTTTATGAACAACTATTAAGGTATAAAATATTATATTACATATACAATGTGTTTTTATACAAGCATAGTTATTAAAGAAAATCAAAAAGATATGAACTCGTAAGCTTAAAAGTAGTGTCAAAAATGTATGTATGACAAGTTCATTTGCTTGTATCCACAAAAAGGCAATTCCCTTACATTTGTGATATGAACATATTTTACATATAAAATTAAATTTAACCAAAAAAATGTAAGCCCAAATAATTTTGAATCGTGATAAATGGAATAAAATCGTGTAAAAAAATGTAAAATTAGTTTATCTTCAAACCGTGTTAAATCAAAACCGTGTAAAAAAGACCATGTAAAAACAGAATTAGGTGTATACATTTCTCACATATTCTCTCTTGGTCAACAAAACACACATACTCGTACATACCATTTTCAATAATTCCCTCTTCCATTTCTTGTTGTCGTTGAGTTCTACTCTTTGCCCGAAACCAATCGCAAAAACACATACACAATAGAAATAATAGGGGAAGAAGTAAGCAATTCGAATATTGTAAATAATGTGAATTTCTTTCCATTTTAATTGATTTTAAAAATGATGGAATACACGAATACGTTTTCTTATAAGTTTATTCCGTATTATGTTGACATCGGAGTAAAATAAATATGAGAACTGATTGTTATTAACAAACATTCACGAGCAAATTATTAAATTATTGTTTTGTTTGACTACAGCCGATAAACCTGAATTTTAGCCATAGATTAGAGAACACTTCTGATACTTCAAGTCTTTGCCATTTAGGTTATTGCTTTACGGGCCATACTTTTTAAGCATTTGGGGCAATTGAACAAATTGAGGTTTAGCATGTGATTAATTAATTTTAAAATCATTAAATAAACTTCTATTTCACCATGATTTTATGATTTGTTAGAAATTAAAAAAATATTTGCTGAAACATACATACATACATACATATTCATACATACATATTTATAATCACAGTTTTCATTAGAATTTAACATTAGTATTAAGCAGTGACTAAATGCGGAAATAAATTCACAAATCACAAATATATAATTTTTTAATCTAAATTAATTTAATACTTGTGTAAATAAAAGAAATAATTTTTTTAAATTTAATAATGATTTGATTATAAAATTAGGTTTAGAACTAATTTATTTTATCGTTTGTTTGTTTATTTTCTTTTTCGGTTTTACGTAATTTGTTTAAAGTAAAAGTTCAATTTGTTTATAATTAATTGGGTGACTACTGTTTTATATTTAAAGACCAAGAAGGTCAATATAATAAAACACGCAAAGGTTTAAATATCATAGTTACAATTTAATCATATTGATCGTAATCGAACAAAAGAGCATGATTCATTAGATTTTTATATATGTATCAAAGTAGGTGTGTTATTATCGGCAGAGTCGACTGTTAAGTATGCTCCATTTAAAGTAAATACAAACAATTTTTGTAAATATGAACTAAGCTGTATCAAGTATATTTTTTTAAGAGAAGTAACACTTAGGCAATTATTATGCCTGATAATATATATAATTGCGTTACTTTCTTTGGAAAGGGGATAGATTGAAGAAGTAAAGGTGGTGAAAGTAGAAGAAAGCTTTATATCACAACTCTGCAATTGCGCATTATGATTTATTTAGTGCAGCGCACAGTGGCACCATCCCATACATTTCTTGGAAAAAAATAGAAGGAGTGGTCGTACAGCAATGAAATTTTGCAAAAACACTTCTTTGGGCTAAATTAAGAAATTTTGAAAAAATCTTGGAAAACCGCCCACTGCCACACCCACCTCCCATATAACTGCACTTGTCAAAATTTTTATTTTTGGACCTAGCGACTTGAAATTCGGGACACTTCTTAATTGAGTTCTTCTTATAAAAAAAAATAAACATATTGGGGATGCCACGCCAACTTTAGATTTTACGCCCACTGAAAGTTGTAGATTTTAGGTGTTTTTCTTCCCTGTCTAGAATCATATGAAAATTGAATATAAGTTAAAAAATATTAATTTTTATTCAAACGTTAAACATCTGTTGTCTCCATACAAAAGAAGAGAATATCCCCAACAACCCTCCTCGAAAGATACTAGCCTTCAAATACACCGAAAATATCGCACAAATGCATATGCCAGTATATGCCAAGTTAAAGTGTGTAAAACCTAAGTCATTGAAACAAATTGATATAAAATTCATTAAAAAAGCATTAATTTTTAATGAAAAAAATGGTGTTGCCAATATTGAGACGCCAAATGAGGTTATTTATACCTTTCAGCTTGATAAATGTTTTAATTGAATATGTAACAGGCGAAAAATTGTGTTAGTTTTTATTTGTAATATTATTCAAGCACCATATCTTTAACAATGGGATCTAGTTCGAAGGAAATTTTGTTCGAATGACGCCTTATGCTACTTATGTAAGGATCCGAAATTATAAGAAGTCTGTTGAATACATCAGTATTTGTGGAAATTCGATCACACTTTCTCGAAAACATCAATCGATACTTCCTGTAATCTTTGTTTCTGGCTTCCTCTGAAAGTATTCCTATTGGTAATATGGCAGCATCGATTATATCCTTACCATGCATTAGTAATTTGTGCACAGTAACAGGCATATAAAACCAACTATATTTTTGTACGAACAGTTTCGCAGTGTCCGACGCATATAATTTAAAATTGTCATATTAATATGAACTAATAAGTTTGTGAATGAAATTTAATATATTTTAAGCCGTGAAAACTATATTATGTTTTTATTTCGATTGAAATGTCATTCAATTTCGTTACGCTTACATATTCGTAAACAAAAATAATGTTTTACTTTTAAATCGTTTCAAGCTTTAATTCCCGACAGCCTAAAAGTATACCCAATTTTTGTCTTATTGACCATTTGTATGAAATATTGGAAGTGACTTTTGACATTAAAATCGATGTTACTAAAAGGGACGGTAATTGGCGGTAGTTTTTTTTTTCTTAATTGAAAGTACAGACTCGGACCTTTCATTTTTTTATAGTTAGAGGGCTAACCATCAAAAAGGGAAAAGTTGATATTTTTAGTATAATTTTTGATAAATTATAATAATTAGTTTACTTTTCCAATTTCAATAATTCTTTTTTTTATAAAAAAGTAAGTGCTATATTTTCACTAAAAAATAAAACAAAAGCCATAGCTATAAACTTACACACAAAAAAAGTTCTTTATTTGGGCAGTAATTTTAATCTAATTTCATTGAATAAATTTCCGTTGACTTCTGTTAGTTTTTTTAACTACAAAATTTCACTTTTCATAAAAAACCTTGTTGAATTTTTCTTATCCAAATACTTCTTTACAAAACCAAATCATTAAAATTTTAAAATTGAAAAGTTGAAAACCCCTATTTTTTCCGCAAAAGTGCCGCTGTGCAGCGCCTCTGGTGGTAAGCAGGTGCATTATTCTTAAAGCTTGATTTTATAGCATTTATTTAATTATTTTACTTCGGTGGCGTTTGAATGATATACCACCGAAGAAGGGCGCTGTGATAAATATTAGTTATGATGGATAGAAAGAAAACTAATAATTATCAGAAACTGATGTTTTTAATAAAAGGTTTGTTTTCTAATGTTTATAAGAAACACGCACTAAACAGTATCTGAAATGTAGGAATGGAGTTAAATATAATCCGCAATCCCCAAAAAACTACTAAAATTTTCTTGTTCCTAGGCTGATAAAAGAATAATATGAATGATTTGGAATACAGTATCTAAAACTGTTGGCCGTTATAGAATCCCATATTTGATATTTTAAAACACTTAGCCTAAATTAAAATGTTCCGTAAAAAAATAGGTTAAATTCGGGAAGACCTAGGGAAACCTAGGTATCTCAACATTATAAGTTCCTTAAGAAACAATCTTAAATGAAAACGGTCATAAGTTATGTTTGCTAATTTGAAAAGACCGTGGTAGATTATGGTCATGGTTTTTATAGGCTAAATCGAGGGTTTAAATTTAGAAACTCGATTTTAGATTTGCCATTTGAATATTAGCTAACTTTTTAAATAATAATTAAATTATGTTTTCTTTATATTGGTCACTATACTTCGTAAGTTTCCCTAAAAGAGAAAAGAAACTGCCAACTAAATCTACAGGTGAGTTTTTTTCAGGCTAGGAACTTCGTTCAACTTCTAGCAGTTTCTATAACAGACACATGTTATTTTTAAGTGCCGTTGGCCTAGAAAGATTAAATTAACACCTGGGGCCTATTCCACAAATAACATGTAAATTTTTCACTTTGCACTTAATAAATTGCCATTTGTGGCAAAGTGTTAAGAGTATCTGTTCCACAATACTCTTTTCAAATCTTACTTTGTACTAATCAAAAACGTTGCACTCATTGTAAAGTATTTGTGCCCACTTGCAAAGTGAGTGTGCACAGTGTTCCTCAAAGCATTTAATCATCTTTGCGTTTCTCTCTTATCACTTTTCACTTTACATTGCTAAATATAATTGGTTAAAATGAGCCGCAAAATAAAAATGGATAAAAACTTGAAGTGTTACATGTGATTAAAGAAGAAAAAAGATATTTTAGTTGCTAATTTTCAAAGCAAAAAAGTATGTCTTTTATTATAAAATTATTATAAATATTTAGAACATATATGCACTTGTTTTTTTGAGGCAACGATTAGAAACCTCTTCAGCAGGGTTATCAGAATTTCAGAGTAATGGTGGTGTCAACTAGTTATTCAGTCTGTAACCACTATATCGACAACTATGTACGAGGTCTGATCAAAAAATAGCCGTATTTTAAAATTTTGTGAGTTACGTATGTTCGATTTTTGCATTTTTTTCTGTTATGTTGGTACACATGTCTGTTATACGAGGTCTGATTTTTTCAAAGAGTAATTATTTAGTCATCAATAACTATCGTGTCCCCTTGAAAGTAATCCCCCTCAGATATAATACACTTATGCCAGCGTTTTTTAAATCCTCGAAACACTTCTGAAGCGTGCTTTTTGGTATCGCCAACAGCTCCGGTTTCGATTTTTATTTTATCTTCTCAATCGTAGCAATATGAATGGTCCTGCAAACAGTTCATTTCGCAACACCATTCATAGCTGCAACTCCATGCTACTGACAACCATTTATGAGCCAATGCAACGCAGTAGCAGTTGATTTTCAGCCAACATAGCATATCTACGCTGTGTATTGTGTCTAATTTTTCTCTATATTTTTCTTTACTATATTTATTTAATTATATTTAAAATTAAATCAACCTAAATTTAATTTAAACGACAGCACTTTTTAAAATTAAAGTTTTGTAGTACCAAAAAATTAAATTGTTATCAAAATTTGCTTTGCAAAAATAGAATTTACAGTTTTTGTGAAACGAAACAGCATAATAATTTGCAAAGGCTTTGCAGATTACACTTTTCAATATTAACTTTGCACTTAAGAACGTAAGTGAAATAGAAATTGCAAAGAGAATATAAAAATTTCAAATTGCACTTATCAATTTGAACTTATCACTTATCGAATTTTATAGTTCTGAGGAACAAAAAGTTTCCCAAATTAACGAAAAATTGCATAAGTGCAAAGTGAAAAGATACTTTGTGAAATAATTTTACAATTTCGCCAATTGGATGCGTGTCTTATTATAGAAACATCTGAGGCTCATTTTATGTAATATAAAAATACTATATAGCGGCTTTTGACTCTAAGTCTTAATATGTGTCTATATCAATAGTTCAGTTAACAAGAGCCAGAGAAATAATCTAGTAATAGTAGCGTTTTTAATAACAAAAAACAAAATTAGTTATAAGTAAATTTATTAGTTTTATAACTCTATAGCAAAAAACTCACCCCGAACAACGGTTTCTGTTACTGTTGTTGTAGCCGGATCAATACGTATGCGTCTGATTACTCGCCTTTGAACACGCTGCGGGTGCTTGGACGTTATATTACGACACGTTATAATACACAAAACCTTTAAAAATGTTTTGAAATTAAATTAGAAAGAAACAATGACGGTTTTTAGGGAATCAGTTTGATAATAAATGAACTTACTCTAAGTACAATGCAGATTATGGCGACCACTATGAATATTATAATACCCGTGGCAATATCCATTTTAAAATTTATTTATTAATTCGTTCATAGGTTTGTAGTTTTTGTAAAACACTTTAATAGGTATTTTAAATAATTTTATGTGTAAAAATAAACATCAGGAACATGCTAATGTTAGAACTTCTTGCAAGTGTTTTGTTATTATATATTTTAGTTTGGTTTTTTAACTTCAAGAAATTGTTAATAAAACAAATATTAAAATACAATATTGGCCAAGCGACTTAAATAATGAATGACTTTTGGCATTCACTTTGTTCGTTTGCCAAACAAACTTTCCAACACCAAAAAAAAATTATCAGTTAATATTTTTTTGTAGAGATTAGAATACGCTGATAAATAAAATATTTAGGTATTAGTTTTTTTGCGAATGTAATTAACTAATAAAAATGATAAATAAAAAAATTGTACAAGACAAATAGTTAATTATCAGCTGGCCAATTTGAAAAACTATGAATCTCCTTATTATACTTCCGACAATCACTTTAACGAGCATAGCTCTCTAATAAATGTTTAATTCACAGAATATTTATCCTAAATACAGCTTAACATGCTACATACATGTATTTTTATCTATTTTACTAAAGTGTAAACATTTAATAAATCAGTTTATTTATTTACTATCAAAAATAATAAACTTTATTACTAGCACTTGTAAAATGATCTAAGATGATGTCTTCTGATGTTAAAAACATTTTCCTTTAATAAAGCCTATTATGAACTTCGAGGGCGGTTCGGAAATTTCTTAGCCTAGCACAGAAACAGAATAGTTAGTTTTTCAAAAACATTCTTATTTCTCAATATAATCTCCTGAAACTTCAATACACTTAGTCCAATGCTTATCTAGCAATTATATCCCTTGATTAAAATAGTTTTCCTCAAGGCCTTCAAAATAGTGCTTTACAACTGTAAGTGCATATTCATTTGAGGTAAAACTTCTCCCAGCTACGATTTTTTTTAAATTTGGGAACAGTTAAAAGTCACTGGGAGCTAAATCAGGAGAATAAGGTCGGTTCATTTTAGCCATTGTTAAGATACTCTTGTACGCTGGTGCGTTGTCTTGATGAAAAATTATTTTTTTGTGTTTTCTCAAATTTTTACATTTAATTGATTCAAAATGTTGCACTAGTACTCTAAATTTATTGTTTTAATTGCCATCAAAAAACCATTGCCATAACCTTATCAGCCAATTGAATTGTTTTTGCCTTCTTTTGGGCACTTCCTCCAGCTTCACTTTATTGCTTAGATTGTTATTTTGTTTCTGGAGTATAGTGGTGGATCCATGTCTCATCAACAGTCATGAAACGATGCTTAAAATCAATATTTTTCTTAAAACGATACAAACAAGCTTGAGAAATGTTCATTATTATGAGGTTTTAGTCGACTTTTAACAAAGGCAAATCTTCATGCAAAATTAAAAGGACTCGATCATTTGAGATGCCCCTGATATTAGTTATTTCATGCACTTTTATTTGTCGATCATTTAATACCATATCGTGTACTTTGGCTACAATGTCTGTTGTAGTTGCTGTTTTTGGACGTCCAATACGTGGTTCATCTTCAATGCTTGTACGACCAGGTTTAAATTCAGCAACCCAATTTTTGACTGTTGCATATGAAGAAGCACTTTCACCTAACACATTCACCATATCATTATGAATTTCTTTTCTCGATAAACCTTTTTTATATAAAAACTTAATGACAAAACGAATTTATAATTTTTCCATTGTAAAAAAATCGCGGATGCGTCTTTTTTGAACTCCTGTTTCTATGTATATGAAGGAGTTGGCAGATCGAGAAGAAATTTAACATGTGTTCATAGCAAAAGACTTAACTTTTTCTGTTTATACAGCGCTTTCTGTTCTAGGCTAAGAAGTTTCCGAACCGCCCTCGTATGTATATGGAATTAGGAATTCTAGAGAATGAATGAAGCTAATGAAATGAAATATACCTATAGAAAACAGAAAAAAAAACATATCTAGTTTGGAACACTCCCGCTAATATTAGAAATTCATTTAAACTGACAAACATGTTAAAACTTGGGTAAGTAACGCGCCTCCACAAAATATATCTGGTAATTAATGATTAAAAAGTAATCGATAACAAGTGCAAAATTGCTTGCTCACGTAGAACTTAAGTGACATAACGGGTAAAAGACGACACTTTAGATATATATATCTACATTTTTATCTACATATAATTTCTTTACGTTAAATGAATTAATCAAAAAGACTTTTGAGAAACTCAACTCAATTCCTAATTGGGTGTTATTATTACCTGGAACTGGTATTTATGTATCAATTGCAATCAATATTCTATAAATTAAATATTAATACATTGACTATTATTTTGAATAATAAGTATGAAGGGATCTAAATGCTCCAAAAGATCATAAAAATCTAGAAATTTGTTTACATGGGCAATACGATCATATTGCATAAATTACAAACGGAATGATCATATTTTTCTCTTCCAGTATCAATTGTAAATCAATTGTATGGTATCACCGTAGCTAAAGGTGAATAATTTAAGTTATTGTTGAATTTATTTACTTAATTATCTCTTATAATAAATAAATTATAGCAATTTTCCGATTGAACATTAGCACAATTCACAATCTTGTGCAAATGCATTTGCAAAAACGTTTAGCATATTTCTGTTCTTGCTGTGTATTTTGTTAGTGTAGAGCAAAAATTTTTGCAAATGCAATGATGCAATACCATTTGCACGAACATAATTATTAAAATGTGTATAAGTGATATTACTAAATGTGGCTTTAGACAACACTACCTTCTGTAGGACTTGATAAAGGAAAAAACTTGTTAATTTAGTTAATCGATCATTTTTGCATTATTCGAAAAACTCGATTAATTTTAAATATGTGATCGAATTATTCGAACAAATTAAAATGTCATATTCGAATTATTTTTTTAATTAGAACAAAAGCAGAATCGAATAAAATGGTTACCTTAGTAGGGACTCTGTGCAGGTGTCTCCATAACATATAGCCAGTTATCATACAATCCTGACCTCAGATTATAAGCCTTTTTATACGGATCAGTGTTCTGGTAGAATGAAAATGGTTGTTAGAAGCCAGCTTTTCTTAGCTTTTCGCAACACACATTCAAATATATTGAATTTGCACTTAAGCTCTTTTGAAAAAGATTATTTTTTTTAATATATTGGATTCTTCGGTGAAAACGTATGGTACCTTTATTATACCCACCACCAAAAAAAATTAAAGGGTATATTAAGTTTGTCATTGCATTATAATAAATCGAAATATTGATCGTAGGAAAAAAAAGTATATATATATTGGGTCCTTATAAAATTCTAAGACGATTTAGCTATGTTCATCCATCTGTTAAAGGCTCGATGGAAGGACTTAAAGCAATGAAATTTTTCAAACATTCATTACTTAACTGAATTGAAAATTACTATAACTGGTAATTTATAATCAAAGTTTAATACAACTTTCAGAATGGATCGTTGAAAGAATGTGTCGAAAATTGTAATAGACCTTCGACGTATGTTTCTGAAAATATAAAAATACACAAAAAGAGTTCTAATGTTACGTTGTCGTTACCATAAATTATGAACTATCGGGTAAATAAGCATGACCGACCATTGATGGTTTTGTTTATCTTAAAACACCTGGCCGCGATAATGGTATTGCTTAGTGTTGGTTCACATGCTGCGATTTGTCGCCGCGACTCTTTTGACGTTCTCTTTTGATGTCCCTTCTAAATTCATCGTCTTTTCACATGCTAAAACATTTGTTTCACCATTCTTGAGACATTTTCGCTTGTTCGCAAATGTGTTGCCATATAGGACCTAGTTACATTACTGGTACATTATACAGGTATTCATATTCCTGATATTTCACTATTAAATTTTCTATTCATTTTTTTTCACCACATAGTATTTATTTATTTAAAATTAAAACAACAAATTTTTTCTTTTTAATTTACAGTTATTTATTCGCAGTGTTACCAAAATTTTTCTGTAATCCCGTAAAATGAAATTTCATCGTGTCAACACTGCTGATAAATAATATAAAAATCATAGTGAAATCACGACAAGGTGACATCGAGATTACAACAATACAAAAGCAACAGAAACAACATGGTATTTTTGTGTTTGCTTTCATGTTTGTAATGTCAAAAATAACTGACTATTGTTGTTTACAAACATTCCTATAGAAAGAAATTAATACACACAATTTTTAATTTCAAGATGACACATGTGTTTTTTATACAGTGGCGAGCACACATGATACATGTTTTATAACTATGACTTAAAAACCGAATAAACTCTCAAATTTTAAAAAATAATAATGGTTTTTATTTAAAATGTTAAATAAATTTAACAAAAATGAAAATAAATTGAAATTCATTAATTATTAAAGTGAATGTAAAGTTTAGGGTAAATTTATGTGAAATGGCAATGTATCCACTTTTGCACCTTAAAGTTCGTTTAAACTGGCAGCAAGAATAAATGGACAGTTGCAGCGAATTTATGTACATAAGCACAGTTATTTGATATTTATAAAAATATCAAAGCAACAGTAAATGTAATTTTTCAAATTGTTTATAATTTTTTTTTGCACATTTTTAGCTTATCTTTTAATAAAAATGAGAAAAATTTCATACTTTTTAGAAAACTGAGTGGTGGGTATTACAAATAATAATTACTCAGCCCGCGAAATTGCTAAGAAGTTGGGAATCTGTCATTTGTTATAGCAGCTGCAGCCAAAAACATATAAATAATAAATGATGCAGCATATTTAAAATCATGCGCTTTTTTTATTTAAGAATATACATATGCATGTACATAAATACTATATATGTATATTCTAAGAACAATTTGTAGTTCCTACAATTATATTTATGAATTGCACAAATATTTGCCGAATTAATAAAATAAATATTTCTTTTATCATTTAACTAAATATTTACTTGATTATACAAAACTTGTGGCACGATAAACAACGTAAAAACAAAAATTGACTCAGACTTATTTTATATTTGTACTGGTGCATAAAATATTTAAAGAAAAAGGGCGTAGGGTCACACAATTTGTTTAGTATTTTAAAAATAGCTGTGAAATATTTGTAGAATGCTGAAAGTTGGTTGGTTGTGTGAGACATACCTGTTCCTGGCAGACAGTGGCGGTTGTAATATAATTCATCTCGCGTAGCATTAAAATTGCTATCACTTTCGATCGTACGAGAACTAAACGAGAAACCCTTATAAATGATCTATAAGGAATAAGTTTTCAGAATTAATTCTTAATTTTATATATATACTCGTATACATACATATGTATGTATGTATATAGATTTCACAATTTCCAAATCACTTACGATAAACAATAAAACCATCAAGAATATTAAGTAAATAATATCACTGATAAGCATTTTCACTGGAGGTTTTCTCGACTTTAAGTTTTTTTTAAATTTTTTTTTCGCACGATTTTTTAAAGATTTTATTCAAAGGATTTCTTTTGTAAGATTTATTAAATTTTTGCTTAGTATTTAATGTAAATTTGTTTTGATATTTTGAAAATATTATGACTCTAAAAGAAGGATTTTAATTAAAGACAACACAAAAATAAAGCTATTTTACTGTTAAACTGAATGTATATTATCTTAAAATAATAAATATAGACGCTAAATTCGTACGAATAAAAAATTATAATATTATTAAGATGTTATCTTATCATTTTGAATATTTAATTTACACGAGTAGAAAAGCTTTTCTCTGTAGTCACTCTTGACTCTACAACGTAGAAGCTTCTTAGATAACAATGAAAACGTTAACGGATTGATTTAACGGCAATTTTTGTACATTAACTACAATAATTTATATTATTTGAATAAGTTATTGAAGATTTAAATGTTTTTGAGGCCAACTAACTCTTGACATCGTTGTGCAAATAAGATTTGTTTATGTTCTTCTGTGTGGGGAATACCTGTCATTTTGTCTTTGTTATTTTTCTTTTTTTAAGATTGTGGTCTTTTTGTTTTAAAATTAGTACATCTAATGGCAGACATAGTTGTACGATCAATATTAATGTTAATAAAAGTCGTCCACACGAGTTAAAGTCATGTTGTTCGCTGAGTGATAAAAGATGTGAAAACTTGATATTCATTATAGCTATTGAAAAGCCAATAATGCAAATAACAATATTCCATGACGTCCCCTGATTTAACATAGAGAAATATTTATACCGATCCCTGACCTAAAAATAAAATTTAAAAACAAAGTTTTGCACAAGCCATTCTGGGTATTGAATTTCTTAAAATAAAAAAACAAATTTTAACCATCGTTTTTAACAACGTATAAATGTTTTTAGAATTATTTTAAAATATTAAATTAAATTACTTACTCGTTAAATGTTCTCCTTCTTCTCTAGGACGCGAGCACAATAATGTTATAAATACCTACATACATACATATGTATGTATGTTGATATAAAACAATAATAATAATAATACAATGTTAGAATATCGCATATATGTTTCTTATTTATATCTCACCCTTACGACCAGAGCTATGGCCAATACCAAAAATATGAAATAAAACATTGACAAAACCATTTTTATTAATTGAAAATTCTAAATAATTTTTTAAATTTTGAATAATTTTTCTTGTTCGAATTTACTTTCTTTGAAATTTTCTTTTTACTACGAATTTCTAAACACAGAAAAATCAATTGTACATTGGAAAAAATTATCGAAGACTAGAAATTTTACCAACACACCTGGTTTTTGCAATCGTTGTGTGCTGTTCAATAACTTGGCCCAGTAATCTTATCGTATATTGGTAAACGGGAGTGGAATTTAGAACAATTGCAAACTTATTATCTACATGAAAAGTAAACAATACAAATAATAACAAATAAAGTATTAAGTTTCCTCATAAAGTTAGCTTGACTAAATGTTTTTCCTCAATTGATAGTTAGATAATAAAATAACAGACAACTTTATTGAAAACTTAATATCATTGCAATCAGGGAGGGCCGATTAGATACGAACGTACTTTAAAAAAAGTACCGTACTTAGATTAATTGATTTTTTTGTACTTTTGTTTATTTATTGTACCTTCATTAAAAATTAACTAACAATAAGTATATCAAATCTTATATCTAAAAGTGACCATTATTAAATTTTATGTATTAAGTTGTCATTCTTCCTTCTTGTCTTTGGCTCAGATCAGCTGTATACCTTCTTCTTAGTCGAGTATAGCCACTATTATTTAATGTGTTGCGGGCTAATGGGTTTGGGTGTACTTCAAGGATTTTTAAGTGTTTTTCTGCATTTTGCTGGATCTCAGTTTTTACCAAAGGCACGATTAGTTCTTTATGGATATTCGAATTTGTTATATACCAGGAGGCAATTGTGATCATTCGTAACAATTTGTTTTGGCATCTTTGAATTCTGTCTACATTTGAAGCTGAGACTGATCGCCATAGCTGTATTCCATAACACCATATAGGTTTTATTATTGAGTTGTAAAGCAAGAGTTTGCTAAGCATACAGTTTCTGGCAATAAGCCAATTAATTTGGATCAATTTCAATTTCATTTGAGTAAATTTTGCGTCTATATGGGATTTCCATGTAAGGCTACGATCGATTGGATTCTTGTTTTATTCCTCAATTAATTAATAATCGTTTCTTTCGTTTTCTCTATATTGAAAAAGACAAACTTAGCCACCGGTCTTGACATGGCATCAATTGGTTCACACAACGAACAATGTCTTGTCCACACATGAGTTTGTCTTGTGTGGACAACTGCAGCAAAGCAATCCACTTATTGCAAAGAATTTTTGGATTTTGTACCAACTATATAAATAAAATGCATTTTTAAGTTCTCCATGGTACCATTTTTGATATTCTTTTATATAACAATGCATAAATACACAAATGTACATAAAATATTCAAGTTTTAATTTTTCCTTTTAATACCCAGATCACCAGTCGATTTAACGATGTCCGTCTGGCTGGCTGTGCATATAAAAGTTTACGCAAAGTAGATGACTATAATTGAAATTGGTTGAAAGCCGTCCATTATTTCACCTAGCCCCCATACAAACAACCTCCCGAATTAGGGGTTTGGTTGGTTGGTTTACGTGGTAGTTCACTAGGTGCGAACACTTAAGTAGAGTCGAAGGGACCCCGTTTTAATAAGACCACACCACTCGTCAGATTTAATGTCGTTTGCCTGATAATGTAACTAAAATGTGTACAAACAGTCGTGCTTGCTAGACCCAACCTGTAGCTGTGAGATATCTAAGTAGGTCATTGAGTTTTGACCCAGCTACCTCACCAAGGTTGTTCAGTGTATAGTTTCCCATGAATTTATGTCTCTTGACACACAGGGCTGGGCATTCGCAGAGAAGATGGAAGATCGTTTTCTCTTTTTCCCTGTCCTTCCAACTACGACAATGGTCGTTAAAAGGGAGTCCCAGGCGATTAGCGTGCTTGCCCAACGTCCAGTGTCCCGTACGTTTCTCGTTAAAAGATGGCCACATCAACTTGGCTACCCTACATGTGTCTAAATTACGCCGTCTTTACTCAGCCTTTGTAAGAAAATGTCTGAAGATGATACCTTTGATACTCCCTAGTGGAATTGCTACTGAGACCGCATCGGAAAAATCTAAGGCAGATCCCATTCTGGTTTAACGGTCATAAATATTTGATTTATGCACATATCCTAACGTATCCTAGCTCATCACACCTACAAATTTTGTGCAGATCAGTCCATAATTGAACATAGCTCCCATATATACATAAATCTTCCGGTCCAGTTTAATGATGATTGGTCCATAATTAGTCATAGCACTCATATAATTCCCACTTCTGAATGCATAAAAAAAGAGTTTATATCGAGATAAAATTTAACACAAATATATGTATGTATATGCACAGAAGTCATGCCACTAAATTTTTGGATGATCGGTCCATAATAGGTCATGGGAACTATAAAAAACTAACAAACAATTTTTACACATATAATGGGTGTAGGGTAGTTTATCATTGGGCTTGACCGATTTGTTTAGTATTTTTTTAAATATACCCAGCAAAAATTTAATCTTGTTTATTTTTAAACAAAACCGAAAGTATTTGCCATATATATTGGCAATATTGTGTATAACAGCATTTTTTATAAAAATCTTGTGTATAACAATATTTTATGCTGAGAATTAAAAAAAATAAAAATATACTTTCCCTCCCTGATTACAATTTAGGTTAAACTGAAAGCGCGATTGTTATTTTAATCACGAACGCTTAAGCTATGTATAGACGGCTGTCAGATCATACAATGTTGTCACATCTAACAATGCGCTAGGAATGCACTGGCATTGAAAAATTGTTAGCAAAAAGTAAATTGTCAGTTCAGACGACTGTAAGAAAACCTTACAATTTGATTGGCACACAATTGTCACAAAATGAATTTATCTGCCAACCGAAATTGTCAGTTCAAACGGATTGTTGTGTGGCAAAAATTGTCAAGTTCGTTGTGAGGCATTGTCTGTTTAAAAATTTTAAATATTGTCATGGAACAAAACAGAGCAATTGAATCTATTTTATCTGCATATGTCCTAGAAAGTAGCGAGTTTATGTATATATAATGCAACCAGCATCCCATAAACTTCGACGTGTCTCAACTTCCTCGATAATTTTATTAATGCTTTAATGTGACCACGCGGATTCTACCTTTTTCTGGTAGGATTTTTGTTTCAGCCTTGATTTTTTGTTGCCTTCAGACCACTTTTCGCTATCTCCTTTATATGTTCTTTAATTTAATTCTTTAATTTTCTTCCACTATTTTCCAAAATGTTATTTGTTTGTTTATTTATGTACATATATACAGAGTTGCATTTAGAAATAATGTCTCTGACACTGCTGCCATTGACAGATGCATAAACTTTGCATATATGACAATCAAAAGTGTTTGACAATTGTCTTAAAACAATCTTACAATGACAAAAAAAT
Organism: Bellardia pandia; assembly: GCA_916048285.2. NCBI lineage: Eukaryota > Metazoa > Arthropoda > Insecta > Diptera > Calliphoridae > Bellardia > Bellardia pandia. The sequence continues at coordinate 26,993,550 of OU696533.1, read as the reverse complement.
ATATTCACACAATTGTTAGATATTTTTGTCTTACAATGTACTGAAAACGCTTTTTCTTACAACGTTGGAAGACAAAAATTTTAAGTTCACACGGTTGTTAGACATTTTCTGAACATTTTTCGGATAACGGTATAAAATCTGACAACTGTCTGTACAAAGCTTTAGAAGCAAAATAAGTGTAGTTGTTACTGCACAATGATCTAAGAACATGATAAAAATTATCTATTGACCAACTCATAGATCGAAAATCACTTCTTATTTTAAAGTGAACCAGTATTTATGCAATATGTACTCTGAACAAAATGGGACTAGTTTTAACCAAGTACTAATTCGTAGTTTTGAACATTAATTCGTATGCAAAGAAAAATTACTCATAACCAAAAAAGTGGGGGGCATGCGTCTATCTATTGAATGCACGGTATCTAGGGATATGAAGTTTTTCCCAAGTATATTCATATAAATATGAAATTATTGGTATTAGAAATGTTTAAAATCGGTACAACCAAACAAATTTTTGAACAAAACCTCCGTTCGCTCGACATTTTAGAACTAAAATTAGGCGCAACTAGTTCTTAATTCTTTCATTTATTTCATTCAAAACATATGAAAACTTTCTTCACTGTTTTAAATATTAAATTTTTATAACAAAATAAAGTGGCCATCCAAATAAATTTACAAGTACTATTTTTAATTTTTCTCAAACCAAGTTTTCCTTGAACCAAAATTTGACCCAATTTTAAACTACTGTTAAATTCTTTTAAAAAAAATTAACAAAATTATACAGTACATAAAAAGTCTCACACATAAAACTAAATACATATGTATATGCGGATAAACAAATAAAAGAAAACAAACAAATTGTAAAGATTGTAATAATTAAATTTGTTAAAGTTAACGCATAAAATAAGTATGTACGTATGTCTGTACTACGAGTATAAGACAGTAAGTAAATAATATGTTTGTATAATAACAAATGCCACAAGTTGTGCAGAGAAAAATATAAAAAATTAACTTTAGTAAATTCTCCAAAACTTAAGAAAGGTCAATGCGGTTTGTTATTAAAATTAAAGCAAGTAACTATAGATATAGTTACTCATATAATTAAATTGTACAAAATAAAAATCTTAATAAATAATGGTAAGATGTAAAGCTAAACATTGTATTTAATGCATAATTTTGTTAAACAGTAGACGACTGTATATTAAATTGTTGGCCTTAGAAACGACTTAGAAATTACCCTATAAATATATTGTTAAATTATGTGTATATTTATTTGACATTTTGATCCATCATAAAATGGATATCAAGGAGTTAAATACCCCAGCGACTGTGACTTGTTTGTAATATAAATAATTTTATAAATTCCTATTGCTGCTACACTAGCGGAAAAATCTCACATAAAACCCTCAAAGTAGACTTTCACATACACTAGCATAGCAGTATCTAGTATGTAGTAAAGAATAATGCTCTTAAGCCATTAATTTTGAATTCAAATAAAATGTATGTATGTATCAAAACCGCACTTTTGACAAACTCTAAAAAAGTAGGAGTATTACTCAATTGAGTATTAGTACTTAATGTAGGGTGTGCATGTTTATTTGAAATACATATTAACAAATCTAGAGCCAGCTTTAAGTTATATTTAAAAATATTCGGATGTGCCGAATCTTATATACCCACCACCAAATCACCTATTTTGGGCGGAACTGCATAAAATATTGTGCAATAAATTTCTATTTATTTTAGGTTTACTTAAGTTGGTTTACATTTTTCATCTGATTTCCGGAAGTAGACTTTATTTGGGTTGACCGTATCCCCCGATGGACCGATTATCATTATATTGAGAGTGTTGGTTTATATATACATATATATGAACTAATTGTGTTTAATTCCAACTTGATAGTGATAGAGATTTATGCACATTTAAGTGATTTTCGGAAGTGGGCAATATATGGGGGCTACGGTCAATTTTGGACCGATCGTCATAAAATTGAGTATGAATATTTCCATATATGTATGGACTATTTGTGTCAAATTTAATATTGCTGCTGATGCTTATAAGAGAATTATGCGCATATAAGTGATGTCCGGAAGTGGACTTTATATGGGGGTTATGGTCAAATATGAACCGATTATTATTAAATTTAGTACGCCGATTTATATGATTACTTGTATTGAATTTCGACTTCTTAGTGATTGTTATAAGAGATTTAAGCGCGTTTAAGTGATTTTCGGAAGTAGACTTAATATGAGAACAACGATATGGACCGAACAACATGAAATTTGGTACGACGATTTAAATGTGTACTTGAATTATTTTTGTTAATTTTCAACTTGATAGTGATGTACAAGTATGTCCATTAAGTGATTTTCGGAAGTGTTCTATGGGGCTATATCAAAATATGGACCGATGCTAACAAACTATCGTTTTGAGATTTCACTTTGCATGAAACTTATTATTGCAAAATTTTGTATGAATACGGCTTTTCTATAGACATTTATGTACCATATAGCTGGGAAGACATTTTTATGGGGCTATGAGAAATCGTGAAGCGAATCCTATCATTTTCAACAGGACTTGTCGTTCTATAATAAAAATAAAGTGTGCAGAATTTCATGGTATTATCTGCATTATATTTATAGAAAATAACAAAGAATATTTGAAGAATACCGAGGTAACCTGAAGCTTTGCTCTATTAGGATTTTACTGGACTGATTTGGCCTATTTTCAATACCAAACATTTCGATAGACTAAAGAGTGTTTGGTAAAAATTGCATTGCTCTGTGTCTTTTTTTCGAAGCTCTATCGGGCGCTCAACAGACGGTTCTATGACCATTATTTCTATGTATTACAAATGGAGTGACAAACGTAATATACTCCCCATCTTTTTGCTGGTGGGTATAAAAAAAATTAATAACAGACAATGGTACAAGTCATTCCAAAAATATTAAAATGTTAGACACACTTACATACTACTTAAATAGATAAATCTGAAAAGGTTTTTTTAAGTATGAGTTTAAGCGTTTTAAAACTCAGCAAAAACAACATGTATTCAGCGTATTTCAAAGCATTATTATTATGGTTTTGATGATAATTTATATTAAGCAAAGGCTGAAAAATAGTTTTTATTAAAGGGTTTTTTGTCTTGTACTGTTACTCCTGCACTTTGCATTATCGGCCTTCGAAATTCACTGGTCACCTAGATCGTGTGATTTTATAGCTCTGAATGCTGTGTAAAAAATGTAACCTTCTGAATCTACCACAGACATACAGCGTAGTCTGAGTCAACATTTGAATAAAATTTGATATTAATGATTCCGACTTCGACCAGATGAAGTAGTTCACAGAATGCAAAACCAACGACGATAAAAAAAAATTATTCTACAACAACACAAGCTGTGTGATTCGTTGCGCTGTCTTTTTGAAACCATAATAAGTTCGAAACGATTGACCACTTGGAGTAAAACATTCGCTTCGTTATTGCCGATATATGGCTAAAAATGTTGTAAAAAGTCAACGAAAATTGGACCTCTAGATTATACTACGTCCGAGCATTACTGGATCGCCAGAAGTCATATTTTAATTATAATGCCAGAAGATTATATTTCGAATAAAGTGAATTTCATGTCAATTTAAAAAAATCATCATTGTTTTATTAAATTTCAAAGTTCTTTACATCTAACAACAACACCTTCGATACGTATCTCGAACAGAGTCATAATTTTTAAAATTAATTTGCACAATTTGGAAACGTTGTTCAGGCGTCAGTCTATTCATGTTGAAATGCCAAACCAAACTAAACATAATTTACTTAAATAGCTGACAAAATGGCCGCCAGTTAAAAATGTGTTGCCAACTTAAAGTTTTATACATCTGAAAAAATACCTTTACTTTTTTATAAAATAAATTTCTAAATAAAAATTACATGAAATATTATTTTCTATATAAATATTTTCGAAAATTATTTTTAAGACGGGGGACCAAAAAAGGCTCAAAAGGAAGTAAAAACATTTGCTAATATTTATTAAAATTAACAACCTAATATAAAAGAAACTAAGATAAAATATCAATGGTTTCAGTACATATATTTTAATACATTTTTGAAATTCTTTGTGTTTTCTATTTTAGATACTTCTATTTGAATGTGTATAATAAAATTTATTGCGCTTCCACTGAGACTCCAACCCAAGATGTTGGTCTATAGTTTTTTTATTTTCAAGTTTAAAATATTTATTTTATTTTGAAACAAAGTTGTTCACCAAATTCACTATTATCATGTGACGAATGTATTTATTATACATTAATATACAGTCAATGAGGAAATATAATTCATAACTTTTTTTGAATTTTAATTCTAGGATTTTTTTTTTAATTTTCACTGTATATCCCTGTATGCCTGGAAGCCATGCCCATGTACGAAATAAATATTAACAGTCGTATATCTCGGAAGTTGCTACAGCTAGAGTCCTCCCATTTTGTACGGACAATTTCGACATATTTAATGTAAAATCGGTGAAATACAAATATGAAACATATTGTAAATGCTAAAAATATTAGAAAATCTAACATCTACAGTCTCTTAATTTTGTAATATTAACTTTAGTTTCAATATTTAGGACGAAAATAATCGGACTAAAAGTATTGGGCGTGGCACCTCACATATCAATTAAATTCGATTATCTAGGAATCTAAGTTTTTGGAAACTTTGATGTCCATATGAATAGTAAAAATTGGATGGACTATGAAGAGCGGGAGAGACATCCCACATACAAAGTAAGGCTAAAGTCGGTTTTAGTGACTTTTTTTCAAATCACTATCAAAATTTTATCGAGTGGGCGGGGCTCCAAAGTTTGTAATATATTTAGCTATATCTTGAAAAATACATTTTTTTATTAGACGATATATATAGAATAATGATAGGTATTTTAAAGACCTTTCCAACAATATGTAACATGACCTATTTATATGAACCACCTATTGATAAATTTCGCAAAATTATTTTTTGATCGCAAATTTTTTTAAAAAATCTAAAAAATCCGAGAAAAAGGTCTATATGAGTAAGTAGATAAATTACAATATTTTCAAGCCAAGAAATTAAGCTTTAATTTAAGATATAAGATGACCATGTAGGTTATATAAATCTAAAGATAATAAAGAAAGATTACGACATTTCACCATAAAAAATACAATCTGTACTATGCGAAGCCGGTGTTCTGTATAACATGAAGCAGAAAATCATTCCGCCCAGCCGTAGGTAGGCAATACAGAAAATCTGAAGAAGATAAACTGTATACCATAGAGAAGAAAATCCTTTCCTGCATACAAAATTTTTAAAAAATGTGTTTTTTTAATTTTTCATATCTTATAATTCTATAATTATAGTACCTAGAGACACATATGATACCTTAAATTAAAGCTTAATGTCTTGGCTATTTATATTAATAAACTAAAATAACACTTATATAGAAAATTTTTTTAATTTTTTTAGATATTATAAAAAAATTCGGGTCAAAAAATATTTTTTTCGTATTTAACCCATATTCGGTTCATACTTTATAATCATAATATATATCGTTGGAAAGGTATTTTTAATACTGCTAAAAAGATAAAGCAATTGGACTTGCGCCATGAACAAAATCACAATAAAATGGTTTATCATCACATTGCCTTTCACAAGATGGAATAAAAACTAATCTGTAAGAAAAAGTGTGGAAAACAATTACAAAATAATATATATACACCACTATGGTGGTGTAGGGTATATTGGGTTTGTGCATATTTTTGTAACGATGTCCGTCCGTCCATCCGTCTGGCTGGCTGTCCATCTAAAGCTTGTGCGCAGAGTAGAGGTCGCAATTTTGAAGATATTGCGATAAAATTTCGTACGTGATATTTTTTCGGCCCAAGGACGGATGGGATTGAAACTGGTAGAAATCGATCCATTATTTTACCTGGTCCCCATACAAATGTCCTCCCAAAATTGGGGATTACCGCTCATAAATGTTTGAATTATTTTGTGAAGATTGGTCCATAATTAGTTGTAGCTCCCATATAAGGCCCACTTCCGAAAATCACTTTAAAGAGCATAACTCTCTTAAAAATCTCGGTGTTCAAATAATATTGAACGATATAATTTTATTATGATCGGTCCATAATTAGTCGTAGCTCCCATAAATGGCCCACTTCCGAAAATCATTTTAACGATCATAAATTTCTTAAGAATGTTGGTAATCCAATAAAATTCGACACAAATAGTATACAGAAATGATGACACCTAATTTTATAATGGTCGGTCCGTAATTAGTCGAAACTCCCATATAAGAGCCTCCCCGTAATCAACTTTAACCTCCATAAATCTTTTAAAAGTATTTATATCGAGATAAAGTTTAACATACACAATATTTATATTCACAGAAATCATGACATTAAATCTGCCATATAGTGCACATTTATTATTATATGGTCGGGCTTGACCGACTATACTTTCTTACTTGTTTTTAACTCTGAAATTTTATTTATATCATGAATAAAAACTGTCAAATTGATGGACATTGAGGCAGTTACATATATCGGTTGTATGTTTGAGATTATTATTTAAATATGTAAAAACATTTGAAGACGTAGCAATAACAAATATAAAGATAAAAGATATATTGTATTTTGTGTGCCATACAATGCGTAAAAGAAGATCTAAAAAAAAGTTTTACTTGCTTTCGGGAATTTTGCACTTTTACCTTTTTAGGCTGTTATGGATTATTGTCTAACTGGGATAATGTTAATCCTTTTGTAGCATTTTCAATTAAAATTTTTTAAATCTTTTTTACACAAATTTGAAAAATTTAAGGATTTGTCTTTTGATGCCCACTAAGGATTTACTAGATAAAACAAATAAGAAAATATATTCGATCAAGACCAACTATACCAAGTATTTGTTAAACTGTTTTTTTTTAGGAAATGGAAGCTATGACCTATTAAGAACCGATTATAATAATATTCATAAAGCATGTTAAATTTGAACTCGATATAAAACTTGAAAAAGATTTATACATGTTAAATTGATTTTTGGAAGTGACTTATATGGGAGCTATGATTAATTAAGGACCCATCGTTATAAAATTATATGACAGGACTTTTGCATATATTAATTTTATACATTTGTATGTATGTATGTGTTGAATTTTAAATAAATAAATAAAAATAAATAAAAAATAAAATAAATAAATAAATATCTTACTATATCTGAATATTTGTTAAGATCTATTAAAATGTCCACATGATCACCTTTTTAAACAATAACAACAATAACGACAGTACAGACATTAACAACAAACTATGTATGTGTTGTTGTCATTATTACAAAAAGTGTAAAAGATTTATTCGATTAAGCAAAACAGTCAAAATCTAAAAGGCGGCTTTAAAAAGTTTAACAAATCATTCATTCAACAATTCACTTCTCATTAAAAAGAAAGTGACGCAAGCATGTTGTTGGTTTGTTCGTATGTACGTTCATCCATTTGTTTGAATGTTTGAAATTTATGTGAATTACATTAAATAGAGCATTGAGTTTAATTTAATTGTTTTCCTCTTACTGTTATTATTGCTGTTAGATCTATTGTTGTTAGGGCGTTTCTTAGTTTTTATTTTCTTCTTTATTTGTTTATTATTCGCAACAAAAAACGAACAAATAGAAGAAACACAAATGTGTTATAAATAATTATTGTAATTTAATTTTAAAGTCATACAATCAAATCTCATTATATCTGACATGAATTCTTAATTAAACAGACATAATGGCGAATAATATTGTGTGTGTGATAATTGGAGGATAAAATTTGAATATTAAACTTTATTTTCCCCCGTGATGGCAAACATATGTTTATCGCAACATTTAAATCTGATATTTCCGTAAACTAAATTTAACCTTAAACGTAACAGCGAACAATTTCTTGTCCACACACGAATTTGTCTAGTGTCGATGTTAAGTTCTTGTTTGGACAACGTTGTCAAAACATTTTAGTACGCAACTATAGGTACATATCTCTGTCATCAAATGTAGTTTTCACACTAAAATTTAAACAAATTTCAAAGAAAACTATAAAAAAAAGTTTTCTCCACACAGAAAATTTACAAAAATTGGTATCAGTAACTCTGTTAATGTTTTGTTATTGTGAGATCAGACCGAAGGTGTGGTCATAACGAATTAGCTTATATATACATATATGTATATATATGTCTAGCGATCCGTAGCTTTTGTTACAGATTGTATCTAGTATAAGCACTATTTTTATTACCATTTCTTTTAAACTCGACCCAATGTGCAGTGTTAAATACTATAACATAATAATGTCTCCGCTCTACATACTAAAACCGATTTAATATGCAAAGTATAACAGTAGCTACAATAAACAATTTTCCTATTGCTGACTCATCATACCAGATGCCACTGTATTTCGCATTTCTTTCAAATATGTACATATGGATAGGTATGTATGTACGTCTGTAAATAAGTACGTACGCGTTTTTTTCATTTTAAATACAATACCTCACTGCAATACTCAAACAACAACAACAACTGTAAACTAACTATGGTTTTAAATTTCAATTAACCAACGATGACAATTTAGCAATATGAATGAGACTGCTCTGACTCTGTCACCAGTTGCACGCACTCGTAATCTCGTACATGATAAAAGTGTGATGTAAAGTGTATCATTTAATACGAGTACATGTGAATTGTAACTTGCGGATTGTAATTAAAAGTGTCAACAAATAGTTTTAGTTTAAATATAAAAAAAATTTAACAAAAACATAAACATACATACTGATGTGACACAATCTGCAAGAGTACAACGAATGACCACACTCACACACATACGCAAGTTTAGTAATTTTGAAAAATACAAAAATTGTGCAAACTGTTTTAAAAAATATATATATTATATTAATTCATTATTCATTAACTGGCATTATAAATCATGTCTACTTTACAAATGTTACATTTTATAGATGTTTTTTTGTTGCTTGAACTTTGAGGTGAAAAAGTGTGTTTTTGACCGATATGGAAAAAATTAATAATTTAAAAGTACTTTCAAGCGTTACAAATTTCAATAGTGTTTCAGTCAAATGTTGTATTTTTATTAATCGTTTGTTGCTTTAATGCAGATGATAATTTTGGCGTTTGCTTCTCACCTTTTCTTTTCTTTTCATTAGTACTTTGTTTCTGACCACACCACTTTGCAAAATGGAATTTGTTTCAGTTTTTATTATTTACCAAAAAATTAACGTCTTTATTGCGCATTCATCACATTTTCTTTCAAGGTTATGAATTTTGCTCGAAACATTTTACGATTTATTCCATATGCTTTTAAATACACATTACATACACATGTAGGTATTAGTTATGTGTAAATATGCATTAATATATGTATGTACTTGTGATTGTTCAGCAAACATTACGATGTAATGCATTATTTTTGTACAGAATTCTCCTTGAATATTCAACAGCAACAGTGGCACAACCTATCGCAGAATTTTTTCTGGTCAGATTTCTTTAAAAAAAATTTCGTAGTTGCAAAAAACAGATTCTACCGTAAAGGAGAAATGACAAAAATAACATACATTGCTGATATTGTCAGCCAACGGTAGACGCAGCAATAAAAATAACAAATTTGTAATAATACAAACGTATGTAAATATCGTTCTACCTCATAACATGTAATAAGAAATATGATTAATTTTCGAAATCTACTCGTATTTCGATTAATTTTCGAAATCTAAAAAAATATTACTTTACAATGGTATTCCTTAAATTATTAAAATTAATGAATTCAAAAATTTAACAACATTTTTAATTTAAAATGCACATAATCTGTAGGTAAAACTGGACTTTTTATAGACCCGAAAAAAAAACAGAAAACTGGAATAATTTTAAATATTGCATTAACTCGAGGTGCTTTGAGTTAGAATCTGCTTTCATACACGAAGAGAAAAAATATAGTTGTACATGTTAACTACAACAATGTCAATATTTTTACAATGTTCTTAACAATGTTATGTTTACTGTAATTATTTATATAATTGCGGTAACCATTATATGGTTAAGCTAAAATTCATATTATTACAATAATCATTTATATTGTTGTAGTAACCATATACATATTTGTGGCAATCATATATTTGATGAATTCATTTATCATAATATGTTGCTCTTTGATTATGATACAGAACAGAATAATATGGTATAATCTTTCGTCATAAAACTAATCACCAAAAACATTATATAATTACTATAATCATACATATAATTATTATAATCATGTAAGTCATAACTTAACCATATTATGGTTAACGAAATTATATAAATAATTATAGTGACCATAATATTTTTAAAAAAAGTTTTAGAAATGTTGAAATAGTTGTGGTAAACATGCACAACTATGTTTTTTCTCTGGGTGTAGCTTTACAGAAAACTGACAATTATTCTTTGGGGGTTTTCTCTTATAACTAATTATCCACATTTCTGTTTGCATCGATAACAGGTCATATTTCTTCCACTTATGTATGTGATAAATAATATTTTCATTAATCATTACGTAATTAATCACTTGTTAATGTTAACTATTTTCCAAAACCGAGTATTTATGATTACGAGCTTATTTATAAACACATACGAATTTAAAGATATACGAATTTTATTATTAAATTGCAAGGGCAGCGCTAAGCCAATTTATACAATATATGCCAGATTTAGATGTACTATATAAAATTTAACGATTCTAGCTATAGTTTATTATATAATATACGAATATCAGTACTTAATACGTATAGGCAGACCACGTCTATTTTCCCAAACTCAATCATTTACGATTCAGATAAAATTTGAAGATTCTACTATTTAAATTTTTCGAGAGATATGAATTTTAGGATTTATTTTGCATCGTTCAATTTTTTAAACTCAACCATTTATGGTCCTTCGAATAATCTACCTATTGTATTTTTTAAAATATACGAATTAAGTACTAACTTTGTATGGGCGGATTCACGTCCATGTTTACCAACTCAACAACTTATGCTTGAAATACAGATTTTTTTTATATATTTACTCATACAAAATTAAAAGATTTTTCCTATTGTATTCAAGATATACTAATTTTAGTATTTACTTTATATGTGGGATGTCCTTTCCGATGTTCATAGTCCGCCCAATTTTTACTATTCATATGGACATCAAAGTTTCCAAAAACTTATAGATTCCTAGATAATTGAATTTAATTGATATGTGAGGTGCCACGCCCAATACTTTTAGTCCGATTATTTTCGTCCTAAATATTGACACTAAAGTTAATATTGCAAAATTTTGAGACTGCAGATGTTAGATTTTCTCATATTTTTAGCATTTACATTACGTTTCATATTTGTATTCCACCGATTTTTTATTAAATTTTCATATGGATGTCGAAATTGTGCGTACAAAATGTGAGGACTCTAGCTTTGGCAACTTCCGAGATATACGACTGTTAATATTTATTTCGTGCATGGGCATGACTTCCAGGCATACAGGGATATACAGTGAAAATTTCAAGAAAATCCTAGAATTAAAATTCAGAAAAAGTGAATTATATTTCTTAATTTAATTTTTTTTTAATAGTTCATTATCCTCATTATATTCATTAACCTCATTAACTGTATTTTAATGTATAATAAATACATACTTATGTGTTATCAAATTCGTCACATGAAGGTTATTGATAATGGTGAATTTGATGAAAAACTTTGTTTGAAAATAAAATAAATATTTTAAACTTGGAAATTAAAAAAAAAAACTATAGGCCAACATCTGGGTTGGAGTCTCAGTGGAAGCGCAACAAATTTTATTATACGCATTCAAATAGAAGTATTTTATCTTTATTATCTCGTTAATTTTAAGAAATAATAAAAAATGCTTTTACCTTATTTTGGCCCTTTTTGTTGTTGTAGAAAATTTAATTTATGTACTTTTTATTGAAATTTTATTTTATAAAAAAAGTACCAAAAAAGAACCAAGGATACATTTTTAGACCCTAAGAATTCGAATTCGTAAAAAAGTACCAAGAGGATTTCTGAGTAATGCTGTTTATGTTTATTTATTTGGCAAATAGAAAGGGTACCATAGGGTTTTACGGATACCATTTTTACCAGTTTTGACCTATGTTCGGCCTGAGTTTTGTCCGTTGTAAGACATGGTAAGGGATACAATTTTAAGTCGAATTTAAAAATTCCAATTGCAAAAAAGTACCAAAAAAGATTTGTGTTCTTCATTGATTTTAAACAAGTATATTGCAAATTATATTTCTTTGTTTATTTATTTAGAACCGAAACCCGTTTGATAAACTAGAATTTCGAGTTCTCCTTTTTTAATTAAAGGCAGACACACTTCAAGTTTTTATTCCATCTTTATTAGTTTTGGAGATGCACAGTTACCATTTTAAACCATTTTGGCCCATTTATCCCCCTTAACGATCAAATTACTAAAAATCCCTTCTTAGTGGATATTTCAAATGTAAAAAGAATGCATTACCCGAATTTCAAGTCTCTAGCTTTAGCTTTAGTGTATATAGATTTAAATATGTTTTTATTAGTAAATATTTTATCTTTTGCTTGCTTGTTTCCAGTGATCGTTTACGCTCTCAAGTCAAACACGCCTTTTAATTAATGATCGAAAAATATAAATCATTCCAATGAAAAAAACAAAAAATCTGTAACAACTGAAAATAAAATAAATGATTTTGCAAGTATTGTATGAAACATTAATGAAACGATTTGTTGCTACAAATATTTAAGAAAAATACATAAAAATAAAACATTAAAATTAAAAAAAAAATGAAAGTACAAATTAATTAAGCTCTAATGTTTGATGGCTGACTTTGACTTTGGTTGTGGATGTGGATGTGGTTGCAGCGCGGCTGGCTTTTTTCTTTGTCTCACTAAGGGAAAGACCAAAAGCAACAAAAATAATATAAAAAATTATAGTGCATTTCGTTTCAATTGAATTTAATTAAAGTTCAAGGTTAAAAAAATATTTTTTTATTACCAAATTGTTGGTATTTCTTTTTTTAATTGTTAATCTAAATAACTACATATGTCCTATACTCGTACAATAACATAAAACTGTATATTTTATTTTTATTTTTTCTGTTGTTAAAGAATTTGCCAAAAATTAAAATAATTCATTTAATGTCATTTTAACAATTAAAGCTAAAAAACAATGAATAAAGAATGTAATTATGTTTAGTTTTAAGACCAGTAAGACGTAATTGATTAATTTTTGTATAATATGTAAATATTATGTCACACAATAGGAAGTAACTTTAAATATGTAGTTGTAAACTATGTATTTATACAAATATTTTGGGGTGGCTGGTGCATTTTAGAGAATAAAATACATAATTATGATCTTTATTAAGGTAAATCGTTTTATGTTAGCAGCTCCTTGTAGTGGCATATCCATATTTCCAGCTGTTCGTAAAACTGTTTAGTAAAAGACTATGACTTTGGATATGTATACAAAATAGTGCTTGCATAAATATTTGCTGCCTCTTATCACCACTCTTCAGTAAAATTTTGGCCCGAATAATGTCTAGGAGCCATTATTCAAAAACTGCAATGAATTGGTACAAAGGAATCATGTGAATGTAATATAAAAATATAGGAACTCTCCTAATTGTCCCCATTTGTGTTCAAGGCGTGTTTCACTTTCTCTTTCAACACGCTCGTTGTGCTGTTCAAATGTTTTAGCAGATCTAGAGTTTTAAGTCCAACTCCTTTAAGTTCTGAGGCGAACCTTACCCTCTCTCGAAGATTGACTTATTTTGAAAATTTTACTAGAAAATTTTCACAAACGTGTAACTTGTTTGAAATCAAAGAGTCAATTAAATTTCGAATTTTAATGTGCGTCAAATTTATAATTTTTAAATTTCGGTGCAGGTCAAAATCTGCCTTCCTTTAACAAAAAATTAATAAGCGTTACTAAAATTGCGACATCATACATACAATATAAGCAGAATTACTCATTACATGTAAATTCATGGTCCAAATAAAGATGATGGCAACAAAATCTATTACATATTGTATTTTGTATTGTAATATTCACATGTTATTATTGTTAGCTTATGGCATATACGAGTATTTTCCAAAATCAACCATGTGTGATTTCGAATTTATTAATACAACATTTGTATTATTCAATATATACGAAGAATGTTATTATTTCTTTTGTATGGGCGGTGCTAAGCGTAAATATACTATGCAAAATTTGAAGATTCTGATTCAGATATAGAAGTGAATTTTATAGGTATTCATACAAAATTCTAATGCCCTTATTCATAAAACTTACAACAGGATTATAAAGCAAATTTTGTGTGGAAATTTTTTTGAATAAGGGGGTAAGATTTTACCACATAAGTTTTCCAAAATATGAGAACTTTACAACTCACTTTGTATAGCCGGTGTTTCTCCCATTTTTCTGAACACAGCCATTTATGGTTCTGATATAGTGGTTAATAAAATAGTTACTTATACGAAATTCGAATATTCTACATATCGGTTCAGCCGTCTTTAGACTTTAAAGTTTAAACAAACACACATTCATTTTTATATGCATATGTATGTATAAAATCCAATGATTTTATACCGTATTTATTCATTTCATTATATTTTATGTTTTTTATTATTTTTTTACTAGTGTATAAGACTATGAATGTTAAAACTCATGTTATTGTAACGAATAATTATTGTGAATGACACTGAACGAAATGTGATCTAAAATGGTCAAAATTGCATTGTTATTGTACAATTCAATATAATTCAAGTTCTTTTTACAATGTAAAATTTACATCATAACTAAGCAAAACTTTTCTTATTTTAAACCCATTAGCCTGTTCGTTTCTCTTTTTCTTATAAAATAAATAACTAAACTCTTCGAAATTAAATAAATTAAATGAAACTGGAAATATTTTTCTCACTAAATGAAATTTGTAAATTTAAATAAATTATAAATTAAAATCTAAAACTATACTTTAGAATTAAATTTACTTAAAGTTAATAAATTTTGTACATTAAATTTGAAAAGAAACACTTACGAGCACATACATATGTATACAAATTAAATTTAAACACACACACATCGCATACAACATACATAAAAGGTGAGCTCATATCCCTACACACATTCACTCATAAACACACATTCTATATAACAAACACACAACTTATGCCATTTTGAAACCCACCCTCGTATAATCTCTCATGATATTGAGAAATTATACTTTATGAGAAATTGGCGTTTCTTCCTCAAACAGGTAGCCAAATCCCCAAAATTCTTTAAAAATGTAGTAGATTGACACTGAAATTAATTACTTCATGCCCATATTTATACAATCAAATCATATTTGGATAATTTGAAGCTTGAAAATGCGTTTACATCCACCCAAAAACCACATCCCATCTAGTGTATCACCCCATATCTTTCAGTAAAGTAAACAATTCCAATTTTTCTTATACATACAAGTATATTATATATATTAATTAATAATATTATTCAAATGTATGCATGTTAGATAATGAATTTATAAAATTTAGAAATGCAGAACTATTCTTTAACTGTGAAAAACTACGCGTGTTAACAAAATTTATTATTTTACTTTCTGTTAACCTTGACTGGTTTAAAATCTCTACTTCCTATATCCGGTTCTTTAAAGCAGGCGATAAAAAACCCCAACTATTTTCCCACAAATAAAAACTATTTATCATAATTTTGACATTTATTTTTATGGAAAAAATACGGAAGCACTCCGGTTTATATACATACATATTACGACAATATAGTAGTTTAAATTAAAATTAAAATATAAAAATAAAACATTTTCATGTCATTTAAACAAGAACAAAAATGAAATAAAATTTTTTAAATATTTTTTAAAGCTTAAATTCTACATTTTTAAATTTAAGTACATACATATATTTTTGTTTTATTCATGCATTTAAAAATGATTGACGTCTTTTGTTGTAACACAAAATATGAAAGGGGCCAGTGTGTTAAAATTCCAGCTATAATAATTATTATCATTATCTAACTTATACAAGTTTTTTTATATTGTGATCATAGCATTAATTAAGTTGCTATTTGTTGATTGATATTGCGCGAAGAAGTGTTACAAAAAGAATGACTAGGTTTTTTGTGTTGTTTTCGAAAAGTGAACAATATCTTCAGTACAATATAGAAAGAGACATAGAAAGGAGACTGCGCTAACAAAAAGTCTAAATGTTGTACATAAACACTTAAGTATGAAGAAAACGGCATGAATTCACATATATATAACACTTCTTGTCATGAAATTTGGTGCATTATGGTTTTGAGTGTTTATGATCTCAATGACATTCAATAGTCTAGGAGATCAGACTTCCTTTAATGTTATTTAAAAATAATTGTTATGATATTTTCAAGGCGTTATGGTGCACGAGAGGAAAACAATAGATTTTTGAATTTTTTATTGGGTGTATAACTTCAAAATGCTGGATTCATAACAGATGGTGGAGTAGTTTTTGAACGCGGATTTTGTCTTTAGTAACTTATATTATGTCATTTTGATCAGTACATGTCTGTCATTCATACTCACTTAGTTATATGCGGAAAACGATTTTGGATGTTCGAAATGCGAGGAAAAGTGGATCCATTACGATAATCCAAAACGTAAGAGATCGTATATGAAGCTCAATCACACAGCGGACTGGACACCAAAGCCAAATATCTATGACGCTAAGGTAATGCTCTGTATTTGGTGGAACCAAAAGAAATGAGCTGCTGAAATTTGGCCAGAACATCATAAAGAACCTTTACCAAATGCAACTGATTCATTTGAACCGAGCAATGGCCGAAACGCATCCAGAATATGCAGCCAGACATGAATGCATAATATTCCATCATGACAACGCTCGGGCATATAAACTACAAGGGCGTTTCGGAAACTTTTTACAACAGAAAGAAAATATGTAGTTAGTTTTTCGAAAACATTTATATTTTTCAATATAATCTCCTGAAACTTCAATACACTTAGTCCAACGCTTATCCCTTGATTAAAATAGTTTTCCTCAAGGCCTTCAAAATAGTGGTTTGCAACTGTAATTGCATCTTCATTTGAGATAAAACTCTTGCCAGCTAGGATTTTTTTTAGATGTACTTTAATTTGTTGATTTTACCCATTGTTAAAATTATTTTTTTTTGTGTTGTAAACCAGGACGTTTTTCTCAAATTTTTACATTTAATTGATTCAAAATGTAGCAATAGTACTCTGTATTTATTGTTTTACCCTTTGTCAGTCAATCAATAAAATAACTTAGAAGTCCCAAAAAACCCCGTTGCCATAACCTTACCAGCAGATTGAATTGTTTTTCTTCTGGTGGATCCATGTCTCATCAACAGTTATAAAACGACGCTTAAAATCGATTTTATTTTTCTAAAAACGATCGAAACAAGCTTGAGAAATGTTCATTCTTATAAGGTTTTAATCGACTTTTAACAAATGCAAATCTTCATGCTAAATTAAAAGGACTCCATCATTTGAGATGCCCATGATATTAATTATTTCATGCACTTTTATTTGTCGATCATTTAATACCAATTCTCCATTGTAAAAACATCGCGGATACGTCTTCTTTAAACACCTGTTTCTATATAAAGGAGTTGGCAGATCGAAAAGAAATTTAACGTATGTTCATAGCACTGATGGAAGTTTTCTCACACTTAACATTTTTCTGTTTATATCGCGCTTTCTGTTCTAGGCTAAGGAGTTTGCGAACCGCCCTCGTATTTAGAAAAAAGTGGGTAGGAAGTTTTGCTTCACCCACCTCTTAGTCCAAACCTCGACCCGTCTAACTACTATTTGTTTCGATCGATGGGATACGTTTTACTTCAAAAGAGGGTATCCAAAATTGGCTTAATTCGTTCTATAACAACTAAAAATGTAAATAAATGTCGAATTTTTAATTTACACACACAATATCTATTTTTTTTAAATATTTTACTAAATTTATTTTCCTGAGTGTTTGACTTATAATAACACATCATTCAACAGAGCAACTCCCTTAAATAAATTTACCACACAATATAACAAACTAAACAATAAACAATAGATTATTCATACAAATATGTATTCAGTGAATAATAAAACCCTGCACATTGGGACTTAACATACAATAAAAAGTAATGAATATTGCTTAAATTCTAAACTACTGATCATATTGATTAGATGGGGTCGAACTTTAAAACTTATGAGTTTACAGATTCTTATGAAAGCAAGAATGATTTAATATTTGTAATTAGTTTCCCGTGTTATTCTTTTGATGGATCCCATTAACTGTTGCACAAAATTTCTATCAACTTGAGTTGCATATTAGTTATGACGTGATGACGTTTAATTAGAGAGAGCCAACGTTTCTCCACACAATATTTTATATAAATATCCAAAGTCTTAGTTGAAGAGGTGGCAAAAGCGGTGATCCATTGCATTTTTACCAAATTTATCCATTTTTACATATGTATTTACATTCTGGGGGATATTTCTCGCATTCGTATGCGAATAAATTTTCATTCGAACGTTCGAATTTTTTAACATTTGGGATTCCCTCATTCGATAGGGAATAAAATGTATCGAAATTTCTAATGATGGCATTCGATAACGAATGATTATTTGATCGCAACATAAGGACTTTGCAAAAAGTATTTTGCCAAACAGTTTCCAAGGAAAGGCAAAAATGAACCAACTTTGGGAACAGCTTGCAGCAAAACTTAATGCTTCCGGCCCACCAATTAAAGATTCAAGAGTAGGGAGCAAGGTGTGTGGAAAACCTCCGCATGCCAACAATGATAATATTGTCGCCAACTGAATTTTTAGTGGAACCATGCTGGAAAGTATCTCTTCAAACTTTAACTGCCCAAGAACATAATTAATTGCTCATAATTAACTGTCAATCTAAAGGGGTCGGAGGAGTTTCTTGTTTGTTTCCTTATAACATTAATATTTTCAATCTCGCCAGAATCAGAAGACGATGAAAAAACATAACTGGATCTTTTTTAATTTAAAATAATTTCTTTAAAAAATTTAGCTTTTTTTACACAACCATATGTTTTTGTTTACATTTTGTTTTATTTTATTCAGTGTTGTAACACGTAATTATTTAAGTTTTTTACAAATCTGAATCAATGAATCGATTTGATTCATATCGAACAAATTCGATCACGACTGACAGAATTAGCCGTGAACTCGGTTTTATTCTTTTGCTGTTTCAAATTTCAAATAAATATGAGCAATTGTTTACACGTTCATTATCATTTATTTGACAACATTTCCCACTGTGATCTGTACTTTAGAGTGTAGTGCTAAAATTTTAAATCTGAATATAATAATTGCAGGTGTTTGTTTTTGCCTGCATTGCTTTGCAACAATAGAAGTTTTCTGTTTTTGTTTTCATAAAATTCCCTACCAATATGACAGAAAATAGAATAGGAAATGACACAATTTCTTAAATCAAACTCTTTAGCATTTATTAAAGTCATGCATTTAGTCAGTCACTAAGTCAGCCAGTTAAAATGAGGAAATTTGCCAAGTTTTGAATTTTTAAGAACCTTAAATGAAAACAATTCATTTAATTCAATTCATTCAATGAATTAGTTATGGTCATAAGATAGCATAAATTAAACAACTAAATTACGTTTGTTAGCCTAAATAGAAAATGAAGTGAATTAACCAGTTAATACGTTACGAATGCACAAATTTGTAGTTAACAGCGAATGTTTTATAGATACACAAGTATGGGTATTATTTAGTATTTGAATTATTAAAGGTACAAGTAAAGTATATATATGTAGTTGGTATTCATTATGCAATACATTCACTTGTTGATGAAAGAAAAAATAAATAAATACAAACCTAAAACTCAAAAAAAAATTATAAAAATAAAAAAGAAATGCACAGTAAAAAAACCTAAACAATAAAATTAAGTAAATGTTGTAAAAAGAAAGGTAAATTACATTGCAAAAATAAAACAGTATAAGTGGGAATATATGATAAATGAAGAAGAAAAACACCGAAATACAAATAATAATTTAACAGTTGAAATGGAATTAAATATAAAACCGTATTAATGATGTAAATATTTAGGTATAAATATAATAACAAAAACAATAATAAACTAAAATATGAACTCAGTTACAGCAATTTCGTTCAGTCGAAAGAAAAAAATATAAACTACAAAACAATTTCTTTATTACAAAACAAAAGACTTGGGAAACAAACTTGAAAGCAAATGGTTTATTTTTATTACTATTATTCAGTTTTTGCTAAATTGGGTTTTCATACATACAACTTGTCTACTTGTAACAAATTTGTAATATAATTTGTAAGCTCTAAGATTTAAATACAATTAGATTTAATTTGTTCACTTTAAATGCAATTTGTAGAACTTATTTAACTCTACTTCAATCATAGACTTACTTTAATGTTATACATATGTATATACTTTATAATAAATGTGTTTAGAAAGTTTCCGTGGTAGTTTATAAACACATTTGTCATCGCAAAGTTACTCGTTCCATGTTTGTTAAAACTAGATTTTATTTTTACTTTGACTTTTATCCAGGTTCAAGTTAAAATTGTATGTAAGAATGGTGCAAAAAAGCTCAATATCAGTACTTATAACCTTTTAAATATTTAGGACCCATTGATTACACATTCGCCCGCATTATCACTCCCATGGTTACCTTCATGATCCGTAACTAGGGCCGTTGGAACCGATTAGCTATATTAACTTGACAAACTAAATATATACAAGAATTAAATCAAATTTTTATTAACTAGAAAATCTTTTTGAAAACAATGTCCTCAGAGTCTTTATATGATTTAGAATTCTAAGTTTGTTTCAATATATACGCCAAAAGTTTTGATTTTAATTATTTTCTATTTTAAAGCGAATAAAAGCAGAAATTCTTTAAATTCGTTATTAAATGCCTTATGACACTACATTTTTAATGCATTGTTCAAGTTTTGGTGAACAGTACAAATATAATGTAATAGAAAAATTTATCAAGTGCAAAGAGTTCAGCAGTATTAAGATAAATGGAAAACTGTCAAACATTTTACTAAAGTTATCGATAAAAAATGAAGTTATGTCAAAAAAAATGTAAAATTGTTCAGCTTAAAATTGACATTTCAAGCTTGAAATATTAGAAGTGTTGCTGAATCAGCGGTTTGTGGGCAAATTTGGCGATTAACCGCTTTTTGTTTGTTTTGTTTTTATGTTTCTCATAAACAAAAAGTTGACAACATTTAATACAATATATACAAAACCATAACAAACGAAAAAAAATAAAAGGCTTTTTTGTTTACATTTTTTATAGTTTGCTTTTTCTAAGATTTTCTGTTTCTTTCTATCACTTCTATATCAATTCAATGATGGCTTAACGCATTTGAAAACAATAATATCGTAACGACTTTTAATTCCAATTCTGGGAAACAATATTGTGAAGCTGAAATACTAAAATCGAATCAAAAACGTTACGAAATTTAAGGTTTTCAAAACAGCCCAGCAAAAATTTTACTTACAATTTAAGTTAAAAAGTAATAGGTAATTGTCGACCAGAGTACCTTCAAATCGGCCCCTCAATATAACAATAGCGTATAATTTTTTTGGGGTTTTGAGAATATAGAGTTTAAAGTTTTTGTCAAATCGGATGTCTATTAAAACCTCAATATCGCGGTAAATAAAAATTCTTCATATTGGATTTTTCGGCGAATACATAATACCGTTTCTTGTTTTTAAATTGACAATTTGTTTTTATTCTACGCATCCTTTAAGACCATAATTATGCCATTCGAAGCGCAAGTCCTCTATATAGGCTATTTTATTTTTTAAGGAATTTGTCTGATGTATCTGATGCACTATTTTATTTTGTATGGTATACGCTGTTTTATTCCATAATTTTATGGTATTTTTATTCAAATATTTGTTCTCAATAATATCAATTTGTAACATTATAAAATAGTGATTAATTCATAGTTTTGTTAATAAAGTGGCACATATTCATTACTTTCCAATTTGGGTAATTATAAACAAAAAATTATGACATATTAAGGTATACATTGTGTAAATCAAAAATAAATAGAAATTCATTCATCTTCTTTCTCTTCCTCTAGTGCATCTGGCTCATCTAAACAATTTCACTTCTTTCCACCTTGTAAGTTACAAAAAAAGACTGAGAGCCGCGAGGAATTACATTCTTTTTGCACAAATTTTGGAGATAGAAATAGTCGGAATGAAACTATTTCTCAAACAATAGTGTATACTATTATAAGCTATTTTATGAGTTAAAGTTTTCATAAATTGTATTTTTTTCTTGGAAGTAGAATTTAACGAAATTTTGACCAGACATAAAATCGATGATGGAGATTCTAAATATGCAATAAAAAAAATAATAGCGTATGACCACATACGCTATTGTTATATTTAGGGGAAGAAATCTACTAGAAAAAGTATTTATTTTTGTTCGAGACATCCCAAAAGTAGACTGATTAAAACAAAATGTTATGAAATAAATAAACGACCTTAATAAATATGAAGGAAACTTATTGCAAAATGATATTAATACAGATTCTTTGTTGAACCTGCCATTTCGTTCACACGCGTATCTTCAATTTTCGTACTCTTTACCATCAAGTTTTTACACGAGATAATAAAAGAAGAGAACAAAAGAAAATAAGAAAATTGACTAGTACCATCAAGTATGTATACCTTTTATTTTCTTTTCTCTTCTTAGCTAACATTACTTGCCTTAAAGAGTCAGAATTAAAACGTGTGATAGCGGACTAACTTTTTTAGATCTATTTGTTTGAAGTAAATTTTTTAGATGTTATAATTATGACCTTTTTAAGATATATATATAAAGTAATTATTTAATATACAATTAGTAGTACAAAAATTGACGAATAAAGCTACGAAATAATAAATTCTGGAAGTCGTTAAGTAAAGTTTTCGCTGGGATGTTTCAAGAGTTATCATTTTGAGTGAACAAATATAAAAAAAATTAAAAGCACTTATGTACGTAAAATTAGTAGCGAAAGTGACAATACAAGGTAGGGTGAAAATCTCCGCTTTGGAAAAACGTAAAATATTGGACAATCTGCAAGATTTTTTTTTTTTTTTTTTTTTTTTTTTTTTGCATTTAATTATTTATTGAATCTTCATATTTGAAATGACAATAAGTATTCAAATCTTAATACTAAAAAGAAAATAATAAGCCCAGCCAGTGATAGACAAAAGTTTTTATGATACTAAAAAAATTTCACATCAACTGATCCAGTCATCTATTTTGCGCTTGAGTTAAAGCAAGGGTATCCCTCCTTCTCAACCGATTGTGGCCACTAAAGTTGAGGATGTCTCGTGCAAGTGGGTTTGGATGGTGTTCAAGTTTGCTGACATACTTTGACGCATATTTTGTAAATTCGACTTTTACTAATGGCACGCCTAGATCTTTGTGGATTCGAGAATTTTTAACATACCATGGAGCTGAGGTAATTATACGTAGAATTTTATTTTGACCCCTTTGAATTTTTTCAATGTTTGATGCTGAGGCAGTACCCCATAATTGAATTCCATAACACCAGATTGGCTTTAGAATTGCATTGTACAACAAAAGTTTGCAATCCAATTTCAATGTAGAGTTTCTGCCGATTAACCAATTAAGTTGCACTGCTTTTAATCTCATTTGTGTAAGTTTCGCTTCAATATGAGACTTCCAAGTTAAACGGCGGTCGAGGTGAATGCCGAGGTATTTGACTTCATTATGTTGAGGAATAATTTGATTATTTATTCTGATGGACGAGCAGGTATCTTTTCGCAATGTGAAAGTGATATGAATACATTTTTGTTCATTTACCCTGATTTTCCAAAGCTCTAGCCAATTCTCTAGCTTATAAACATAATTCTGCAAATTCTGTGATGCAACTTGGTGGTCCTTATGGACGCTGACAAAGGCTGTATCGTCTGCAAAAGTTGACGTGTGGATTTTGGGGTCTGACGGCATGTCGGAGGCATAAATCAAATATAAAGTAGGGCCCAGTATGCTACCCTGTGGCACACCTGATTCAATTGGCTGAGCGGTACTTAAAAAATTGCCTTCTTTGATTTTAAATTTGCGACCGTATAAATAACTTTTCATGAGTTTATGGGTGTTAGCAGGCAGAGTTAATTTAATTTTGTGCATTAAACCGTCATGCCAAACTTTGTCGAACGCTTGGGACACATCAATGAAAAACAACATATGTGAGGATTACCTACAAGCAACAAACATTTGTATTGAATTCTGTCAATACAATTTTGTTTTATCATCAATTTATTCGCCGCCTCGATTTTCAATAAAAGAACACCAATACTACAGCTTCTTCAATTCCCTTGGAGCTAGATTTTTAGTTGCTGGTGACTTTAACGCCAAACACACTTTTTGGGGTTCACGTCTGGTGACCCCGAAGGGTCGTGAACTCTTCAACACCATTGCCAAAATGGGATTAGATGTACTCTCAAGCGGGCATCCCACCTACTGGCCGACGGACCGACGGAAGATTCCCGATGTTATTGACTTCGGAGTAGTGAAAAATATCCCTGTAGAATCGATACAAGTGGAGCCTTCATTAGACTTGTCTTCAGATCACTCTCCTTCTATTATTTCAATGCGTTTCCTTCAAGGGAATGACTCTCCATTTCGGGACATATCTAAAACCAGAGTAAGTTGGATAAAGTATAAAAAGTATTTAAGTTCCCACTGCACGGAAAATGTAGTGTTGAGAACTACCGAGGATATTGATGGGTCGTTTGGCAAGTTTACTGAGGACATACGAAGAGCTGTACATCACGCCTCCACATACGACGTTGAGTGCAGAAGTGGGACAAATAGAACTTATTTCGCTGAACTCGATCATCTCCTGTCAGAAAAAAGAAGAGTTAGAAGAGAGTGGCAAATTCACAGGTCTCCTGAACTGAAAGCTAGGCTACGGGTATGCAGAGATATACTAAGACAATTCTTAGAAACCCAAAGAACGGCCTCACTTAGATCTTACTTGGAAGGTCTTGATAGTACCCCACAATCTGACTATTCGTTATGGAAGGCGGCACGAGGTTTAAAAAGACCAGTGAGAGGAAAACCTCCTTTGCGAAATCCGACTGGTGACTGGGCTAGAAATGATTCCGAGAAAGGGACATTATTTGTTAACCATTTGAGAAATGTGTTTACTATAAACAACTCAAATAATAAAGAATCTGATTTGCCACCACTTGTTATAAGGCCTCCTGTACCCCTAAGACTAAACTTTTGTGATGTCCAAAACGCTATTGGTACTCTGAACCTTAGAAAGGCTCCAGGTATGGATAAAATCAACAATAAAATGCTTGTGGAGTTACCTCGTGTAGCAAGAAGAATTATCCTCTTTATCTTCAACGCTATTTTACGCCTAGAATACTATCCTGCAGATTGGAAGGTGTCTATGATCACTATGATTCCTAAGTCAGGGAAGAACCACACCAAAGTGGAGTCATATAGGCCAATTAGCCTACTGCCGACAATTTCTAAACTGTTCGAAAAATTGTTAATGACTAAGTTGACTCCAATTCTGAATGACACTGAATGTATTCCAAATCATCAATTCGGATTCAGAGCTAAACACAGTACCATCGAACAAACTCACAGATTGGTAAATGTGATAAGAGGGTCGTTTGAAGATAAAAATCTGCAAGATACCTGAAAGTCAACATAATCAAAGAAAATCCCAAAGGACAGAGTTTGCATTATGATCATCTCTAGTCGGTATTATAGTCTTAAAACGTCTGTAAAAATTCGGCGGATATGTTCTCTATTACACCAGAAAGAATGTAGTCGGATAAGAAACTGCCCTTAAAACATTTTAAAGTATTTAGTTGTAAAGCTATGGTTCACATTCCACAAAATAAACGAAAGAAATTGGACAAAAAAATCTTTTACTGGTCTTCCAAATACAAAAGAAATAATTACGGGTAGAGAGAGAATAAAAAACTAGAAAGATGTGAGCAATATAATAATTATTTTCCAATTTTAATTAAAGAAAATGAAGTACATCAGAACACAATTGTAGACTCTGAAGAAAATATTGCTACACTTAGCACTACAGAGGTTGAAACAAATTCTGTAAAAAGTAATGAGGATTTTAAGGGGTTTTTTAAAGCATATACTAGGATATGATATTCTCGAAAGATATAGAGAGGGAAACAACAAAAGACCAAGTTAAGCTAATGTTGTACAACTTCAAAGATTAGTGAGATTTTCGGAAATGCCAAGACAATCATATAATATTTGTACTACAGAATATTTAGAATCTAAAGATGCTAATACTCTTAGGAAAGATTATCACCATCTTATGCAACTGAATGGTCTAAAAGAATGAAAGTAGAATATAATTCTTTAATGGAAAATAATGCTTGGACATTGACAGAACTACCTTCTACTAATAAAGCATTTTCGTGTAAATGGCTTTTTTAAACAAATACAAGTGCAGATGGAGCAGTTATTAGAAGAAAAACAAGATTAGAAAAAGTTATAGACTATAAAAAAACTTTTACTCCTGCAGTGACTTATGAATCGAACAGATGATGAAACTGCTTTTCTTAAACTGCTTTTCTTAATGGAAAGAACACATTTGTATAAAGCAATAGAAGGTATGGATGATGGCTCATACGGCATTAAACAAGCAAGTCGAGTATGGAGCGAAGTTGACCAGTGAACTTATTATCATGTAACAGCAATTAAAATGTTATTAATTGCTGATGGATATTGTGATGCAGATTGGGTAAGTGATGTTGACGTAAGGCGATAAACAACAAGATATTTATTTACTCTTCAATCAGGTGCGATAACTTCGTGTACTAACGCCAGAAAACTGTTGGCCAATATAGAACTGAAGCAGAGTTTATGTCTATGGTAGCAGCTATTCAAGAAGCAATATGGCTAAAAAGATTAAAACAATAAAATTTCTTCAAATCATATTAAAACGATAAATTTACAATGTGATAATAAAAGTGCTGGTAACGATTAAATTTATTCTTGAATGTTTTAAAGGCATTAACTTAAAATATTTGCCAACAAATAACATGTCAGCAGATTTGTTAACAAAAGGTGTTCGTTCTCCAAACCTTAGGACACTCACGGATAAGTTTGCTCTAAAATAATATTATTTTTTATTTTTTTTTACTAAATAACTTTTAAGCTTGAGGTCACTTTTTGTTTTTATAAAAAATTTTTTATTTTTATATATAAATTATACGATATTTTGATTTCCTTTGGAAATCTTCTTCAGGAGTTATTTTATTTTAATATTTAAAAAAAAAATAACTCCTCTGTCCGACTTGCAAAAGTTTTTAAAAATTTTCATAAATTGATAGTTTCTATGCGATCAGAGTTGTATTTTCTAATACAGCTGATAAGAAAACAACAATGTCGACTTAATTGATTTAAAGCACAAATTATAATTTAAAGGACAGACGTTTAACATTTTTTAATTGTTTGTATAGTATATACAATTTATTATTTTCACATATAACAACAAAATACAATGAATAAAAGTTAATTTAAAAGGCGGAAAACTGCGTTTGTTTACATTAGCAAAAACATATGTTTTTGCCATCTTTTTTGTGTAATAGTGTGGCACCTAAGACAGACTTTGTTGGAATTTTTTTTTTTGAGTGTGATAGAAATCGGTCACATTTTCCAGTAAATGAATCGTACGATTGTGTAGGATAATGTATCACGGCCTTAACTGATCTGTGTAAAATTTCGGTTCGATATGGAGTTTATGTAGCTTAATGAGTTTTCGGTTTAATGAGTTTTTGGAGGGAACTATGACCTATTATGGACTAATCGTCATGAAATTCTGTACGACGATGTATATGTGTATGCGAATTATTTTTGTTAAATTTCAACGTAATAATGATTTTTATAAGAGATCTATAATCATTTAAGTCAATTTTCAAATTGAATTTTATATGACGACTAGGGTAAAATATTTACCGATCATCATTAAATTGGGTGTGAATATTTTTATATATATGTATGGACTATTTGTATCGAATTTAAACTTGCTTATTACTGATGCTTATAAGAGATTTATGCGTATTTAAGTAATTTCCGGAAGTGGACTTTATATGGTTAAATATGGGCCGATTATCATGAAATTTAGTACAACAATTGAGATGTGTTTGCGAATTACTTGTGTTAAATTTCGACTTGGTAGAGATTTTTATAAGAGATTTATGTGCGTTTAAGTGATTTGCGGAACTGGACTTTATATGGCGGCTATGTCAAAATATGGACCGATGCAAACAAAATATCGTTTTGAGATTTCACTTTGCATGAAACGTATTATTGCAGAATTGTGTATGGATACGGCTTTTCTATAGACATTTATATAACATAAAGCCATATTCCGCGAAGACATTTGTATGGGATCTATGAGAAATCGTGGACTGATTCCTACCATTTTCAACAGGACTTGTCGTTCTATAATAAAAATAAAGTATGCAGAATTTCATGTGTTATCTGCATTATATTTGAAGATAATATCTGTGGAATATGTATATCTGGAATGCTTGCAAAAGTGGTCAAATGAGATCACTTGTTATATTTCGAGGTTCATTTGGCCACCCGTATTTGATGAGAGAAGCTTTCGTCGTATTTACATAAGGCTTATTGTCTACAGGCCACTGTACTTTTGGAGCAACGCCAGAAGACTAGGTCTACAGTACAATGATTACTGTAGAAGCTGTCATAACGAGGGAGGAGGCATAAGAGACAATTACTTATCTTCTCTGCCAATGTCCGGTCCTATCAATAATGAAGCAGCATGTACTTGGGTCACCTTACCTGTCATGCTTGGAGGAGCTATCAAGGATGAATTTAAAATCATTTACACTTTAGCTAATCAATCTGCATAGTTTGAAACGGAAACAAGTAGTGCTAAGTGATCGACCAGTTGTTTACCAAAGGAGTAACACAATGGGATCAACTTAATGGACCCAAGTGAGCTGTTTCTGAGAACGGCTGCTAATGGAACCTAACCTAACATCTGGAATGCTTGTCGCTATTTCAAATCTGGTCCGAGAACTCTTCTGCTTTTATTTAGTAATCAAAAAACAGGCTGTTTTACGTTATATAAAACCCATTAGACTTCTTTTTGATCCAACGGTGTCTATAATGTATTATGTCTAATATTATTATTATTATTTTTCTAATATCTATTAAATAATTTATTCTACAAACTAAAATCACTTTTATATAAATTAAAATGCATATACGAGTATTTTCAAAATAAAATTCATACATATTTCCAGCACATAATTTGTAATCTATTATAAGCTTAATTGTGAGTTAGATTTAATTGATGATTTGCTTGTTTTGTCTTCTATTAAATATGAAATTTATTCAAAAATGTTTCACCCTTCTCTATTAGAAACAACATCATCATCAACAGCATTATTGACGCCGTCCTTAAGATCGACTCCAAGCTAAAGAGTGCAATAATAAATATTTGTACAACTATGAGTTTAAAATATTAATAACGTTTGCATGTGTTTTTTTTTACAAACATTTTTCCAATTTAGTTTTCTAGTTTCTATGAAGTTTAATTTTGTGTTTATTATATTTCTTCTAAGTCTGTTTGAAAAAAAGTAATATAAATAAAAATTTAAAGAGAAGATGGAAGACTTGAAACTTGTTTGATGATTTTCCCAGCCTTCAGTTTAAGATTTTTGTTTAACTTAAAGTCATCACTGCTGTTGTTGTTTTTATTACTGCTGTTATTTAATTTAACTATATTTCGAACTTCTCTAGACGTCTGTACAAGCTAGGTTGGCATGTTGTATTCACTCTTACTAGTATTCGTAGTCATACAGAGGGTATATTTGTAATTCGTAATAAACTGCATAAATTTGCTATAAAACCACATTTGCATGTTGAATGCAATAAATGATGTTTAGAAATTATATTCTCCCACCATAAAAAATGTATTAGCAAAAAAGCTTAGAAAAGAAAAAACTCAAATCAAGTATGAAAATCATGATCAGATTAACTTAGTTGAATGATGCCCTACCGTCTCATAATTTGTTAATTTTTCTATGGTTAATAGTTTACTAATACTAAAAATCAAACATATCGAGTTTCCTCAGAAATCGCACTATAGGATTTGTTATAGATGAGATCTCATCAGACGAGTTCAAGATTAATTCAGGGGTACCGCAAGGCTCCGTTCTTTCTCCTACTTCATTTTTCACTTTTATAAATGATCTCCTATGGCAAACTTCCAATCCTTTCTATTCGTTTGCAGATGATAGCAACATTTGCCATTCATACTCATTTAACCATAGACCAAACCCTTTGGAGATTGGGGAAATGAGACAAAACATAAATGATACGCTGAGCCAAGATCTTAAGACAATCTCGAAATGGGGTTGTGCGAACAAAGTCGATTTTAACGCACGTAAGACTCAATGTTGTATATTAACGCACAAACGCACAAACGCACAACAGATCATGTAGCTTCATCTGTTTTTATGGGCGGTGTAAATATTAAGGAATCAGACGCTCTTGACGTTCTAGGCATGAGAATCCGCTGGACCAAACATATTCAAGTACCAAAAGAAGGTTTGGCTTGGTTTTTTTTAAAATGCTGTAGAAAATACTTCACACCATCTGATCTCCATACTATTTACACCACCTATATTCGACCGAAAATGGAATACAACTTTCATGTATGGGACGGAGATTCGAAGTCTATTTTGGATCGGTGCTTATCGGTGACAGTAGGGTATCACACTCTATTATATCATTTGAGCATCGTGGCAATGTGGGTTGTGTTTCACTATTCTATCGATACTATAATGGCATGTGTTCTGCTGAAATTAGAGAACTTGTTCCTAAAACACGTAGTTTTTTACGTAATACATGTTCTTCAGTCAGGGTCCATCCATTCATGGTCGATTGTACAGTGGATCGCATAACACATTACAGGGAAAACTCGTTCTTTAGCCGTGCTGTCCGTATGTGGAATAAACTACCAGCAGAAGTATTCCCTGTCACTTTCAATATAGGAAATCAAATCAAATGTTGACAAATACTACACCCTCTATCCTCCCTCCCATAACCTATTTTCCTAGTTCCAACATAATGCATTGCATGAGTAAGGGTCCTCCCCTGAGTGCTGGTCCAAGCAAAAAACAATTATCTTAGTCCATTACCACGATCCATAATTTTTAGTTTGTTTTATTGAGTTGTCTTCAAAATACCGATTGTTGTTTAAATGCTGGATTTTCATTGATTAAACGCCTCAAAAATTGCATCTGAGTCAACCATATGAAATACTTCTTTACGTTACAAGCTTGAGTATAAATACTCGTACACACCACTATGATGATGTCAAGTATTCAAGTATGTATAAAGTTGTGATATCTTGAAAACGGCAACTAAGATAGTTATTAGTGAAAAATATGTTGTGCTTACTTAGGTCAATTTGATATCATAAAAAATGGATTCCGATTGTAGGGTATGGAAAAAAATCTCATATAAGTTTGCTTTTGATTTCTAAGTACACATTTCTACAAACAATTAAACAATGAAATTTTGTGAGATGCAGTTTAGTATTTTTGCGCATTTCGCAAAAAAAGAAAAGAAAAAATAGCAAAATTAAAACGTTTGATGAACTTTAAAATCATTTCAAATGATTTATATTTAAACACTTGATAAACTTCTTTGTTGTTATTTCTGTTGTTGGGGTTTTTTATTTTTATATTTATATTTGAAAACAGCAACAAAATGTATGCATAAATAAATATATTTTTTTATTTGCTTTAGAAAATGAAAATCATAATCATTGAAGCATGTTAGAAGAAGTTACTCAGCCAGTTCATTTATTGCTGTTGCTGATTTTTTCAATTCAGCAGCAAATACTCCAGCTGCAGCTGTTGACGTTGTTGATGATGCTGCTGTTGTCTGCTTGTAATGCTTCTGTAATTTTTTTTTCATTCATTTAGTCAGAGAGAAGCCAGGCAGTTGTTGCACTTGTTTTTATTATTACTAACTGTGAAAAAGAAACGAAAATCAGCTTCAAAAGTTGCATGAGTTTGCTTACAATATTTTTGTTGTTGTTTCGACATCTTTTTTGAATGCATTTTGCCGGTCGAACACTGACCGCTGTTTAAGAGTTTGGTTTGGTTTTGGATGAATTGTTGAAAATCTTGCTTTTATTTAAAATACGTTTTTGGTTTTCTGAAATTTAACAAGTGAAAAACATAAATAGCTAATAGTTGTATATGAGTAAAACTTAAAATACCGTAACGATAGAAGAAAGTGGTTGTTGGTTAGTGCTGGTGTTAGTGGTTGCCATGACTTCTGGTGTTTCTTACATTGCGGTTTATTACATTTTGAATATTGAAAGTGAATTGCAGTGAATTGACGAAGTAAGTGTAACAATGTTTTATTTATAGTATAACTAAGTATTATGAAATTTCTACATAAATAAATAACATCAATTATATAAATTATGAAATAAATAATGGAAAAGTTATCAATATAAACTAAAGTTTATAATGCCAAGTGCTTAAGCCAAACACAGGCAAAAATAATTTGAAATAAACCATTTATTAAAAAGGAAATTGAAAATTATTATTGTGTTTGTTATGGTTCACATTCACACGTATGACAAGTAAATACATGCATTAAAGTTTGTATTTAAACAAAAGACTTGAACAACAAACTTGAAAAATGTCGGCATGTGTGCGATTTGCTTGTGTAAAACAAACGACTGAGAAAACGAACTTGAAATATATTTGTCTAAAATTAAACCAACTAATCAACATCAGTTCGGGTGTTTTAAGTTTAAACCGAAAATATTTTAAAATTAATAACAATTAAATGATTAATTAATTTACACCATAACATAAACACACATGTTAAAAAGTCATGTAATAAAATTTGTAGTTAAGTGATAGCAGTTAGCTAATACTTGTTATTGGGGAAGAAGATTAGAAAAAATATTTTTCTTTTTAAATACATATCTTAAAGAAAATGGCTGCTCTATGCTTTAAAATAATGCTAATAGGACTATTAATATCAGTAAATACCACGTTTAGTAATTCAAAATAACTCTATTCAACATCAATTTGTCATTCTTGCATTTATGATCCCATAAAGTATATATAGCTTAGGCGATAAATTGATGTCCACCTTTCCGTCTGTCTGTTGAAATTATTTTTCCGCAGCTCCACATAACTTACAAACATGAATGATGGATAAATATGTCTGACTTGGTAAATTTTGGTTGCTGTTAAATCAGCATATAAAGAGCAATTTCCACAGATCTACACTCAGTATAGCCATGCTTTGCTTTAGAGTTGAGTTAAGGTAGTTCTGTCATGAACTGAATGTACATATATCAATGAGCTTCTCCGAAACCCATAGTAGAAAAGTCCTAATGTCCATTTAGTGTGCGATGCTCTACCCATTTGCTTATAAAGACAACACACGCTGTATATATATATTGTATTTATCAATCAAAGTATTAGAATGGCATTAGCTCTCAAATTGCAAACAACAATATGAAAAACAAAATATATATATTTATGGTCTAAAAGAGAAAGGCGTCACTTCAAGAATTTATCTTATATTTTAGATAATAGAAATTAGTTGTAAACATAGGACTAAGAATTAAAAAGGGCCCATTAAGTTACTAAAATTTTCTTATTTCATCATTCGTTTTAATCTATCTATTTCAATCTATCTAGTTTTTATTCAACAAAGTTTTAAAATCATTGCAAGGAATATTTATATATATTGCACTTTTAGTTTGATCTTTAAACCGGTACATTTTTCAATAAATACATAAATTTAAACAAACAACACTTAGGCACTTCTTCATCAAATTCACAAAACAGTGGATAAAACAGTGGTGTGTGAAAGCAAATTTTTACTTTTTCTGTCAAGGACACTTTTTTAATACTTCTTATTCTTGAAAGCAGGAATTTATCATACTTTTTGAAGATTCCTTTGTGCGTATTATAAATCGTGAAGAATTACGCCTTATAGATCGAATTTAAACATGTGTGTCCACTCAGGCAATTAATATGTCTATATATTAATTAATTAGTTGTGTTACTTTCTTTGGAAAGGAGATAGGTAGGAGAAGAATAGGTGGTGAAAGGATAGAAAAGCTTTTAATATGACAACACTGTAATTGAGTAATTGTTTATTAGTAGTACAGTATTGCAGCGCCTCTGGTGGTGAGTAGGTGCATTGATCAAAGCTTGATTTATAGCCATTATTTAATTATTTTACTTCGGTGGCATTTCAATGCTATACCATCGAAGGAGGGCGCTGCACACAGTGGCCGTGTAGTGTATTTAATGGCTATAAATCAAGGACGTTGAAGAGCTTCATGAAATTTTGCACACATTTATTTTAAATTTTTTAAGAATTTTAATTTTTTTTTACAAAAATACGCCCACTTTTACGCCCACCTTCCATACAACTTAAATAGAAAATGTGGCATAACTTCCATGATTTTAAATATATCAACTCAATTTCATAAAACATTAATATTATAATTGTATAATGCGCTCCTGAAAATATGGACTTAATCCGCCCATTTTTACGCCAATCTCCCATACAAATGATATTTCAAAAATGCCATATCTTCTGTAAATTTGTAACTAGAATGTTTATTTTTCATCTACTAAATGCATATATCATCTACTAAATGGTGTTTTGAAAATATGAAGAAAATCCGCCCACTGTAACACCCATACCCCATACAACTCCAATACAAAAATTTTGTGAGTTTCATTATATTTCATTTATTAACAACTTTTTCACATCTTCGTGATAATCTAATTTTTTAAGCTTCAATTTCGTTCTAAATGAATTGATGTATGGGTCGGAGGATATCAACAAATGATGCATTGGCACCGGCTACGTGTACGAGTAGCAAAGAAAGAAAGAATGCGCAGTTGTTTTTGCACGCGTAAAATAACGCATATTTTTTACTGTAATTTTTTTGGTTTTTCATTGTTTTTTCAGCGGCAGGCAAATTGAGGCAGGTTTTTTTTAGTCTGTTAGCTGAGACACTCAGCTTTAATTTGGTATAGGACTCCATGTGTCGCACTGCTTCGTACACAACTAAAAGTCTAACGGAAAATCATAAATGTTTATTTTTTTGGCTCAAGGAAATTTGTCAAAGGAAATTTTTTTTTCAATTTTTTTATTTTTTTTTAATTTACATAATGCTTAATGTCTATTTTAAGTGCAAAAAACTTACAAGGTACATTCGGTGTATAGTTTATAAGTAAGCTTTTGAATATGACATAGAAAACTATCACATTTGAGATTTGTTCACATACTTTAAATTTGCGCTGTTCGGGACAGAAAACCAATGGAGATATTTGCATGAAATTTTACACAAATCACCTTCAGAGAGTTTTTAACCATCTGTCAAAATCGGAGAGCAGGTCCAAATTGATTTATTGCCGCAGTGAACACAGTATGCGCTGTGAAACAAACCCAGGCCACAAATACCAACTCATAAAAAAGGAAATAATTTCTGTACCGAATCATTACTTGCAATGAAAATTTGATCTATTACGATAACCCGGCCAACCAACCGAATCGCCGCCATCACAGGGAATCTGTACCGAATGCAACTAATTTGTTTGAAGCAATACGAGTTAAAAACTATTTAGAAAAAAGTGATTGGGAAGTTTGGCTTTACCCTTATTTTAGTACAGAGCTTACCCGTCCTACTACTATTTGTTTTGATTGATGCAGAACGCTTTCTCTGGAATACGCTTCACTTAAAAATACGATATCCAAAATTAACTTGATTTGTTCTTGGCCTCAAAAGATGAACAGTTCTATTGGCATGCAATTCATATATTTCCAGAAAGATGGGAAAATATGTCAAAGGTAACAATCGTCAATACTTTAAATCAATTTATCCATCCATGATGTTATGTTACATGGGTTTGGTAATTTAAAGAAAATAGCGAAAATACTTAAGAGTTTTGGTGTTTTTTTTTTGGTACCTTTTTTATTCCATTTCTTTCAAGATTTTTGACTTTGTACAATCAAAAAAATTGTATTATTTAAGTTTTATTCTGATTACATTAGAGATTAAGCTTAATATATAAATGCCACTAGACAATGCATATTTATGAACTGAATACGAAACCAATCTGAAATAAATATTCAAGTGCAGTTTTCATAGATGATATTGTTAAAAAATTTCATTTCAAATAAATAAAAACCTTTTATTGACAAATTGACACAAATTATGATCTCTTAAATTTGGTAAGCCCTAAATTAATTTTAATATTAATTTTTTCTTATGTTGATCATATTTATTTAAAGGGTAGAAATCTTTTAATTTAATCTTGAATATCGATTTCTTTATAAGCACAAAATTTTCAGTGACAATTAGGATCTTACACATTATGATCAAAAGACGTAAGAAGTTCATATTGAACCATTTAAACTATGTATTAAAATTTCAAAGATTTCAAAAGTTTACAAATTGTCAAAGAATCTGATTAACACTGTAAGATTTGCATATACATATGTATATAAATAAATATACCGTTCAGTAAATTTTTAAACTTTTGATCACGCGAGGGTGTTTGATAACACAGCATTTTTTAGGAATACCAATCAAGATAAAAATTCAAAATTTAAAATGATCCGTGGTCGGGAATAAAATATAAGAAATCGCCGGGCAATGTCGGGTTCATCAAGCAAGTATTGTATAAATGTTTCAAAATAAAAACCCGGTATTTTTAATTTTTACACCCAATAATAAAAAAAATACAAAGCTAAAGCTTTTACATAATGTGATATTGCCTATCGATTTATTTACAAATATTAACATTTATTTTATTTATTAATATATTATATTTATATTCTTCAATCGGCCTCAAAAAAACAAAAAACTAAACTAAACAAAAGTTTTTTTGAACATATTATGAATTAATGAAAATTTCTATTAATAGCTAAAATAAACAGTTACTAAATAAATAATTAATTTAACAAATAAAAAAAATTCTACAGCTCCTTTTAGTTTTATTTTTTTGTAACTTAAAACAAAAATAAACAAAAGTCGTCTATGTGTTTTCTATTTTAATATAAATTAAAAGCACTCAATCATGTAATTCTCTTTTACTCTTTTTCTTTTTTGCATTTTTAATACAAATGTTTTTACTCATATAATTTATAATGCTCTTTGGATTGTCTCGTATTCAGCAAGCTCAGTGAGCAATAAAATGCAGGTATACTTTGCTAAGCATTTGTTATGAATTAGTAGTGTTGGCCACTGCTGACTGTTTTTGTTAACAACTATTAAAATTGGTGAGCATAAAATACATAAATAAATGTTGTTTATGCCACCAAACAAATGATTTTTCTTGAAGGTGTTTTTCTTTGGTGAGTGTGTATTTGTTGGATTGTTTTTATTTTGGCAGTTTTTGTGTTTTTTTTTTCTTTTCAAAACTGTTTTTGCAGTATAAAATACAAATAGTTTTGATAAAAGCGATTCATTTAAAGAGTGGAGCTCAATTGTTAAATATCAAAAGGAATATAAATAACACATATAAGAAATAAATAAATAAATAAATAAATAAAAAATACTATTTATTAAGTAAAATCTATATAAAATAAAGTGCAGTGTTTTTTATTTCAAATAAAATATTTTAAAAATATTTGAAATATAATTTTCAAAGTACTTGTAAGCAAATAATATCCACTGAATAAAAAAAGTGTTTAAACAAACAAAAATTCTTTCAGTTGGTTTTTAAACCAAAAAAACAAGGATTATTTTCTTTTTGCCACAGTTAAGGATTGGTTTGGATAAATCTTTAAACTACAACAAAACTATGCAGTAAGTTTTTTTCGAATTAATTTAACAATGAATAATAAATGTTGCAAAGACATTAAAATATAAAATTTAAAATGGTATAGTTCCTTTTTTAAAGTGTAATTAAAGTATTGCAATTCATTATTTTACTTGTTTAAAGCTGACTCACTTTTTGTCATTTTGGTTTTTGCCTTTAAAGCTTAAGGGCCTAAAATGATCTTTATAAAAAGAAGAATAAATAAATCTTCGTTTACCAGCAGAGACCTGGCAACACAAAATAAATGTTATGCAAATTGTGCTTATTTAACATCTGTTGTTGGAAGTTTGAAAATGAAACAAAGAAAAAGTTGAGTTAAATACAATTGAAAAAGCAATATAAACCTTTGTGTAAAGAATTCATAACTAACATCAGTGTGTTTTTTTTAATTTTACTAGTTTTTGTGGGAGTCTTTTTGGCTTAAAACCAAAAGCCTTGTGCCAGCATTAACTACTTGACTGTCTCTAGTAGATCTTCTTCACACAAATTATATTTTTCTTATAATTTTCTAGTGTTTATTTTAATGATTTTTTCCCATCTTTATGGCTGTATTTATTTTGTAAATTTTTTGCAGATTTATTTTGTGCTTTAGAGTTGGTGTTTTGGTGTCTGTCAATCAATAGCGTCTAAATGGGTTTTTTAATACTCATTCTGTTTTTTTTTATTTCGTTTTTATTTAAAAAAAATATTGTGATAATTTCATTAACTAACTACGTGGGTTGTTTTTGTTCTTTATCAATACATGTTACGGGTATGTGTCTTAAGACTTAGGTTTTGTTATTAATATCAAATCAATTGCTATTTGGCAGACATGATTGTAGACACCACGAAAACAAAAAAGCCAACAAACAAACAAAAAGAGACACAACAATTCTTATTCCGGATACATGTAATAGATACACAAATAAATAAATAAAACATTAGTTAAATAAATGTATTGGTTACAATTGGAAATTGAAAATTTACAGTTTGGCAGAGGTGGCATTGTGTAGTGATTAGAATCTTAAATTAACTAGGCTTAATTTAATTTTTGGAAATGTAGACTTAAAAGAACTTAATTTAAATACCAAACAAGTAAGCAAGTTTATCTATTCAAACGGTGCATTATATACCCTACAACAGTAGCTTATTTAATAAATTTAGTGGCTTTTTTGAACAGAAATTTATTTCTCTTTTCCAAGCCCAAGAAATTGTCTAAAGACTTACAAATGTAACTATTAAATGGTGTTTAACCAATTGTTAATGTAAAAAGAAAACATATTGCTATCAATTCTAATAGTAATAGTTATCAGAGAATTTTATCTTAATACCATTTACTATAAACAAAACAAACTTATGAGCAAAGTTTCATAAGAATATCTTTTTAATTCAATTTTCAAATCAATTAAAATTTGATATTTGAACCATTTCTTTAACATTTATTAACATTTAGTAAGTCCTAATAGAATGCATTCATTCCAGGGACCGTAACTGTTATGACTTTTTTCGAAACAATTAAAAAATAAACACTCTGTCTTTTTACACATTTATATTACGGTTTAAAAACACACTTAAATTAAAGTTTGAAAACGCTTAATGTTTACACAACAATGACTCACAATAAACTTATTAACTTGATTAGCCCTGTTAGTCTATTTATACACCAATCATAATTTCATAGTAATGCGCTAGTTTTGTGCAATATTTAATTCATGACTTTTAAAAAAAAACTTTTATTTTTTGAGTAAAATAATAAAAGTCAAAAATAACTTTTAATTTTTGCCTTAAAAAATAAAAGTTAAAATTGAAAGTTATTTTTTGGCTTTTATCAAAAAAGGCACAAATTTAAAAGTCATACACAAATTTGCATGTACATCACCTATATATCATAATGATAAGAACAAAAATTTTCTAAGATTATTTTTTATGTGTGCTTTTTTGATGTAAATTTTTAATAATATCCGTTATTTTCTGTCCCTGTTTCATTCAAATATTATAAA
This sequence comes from Bellardia pandia, assembly GCA_916048285.2. NCBI lineage: Eukaryota > Metazoa > Arthropoda > Insecta > Diptera > Calliphoridae > Bellardia > Bellardia pandia. Next base: position 26,953,545 of record OU696533.1, on the reverse strand, counting down.
ATCTTTTGGGGTTTAATCACTTCCAAAATAATCTAAAGCTATTTTGAAATAAATTTAAAATGAAGAAAATGTTTATGATTCAGTATAAGAAGAATTAATTCTTATTAATTAATTTTAGTTTTATTCAATTTGCCTTTATTAATATTATTTATTAATAAAATACTTATAAATTTTAAAACTTTTCTTCCATTCAAAATTGTCGCAAATTAGCAAAGGTTTTCTAATATTAATTTTAAAATGATTCAAAATCTTCTTATTCATTTATTCTTATTCATATTGTTACAAAATTGTATATCAATTTAAATTTAACGAAGTTTTAATTTATAAACTTTATTGAGAACATCTTGTTATAAACATAACTGAGCAATATGACAATATTAAGTTTTAATAACTTTGGTTGAATATTCTAGACATGAAAATTCTAGACTTGCAGTCATGAACATTCTAGTATCTCAACTCCATCTAGAAATTATGCTTGGTGCATAAATAGACTAACAGGGCCAATCAAGTTAATAAGTTTATTGTGAGTCATTGTTGTATAAAAATCAAGCGTTTTTAAACTTTAATTTAAGTGTGTTCTTAAACCGTAATATAAGTGTGTAAAAAGACAGAGTGTTTATTTTTTAATTGTTTTTGTGTACATTTAAATAAATAAAGCCTCGTTCTAATTTCTTCAAACTAGTTGACGCTTTTATTTTGCAACTAAAAGGAATCCGGAAACCACCGTTTTTAAAAGGTAAAAACGTAACAATCTATAATGCTAACATCATGTTCTTTTAAGCACTATAAACATTATTAATAGTACAATAATAAAACTAAATTAAAAATGTAACAATCAAGTCTTTTTAGAAATTAAATTTTGGAAATTCTACTTGCAAAACAAAATTGGTTAATAATAATTTATTCACCCAATAAAATTCACTGCCTTTTTAAGGTAAAATTTTTCGAAAGGAAAGGGCCAGAAATCTATAGTTCGAAAATGTATTACGTACATTTTTATCAAAAAGCCACTTTCAAATCTACATAATTGTGAACATTAATTCAGAATAGACTATTCGTAAATAAGATTATCTACCTGAAAATTAGTATTGAGATTTTCTGTTTCACGTTTACAAACAAATTATTGAAATTGAGAACTTTAATTTAAAATTCAAAAAAAGAAGAATTGTAAATGTGATTTTCTGCTTAAAATGCAGAATAAAACGATTTTAAATGCGATTTACTTTTTTATATTAAGAACAAAACACTCGGAATTAAAATAAAATAAAAATAAAATTTTCCATTTCCAATTCGGAATTAAACAGTATTAAGATTTTTCAAGTCCAATTCAAGAAAAGAAACAATTCAATTCGAGCGCTAAACAAATACAATTGAAAACTGAACATTTAAAATTCAGGCTACTAAAATGAAAAGAAACGACGTTTAGAAATACAAAATTTCACGTTTAGAACAAATACAAATTGGTGATGAAAATATCAAAACAAAACAAAAGTTGAGGTTATGTAAATCAAAATAATTATTAGAGGCATGATATTTCATTAGTAAGCATTACAGAGTTACAATGACAATGTTCGATGTCAGCAAGACAATACACCAGACAGTGGATATTTTGAATATTCAGATAATCTAGAGATGATTTCGAAGCGTAAGGATAGTATATTCTTATAATAACTCAAGACATCAATATAAATTAAATCAAGTTAATGAAATAATTCGTAATATTTGTTTTTAAATCAGAGCTTTAAATTAATTAATTCAATTTGAGCTTAATTCACTTAACTTACTTTCCAAAAAACTACTTCTAAACAACAAATTCTGTAACTACATTTGAATATGTTTTTATTTAAAAATAATTCATTTACTATTTATTAAAGATTTGTTTAATGAAAAACGCATCTAAGATGATTTGTAATCAAAGCTTCGAAAGAATAAATAATTAATTAAATTTTCAAAACTATTTCAAATGAAAACTGTATCTCTTAACATAGGTTTAATTTATTAGCACTTCAAATATATTGAATCATTCCTTTGAGAATTAATTTTTTATTGAATTATTCAAGTATTTTTTAATTTAAATCCATTACAAGAGAGCTTCACAAAATTTACTGAATTAATATTTCTTCAATTCGAAATTATTTTTTTTTAATTCGGTTTGTAAATGATTAAAAACAAATTAGAATTGAATTAACAAAAATATAACCATTCAAGGATTGAATAAATGTTATTTTGAATTAATTTAACAATGAATGAATTCTTTTCAAACAACAGCCTTTATATAAAGCTTAAGAATTGTTTTGTAGTAAATTGGTTTATGCAATGAATTGCTGATATCTGTTTAAATATTTAAATTTGAAAGAATTATGCCTAAATTAAATTAAATTAATTTAAACGAAACTCTTTTTGTACTATATTTTAATTTGCAAAAAGTTTTATAATTTAATATATTTTACTGAGCAATTCACATTTAATAAGGAATTAACGAAATGAGTAACCAATTAAGCTCGTTACACTATAAATGGAATGGCTAAGAGGTCATGTTAAATTTGATTTTGTAAATAGCACTAAAGAAAAATTATTAATTTCTTTGTTTAATTTCGTATTAGATGGGACAGTTATTTTCATTTTGAAAATTAAGAATAATCTAAATTTTATAGATTTAAATTCTACAGCACACGTGTCTTTTGCTTAATGTTTATAATTTATTCAAAACAAACTACAGATATGTTGCCTTTGTTATTTTACACAAAAAATAAAATGTTTTCTTCTTTATTGTAAGTTGCTTATACTTAACTTTATTTATTGCAATTAGGTATTAATCACACTCTATACAAATTCTCAGACCAGTACCCACACCCAGCCTCCATTATATTGTACTATATTGTGTAATTATTTCAGCTCAAATACATAAAAAACAAAAACAAATTAAGTAAGAAAATATTTTCATTGGCATATGTCAAGGTTAAATTGAAGTTTTTTATACACAAATAAAATCAACAATAAAAAATAAAAATTAAATACAAAGTAGACATTTCAATTGTAATTAAAGCGTAAGTAACTAAGACTGATTTCAAAACATGTTAGATTTTAAAATAAAAACAGTTTCATCTTTTCTTTAACAATTATAATAAAAATAATTTACAATTTTCTACATCAATTAATTAAACGAGTTAAAATTATTTAATACTACACATACTTTACGAGTATGTATATTTATCTGAAAGTCAAAAAGAAACACATTTAATTCCATTAGTTTTTTTATCGTTTAACATTTGCCAGCTTGTTAAAGAAATCAACGAAGTGTTAAATAGTGATTTTTTAACAATTTTTTATTATATTAAAAAAAAAAAAAAAGTTGTGGTAAAAATGCGTTTATTACATGTGTTTTTCAATTAAATATCAGCTTTAATTCACTTTTATAAAATAAAATATTAAATTGTTTTCTTGTCTGCCCCTGATTACGTTTGCATTGAATAAACAATTGATCTGCTTGCATTTTGTAGACCTATTGCATGTGCAGGCTAAAGCTTTTTAAGTTTAATATTCAATAACAAAATTCAAAGTTTATGACCTTTATTTTAAAGAAAATAAAATGAAATAAATAAATAAAATTATTGGGAATATCTATCTTAACTCAAAATATATGTGTAGCTTCAAGTAAATTCGAAAAAGTATTCTAGGTATAATTTCAATTGTTTAAACCCTTTACAGCCTGGTAGTGAAAATGTGTGCCTAAATATTACGACAATGGAAAATCGTTTTCAATATGTCGCTTGAAGTATTTATCTAAAACCTAAACCCAGTAGGTGGATCTGTCTATAGTATTCTAATAAAAGCTTTAAATTAATTAATCGAAATCACAGAATTTTAAAATGTTGGCACTTCAATCCATAATAATATCATTCCCAAAAAAAACTTCATCTTAGTTGAAGAGAATTAATTCATTGTTAAAGTAAATTACTCAAAACATTCTAAAATACAAACAAAATAAATTCAGGCAAATTACTAAATATTGACTCATATTTTACATCAATTTCTTAAAGATTTCAATCTGTATATCAATTCACATTTTTAAAACAAGTTACAAGCTACAACAAATAAATAGCTGATAATATTAACTTCAAATTGTAACAAACAAATTATGTATACAACTTTAAAAAAAATAATATGTGAGTCATTTTAATATGCAATCAAGATTAGATTTCGCCTTGTAAATAAATAGTAAATTGTTTTATTCTTATTAAACACAACACAGCATCAAGCAAACAAATAACACTATACAGATTAATATAACCATATAAATTGATTACTAAAGTATATATTTCTCCCAATTCAGAACAAAGATCATATATCTAACCACTCGTAAACCAAACACACAAAAAAGAAACAGAAAAAGTAGGCTAATAACTTAAAAAGACCCTTTCAATAGTTGAACTCATAAAATGATTTTTTTTTAAGAAAAAATTACAAAGTTTGGATTTTCAAGACTTCAAAGTCATAAATAAGAAAAACTTTAGGTTAAAGCAAACGCCCCTTAACAGTTGTCAGTGATTGTTGTTAAAACAAAAACTAACAAAAAAAAAGACTTAAGCAATATGCATGCCATACAGAAACTAAACAAAATAAATCATGCTGCAGTACAGAGTATTTTTTATTCGTTCATTCATTTATATAATTTTTGCTTTTCTCTTCACTATTTTATATATAATTGTGCATATCATATAATCTGTTTGAGAAAACGCATAAACGCATGATCATATTTCAATAATGCGTGAAAAATCTATAACATTTGTAATTTCAAACAAAAGTAATTGTTTGTTTGTTTCTAATGGTTTTATGTGGCCATTAAGTGGCAGTGTAAAGTATTTGAATGGTTTTTTAAATGTTTCAGTAGCAGCCATAGCGGTTTTTAGTTTACAATTTACAACATCTGAAATACGAGCTTAACCATTCACTTCTGATCTAAAACATGTGAATCTGGTATTCAATGAATGACTGACTAACGACTGACTGAATAAGAGAATAAGCGACAGTGTGAATGAAGGAATGAATGAATTTATTGTAAATTAAATAAATAAAGTGCATTTCGATGTGTGTGTATTGCGTAGACGATCTACAAAAGCCACACATAAGTATACTAACACTTATATTAGACTTACAAATTCACAACACTTTATAACTGCAATCTGCAACAGCATCAATTGCAGCATAGACAACGCCTGTTATGGTTATACATGCTACAGACATGCAGACATATTCGTACTTAAATAATAATATTTCTGTCTATACATGTATAAATGTATCTCTGTTTTGTGCAAATAATAATAAACATCTACATTAGGATAGCTCCAAATAGACATTATTGATTTATCTCTAAAGCATTAGCCATTGGCATTTACATTATCAATTAAAAAGCATTCTGGAGGCCTAGTAAAAAGCAAAAAATTACTTTCGAATGTGTTTAGTAATAATGAATTATTCTTCTATATTTATTTTACATTTTTTATATCCATTTACTCAAAATTACTACCCTGAATTTATCAAAAATAATACTCATATGAAAAATCGATCTAATTCAACATTTGCACATATTAGCTTAGTGTGCAAACGTGCCAAGTCCACTTTTTATGAAAATTGAGACTTGAATAAAAAACAAGAGATCAGTTACGAGTTATGTTAGCTGTCTTTTTTTTTACTATAGAAGACTTTCACTACTCTTCCAACTCGGAGATGAGTCACATTAGACAGTCCTTGGTAAGATTGGTTCGTTTATTCGTGCATCGAGTGGATTAAGTATAAAATCACACACTGACCAGGGTTGTCAGATTTTTTTAACCTACGTTGCCAAATCAGTTGCCAGAAATCTTCCAAAAAAAATATCGTAAGAGTAAAATTTTTAAAGTTAACATTTTATATTCCAATTATGAAGATTATAAATAAAAATTATTTTTACTATTTGCCAGTAAACAAACATTTTTGCCATAAACATAGAATTGAGATCAATATAGATATGATATCTATGTATGTATGTGCATACATTAGTACTTTTAATTACACACATATGTATGTCGTAAACTTCATCTATATTATTTTCATCATTGTACATTATATTAACATTAAATTTGTTTAACATATTTTGTGTAGGTACACATGAGTTGCAACAAATTTGATTAACATTAAGGCATCCAAAAGTTAATATTGAATTTTATTGCGCAAATGAGTTTTAGTACAATATATAAATGGAAACACCCACTCCACGCTAGCGTTGCTAGTCGGAATGATCAACATATTAAGAACGGCCAAACCAATCTCTTCAATATGAAATGTTCCCGCTGCATCGCTGTAATTGTTAACTTTAGACCAGAAGTCTAGTAATTTTGTTGGCATTTCTACTTTAAAATAATCTTTCCAATTAATATAAACCAATTTTGATCACTGAAGTTCATACTCGCCTAAAGACACTTTTGGATCTTGAAAAAGTTTTAAAGAATTTTGTATTAATGAAAACTTATACTGTGTCAAAAAATTTGTACATTTTAATACTGAAAATTCTCAATATTCTTTTAAGAGTCTCATATTTTCCGGCAATCGATAAATGTTTACTTGGTCCATTTCCATATCTATTTATCTATTTGGTTTAATTCAGTTTCAAACTCAGATCCACAATTAATTGCATCAAATGAAAGAAAAGAAACGGCTAAATCGATAGCTGATTTTAAATCAACAGATCAACAGTCAATCCTACTTGTATTCTTTTGTTGACTATAAATGTGGTATTCACCAAAAAGTGGCGACACAACTTAAACAATTTTAATAGGATGCCAGATATATAAAAACGTTAAATGCTATATTGATCAGAAAAATTAGCCAAAAAATCGGCATCTCATTTAAAAACCGCAAAGAAATCGCCATGTCGCCAAATGGATATTTATGTCGCCATAACCACTAAAAAACCGCTACGATTGGCGAAAAATCGCCATATCTGATAGCCCTGACATTGACATGAAATGTTCTTAATTCATAACTGAAATATGATCACATAGAGGGAGAGAGAGAGAGAGTGCAGTTTCTGAACCACTGTGAGACTATCTGGCTGTTTTTTTAACCTAAGCAAATCATGATATATGTTTTTATTTACTTAATAGTTTTCTTTTTATAAGCAATAAGGTCACTTTAATTTTATATAAAAATATTTAATTTATTTATATATATTTATTTCCAATATTTCGCTATCACAATGGATAGCTTCTTCAGGGATAATACAAGTTTTGTTTTTATTTACCTTATTTAGTCAGGTTTTAGCTGTAATATAAATATAATTCACAAACGAAAAGAAGGTAAATTAGGTAATTATCAAACCTTACTTATTCCTATACAATAAACATTTAAATGATTTTCATGTAAATTCTTTGTTATTTTTTATGTTGAATTATCGTTGAAAACCCCTTTAGATTTAAATGAATGAAATGAAAATAGAAAAAATTGATTTTTTTATTTGATCTACTCTAAAACAAACGTTTTCAGAAATATCTAAAACTTTTAGCAGCATGACAACGGGCCATCCTAATGCATATAAATTCATATGTATGTGTGCATGTAAGTAATGAGAAACATCTACGAGTAGATTGGTTTCTTGCTGGTTGCAGCATCAGGCTTTAAAATGTTTCTTTATTACATAATTCTTTAAAATTTTTGCTACAATTTAAACTAGTAATTTTTTCAAATAACTTTTAGTATACAATTCAAAGAAAATTGTCGGTCTTTTGGATAAATTAAAAATTTAACCTATTGAAGCCACAAATAGTGGGATCGAATTCAAAAGAAATGTTTTATAAGCTACAAGTTCGAGCAGCACATTTTGTCGAAACATTATTTTAGTGGGGATCTTCAAAAAGTTCCAAAGAAATACAAACAAAAATTATATATTTAATATGAAAATATTAATTAAACCAAAAAATATAAATTTACACACATTTAAACACTGTTAAATTCGAATATTTCCGATTTTATCTTATTACAAGCAAGACGGCGCCACTTCCCACACATCACAACAATCAATAGATTTATTGAGCACATAATGGCCGGTCGATTGGCCACCAAGATTGTGTGATATCACACCGTTAGACTTTTTCCTGTGGGGATATGTAGTCTAAAGTTTATACGGACAAACCCGCTTCGATTCAGGCCTTGGAGGAAAACATCACGCGTGCCATTCGCCAGTTATCAGTCGAAATGCTCGAACGAGCCATTGAAAATTAGACTTAACGGATAGACCGACCATCTGCGACGTAGCAATGGCCAACATTTGATAGACATTATCTTCAAAAAATAAATGCCAAAGAATTTTCTTTCAAATGATAATAAATATTCCCCATTAAATTTGAATTTTCTGTGTTTTTTTTAAAGCACAGCTTTATGTCGAACCATTAAATTCATGTTTTGTACCTTTCCCTCTTTGTAGACATTTAAATGTTCATAGAGCTATGACCTACTTGAAGAAAAATTATGACCATTTCATCCTGTTTAGTTAAAGTTATTAGTAATATCTTAATAATCTATAAAACGATGATAAAAGAGATTTTTGCGTTACGATATTGACTAATAAAGCACTACCATTTTATTTGTTGACATTAAATATAAGTCCTTTTATTTGACATGTGGAAAAACAGGGCAAGTCCTTTATATTTTGAGTTTAAAACAACAGTTTTGTTTTTACCTACCCCCTATTTTTGGCAAATTATTTAAACCAAATCTATTCAACTATTTGAAATAATTACACATTTTAAATAAAACACAAGTAAAAACAAAATAATCTTAATATGCAAATTTGCATATAACCTTAATTTGTGTACAGTATATGCCATTCAAATGAATACCAGTAATAAATTTACATAATTTCTTAAGGTTGCAAGCATTTAATTAGAGAAATTACATTTGGCACATGCTCCATTAGACTTACTATAAGTACCAGTATTTTTGTTATTTATTTGGCGCACTTAACATTTTTGTGTACAAAACAATAATATTATGTAGACACTTGTTAAAAAAAACATTTTATACAATGGGTTGGGACATGATTCAGCTGAAGTGTTTTTTTTTTTTTTTTTAATTTGTATTGAATGTGCCAAACAATTTGCCATTAATATGAAATCAATTTCGAATATCAATTGTCTTAATGGAAACATATTAAAGAGCATGGCCAATCAGAAATTGTTTGACTGGAAAGTGGCAGTAAAAGTAAAAGTATAACAAAATTTTGGCATATAACTTTCAATCACTAATGATGACCTCAATTCAGAAATATGTAGACGAAATGCATATAACGGACAGACGAACTGACTGGCTCTACTCGCTCAAAGTATGTGAAGAATGGCTTAAATGAATGTGGTTTATATGCCGGTATTGTTGGAATCTATTAATATTGTTTAATGTAAATATGAGTATTTATAACAAGTATTAGAAATATTAAGGCCCATTATTACAACTTGGCAATAGTTAAAAGTATGATGTTATCGGACAGATAAGAAGTATTTGGTTATTACAAGTTTACTTTAATCTAAAACCAACCGATAAGCTAAAGGGAAGATCATCTTGCCTTTAAATTTTATAGTGAGGTATGTGGTTGAAGTTGCCATATGTTCTGGAAAAAATGTCAAATTCATGAAAAATAAATTAATTTTAATTTTGTTTTGCCAATAAATAATTTGATGAACAAAAATGGAAAGCAGACGTTTGATTTATATTTTTTTCACAAACACACACAATTTACTGTTTCTTGTCAGTAATTTGTCAAAAGTAATCGGTTTTTCAGTGGTATTGCCATATTTTAGAAAAAAAATTATTTTATTTTACAAGGAAGTTGTAATAACGAAAAATCTTAAAGGTCACTTTATTCCTCACTTTAATTAAAGTTACCTATTACTATTAAGAACATTAGAGGCAAGTTGTAATAATGGCCCTAAATATCATAATTATGATTAATGGAAAAGTCTTTTTGATATTGATTTACTTAGATTTTAACCTTAATTTCGGAGATTGAATCTGTTGTAAACAAGAAAATATTGTCTGTAAGCGTGATTGGGTAATTTTTTCGAAAATTCGACTGGAAATGCGTTAAGGGTGAATGACCACGCTATCGAGAGGAATGAGGTTTCAGCAGGACGATGCAATATATCGCACAACCATTGATGAAATGCATTAATTTGTTTGTTACACATACATATAATATGTATGTATTTATAAAAAATAAAGTAGACTTGAAGTGTGCTTTTAGAAAAGATTTTCATACAAAATTTTCTTAAAGTACATTTGAATAAACCGGAATCTTTTTAATTGCAAAATAAAAGCGTCAAGTAGTTTGAAGAAAATAAAGGGTCCGCCAAATAACTTTTTTTTCTTTAAAATGCTATAAAAAAACTACTGAATATTTTCTCAAATTTCTTTTTTTATGTTGAAGTACAATCCTTCCGGTTAATAATGGAAATAATTTTATTCAAATGGCTGCCTCGGCTGGCCATGCAGTAGCCTACACGATCGGTCCAATTTTTAAGCACATTATCGATTGTGTGCAGCTGTATATCACAAATGACATCACGAATATTCTCCTTTAAAGCGTCAATTGTCTCTGGCTTGTCGGCGTAACACTTATTTTTGACGGCAGCCCACAAATAATAGTCCAACGGTGTCAAATCGCAGCTCCGAGGTGGCCAAACGACATCAGCTCTGCGGCTGATAATGCGATCTTCAAAAACAGGGCTCAAAACACCAAGTGTAGCTTCGGCTGTGTGGCACGTAGCGATATCTTGTTAAAACCATATGTTGCCAATATCCTCCTCTTCAATTTTTATGAACAAAAATTCGTCAATATGGCCTGATAACGATCGTCTTCGACTGTAACGGCCACTCTTTGCTCATTTTCGAAGAAAAATGGCCCAATTATGCCTCTGGACAAAAACAGTGACTCGGAGATAAGATACTAGAATGTTCATGACTGCAAGTCTAAAATGTTCGTGTCTAAAATATTCAGCCAAAGACGTTAAAATTTAATGTTGCCATATTGCTCAGCTATTTTTATAACAGGGTGTTCTCAATAATGTTTATAAATTAAAACTTTTACAAATGCAAATGTTGCTAAGCAAGTTGTATGTTGATAAACATGCTGTACGTTGATACCGACCGTTAAATTTAAATTGAAATACAATTTCGTAATAATATTATATAAATTTATTATAAATATTATTTTGCCAACAAGTCCCTATAACGCCAATCTGGCGTGTAATATTGTAATATTGTTTATATTTTTTTTATAATAAAAAACTGCAAACAAAAATAATCTTCTTCAATGTGTATGTGTCATATTTCAAGTCAATATGATCTATCTAGTAGACACTTATCTAAGTCTACTGATGCTAACTTAGAATTATTTTTTTAACGAAGACCATAGAGGGCCAACAAAATACTTTGGCAAAATTTCAGTTTATGGGGGACACCCCTGGGAAAAAAAAAATGCCACGCCCCCTTAAATGACCCCAGGAGTGCGAAAATCATAATGAATAAGGGGGATCACGCCCCCTATGGGCGTGGCAGTCGAAAAACGACCCGGCGCACCTACGTAGACAATATGGGTATCAAATGAAAGCTAATGTCTTCACGATTCCAAAAATAGCCGTATCGTCCAATTCACGACCCCAGTCGTGAATGTCAAAGGCAGTAACGCAATCCATATTTAGTGATGTTCTCGTGTCAAGAGTCAAATCATAAATGAGGATAAGTACAAAATTAAGAAACGAGGAAAACTCTTGAAAGCTTCTGATTGATTAATGAAAATTTGTTATACTGGCTTCGCTTAGTAAAGTTTTTCTGCGTGACCGGCCTACGGCCGGGCTTAGGGGTTTTTAACTCCAGTATGTCTTAATTCTAGACGGCGGGGATCTCGAGTGCTCGGCCTCTGGCCGAGCTAAAAAGAAATAAACAAAAAAAGTCCTTCCCCCATTTTATAAAAATTAACATATCTTCCTCAAATTCTGGACGATCTGGCAACTACGGGTATTTTTGGAATCGTGCAGACATTTCCTTTCATTTGATACCAATATTGCCTAAGTAGGTGGCATGGGTCGTTTTTCACCCCCGCCCCTATTTAACAAAAATGGCCGTATCGGCTGCAAAAACCGCCCGATCTGGCAACTATGGCTATTTTTGGAATCGTGAAGACATTAGCTTTCATTTGATACCCATATTGTCTACGTAGGTGGGCCGGGTCGTTTTTCGACTGCCACGCCCATAGGGGGCGTGAGCCCCCTTTTTCATTATGATTTTCGTACTCCTGGGAACATTCTGAAGGGGATGGCATATTTAGATTTTTTCTCTAGGGGTGTCCCCCATAAACTGAAATTCAGCCAATACTTTAATAATTTCCATTTTTATTATTATTTGCTAATTTCAACACTATTCTCAGTTAAAAATAAATTTAAGTTTAAAAAATAGCATGATACATTTGTATAATGTTTCAGCTCTGTTACAGTTATTAATAGTTACAGATTAAACATATACACAAACCTTTTCTTAACCTTAAATATTTCTAATTAATTATCATCTATCATTTTCACAAACTAAAACTACAATAATAACAATTTAAATTACAATGATAATAATGACAAACATACATAAAATATTATACACATAAATAAAAGTACAAAAAATTATAGTATTTGCAATTACAGTGACCTTAAAATTATTAACGAGCTTTTGTGGGAAAAAAAAGATAAAAACAACCACTGTGCATAACGATAGTAAACTTTACAATTAGACATAACTAGATGAATACAAAAACTATATACCTATAAAGAAAAAAGTAGGCAAAAAATAACTGTTACCAAAACATTAACGTAACAAAATAAATAAAACAAATTATAGTCAGTCACACCATACCAATGTCCAATTGTAATGGTTGCGACAATCAAATATCTTTCCCAGACTACTTGATCACTTTAGCTTGAAGTTGACGCAATTTAAAAGTTAAAATTTTAATTAAAATTTATTGTAAAGATGTGTGACACATATACTTTTAGTTGTATTACAGGTAGCTAAGATGCTTAAGTGTAATTATTAAGGTTGAAATTATTATTGGAGATTGTCTCACTGTTCATAAATCAGAAATTGATAAAACCTGCTTATTTTTACAAGTCGCTACATAATTTCCAATAATTATGTTGTGATTCTTTAGAAACTTGTAAATATAACAACACTGTTATTTCACTTTCTTTCATTTAGAATATACTACGTTATTTATTCTTACAAAAGTTAGATAAGGTCAAATAAACTAGTCCCAGCTGTTGTTTATTTATTAATCATAATTATTTAATTCAATTGCTAAGTACTTTATTATCTGATAAAATTCTGCCACAGATCAAATATGTACTCTTTAAAAAAAATCTACCTGTTTTTACCTATTATGACATTCCCACTGAACCAACAGAAAAGCTATGTATACTAACCCACATAGATAAATGCTAAATTACACATTTCTAATGCAATTTATGAATCAGGAAGTTTTGGGATAACAAAACACACACTTGCAAAGCAAAAATAAAAGTTAAAAACACTTATGGTTAACTAGAAGTTAAACTAGGACACAACCTGCTGATCTACTTTTGGCCAACAATGTGTGCAACACAAAAACCGGCTTCAACTACAAAAAAGAAAGAAATGAAGACAAAGGAAAATATTTCCTAGTAAAATTTCAAACTCAATTACAAAAAAAAATAGTGGAAAAGTAAATAAACCAGTGTGCGTTTTTATGCAATATTTGGTAAATTTTATTTAAGATTTTTGGAAAATATATATTTTTTCACAATTTTTCTCTTTGCTGTTTGTACAAACTGCTGTTTGTGGAGCAGTTGACAGCCAGAGTAAAGCAGACCAACCAAGCCATTCCAAAGCATTGATTACAGTCTTAAGTTTTTGCATAGTTTATGTTAAAAGTAAAATTGTACATAAAAAGTGAAAACAACATTGATATGACGTTTGAAATTGCATCATATTAGGCAAAATACGAAAAAAAAGAAACTAATAAATTTATGTGCAGTAAATAATATTAAAAGTCACAATTTAGCTGATAGATATGGTAAAAAACATTACAATTTGTTAAAGTTTAAAGATTTATTAATAACTACTTGACTAACACACATACAACATACATGCTATTAACAGTTTTGAAATTTATTTTCAATATTTTGTTATTTAGGTTAATTTAATTGAGGCCACCTAAATACTTATTATTATTCATACATATTGTTATGGAATTCTATTTCAATTTAAATTTAACGGTTTGTAACGGCTGGTGTCAACATGTATGTTTATCAACATACAACATGATTATCAACATTAGCATTAGTAAAAGTTCTATTTACAAACATTGTTGATAGCACCCTGTTATTAACACGCAGTAGGGAAATATTAAGTTTTAACGGCCATAAAAGGGAACTTTCGATTGTCTTCCCTAAATGCCTCCGGAAATCACTAGAATATAGCGCTTCTATATAAATAGAACAAACAATAAACTCAACAAACAGTTGAGTGAGTCAACGTTGAGTGAACACCAAAGCGTTTTTGAACTGTAATTTAGGTGTGTGTTTAAAGTAAATTGTAAAAGAGTATTCAAACACAGAGTGATTATTTAAAATGTTTTATGTACATTTAAATAAATAAAGACTCGTTATAATTTTAAACTACATGACGCTTTTATTTTACAATTAAAAGGAATCCCGTTTATTTAAAGAAAATAAACCACGGTTTTTAAAAGGCAAAAACGTAACAATAGGTTGCAAACGTTACCAAAATAATCTAAAATATCTTAGCGCAAAATATCCTTAACGGTGGCGAGTCATAATGTCCATGAACTCAATGACGCATAAACATTGTCATAATTTTATGGACCTTCATTAAAAAAAATATTTAAATATTTATTATTATTTTCAGGTGGAGATGGTCTTTGGTCGGATGAATAGTTCCTAACTCTGATGTGTATTCGCTTCACTTTAAAAACTTTAATGTAAAGTCTGATTTATTTCGCATAGGAAATATTTTTCTGGGCATCATTACTAATTGGAATCCATGATCATTGTGACACTATGCTCGTAAACATTAAGTTACAGTTTGTTATGTTATTATGTCTTTGGGCTCTTTTTGGTGTATCATAATGGCCATTGATGTACTTCCAATAATTGTATAGTGATGGATACAGCTTTAAAATGTCTTCATTTTGGTATCAAAATTAATCCATAAATTAACTATGATGATCAAAATTAATTGTATTATTTATTTTGAAATTTGAATTTTATTAATGAATACGAATGAAAATTTTGGGGAGTTAGACAATTTAAGTAGAGAAACAATACAATGTGAACAACGCGTTTTCATTGTTTAACAATATTTCAAACTTGAGTAAAGTCAGTTATTTTAATATAGTAAAAATAACCAAAAGCTACTGACAATTTATTGTGTAATATATTTAATAACTTTTTTGTTTCGTTACATAGAAATAAGTTTATACAATAATAAAATATTCAAATGTTTGCCGGCTTTCAACATTTAGTTTTTGTTTTATTTTATTAAATTTTACTGTATTTTTGTTTTTTTTTATTGTCTCTTTACAATTTTTATTTTATACATATTTTTAACTTTTGAATGTTGAAGATGAGCTAGCAAATCTGTATGTACAATAAATTTAAATTTTATTTTTTTATGTTTAATTGCATGTATTTTTATGGACGCTACATGCGGCAGCAGTGTTGTGTGACTAATGTGTTACTTTGCATATGATACATTGACAGCTTGAGAAAAATTAGGATCTCTTCTTAATTCTGACACTTTAAGATAAATAATAAAACAACTAATAAAAAAATTAAACAAAACTGTAGTGTTGCTCTCATTTCACATGAATTTTCTATAGTTATTGAGCTTTGCAACCCGATTTTTTACTTTTAAGGTCATTAATGTGACCCTTACACAAAACTTGGATTTTGGTTCACTTAATATTCAGTGTCGAAAATTTTAAATTTAACACTGTTTTATGCCATGGAACTCCATCATAAATGTTTTAATATTTATGCAACAAAAGAACCAATTGAATAATTTTGAACAACAAATCGATACTCATTTATTAGTATTTAGGAAAAGCTGATAGAAGAAATTAAAACTAATTACCTCTTTAAAAAGTCTGTGTACTTTGATGGATTATATAAACACAACATTTGAACATTATTATCAATGGGATTCAAATATTTTCCTATTACGTCAACTAGATTTTTTCAATACCAATTCATTGCAGCTTTTGATTAATGACTGGTATTTAAATCTTGCCAATACTTTAATGAAGATTGGTGACGTCGGCATCATCCCGTTTCGCTGCAACATAAAATTAGCTGTGCCTGTTTGAGTTCCATTTTACATATATGTATTCATTAAAGCAGTTCTTCCAGATCTTATAGCAACACTATAATATCTATGATTTGCATGTTTCACTGCACGATAAATCTAAAAACCAGTTAGGTTTTTAGTCCGTCAGTTCCTGGTTTCTTTTAATAACATTTTGCTTGCTTTTTCTTTACGAGCTATACTTAAGGTTTGCTTGTATCGTTTTATAACATAGTTTCAGTACTTTTTAGTAGCTTTATTGCTATCTTTAAACTCT
Organism: Bellardia pandia; assembly: GCA_916048285.2. Classification (NCBI taxonomy): domain Eukaryota; kingdom Metazoa; phylum Arthropoda; class Insecta; order Diptera; family Calliphoridae; genus Bellardia; species Bellardia pandia. The sequence continues at coordinate 26,936,858 of OU696533.1, read as the reverse complement.
ACATTGTCGGATTTTCAGAAAATTTGTAGGTCCAACAGATTGGTACTGTTTTAACACATAATTTTTCTTGAACAAATAAAAACAGATTTGCATAGTTGGAGTAATATCTAAAGTCGAATTTTTTAACATTCGAACGCAACCTTGCGAGTTTTACTCGTAAGCAAAGAAGCATTCGAAATAACGTTTTTTTAGCAAACAAGAAAAATAAGAAAATGTTAGTAAAAAATTTGTTACTTCTTTAAAAAATATCATAATATTAATAATTTTATTACTTTTAGGTCAAAAATATCAAAAATAAATTTTACCTATGCTTGCTTTTTGAGCCTAAAGGCAGAATTAGTCTGTACTTTCTGTTCCGTTCCGAATCAGCTGACTTGATTCTGTTAAATAGAAAATGTGTAGAAGTCGTTAGTTGTTTTGTTACTTTTCGTGCCGTTGCGGACGAACCTGTTAAAAACAAAAATTTTTGGTTTATTACAAAAATTTTAAATTTTTTTGAATTTAATTAAGTTTTTGTATAAAAGTTATAAAAATATAAAAAATAAACGATGGATGACGAAAAACTCATTACTTTAGTCGAAAGTAATGACATATTGTATAATAAAAAAACTTTGATTTGTATTTTTTGATTTATTTTCGCGGTATGTTGTCTGTTTACCTAAAACAGCTAATACGTTTATATGGAAAAACTAACTACAAAAACTTAACAACAGAACGACACGGAACAGAAAAGCAACAGAAAGTAAAGACTAATGAAGCCTTAAAACGTCTTTTGAGTCTAGAAAAACACATACATACATACATTAATACATATGTATGTATGTACTTATTTATTTACTCATTGTTTGTCAATCTTAAGGGATCGGAGGTGTTTCTTATTTGTTTCCTTATGCCATTAATGTTTTCAATCTCGTCAGAATCAAAAGACGATGAGTAAAAAAACATAACTGGATCCATTTTTAATTTAAAATAATTTCTTTAAAAAATTTTGCTTTTACTTGAGATATTTTTTCAGAACCATATGTTTTTTGTTTACATTTGCTTTTATTTTACTCAGTGTTGTAATACGTACTTGTTTAAGTTTTTTACAACACTGAAGCAATGAATCGATTCGATTCGTATCGAGTACCATCATTAGAAAATTTTGCACTGTCGAAATAAATTTCGATTCGAAAACAATTTCGATCACGACTGCCAGAATTAGCCCCTTGGACGGGTGTTTAGGTGAAAAAGGCGAACTTTATACTTTATTTTCTTCGAATGGTACTTTGTTTTAAATAAATGAATTTATCAACATGCTTCTGAATGAATTAACAAATAAGTATAGATGGATTACCGGAACAATTTTGCATCTAATGTTACCAAAATGGATGTCATTTTAGTACTTTTATTATCTGTAATGGTTTTGGGGATAAAATTAAACAGATTCTAATTACTTTTAAAACTACTTCAAAAATTGTGCCAAATTTGACGAATTAGCTTCAAAAATGCCACCTAATGGATGGACATATATGAATTATTATTTAATTACGTTACGAACACCAGTACAAACCAAAAATATCTTACTCCATGTAAAGTATAAAGAGACACATCATGTGCTACTAAGTCGAATATTAAAGATGTGTCTTCTTTATATGCATACATATAGATACATATACATACCTATGTATATATATATATACATACATATATATGTTTGTATACACATGTAACTACCACATAAGGTAGTTCACTTTGTAACGCATTTGTTTTGTCAATATTTAAAAGGTCAGTTGCAATGGTTAAACAACTTGTACTGCCGTCGTCTAGCACTGTACTCCATGTAAAGTAAAAGTGTTGATCGTTAAAAAGAAGAGCTTTTATATATTTCATATTATTATTTAATATAACTGTGAGAAATAGTATAAAAAAAATGCTGGTATTTGTTGTTGTTTGACTTGAGCAACCAAAAGCACAACAAAGTTTGTGTTTTAAATCTTTTGTTTAACATACAAACAAATTTGTTTAAAATTTGTTAGTGACTGGCAACTGTGATTATAATGAGATTTGTAATTAAAATTCTTTATTATTAGATTAAATTGTTTAGGCTAAACCGGATGTTGTGTAAATATACGAGTGAATATTGGGGTTTATATGAACTATTTGACCTTTGTTATAATGTTAAATACTCTTTAACATTCAAACAAAAAATAACTAGGATTTAAAGGATAAATACTGCAGACTTGATACGAATTTATTTTTTCCTGAAGTATTCATGTTTTTTCAAAATATATCTAAATTTCTAGTTGGTTAAATAATAAATATAAATACACGACTTTTTATCAAAGACTACATTGTAAATAATATTTAAACTTCAAATTTATTTTTGCCATTTATTATTCAAAATTATTATTATAATTCAATACGAAGCAAATCCAAGAATTTTAAATTATCTTAATAATTTTTAAAGCGTTTAAAAATTGTTATATTTTCTTATAAAATTGCCAACATAATTTTTTAATCAATATTTTATTAAATTTGTTTTATTACAAATCTAAAATAAACTTGTGACATTTAGTTCACAATTATTTCATTTAACCCAAAAGAATGAAATACTATTAAATCGTTATTTAATATATTGTACATATAAATATAAATGTTTTACTTTGCACAACAAATTAATATTCTAATTACACATATTGGTGGGGGTTTTAAATTCACCAAAAAATACAACCTTCTTTTACACATATATTTACAAGTATTAACTTTAAAACATTTTTTAAAATAACCTCTGAAATCTATACGACACTAAAATGTTTTAGAAATTAAAATAAACAAATTGTGGCTGTTTTTTTTTTTTTTTGTAACAAACATTTGCTACTTATACTTGCAACTAAGACCGGCTCAAATAAAATGCCGACAATAAAATAAAAACCACCACAATGAGACCAAAGACAACAAAATAATCTGCAAAAGAAAACATACTAACTGAATGACTGACTGACTGAATGACGTACTACTACTACCACTATTTGTTATTACATAATATTGCACAGAAGACTTCAGAAAAATAAAAAAGAAGAAGTCAAAGAAGAAAAAGTAGAAAAAAATATATGGAAATAGAAATACACGGCGACTATGACTTTGAGGCTGACAATAAATGCTGCAAAGACACTAACAACAGCAACAATAGCTGTATACAATATTGGTGTTAGCCAAAAAAAAAAACAGTAGACCACATACAACAATAACATTGTTGTATGACTTCTTTTATTTGCTACATCTTAGCAATTCCAAAAGATTTTTCTAAAAACAAGCTTTGGTAAATCCATAGAGAGGAATATTGGTAAAGCCCTAAGAGGTGCAAGAAGTTGCCACTTAAATTTTTTATAACAGTAATATGATGTTATAGAATTCTCCATTTGTATTTCACAAAATTTATTTGCATTATTAGAAAATTCTAAAATAAATTAGAAAGTTATGAAAAAATTCGAAATTTCTAAAATATAATTAGAAATTTCTAAAATACAATTAGAAAGTCTTGAAATACAATTAGAAAATTCTGAAATACAATTGGAAAAGATGTAGAACATTTAGATTTAGAGTTATTAGCCCATAATCATGGTAATAGAAAAAACATACTTTAAGTAAAAGTAGAATTTTAAACAACAAAAACATATAAATTTTGTTCTGAATTTAAAACAAACGCATGCTTTTGCTTAAAGTATGCATTTTCTATGACTATGATTATGGGCCATTATATCTATATTTCAATCTAAATGATTAATATGTAGGATATAAACCATTTCTACAGATTTGTGTAAATGGTTAAAAAACATACAATTTCTAAATTTTTTTAAATACATTAAAAATTCAAAAGCTCTGGGTATAGATGGCATACAGCTTATTGTATTAAAAAAGATGACGAACACGTTTTACAACCTAATTACAAAATTGTTCAACCGGTGCCTAAAAAATGCATATTTTCCAAAAATCTTTAAAATGGCTAAAGTTATCCTTACATTAAAACCTGGTAATATACAAAATATATTCGAATATATTTATAAGAATAAATTTTACTAAAAGAGCAGTTTCGTTTCCGAAAATAACATTCAACGGTACACCAAATAAAACGAATTGTAAATATTATTAAAAATAATAAAACTGAACGTAAGAGTACAGGAGTAGTAATTTTGGATATAGAAACATCGTTTGATTCCATATGGCATAATGGAGTAATTTATAAATTTAAAAAGTTAAGTTACCCAATTTATATACAAAAAATCATACAAAGTTTTTTATGTGAATGATCATTCAATTCTGAATTCAATATTGAAAATTATTACTCTACACTTCGAAATAGCCCAGCTGGGATACCTCAAGGGTCAGTATTATACATATATACTCAATGATACTGTCATTATCACAAGAGGTAAGGTCTCAAATGCTATAGTTAAAAATATAAAAAAAGCTATTTTACATGCCCAAAAATAGTTCTCCAAGTGGAAAATAAAATTAAATGATACAAGAACACAAGTCACAATTTTTAATTTCAAAAAATTACCGAAAAGGATTCCTACAATCCCGCTTGACACTATCAAGTATTTGGGAATAGTATTAGACAAAAAACTTACTTTCAGACAACATGTGCAAAATCAGTAAAATGTGGCAGAGTTTTATTTCCATTATTAAATCGAAAATCCACGCTAAATTGTAAAAATAAGATCCTACTCTACAAAATGTGTACACCAATACCTCGCTTTGCTTCGTTTCGTTTTGCGTTTTTTTCGAAGTTGTGTCGCTGCTTAATTAGTAATAATATTCACTGTGAGTCGTCAAATTTTCTAGGTTGCGTTGTTATGAGTTCGAGTCTTTAATTTTTTTGTTGAAATTTTTGCTAAATCTGCAACATTATTAGATGCTAAACCGATGACTCGTACAAGAAGTGCTTTTATGATTGGAATGGAGTCCTTGCTTTCTATTTGGATTGAAAATCAAGTTGCGCAGAGAATACCATAAAGTAAAATGGTATTTCAGACAAAAGCAAAAAGCTTATTTGATGACATAAAAAGTAAAGCATTATCCAACGAAAATGCTACAAAGAAATTTATTTTACGTTGAAAAAAAAAATGCTGTTCAGCAAACATTAGAACAATTTTTTGTGAAAGAAAGTCGACGACTTTAGTAACCCTAGAACCTATATTCGATCTTTATATGTCTTTACATGTCTTTATTTAATTTGCGTCGTGTTTTTTTTTTTTTTTTTTTTTGAACGTAAACCCGACGCAAAGTGAGGTACCAATACCAATACGACACAATTATGACATTCGGAAGTCTGGTCAAAATGTTGTGCTAAATCTTAAGTAATGAACCTAATAGAAGTGTTAATGTAAAAATTTCTTTCAATTTAAAATATATATTTTTAATTGAGGATGTTTATTTTTAAAACATAATAAGTTTATATTAATTATAATAGATTAAATTAAAAAAAATATTTGTGTGAAGCCAGCTTATCTTCCCTTTAAGGTGGATTCACCCATTTGTTCTTAACAAAATTTTTTTCCAGAGAACAATTTTTTTACTGAGAGTTTTTTGCAGCACGATTCACCCATTTCGAACGATTTTTCTGAAAAATCAAAGCTGCCATATGTAAACAAAATCTATTAGTTTTACAAGTGCGGCCATTGATTTATTTTGCTTTGGGTTTTAAGTGTCAAAATACAAATATTAGATTATTTTAAAGTATTGTGTATTCAAAATCACAGATATAAATTCGAAATGAATGAAAAAAGAACCTTGATTTTGCTGATGGTCATGGAAATACATAAGGCATTGTTATTTGTATAAAAAAATGAAACCTATTGGCAACTCAATTCACTTTTGTCCGGAAAAAATATAAAATTAAACCAATTCAAGTTCGTAAAAAATATTTTCTCTCTCTCAAAAAGAGAGACGTCAAACTTCATATAAAAAAAATATTGTTCGAACAAATTTTTTGTTAAGAACGAATGGGTGAATCCACCTTTAGAGTTAGGTTGTTCATGCGTTTCTTTAATTGAACTATTTAGTCAAATAAACAGTTGTAATTTAATATATCGCTTGTTCTCTTGATATTACTCTGCTTGAAACATAGTCTAGAACTAGAGCAATAAGTGAAAAAAATATTAAAAATTTGAATTTTACTCTTTCACAAATCTTCGCTCCAAAGCGACCCAAGTCTCGCTCCTTCAAAGATTGTCAACTCAGCGACAATTGTATCAATCGCAAGTTTTTTCCCCATGGAATAACTTTCGATGACAGCAGAGCTATTATAACGACAGCAACTATAGAATACATTGATTTATGTACGTGTATTTTGTTGTTGCAAGAGTTCGGTGTAGAGCTTTGCAAATTTATAGATTTTTTTTAAGAGCTTTTCAGTTTCCCAAAATTCGCATTTCTCAAAGTTTAAGACACCAGTGCATGTGTATGTTTTAAGAGTATTTCTCCGTAATACTGACAGATATGAAATTTAGTTTTTAATGTTCCATTTGATGTCCCTCAAGCTTGTAACTGCTTAACATACATATATCCAAACCTTTAATCACATAAGTTGAGAGCAATAAATCAGAGGAAAATTTGATTTCCAATTTAAAATTACATTCCAAATATTTTCGTTATTATAAATAAATATGACCAAATACAACACCTTCTAATTTGAAAACAATATTAAGCATTTTCGACTATTTCTAGAGCGTTTGGAGCAATTTCACAACGCGTTCTGATCATATATGATCAGATCTGATCTGAAGGCAAAAAAATATAGATTGACGATATACAAAACTCTTTAAATGAGCATTTATTTAATTTAAAATTAAATTTCCTTTTTATCAAAAAAATTAGAATAATAATGAAAAACTGACCAGAAAGAATGAACCTGTTCATCTAGTATTTTTTACAAACAAAAACTACAAATCAGTGAAAAGAATTAGTATGGTTATCTGCACTTTTCTTTAATGAAATAAACCAAATATATAATAGGACATAATTTTTGGTCCGCAATGCTCTATGGAACTAAAATCAATGTGACAGATGGTGATTATTCTACTACAGATAATCTCTAAATGTTTGTACTTGTAACAACTCAAAATTACAGTATTTCTAATAGTTTTTATTAATACATACATAGTTTTTTATATAGCCTTCAACTTCAACGACTGTCTAAAAATTGGGGCCATTTTTACTACTGAAAATCGTCAAATCTGGCAACTATTCATACAACTACTTCAATATACAAAACATACATACTCGTATATGTATATGTATAGATCTGAATGTGTGTGAGTAGCAAAAAAATACCTACGAAATAAATTTTCCCGCGCACTTTTCTATTATTTGGTTGTTTTGTAAATTATAGTTGCTGAAGTTGATTTTTTTGTTTGTCTTGTTCAGGAATTTTCCCATATCATAAAGATGTTTCATTGATTGCATGTTAAATTTTTAGCAAAGAAACAAAAAAAATGGACAAAAAACACTTACTAAAAATAAAATGAAGAAGCTCCAACAATGTCTTGTACAGTGGGATTGTTATTCAAAAGTTTAAATCCTACAGCACGATTAACAAAGAATTTTAAAATAATATTAATAAACAAACAAAAAAGCAATTATTGCAACTACTACAACTTTAAATTTTAAAAATAATTGTAAAAATAATTATTAAAAATAAGTACAGACAAAACTCGAATTTGTGTAAATAATTATAATTAAATTTCTAAAAACTAGTCACGTGCCTAGTTACTCGGTAGTAGTGATCGAAGCTATTTACTTCAAATATTTTATATTGAAAACATTTACATACTAGTTGAAAAGTTTCAGATTTAATCTTAACTATATTTTGGTTCTTCGCCAAATTGTTTAATTTTAATCAGCCTTTCACTGAAAATATTAAAACATTATTCACAAGTTCAAAATTAATAACGCCTTCTTGATGCATATCTGAAACGAAATGAACGGGAAGAGTTAAGAAATTAGTTGCGTTCAACCCCACTGTGTCACAGTGGATTTCATTGAAACACAACTAAACAAAAACATCTAAACCACAGGTGACTGATGGAACATGCATCACGTTAAATAAAAAAGCAACATGGAAACAATAATTGCATTGATCATGTTTTATATACCATGAAGGTTTTAACTTTGTCTATTTTCCTAAATACAACGTAGGCAAAGCGAAAATTACTTTTTGCATGCTTTGCGTTTGAATACTAACCTTAAAATAAGGAAATTTGTCAACCTACCCGTTAAAGGTGATTCTTCCAAACATAAAAATTAGTTGTAATGCAAAAAAAACTACATGATTTTTGGCAATTATTCAATAGTTGTTAGATCAAACTTTCACCAAACATTTTAAATGAGTTTATAAAACAATGTAGGAGCAAAATTTCTAAGCAATTATTATTAGCAATATTAAACAATTCAGTAAATGTACTCATGCACCGCTGCTATTTGCCTTTTCTTTCAGTTTCAAATATTTCCTACTAGTCTCCTTGGCATGTTTTGTGGGCTATAGTCAGACGACCGCCACTACAAGCGTTACAGCCTCAGCTACCACTGCCAAGCCACAGGGCTTTCAATCACGTTCCATAGAAGTCGCCAGTGAGGATGAAGGCGATGATGTTTTTGAAACTCAGGCACAAACACATTTGACCTACAGACAGCAGCAGCAACACTATCTGCAACAACAGCAGCAACAACAACAGCCGCTTTACGATTACAGTCAGTCGGAGGAAGAACAAGAAGAGGCCCCTCGGCAACAATATCAAACACGTAAGCAGCAGCAACAAAATTATCAGAGCAGTGTAAGAGCAAATTCTAAACAGAAACAGTCCAGCGAAGAAGAGACTGAGGAGGAAGAAGAGGAGCCCGATAAGCTGTCATTGTTGTTGGCACAATCGAAATTCGCTTGCAATGGCAAAACTACTGGGTAAGTTTTAAAACTAAAAATACATAAATTTTTAAACAGATTTCAAGAAATGTTTAATAATTTAAAAAAGCTAGTTTATATGTATTTGAACGAATTCTTTGAAACATTTAAGGGAATAAGAAGTTAAATATTGTAATTTATAAATATCAAGGATTTAAAACTTAGAACCATTATACAATACAATTTAGCACAAAAATTATCATAGTATCACCGTGACATATTAAATATTTTTTCTGAAGGAAATTAATTATGAGCATCGACACGTTTTCCCCACACTCAAGAACATGAAATAGTTTATGACCATTATTTTGCAGGCGATTTGTCAAAACGCATTGTCAAATAATATTTTAAATATTATTTTATTGTTTTTAAAAAATCTAACGACATTTTCTTTTCTAAAAAATGGATATTTATCGCAAATAAACTAACAATATATATATAAATGTTTTTCGAGGTATGACATTCAAAAATATCTCAGGATATTATGCATTGCTAAAATACAAGAAAGATCTACAATTTATGCAAGTTCTACAATAATTTTGAAAGGTATATCGCCTTACAGACTAAATGTCATATCTAGAGGACAACCTAGTTTCTAACTGGTGTACAGATCTAAGAAGGATTCTAATTGATTTTGCTGTAATCAAACATAATCTGCTTTAATTTATATTACTGATCCTTTGACTGGAGCTCTTATCAAAACACATGATCCCAGTCTTAAAGTTTATAAATAATCCAACCAAATTTCACAAGTATATATATGTATGGCTTAAGTACAAATTATATATTAGCTCAAAAATTGTTATAGACTCCTTGGTAAATTACAAACTTTCTAAATGCATAGAACATATGGAGTCTCTTAGAAAAGAAACAAGAACCATTGCCGAATTAAAATAATAATAAAGTATTGAATCTCATAAACTACCATAGAAACTCTCATAAGAAAACTGAATAGTAGTAAGAAAATATTAATCAGCGAAAAATATGCAATAAATATATACTCCCGAATGAAAACTATCCAATATACGAGTAGTGTAGTTAGGCTGGAACAGAATAGACGCTGTAGTGCAACGTAACGAGTAGCGCTGCAAGCTGTCAAAAGTTAATAACGGCAGTTTCAAAGTAGTCTCAACAGAATGTCTAGTTGTAGATGTCGCTTTAGTAGACAGTTTAGTTTGAAATGCAGCATCTTGAAAACCTGGTAACACATCTTTCGACTAATTGCATTATTCCTGACCATTAATTTGGATTCAGAAGCAAACACAGTGATATCGAACAGGTTTATCGCATAACAACTCTTATCCAGAAAATCTTCCGGTGCAAATAGTATTGCTTAGATCTATGGTCTCTCAAGCATTTGATAAAGTCTGGCAGGAAGGACTAACGCACAAAATGTTCACATTTTTACCCAGACTCTTCAACAATTATCTTAGGGAAGTAATCTGGGACCATTATATACGACAAATATTCCCATTCACATTGCAACGATATTTACAGTGGCCTACCAAATGTAAACACTCTCAGTTATAATTAGTTGTCCTCCCGTATATGTAGATAAAAAATATAAAAATGACCTTAGAATCTATTTCGACCACCGTCTAATACAAATTAAATTAAAGTTTGCTCAAATTCTCTGCGGTCAGACGTAGACTGCGGTCTCAACCAAAGAAAAATATAATAATATATATAACTATTAATGAATAAATGGTATACGAGTATGTAGTTGATTTTGTAGTATAATTGCATTTCGCTTGCTCACTGACTTCTTCTAAATAGCTGAATATAATACTAGTTAATAGGAGTAATATAATACTAGTATATAGGAGTTTTTATAGATACATATGTGAGTTTTTATATTTATTATTGGAGTCGACTTACACTTGTTGGAGAACCAGTATGATTGTCTCATCATTCGTACATCTGTTATTGATACCTAAATTTAAGTATAGAATCAAAAAAGCATACAACAAATTCAGAACTTTCAATCTTATTACATTAAAATAATCCTCTTTCTCTTTCAAAAATAATCCACCAACTTTCAGTTACTACGCTGATGATACACTCAACTGCGAAGTCTTCCATTATTGTCAGGAAAATCAACGTCACTCTTGGATCTGTCCCGAAGGCTTTACCTTCCATCAAATCCATTTGATTTGTATGCCACCCTCCAATGATAATATTTGCCAACAATCATCCAAATACCATATTGTCAATGAGTATTTGTACAAACCTGTCAACTTGCAAGAACATCAAAGTAAACCCAATGTAACATTACGTTATTCCGAACGTTATTATCCTGAGAGCTATTATGACAATGATCGTTATGAAGATGAGGAAGAAGCACCCAGACCACGTGTCCAACACCATAGACAACCAGTAAGCTTTAGCAATTATCACCAAATATATCTTCATTTTTTTATAATAAATTATAATTCTTCCCACTAGCTCCAAGTTGGTTTCCACCAACAGCAGCAGCAACATCAACAACAGCCACAATATCAACGATCACAATCTGTGCCACAGCAACAACAACAGGTACGTCATCAACCTGTGCAACAGCAACAGATCTCGCAACCCCAACAAACCACAGTCTATCGTAAACCGCTGCCAGTAACCACCATTCAACCTCAAATCCAACAGATACGCAATCAAGCGCCAGCACCCACTGTAACACCATCGCCCTATCGTTTCTTTACCGCTGCACCACAATTGCAACACTTGCAACAGAATCAACAGCAGGTGTATCGTTCCCCCGAAGAGATCAATATTTCCCTGCAACAAAGACGTCCTCAGATATTAATTGCCAGCACAACACCGCGCTACTACGAGGATGAGTATTTGTATGAGAGAAAGTAAATGCTAGTTTAAGAGCGTAGAGGAGAGCACAGGTCTTCCTTAACCTTTTAAAATCAATTTTAGTTTTCATTTCAAACAATTCTACTCCTCATTTTAACAATTTCCTTAAACATATTTGTAAAATTCAAAAAAATATTTCATTATTATTTAAACATTTTATTTAGAACTATTAAATATACTATATATTTTGCTTGTAGAAAGAAATATACTTTGCAATTTTATTGTTTATATATAAATATGTATTTAATTTTATTATTTTATTTTTATTTTATGTTTTTATTACTTATGCTTTATGAGTATACTAACTACTAAATAATACTCTATTTCTTCTTAGATTTATTAAGTTTAATTTAATTTTTATTAACAACAAAATACTGCGCGAATAGTCCCATACAACAAAAAAACGAAAGAAACACGAGATTTATTTTAAATGTTTTTATTTTAATCTTTAAGTTTTGATTCTAGTAGATTTGAATTTTTAAAAATATATAAATAAAAAATATGTTTTTATATAAATAAATTAATTAGTTCAGTTTCTATTTATCGGGAGAATTAAAAAATATTCCGCACAAGAGCATCTTAGCCTTTTAATAAACCTAAAGTCTATTACCGATAAATCCTAACAGTTCTTAAGGTACGGTCACATATTTGCCGAAAAAGACATAACCACTAAATAAAATATATTTGAACTCGGTTATTTATTAAAAAAAAACTTCGTTTATTTAGAACAAGACACAACAAATATTTAGTTTTATTTTATTTGATGCTGTTTTTACTCAAAACAACGTCAACGTTTGGTAGTATCCTTGTTTCGGTGTAGTTATACAAAAGATGTTTCTTCTGATGTTTCTTTACATTAAGCAAATTTGCATCTGATTTTTACATCTAATAACATTATAAACCATCTTTCGAGAACATCCAATTATTTCAGCTATTTATACCCTACACTACCATAGGGTATATTGATTAGTGCTGTTGTTTGTAACGCCAATAAATTAGAATCACTTCTTGAGTCGATTTAACGATGTCCGTCCGTCCGTCCGTCCATCCGTCTGGCTGGCTGACTGGCTGGCTGGCTGGATGTCCATGTAAAGCTTGTGCACAGAGTACAGGTCGCAATTTCAAAGATATTTCGATAAAATTTGGTATATGATATTTTTTCGGCCCAAGGATGGATGGGATTGAAACTGGTGGAAATCAGTCCATAACTTATGCAATTATCCACACAAATTTCATCACAAATGAGTGGTAAATGAAGCCAAATACATCTTCAAATTTTGTGCAGATTGGTCTATAATTGATCATAGCTCCCATATAAGGTCCACTTCCGAAAATCACCTTAAAGAGCATAATTCTTTTAAAAATGTTGGTATCCAAATAATACTAAACACAAATATGGTTTATATTTATTCAAATCATATGGTAAAATTGTATGAAGATCTGTTCATAATTCGGCGTAGCTCCCACTTCCGAAAATCACTTTAAAGAGCACAACTCTCTTAAAAATGTTGGTATCCAAATAAAATTCAACACAAAAAGTTTCATATATACAGATATAAGGACACCTAATTTTATAATGGTCGGTCAAATCTCCCATATAAGACCCTCTCCGTAATTCCTCCATAAATTTTTTAAAAGTATTTATATAGTTTAACATACACAATATTTATATTCACAGAAGTCATGGCACTAAATTTTTAGATGGCCATGTAGCGCCCATTTCTGAAAAACTGTTTTATGGATATACTGGGTGTAGCGTATTATATAGTCGGGCTTGACCGACTATACTTTCTTAATTGTTTTGTTTGTTTTTTTCCTTTTGATGCAGTTCCCAAATAACCCTTTTTTTCAAGTAAACAGTGCGGTCCTCTTTCCATTTTGGTTGACAAAATTAATGATAAACAATATTTTTGTTAAATTACACAAGAATTTACCACAGAAATTAGCATCAACTGTTTTTTGTTTAAAATCGAAATAACTGTGCGCTATTTCATTGTCCAACCAAAAAGACAAAATATGACAAAATAAAAAACGTGCAAAGGTTAACAGACATTTCCAACGAAATGCAGAGTAAAGCAAAAGAATGGCAAAGCATTTTTCAATATAATACATTTGGCACTTCATACAACATAGAACATATTGCGCCATGTCTCTGTATATAGCTGTATATTACTTATATTTTGGAAATGTGCTGGGATGAATTTAGATCATAATTTATAGTTATTTTTTATAAAATATAAATAAATAAAATGGTAAGAATCGGTACATGATTTCTCCTAGCCCCCATACAAATGTTCTCCCGGAATATAGAGAAATAAAGGGTGTCGCAACTAGAACGCAATTTTTAAATTTTAAATAAAACACAGATATTAAAAAAATCGTGAAACTTTATTATATCGTAAAGTAGACAGAATGAGGTTATGTATGGAACAAGATTACGTGCAGATGGCCGCCGTGGCTTTGCGGGCACACACGCGATCTTTTAATGAAATTTTCAATGACCTTTTTGCATAAATGCTGCGGTATTTCATTAATGCAGCGTCCAATTTCCTCTTTTAAGGCTTGAGTTGTCGTCGGCTTATTCGCGTAAACCATCGACTTCAAAAAACCCCAAAGAAAAAAATCTAAAGGTGTTAAAGAGCACGATCTAGGCGGCCAATTCTGGTCTCCAAAACGCGAAATAACACGACCGGGAAATGACTGATGCATTTTCTCTGGCAGTATGACATGTGGCGCCGTCTTATTGAAACCACATGCCCTCCACATTCATATTGAGACATTGACCTGTCTCATTTTCATAAAAAAGGTCCAATGATTCCTCCAGCCCAAAAACCACACCACACAGTGACACGTTGAGGATGCATTTGCTTCTCGTGAATCACTCGAGGATTTTTCTAACCCCAAATGCGACAATTCTGCCTATTGACGAAGCCATCAAGACGGAAATGGGCCTCGTCACTGAATATGATTTTATCGGCAAAATCAGCATTTTCATGTTGTCTCTCCAATACCCAATTAACGAACTCCCTTCGCTGTCCAAGGTCAGCTGGCTTCAGTTCCTGAGTCAATTGAACTTTGTATGCATGAAGATGCAAATCTTTCGTCAAATATCGCTGCATAGTGGATTTGGAGACACCAATTTGCTGAGCTCGGTGTCGAATTGAGGTGGATGGAGTTTGAGCGACATCATCACGTACAGCTGCGACATTTTCGGTCGATCGACCTGTTCGAAGGCGCGTTGTTGTCTTTACATCACTAACAGACCCAGTTTCGGCAAATTTATCCATTAATCTCTTTACAGTTGACTCTTTTGGAGCATTATTGTGACCCCAAATTGATTGCAATTTGCGAACTGTAGCCGCAAAACTTTTAACATTTTGGTAAAACAATTTCACAATGAGAATGCGTTGTTCATTCGTGTAGCGCTCTATTTTTACTAACCTCGTACCTTCTACTAGCAAACAATAACAATTGTTCAAATGTCAAACAATAACACTTCGAATGGCGCCAAATTTAAAAATTGCGTTCTAGTTGGGACACCCTTTATGTCTATACAATAGCAGTATATATGCAAAATTCAGTAAAAATTAGTTTCATGTAAAGAGAAATCACAAAATTGTAGTTTGTTTGAATCGTTTCGTATTTGACCATAACGCCCATATAAAGTACACTCCGAATATCACTTATATGTATACGCATAAATCTTTATACAAATCAATATCAGGTTAAAATTCGAGATAAATAAAGATCGGCACATTATAATCCATATCTTCCATAAAATGTCCACCGATCCGTCATTTAACATCTATTAAAACAAATAGTTATTGCCAATATCAATGTACATACAAAAACGATTAAAATTGGTAAAACAATTTAGATTCAAATACTCGTATATGAAAAACTTTGTTCGGACTTATTACTATACATATTGTATGAATCTAGGTGAAAGTGACCACTAACTATTGGTGGTGGGTATACAAATGGTACATTTAAAATAATTCTTAACATTGAAATTAGAATTATAAAATTGGACACATATTATCCAGAATGAATTAAAATACACAAACTAATTGTGATTTTTGAATAATTTATAATGATGGACATAGATTTATGAATTTAGATACAGATCGGATTCTTTAATGAGTTAATGATGTTTTTTTCTAATGGTGATGCATTAATTAGAAACTACAAAATGGTAATTAATGGCACTTTCCTTCCTTCTAAAGCTAGATTTACACGATTGAAATTTTTTTCAAAATTGCTCTTAAAAATGCTTCAAACTCGTGTAAACAGCAAAATTTCTTCAAAATTTATTTAAATTTAGTTATTAGTAGTTATTAAATAAATAAATTTTGAAGAAATTTTGCTGTTTACACAAGTTTGAAGCATTTTGAAGAGCAATTTTGAAGAAAATTTAAATTGTTAATGGATTTAAAAGTACATAAGATAACTGGCGACGACTATTTTTATTCGTATGGCAAATCGTCATAAAATGTATGGTGTTTTGTAGGCAAAGTGGATTTTAGATATTGTAAGACTTCGAACTTTCTAGTCTTTATTTTTCTTCTTTCTTGATGAAGTTGGTGTAAATCCGACCACTCTAGTGCGACTACATTTTCATTTATTTTTTGGTGGAGATTTTTCCATTCATCAGGAAATCTAAGTTTGAAATTTATTTCACCATTTGGTGTGTATTGTAATCCTCGAATGTCCGTCACTTTGGAATCGCCTTTTCCACGACCAGGGCGAATATTTTTAGAAAATTGTACATTGTTAAATTTTTTAAAAAATTAATGATCCAAATAAGTAACATCATGACGGTTAATGTAATGATTGTCAATGGTGTTGATACTCAAAACAACGAGAGTGTAGCCAATGAGAAATAATATTATGTCAATTATGTCAATAATATTAAGTCCGCGCGAAACAGTTGATATGTCAACATTGGAAGAAGTGAGATATTACACAAAGATGTAATAAATTGCAAGAATGATAAAATAAAGATTACGCCATGCGCATGATTTCCCGTTATGTGACGTAGAAGGGCCATTCTAAGGGTTACCAATAATGTTTCATGTGTTAGAATTAAAATTTCTTGCGAAAAATGTGTGTTTTATGTGAAAGTTGGCAACCTTGCAATTGAAATCTCTGAGAGTTCTAAAATAAAATCTGTTTAAAACTTTAAAAAAGAAAAACAAACAAAAAAAAAACAACAAAAAAATATGTAAACATGAAGAGTGCAGTGAGCCAATGCAAGCAAAACATGAGTAAAAAAACAAGTGAGAAAAAATTAGCCAATAGAAACACAGAATTTGTGACGTCACAGGGCCTCAATGCGCAGAACATTTTAAAATTTTACGCCCGTTGGCGTAATCTTTAGTTTATCATTCTTGCTCCATATAATTAACATACCAAAGGAGAAGAGAATGAATTATAAAACACACACAGAAAACTGCGCCAGCAGATATAGACACCAGTGATGCCATTAGGATACGAAAGATACATTTTTCGTATCTTTTGATGACTTCTGGTACCATGTAAATATAATCCTGACATTTTTCGTATCTTTTGAATCTGTACGAAAAATGTACAAAAATTTATTTGCAATTTATGTCATACACTTGGGAACTTTTAAACGATTTTAATCTAATATTCCAGGCGGAAAAGCCTCGTCTACACCTTTTGCAATCTGAAGTTGAAAAATTAATTAAAAGAATTGCTAGCAACTTTTTAGAATTTAACTATGTAAAGGCAACAGATGCTTTGAAAATAGAATTTTCAAATCCAAATTATTTTTTACCAATTGAAAAAATTTATTTAGGTGTTTTAGCTCATACTTCGCTTGCTACCCTAAAAAAATTGCCAATCATTTTATATTGAAGTTTTAAAAGAAATCAGTACAAACGACTTAACTATATCGAGCCATTACCGCCAAAATAATGTATCCCACACCATAATCGATTGTTGTTTTTTTATCGAAATCGATAGTTCAACATCATTTAAAATTATTAAAATTAAATGTATTACACAAAACAATATTTACATTATAAATTTTAAAATAATGGCTTTATTCAAACTGATTTTATTTAAAAAAAACCTTCCCCTATAAGGTATATTAATTTTTACAAAAATTAATTTGTTTTGATAACATCCAAAGATAGTTACATATATACTATATGAGAATTTTTCCTCTTGCGAGTATTATTTTATTGTAAAAAATTTTTTAAAAAAATTTTATATATTCGAAGGTTTACTTCAAAGTTAAATATAAAAACTTGAAATTTATTTTTGTATACCTCTGTTATATGTTCTACATAGCTTTCCTTATTATTTTATTGTAAAAAATTTTTTAAAAAAATTTTATATATTCGAAGGTTTACTTCAAAGTTAAATATAAAAATTTGAAATTTATTTTTGTATACCTCTGTTATATGTTATATATGGAAAGCTATGTAGAACATATAACCGAGGTATACAAAAATAAATTTCAAATTTTTATATTTAACTTTGAAGTAAACCTTCGAATATATAAAAATTTTTTAAAAAATTTTTTACAATAAAATAATAGGAAAGCTATGTAGAACATATAACAGAGGTATACAAAAATAAATTTCAAATTTTTATATTTAACTTTGAAGTAAACCTTCGAATATATCAAATTTTTTTAAAAAATTTTTTACGATAGTTACATATAATTAATTTTAAAGTTTGCTTACTGTATTTTTAAAAACTACATACCTAATATTTGTGACTTAAATAAATATAAAAATGAATTAATATATCATTTTCTTTACAATATTCATAAAATATGAAATAAAAATGTTATCAGCCCAATCATGAATAAAAATTCCGCGGGAGTTTTTTTCCCTTTTCTCATTTTGCCTATTTAAATACAATGTTAAAAAAATAAAAAGGGGAAAAAACTGCCGCGGATTTTTTATCCATGATTGGGCTGTATGTTAATAAATGTTAAAAATTAATTTTCAAATTTTTTTTCAAAATGTATCTTTTCGGGAAAAAATTTATCTTTTTGGAAACTAAAATGTATCTTTCTCGAAATTTCACTGGCAACACTGATAGACACATAATAAAAAAGAAAAGTAAATAGTTAAGTTAGTTCATTATTGAATGTGGGGACAATAATATGGCTCTTAAAAATATAATTGTAACTCATTGTAAGTGTTTTGTTTTTTTTCCTTTTTGTTCTTTTTTGTAGTTATTATATTTTTGTTTTTTATTTTTATTTAAAACACAGTCGTTTTTAATATTTTTCGTACATTTGTGTTTTTTCTTATATTGTTACTACAGCCTTAATAATGATATCCGAAGGATATCGAAATATTGGAAGAAATAATTGAATAAATAATATATACATTTTTTACAAATAATTTGCCTCGAGTTCGAAAAAACTTAGGCTGATTATAATTATAATATTAGAAGCAAATACAGTGCACTCGCGAAAACGTCAACTAATTAAAACCGCACTGTAAATGTATTTTTTGTCAGCTTCTGTCAAACGTTATTTAAATTATTAATATTGAGCATGTGTGAACACTATTTAAATAACCAATAATTGACTCAAAAAAATGCATGTCTGAACACCATATAACTGTTCTTATCAGCGTTGTCAACTTGGTGCGTTTCGCACCATTTTTGGTGCTTTTTTAATTTTTGGTGCGAAAAATTCTTTAGTTGGTGCGCGGTGCGTTTTCTTTTAAAAATTGGTGCGCTTTTTAATTTTTGGTGGCACCAAAGCAAATTCAACACAACTTTTTATTTCAGTGTAAGAAAAAATCTTTCTCATGAAATCTATACGATGAAAAAATGTATTTTAAATACGAATGTATAATAAATGAAATCAAATTCTTCAAAAATCTTTGTTTAAAAATCAAATTAACATTTTAAACATGTAAATAAAAATTCTTGTATAACCTGATGGTTTGGTCTACTGAACTGTAGACGAACAACCAGGGTTAGAGTACCAGTGGAATCCTAACAAATTTTATTGGAAAAAATCAAATAGAAGTACTTTAACTAGAAAATAAAAATATATAAAAAAAAGTACCAAATATGTACTGAAATTAGTTTTTTTTTACCAATTAGTACTTTAGTTCCGAATATCAAATATATTTTGAGTGGTGCTTATTTTATCTTCATTTATTAAAAAAAGGCTTTTACTATTTTACTTTTACTAATAATCGTTGATTAAAAGTTTTTTATAGAATTTATGATATTAAAAAATTCAAATTAATTCAATAAATATTTGAAACAAAAACGAAATTCTTAGCTTGGTGCGTTTTTTTGTAAATGGTGCGCTTTTTTCTCCATTTTGGTGCGTTTTGAAATTTCAAAGTTGACAACGCTGGTCCTTATGATCTAAATTTTGATTCTAAATTAATAACCTATACACCCAGTTTTCTTTATAATAATGACAAACAGCGTGTATCATATACAATTAAATATGTGAAATAAACAGCTGACGTTGACAGCGAAGTAAACACACACGTAGTGCATGTGAAAGCTTATATTTCGCAAATTTCTTAAATTAAAATTAAAACATTTCCCATAAAATCTCAAAAAAATGGTAACACAAGAATTTCAAGCAGTTATTTTGGCTGCAGGAAGAGGTACACGTCTACCTGAAGTACTTGGAAACACACCAAAATGTTTACTCCCTATCGGACCATACCCTTTAATATGGTATCCTTTGAATTTATTGCAACAGCACAATTTCCAAGGTAGATTTTATGATGAAATCCTTTACTTTATTATTTTAAAAATTTTATTTATAGAGACTATTATTGTGGTGTTGGAAAGTGAACGCTCCGAGATTCAACTAGCCTTGGAACGTTTATCGTTAAAAATGAAAATAGACATTGTTAGCATACCCACAGACAGTGATTTCGGCACTGCTGACAGTTTGCGGTATATACGCGATAAAATACTATCAGACTTTTTGGTTTTGAGTTGTGACATTGTTTCCAATGTCTCCTTATATCCTTTAATAAACAAATTCCGCCAACATGATGCATCTCTTGTGGCTCTTTTATTTAAAAGTGGCTTTGAGTCTGATGTTACATTGCCCGGACCAAAAACTAAACATAAACCCGAAAGAGATTTAATTGGTATACACACAGAAACAAATCGTTTGTTGTTTTTAGCTTCAGCCAGTGATTTTGAAGAGGTAATGAATGTGAATGCTCACCTTTTGCGTAAGAATGGTAAAATGACTATATTCTCCAGATTAATTGATTCACATATTTATGTGGTCAAGAAATGGGTGCTTGATTATTTGGAAAAGGTAAGATTTTTCATTGAATAATTAAGAATGAATACTAAATTTATGTTTTGTTGTAGAAAGAACATTTTTCCACTTTAAAAGGAGAATTTTTGCCATACCTAGTCAAAAAACAAATGGCCAAAGCTGCCGGAAGTGGTAGTTATAACAATCATGTCTCGGATACACAATCTGAATTAGGTCATAGTATCAAACAAGAAGAGAATATGTTTGGGGTAAGTTAAGGAGTTTTTAAAATTAAAATGGTGGGGCACTGCTACACGTTCAATAAATATCGTGATATTTCTAGTATGCAATATTGATGGATCGCGATCCATATCGCTGAATGCCCTAAAATATGAAATCCAGATCGCGGATCGTGGATCTCGTGACAAATATTGAACGTATAGCATTTTCATGATATTAAATAATGATACGTCAGTAAAAAGTAACAAATAAAAGAAATAAAATGATATAAAATACGCAGTGAAAAAAATTAAACAAAGAAAAGTAAAACAATTGACAAAAGTAAACAAAATAGCTTAACAGGTTTTCTTTTGGTTTTCTCGCGACACTGATAAACGATCCGCACAGCACAAAAATAACAAATACTGACGCGATAAATATTGAACATGTAGCATACGCTCGTGATCCATCAATACTTTAAAATGGATCGCGATCCAAATATCACGATATAAATTGAACGTGTGGCAGTGCACTTAGAATGTACAAGTATTGTAAAAAATAAAATCTACAAACATTTTTTCAGTTCATTTCCAATTCAACTTTAGATCAACAAATTTTAAAGATCACACTGTACAACGATAACAAAACCAAGCCTTTATATCATGGAGATTTGCTTAGATGTTATGCCTTAGAAGCGCCCAAAGAAACAATTGGCTTAAGAGTTAATACGACTCTATCCTTTTTCGCAGTAAATCAAAAGGTATTTTTACTAGTTTAAAAATAAATAAAGCAAACATCTTAATTCAAGCTTAATATATGTTTTAATAGCTTTCCACTATTTGGCCTTTGCTGTGCGGTGGGCAGGAAATACCTTTAATATCGCCAAATGCTGTTGTCAACTCTACTCAAACTAAAGAAATAGCTGTGGCCGATAACGCAAAATTGTCGGAAAAGACTTCGTTGAACTTCAGTGTCTTTGGACCAAACTCTTTTATTAATCCCAAAAATATTGTTAACAAATCATTAATAATGGCTCATGCTGTTGTTGAGGAAGGGTAAGTTGTACAATGTACATATACAAGTGGATTTTTTTTAAATGCTTGTAATTTATTTTGCTTTATATTTACTCTAGCTGCAACATAGAAAACTGTATTATTGGACCAAGAGCTGTGGTAAAAAAGGGTACAAAATTGAAAAATTGTCTGGTTGGCGCCAATTTTGTCGTCGAAGAAGGTTCACTTTTGGAATCAAAACACTTAACGCATGCTGATGGTTATATGGAAATAGATATACAATAAAGTTGTTAATGCACTGAACAACTTTTTGAAAATATTTCAACAAACTATTTTGTAAAATATTAATAAAATATTCACCGAATTTTAAGAAACCATTTAAATTTTTAAAGTATTTTACAGTTGGCTTTTAATCGATGTGTTGAAGGTTTTTGATCAAGGCATATTGATTACTAATCAATATGCCTTGTTTTTGATTTTTGCATTTTTTTTTGTGTTCTCAGCAGTGTTGACCGATTAGGGGGTTTCCCCCTAGATTTAGAGTTTTTTTATATTTATGGGGAAATTTGGGGGTAAGAAAATTTTATTTGGGGGATTTTTAGGAGATTTTCGAATTTATAGTTTGGTATAGTACATAATAGAGTTGTAAAAGTATCGGCTATTTAGGTACCGAGTACCCGATACCACATAATTTTTCGAGTACTCAATACCAAAAAGTACCTACCCGTTACTTTTAGGGTTGCATTTTTTCTCACTTTTTACTTAAAAATACAACAGAAAAAATATAAGTATATGTGCATTATTAAAAAAAACAAGCGTAAGCAAAAGAAAAGGGAAAACCCGTTTTTAAAAAACGTGAAATATTTAACAATGTCTACAAAGAGAAGTTGTGTTTGGCATCATTTTAACCCATTCATACCCACTGTTACATATACGTAACGTTACAGTCGCTAATATTTAATAGCGATTTAAAAAAAGGGAAAGAACACAAACTTAATAGTTTTTTATTTATTGGGTAACTAAATATGTGTTTAACCCTAGATGGTTACTCTTCATTTTTGTACATTAAGGTTACTCTTCGTTGAATCGACGAACAATTTTTAAAAATCATTTTAGCGGAACAGTTTTTAAAGTTAAAAATAAACAAAAATATTTTTATTTAAGAATTTTATTTAAGAAATAACAAAAACAATATAATGTAACAAAAAATTTTTTTTTTCTATCTTAAAATTCGATACGAATTTGACTCTTTTTTATGAGTTATATGATAAAGAGTAAATTAGCTTCGTCGATTCGACGAACAGTAACCATCCAGGGTTAAAAAACACAAGTAGTATTTTAGCTATTTTAAGTGTCAGTGGTGTGGTGTATGGTTGTTTTGTGAAGTGTTGAATTTGAAAGCCTCAAAAAAATTGAATATGAGGACACGAAGAAGGTAAGAAAGTTAATTATTTATATATTAATTGTCTCAAAAAAATGTCTGTTAACAAACAAATAAAAAAACATCAAGTTTTAATTGTACAAGTGTAAAAAAAATGTTCGAGGTTTATAGTGTACGGCAAGAAGAAAACAAAGTTGGTGTTACGTATGTGTAACAGTGGGCTATTCTCAGTACTTTTTGTCTCACTTTGCATATATTACAATTTGAAAGCCGTTGTTGACTTTGCAGTAGTTTTTCAGTTATTTCTATGGTAAAACTAAATTTTATTACAGATATGGGTACATGACATTAGAGGAAGCTACTCATTTTCTTGATGAACTGATGTCAGACGATGGAGGAAGCATTAGAATATGTAATGAAAAATTCTATTACTAATTTGGAAATATACCATATTAGATCAACAGCTCCAACACCATCAATTGTAGACTCGGCACTAAATGCCAGGGAACGGGAACTGTCAGAATCACCCAATATTTTGCCAAAAAAAACCGTTACAAACGATAGAAATTGTTCCATCGAGAAAACACCATCTAAGGCTCCTCGTGATAAACCATCAACGAAAAAAGCGACAAAACGCGCGAGATATTCGAAATCACTAAGCGGAGCATATATTCAGTGGGAGGAAGATGCTGATGTAGAGTGTCAGAGTATATTTCCTGAGCACGATTATTCTCATTGTACCAAATTGGCCCCACACGAACAATTTGAAACATTTTTCGATGATCAATTATTACAAATGATATGTGACGAAAGTAATAATTATGCTATGTATTGTCAACAAGTCAACCCGAAGATAACAGTACAGGAAATGTGTGTTTTTATTGGAATCCTAATTATCACTGGTTATTGTTTTGTTCCTTCAAAGAGAGGTTATTGGTCAACTGAAAGTGATTTGCAGAATGCTGTATGCTAGACGAATTGGAAGAACATATCAAACCACTTGAGTTTTCTTTCCATTTTGATAATCTTTTCACGACACTTGCTGCTTTACTGGGACTAAGACAACGTGGTTATCATGGAACCGGAACAATTCGGGAAAATTTTATTTCAAAGTCATGTCCGTTGCCTTCAAAAGATGCTTTAAAAAAATCAACACGTGGTCATATTGAAAGCGCTAAAATGAAAGATACTGGAATAAAAATAACTAAATGGGTTGACAACGCGGTGGTAAGTGTAGCTTCTACCGGAGTATAACCAGTACATGGGAGGAACTGACAGAATGGATCAAAATGTAAATGCATACAGAAAAGGCGCACGCGGAAAAAAATGTTGATTTTCTATATTTACGGCTTGTAGACGTGGCCATACAAAATGCTTGGATTTTGCCGATCGATACTGCCAAACTTATTGCTGCAAAAGTCCTCCTCAAAGCTATCGGGTATTAACTGCGCAAGAACCTGAGTACTCTAGCAGATATGATGGTGTAAATCAATTTATACAGGGTTTTCCAATAAGGACTTGACAACTTTTTTTAAATCGATTGTAACGTGTGCTGTGTGGCTTGTGGCACCGTCTTGTTGAAACCACATGTCATCCAAGTCCATGTGTTCCAATTCGGGCCAAAAATAATCGCTAATCATTGCGCGATAACGATCGCCATTCACAGTAACGTGACGATCGTTATTGTCGACGAAAAAATATGGCCCAATGACGCCGCCGGCATGCAAAGCGCACCAAACAGTAATTTTTTGTGGATGAAGTGGTGATTCGTGAAGCACATGTGGATTTTCAGCAGACCAATAACGCATATTTTGCTTATTGACGAACCCATTGAGCCAAAAATGAGCTTCGTCACTGAAGATGATTTTGCGATGAAATTCATCATCTTGGTGCATCTTCTCCAGAGCCCAATCGGAGAACGTACGTCGACTCAAATGGTCCATCGGCTTCAATTCTTGAGTCAGCTTAATCTTGTATGGGTGTAAACCCAGATCCTTACGCAAAATTCGCCATAAAGTGGTCTTGGGGATGCCCAGTTCTTGAGAACGCCGCGGAATCGACTGATTTGAATCGTTTGCTACGGACGCCTGAACGGCAGCGATATTTTCGGAACTTCGACCAGGCCGTTGTCTCACTGGCACGACAGCATCACACAATGAATATGTAGACTCAAATTTTTGCACTAAACTTGTTATTGCTTGTCTACTAGGGCGAGAATTACGACCAAAAATTGGAGTTAACGCTCTTAAAGTTGCGGTCACCGACTCCGAATTTCGGTAGTACATTTTTATAATTTCCAAACGTTGTTCCTTCGTGTACTTTACAATAACGAAAATGTTAAGTTTACTGAAAAAAAAGAAAGCAACAATTAGATGATCAGTGAAATAGTGCGTTCACAATTTAAATTCAGAGTTGTCAAGTAGCTATTAGAAAACCCGTTAGTAGACACAAAAGGAAAGAAAAGGCGTCGTTGTGCCGGTCTAAATTGTCAGGATCATCCACATCTATGTGCAAAAAATGTGATGTCGGCCTATGCATCAAATTGTTTGAAAATATCATTACTTTGTCAATAACTGAGAACATCTATTTGAAACAACTTGCTTCACCATACAAAATTTTAAGAGCGAATCAAGTAGATTCATATTGAATCAACTTGCGAAACACTCTTCTCTAATTTTTATCTCAAGTTTATCTGCACTAGCTATAAAAATTTAATATTATTGTAAACAAAGCAAATTTTTTTCTTGTTGCTGGAAGTAAAGAAAGTACGAATGTATGTTTTTTTTCAAATAAGCTAACTAATATCCACTCACTTTTGTTTGTCCATTAAAAAAATTATTTTCCACAAATTGTAAATTCTTTTTTTTTTATTCTGTTTGTTTATTAAAGACAACTGTCAAATCGAATCAAGTTTTTTGGTCATGTAAACAGAATGATTCATAAACATTATTCAGAAGGCGAAGCAGGTGATTCAAGTCGTCGTGGAAACATAGTATAAACTACATACCTTTTTTTAACTGCACCACACACTTGTTTTCCTGTTTTGTTTTCTTCTTTTTCTCTTCTTCCTTCTCATCAGGCACTTTTCTTCCGTCGGTCGTCATCGTTGTTGTGTTGCTGTGGCTGTTGAAATCTTATACTACGTTTCCACGATACATGCTTCGCTCTCTATTCATGCTTCACACCCCAATCATGAGTAAAACAACTTGCTTCACCATACAAAATTTTAAGAGCGAATAAAGTAGATTCATATTGAATCTACTTGCGAAGCCCGAAAAATTGCACTCTTCTCTAATTTTTATCGCAAGTTTATCTGCACTAGCTGTAGAAATTTAATATTATTGTAAACAAGGCAAATTATTTTCTTGTTGCTAGAAGTAAAGAAAGTAAATACGTACGAATGTATGTTTTTTTCAAATAAGCTAACTAATTTCCACTCAGTTTTTTTGTCCATTAAAAAAAAATATTTTCCACAAATTGTAAATTTTGTTTTTTTTATTCTGTTTGTTTATTAAACACAACTGTCAAATCGAATCAAGTTTTTTGGTCATGTAAACAGCATGATTCATAAACATGATTCAGAGAGCGAAGCAGGTGATTCAAGTCGTCGTGGAAACATAGTATTAGATGAAAACCAGGTTCGTTGTATATATGTTAAGATGAGATTTTATTAAGAATAATTAAAGATGGAGAAAAGGCGCGAAACATCATAGAGTTGTAAATAAAGTATTAATTTTAGTAATAAAAATATTAATGCTACTTGTAACGATTAATTTACAATATAAATATATTATCAACAATATATAGTAAACTTTAAAAAAAAGATTATGGGAATTATTATTTCGTTTGTTAGAGATGACCAGCGTTGTTAGTCAACTTTGAAATTTCAAATAACTTATCGATTGCTACACGGTGATTGCACTGTTGACATCCATTTTTTTTTTTTTTTTTTTTTTTTTTTTTTTTTGCATTTAATTATTTATTGAATCTTCAAAATGAAATGACAATAAGTATTCAAATCTTAATACTAAAAAGAAAATAATAAGCCCAGCCAGTGCTAGACAAAAATTTTTATGGTACTAAAAAATTTCACATCAACTGATCCAGTCATCTGTTTTGCGCTTGAGTTAAAGCAAGGGTATCCCTCCTTCTCAACCGATTGTGGCCACTAAAGTTAAGGATGTCTCGTGCAAGGGGGTTTGGATGGTGTTCAAGTTTGCTGACATACTTTGACGCATATTTTGTAAATTCGACTTTTACTAATGGCACGCCTAGATCTTTGTGGATTCGAGAATTTTTAACATACCATGGTGCTGCAGTAATTATACGTAGAATTTTATTTTGACCCCTTTGAATTTTTTCAATGTTGGATGCTGAGGCAGCACCCCATAATTGAATTCCATAGCACCAGATTGGCTTTAGTATTGCATTGTACAACAAAAGTTTGCAATCCAATTTCAATGTAGAGTTTCTGCCGATTAGCCAATTAAGTTGCACTGCTTTTAATCTCATTTGTGTAAGTTTCGCTTCAATATGAGACTTCCAAGTTAAACGGCGGTCGAGGTGAATGCCGAGGTATTTGACTTCATTGTGTTGCGGGATAATTTGATTATTTATTCTGATGAACGAGCAGGTATCTTTTCGCAATGTGAAAGTTATATGAATACATTTCTGTTCGTTAACCCTGATTTTCCAAAGCTCTAGCCAATTCTCTAGTTTATAAACATAATTCTGCAAATTCTGTGATGCAACTTGGTGGTCCTGATGGACGCTGATAAAGGCTGTATCGTCTGCAAAAGTTGACGTATGGATTTTAGGGTCTGACGGCATGTCGGAGGCATATATCAAATATAAAGTAGGACCCAGTATGCTACCCTGTGGCACACCTGATTCAATTGGCTGAGCGGTACTTAAAAAATCACCTTCTTTGATTTTAAATTTGCGACCGTATAAATAACTTTCCATGAGTTTATGGGTGTTAGCAGGCAGAGTTAATTTTATTTTGTGCATTAAACCGTCATGCCAAACTTTGTCGAACGCTTGCGACACATCAATGAAAAGGGCGGAGCAGTATTTTTTGTCTTCAAACGACCCTCTTATCACATTTACCAATCTGTGTGTTTGCTCGATGGTGCTGTGTTTAGCTCTGAAGCCGAATTGATGATTAGGAATACATTCAGTGTCATTCAGAATTGGAGTCAATTTAGTCATTAACAATTTTTCAAACAGTTTTGAAATTGTCGGCAGTAGACTAATTGGCCTATATGACTCCACTTTGGTATGGTCCTTCCCTGGCTTAGGAATCATAGTGATCATAGACACCTTCCAATCTGCAGGATAGTATTCTAGGCGTAAAATAGCGTTGAAGATAAAGAGGATAATTCTTCTTGCTACACGAGGTAACTCCACAAGCATTTTATTGCTGATTTTATCCATACCTGGAGCCTTTCTAAGGTTCAGAGTACCAATAGCGTTTTGGACATCACGAAAGTTTAGTCTTAGAGGTACAGGAGGCCTTATAACAAGTGGTGGCAAATCAGATTCGTTATTATTTGAGTTGTTTATAGTAAACACATTTCTCAAATGGTTAACAAATAAAGTCCCCTTCTCGGAATCATTTCTAGCCCAGTCACCAGTCGGATTTCGCAAAGGAGGTTTTCCTCTTACTGGTCTTTTTAAACCTCTTGCCGCCCTCCATAACGAGTAGTCAGATTGTGGGGTACTATCAAGACCTTCCAAGTAAGATCTAAGTGAGGCCGTTCTTTGGGTTTCTAAGAAATGTCTTAGTATATCTCTGCATTCCCGTAGCCTAGCTTTCAGTTCAGGAGACCTGTGAATTTGCCACTCTCTTCTCATTCTTCTTTTTTCTGATAGGAGATGTTCGAGTTCAGAGAAATAAGTTCTGTTTGTCCTATTTCTACATTCAACGTGATAAGTGGAAGCGTGATGCACAGCTCGTCGAAGGTCCTCGGTAAAGTTGCCAATCGACTCATCAATATCGTCGGTAGTTCTCAACACAACATTTTCCGTGCAATGAGAACTTAAATACTTTTTGTATTTTATCCAACTTACTCGGGTCTTAGTCATGTTCATAAATGGAGAACCACACACTTGAGGGAAATGCATTGAAATGATAGTAGGAGAGTGATCTGAGGACAAGTCCAGTGAAGGATCCACTTGCATCCATTCTACAGGGATATTTTTCATTACCCCAAAGTCAATAACATCGGGAATCTTCCGTCGGTCCGTCGGCCAATAGGTGGGATGTCCACTTGAGAGTACATCTAAGCCCATTTTAGCAATGGTGTTGAAGAGTACGCGACCCTTTGGGGTTACCAGACGTGAACCCCAAAATGTGTGTTTGGCGTTAAAGTCACCAGCAACTAAAAATCTAGCTCCAAGGGATTTAAAGAAGTTATGGTATTGGTGTTCTTTTATTGAAAATCGAGGCGGAGAATAAATCGATGATAAAACAAATTTGTATTGACAGAATTCAATGCAAATGTTTGTTGCTTGGAGGTAATCCTCACTTATGTTATTCATTAGATAATGCTTTATTCTGTTCTTTATAAGAATTGCCGAACCTCCACAAGCTCTACCGCGGGGGTCTTTAGTATCGTAGAACTCGTAGCCATTAATTTTGAAGTACCCTTTCGACGTCAAGTGAGTTTCAGCAATCATCATAACATCAATCTGCTTATCCATCAGGAAGTATTCCAGTTCATTTTTATGTTGGCGGAGGCCGTTCGCGTTCCAGAAACAAATTTTTAAATAAATCATTTCTTTAAAATGGCTTGCAAGATAGTGGATTGCATTTTCAGCATTTCCTGCATCATGGATGTCATGGTGGTCGTGAAAGTGTTCATAGTTTGGACAAGTGTCTGCAATGTTGTCTCTAGATTGTTGATATGCGGCTCAGAATATTGGGGTTTAGGTTCCTGCTCCAGACCTGGCATATTACATTTAACGACGTTTGCGTAAGAAACTTGTCTAGAACTTGGCACGTTTACATGACTAGTGGACCGTAATACTTGAGGGAAATTGTCACTCGATGCTAAATTTGGCTGTTGAGGGCGATTAGGCAATACTGACGTCTTGTTGGTTCTTATGCCTTTCAAATGAGTGTAAATTGGACAACCTCTATAATTTGCGGTATGATTACCTCCGCAGTTACTGCATTTTTTGATTTTTGAGTCAGTTCTCGACTTATCGCATTGAGCAGTTGCATGTAGCTCCCCACACGCAACACAAACTGTCGGCAATTTACAATACGCCTTCGTGTGACCAAATTCTTGACAGTTGAGACACTGGACGGGTCCCTGACGCTTATGTGGTTCTTCCACGGTGATTCTACGATGCAGAAGGTACATCAGATTGTAGATGGGATGGGACTCATTTTTCTTTAAGACAACATCTCCAGGTTCCAATTCTACCCTGAACATGGGCTGAGGGATCTTTTCACGGTTTCTAATATTCACTACGCTCTTGATTTTGAACCCTTTGTCCATTAAACCGGTTTTTATCTCCGCGGGATCAACACATGGGTCTATACCCTTTAGAACGACTTGGAGTCCTTTTGCGCTTTTGAGCTGGTAGGTATAGAAATCCCTAGTCTCCCTTTCCAGCTGGTTGGACAATTTTCGAAAATCATCTTCCCTATTCACTTGAATCTTTGTCTCGCAGATATTTCCATGTTTCATTGAGGTTACGCTAAACATGTTTTCACCTATTACAGCAACAATTCCTTGTACCAATTTACTGGAAGTCGGCTCTCTCAGATAAATTGGTGGGGGCTTAAACGTCTTCTTCGGAAGTTCTGGCTCATCCGTCTGGAGGAGAGCAAACCTATTTTGATCATTACTCACGGTCTTAGGAGCTTTTGCATTTGATGACACTTGAGCAGACTTCGGGCTCCTCTGTCGCTTGAGAACGGTTATGTACTTATCCATACCTACTTGTTTTTTGGGTTTGACTGCACTATTTGATGAAGATGATGTTTTTACATCTGTTGAAATCACAATATTGGGCGAACAGGAACGACGCCGTTCCACGGCTCTTGCAGTGAGAAAATTCTCCAAAGATTTTTTTATGGATTCTTCCTCAGAGATGCATCTAGTTTTTCTAGTCGAGCTAAGCTCTTTCTCAGAATTACATCTGAGAGGAACACTCATACAGTTTTTATGTGATGTTTAATGTTTATTTGGCAAAATTTCAGTTTATGGGGGACACCCCTGGGAAAAAAAAAAAAAAATGCCACGCCCCCTTAAATGACCCCAGGAGTGCGAAAATCATAATGAATAAGGGGGCTCACGCCCCCTATGGGCGTGGCAGTCGAAAAACGACCCGGCGCACCTACGTAGACAATATGGGTATCAAATGAAAGCTAATGTCTTCACGATTCCAAAAATAGCCGTATCGTCCAATTCACGACCCCAGTCGTGAATGTCAAAGGCAGTAACGCAATCCATATTTAGTGATGTTCTCGTGTCAAGAGTCAAATCATAAATGAGGATAAGTACAAAATTAAGAAACGAGGAAAACTCTTGAAAGCTTCTGATTGATTAATGAAAATTTGTTATACTGGCTTCGCTTAGTAAAGTTTTTCTGCGTGACCGGCCTACGGCCGGGCTTAGGGGTTTTTAACTCCAGTATGTCTTAATTCTAGACGGCGGGGATCTCGAGTGCTCGGCCTCTGGCCGAGCTAAAAAGAAATAAACAAAAAAAGTCCTTCCCCCATTTTATAAAAATTAACATATCTTCCTCAAATTCTGGACGATCTGGCAACTACGGGTATTTTTGGAATCGTGAAGACATTTCCTTTCATTTGATACCAATATTGCCTAAGTAGGTGGCATGGGTCGTTTTTCACCCCCGCCCCTATTTAACAAAAATGGCCGTATCGGCTGCAAAAACCGCCCGATCTGGCAACTATGGCTATTTTTGGAATCGTGAAGACATTAGCTTTCATTTGATACCCATATTGTCTACGTAGGTGGGCCGGGTCGTTTTTCGACTGCCACGCCCATAGGGGGCGTGAGCCCCCATTTTCATTATGATTTTCGTACTCCTGGGAACATTCTGAAGGGGATGGCATATTTAGATTTTTTCTCTAGGGGTGTCCCCCATAAACTGAAATTCAGCCGTTTTTTCAGTTAATTCTATGGTAAAACTAAATTTTATTACAGATATGGGTACATGACATTAGAGGAAGCTACTCATTTTCTTGATGAACTGATGTCAGACGATGGAGGAAGCATTAGAATATGTAATGAAAAATTCTATTACTAATTTGGAAATATACCATATTAGATCAACAGCTCCAACACCATCAATTGTAGACTCGGCACTAAATGCCAGGGAACGGGAACTGTCAGAATCACCCAATATTTTGGCAAAAAGAAAGACCGTTACAAACGATAGAAATTGTTCCATCGAGAAAACACCATCTAAGGCTCCTCGTGATAAACCATCAACGAAAAAAGCGACAAAACGCGCGAGATCTTCGAAATCACTAAGCGGAGCATATATTCAGTGGGAGGAAGATGCTGATGTAGAGTGTCAGAGTATATTTCCTGAGCACGATTATTCTCATTGTACCAAATTGGCCCCACACGAACAATTTGAAACATTTTTCGATGATCAATTATTACAAATGATATGTGACGAAAGTAATAATTATGCTATGTATTGTCAACAAGTCAACCCGAAGATAACAGTACAGGAAATGTGTGTTTTTATTGGAATCCTAATTATCACTGGTTATTGTTTTGTTCCTTCAAAGAGAGGTTATTGGTCAACTGAAAGTGATTTGCAGAATGCTGTATGCTAGACGAATTGGAAGAACATATCAAACCACTTGAGTTTTCTTTCCATTTTGATAATCTTTTCACGACACTTGCTGCTTTACTGGGACTAAGACAACGTGGTTATCATGGAACCGGAACAATTCGGGAAAATTTTATTTCAAAGTCATGTCCGTTGCCTTCAAAAGATGTTTTAAAAAAATCAACACGTGGTCATATTGAAAGCGCTAAAATGAAAGATACTGGAATAAAAATAACTAAATGGGTTGACAACGCGGTGGTAAGTGTAGCTTCTACCGGAGTACAACCAGTACATGGGAGGAACTGACAGAATGGATCAAAATGTAAATGCATACAGAAAAGGCGCACGCGGAAAAAAATGTTGATTTTCTATATTTACGGCTTGTAGACGTGGCCATACAAAATGCTTGGATTTTGCCGATCGATACTGCCAAACTTATTGCTGCAAAAGTCCTCCTCAAAGCTATCGGGTATTAACTGCGCAAGAACCTGAGTACTCTAGCAGATATGATGGTGTAAATCAATTTATAGTAGACACAAAAGGAAAGAAAAGGCGTCGTTGTGCCGGTCTAAATTGTCAGGATCATCCACATCTATGTGCAAAAAATGTGATGTCGGCCTATGCATCAAATTGATTGAAAATATCATTACTTTGTCAATAACTGAGAACATCTATTTGAAAATTGAAATGCTACTTATAAGTTTGAATAAATTAAATTTTATGTTTTTCTCTTTTTAACATTAAAATACTTGTATTTTTAATATTTTTTTCTTTAAGTTTAATAAATGTTATGAATTCGCATTTTATTTTTTATAAAAACTGTTGTCTTTATCTACAAACGTGTAGCGAAAAAAGCACTGGGAATAGCCCACTGTTACATATACGTAACGGCTTCAAAAGTACTGGGTACAGCCCACTGTTACATATACGTAACGGCTTCAAAAGTCCAATGAGAGCAAGGTAGACAATTTTTTTTAATTTTTTTTGGTATATGAGTCCACTAGGACCATCGTCTCAAAATTTCAGACTTCTATCTCTTCTAGATCGCTGTGGGCATTAATGGGTTAAAGAAACAAAAGAAAATAAAGCTAAAGGTGCCATCAGACGGGATGTATTTTACATATGTACTGTCAAATTTTCCATCTGTAAAAGTTGTACACATCGTATGATACATATGAAACTTTGCATGCAAAATACATGTGGAAATACATATGTAATTTTTTCGATTAGAACACGCCCTATTTTCCTGTGACAAACATAAACAAAACAGCTGTTTTGTTTTGAAACAAAATTGTTTGAAAAAATATATTGTAAAAAAAATTAAAGAAAATTAATTTTTAATAAATTAAATTATGTATATTATATTTATTGTAGTTAGATTGGCCAAAAGAAGCAATTATTGAAATTTATACACGTTAAAAAGTCAGCTTTTGTTTACATTTATAGGTTATGTCATACGGAAAAACATAAGCAGGTGTGATACAGTAGTTTTGACTTAATTGCCACTCCTTTAGCTGCCAATTTGAGATACCTGCCAAAAACCACAAAATTTCACTCATTTCTTCAATTTCGTATGAAATGTACTTGTTTAAGTGCCAATTTCATACGTGCCAATTTAAGTTAGCTGCCACAAATATTTGGAATTATTATCCCATATTCGTTGATAATTTTTCATTTAATTACCACAAAATTTTTTTCCAACTGTTGCTAACGGAAAAATATTGAAGTTCAGTATCTACCTCCAAATACTACTGCCATACTACAGCCCTTGGATCAAGGTATCTGCTTTGGAGAGAGTAGTTTCTAAAACGGTCATGGTGGCTGGTAATTCCAGGGACTATTTCATCAAAGAATTAAAAAATGTATTTTTTAAGGCTGGATTTAAGAGACCTTATCATTCAAAATACAGACTTTCTGGAACTGATACCAAATTATTCAGACTATATTAACTGTGACGGCGATATTGATTGTTACGGAGAGTTATCGGATAATGAAATTCTCGAATCTATTAAAGAAACTAGGCACTCCTACTGAGGATGAAGACATTGAAGATGAAGGAGACACTGAAGAAAATAACGTCTCATTCAAAATTCAATCGACTAAGGAGGCATTAGAAGCTTTGAATGTCCTCCAAAAATATTGTATGCACCACGAGATTGATATAATTCCAAAAACTATTGCGGATCATATCCTAAAAGGGTCTATAAAAGCTTTTAATCAAACTTTAATTACTGAATATTTTTTTTAAAGTTACTTTTTAATTACCTGTTCCTTGTTTACTTGTTCCTTTTAATTTATATTATTTTTCCTGAAGTACCTTTATGTTGTTTTATTAATAAATAATAAATGAAAAGAATATTTATATTTTTTTCAAGTTTTGGTTGTAAAAATAGGATATTGTGCGAATCGCACTTATGGGCCACTTCTATGGCTGGTAAACAAATCAGATAACTGGCAATTTTTGGCAGTTAAAAAAATTTAACTTAAGTGCCATTTTGACTTACCTGCCACAAAATCCGTGCAAAACACGGTGTGGCAGTTAAGTCAAAATTACTGTAGCAAAAATTATGAATCGTATGTAAAATGGAAATTTTGACATACATACGGAATTACATATGGGTAAGAAAAGTGACAGTACATATGTAAAATACATCCCGTCTGATGGCACCTTAAATGCAATACATAAGCATATGCAAAAAAGAAATTTCTTTCAAAGGTAAAAATAAATAGATTGTAAAACTATTAATTATTTTTTATTTAAGGTGGTGGAACTCAAACCTTATTTATTTATTTATTTATTGATTCCATTTCCTGTACAACAAGACTGATTCTTATACTTATAGCACAGGAACGTATTACGTTACAAAACAAACTTGATGCAAGTAAATATAACAATAATTGAGATAAAGTTAAAGTTAAAAAAAAAAAGAAATTATAAATTAAAATAAAAATACAAATTATAAATTATTATTTAAAAAATTGAATAAAAATTATAAATTATTATTTAAAAAAAATTGAATAAAAATTATAAATTATTGTTTAAGAAAAAAAAAAATTAATAAAAATTATAAATTATTATTTAGAAAAATTTAATAAAAATTATAAATTATTATTTAAAAAAATTGAATAAAAATTTTTTGAAACTATTAGCATTGCTGTTTAGTTGTTGACTTTGTGGAAGATTGTTCCAAAGACGAGCGGCATGCACATAAAACTGCCATTCAGATACAAGTAAATTATGTCGAGGTATTACAATATTTCGGTTTCGTGGCGATTGAAAAAAACGTATTTTATCGAATATATATTTAGGTGTTTGAAAGTTGATTATTTTATGTAAAAAAATAAGAGTGCGAATTTTTAGCAAACTCCATAAAGATTATTGGCAACAGATAAAAAAGGTATTTTTAAAATATTTCAGAGATTATTAACAAAAAACTTAAAATAAAAAATATTACGTTAAATTGTAGTTAAAAGTATCGGGTAGTATCGAGTACCCATTTAAAAAGTATCGAGTAGTAACCGGTACTTAAAAGTAACTGGATTTTACAACACTAGTACATAATTTAACAACTGAGCATGTCGAAGATATTGACGAAATGACGATTTAGATTCTAAATTTTAGAAAGTAATCTGGAAACTACAAACATTAAAACATTTTTCGATGCAAATAGAAGACATTATGCTCATTAACGAAAATTGCAAAACTTTTACTTTGGTAAAAACCCACTTCGAGATAGTATTGATCAAGGTGAATTTAAAAACAAGGTGACAGCGTAGCGCCAGCTGATTATTCATGGTGAAATTGAAAATGTCAAAAAGTTGTTTACAAATAGTCAAAGTTTATATAAAAAAAAGATGTTTTTGACAGTGACGAAAGTTTTTACACAAACAAAAATGCCTGTTGTTCTTGCCTTGCTGTAATTGTTGTAGCAATGCGGTCACCTAGTATTTAATTTCACCATGGAATAAAGTAGATTCATATTGAATCTACTTGCGAAGCCCGAAAAATTGCACTCTTCTCTAATTTTTATCGCAAGTTTATCTGCACTAGCTGTAGAAATTTAATATTATTGTAAACAAGGCAAATTATTTTCTTGTTGCTAGAAGTAAAGAAAGTAAATACGTACGAATGTATGTTTTTTTTCAAATAAGCTAACTAATTTCCACTCAGTTTTTTTGTCCATTAAAAAAAAAATATTTTCCACAAATTGTAAATTTTGTTTTTTTTATTCTGTTTGTTTATTAAACACAACTGTCAAATCGAATCAAGTTTTTTGGTCATGTAAACAGCATGATTCATAAACATGATTCAGAGAGCGAAGCAGGTGATTCAAGTCGTCGTGGAAACATAGTATTAGATGAAAACCAGGTTCGTTGTATATATGTTAAGATGAGATTTTATTAAGAATAATTAAAGATGGAGAAAAGGCGCGAAACATCATAGAGTTGTAAATAAAGTATTAATTTTAGTAATAAAAATAGTAATGCTACTTGTAACGATTAACTTACAATATAAATATATTATCAACAATATATAGTAAACTTTAAAAAAAAGATTATGGGAATTATTATTTCGTTTGTTAGAGATGACCAGCGTTGTTAGTCAACTTTGAAATTTCAAATAACTTATCGATTGCTACACGGTGATTGCACTGTTGACATCCATATGTTATTATTTTACTGTGAGTGGTATTGTGACTGCAAACAATTGGATTGTTTTGATTACTTTGTGCAAAAGAAAAATTAAAAAAATATCTATTAAATAATAATAAAAAAGATGTCCACCACCAGTAATGAAAACAATAAATACACCGAAACAAAATCCATTGGACAAAACAGCCCTAAAACCGATGACTCTATTACAACAGAACCGTCTCCATATAATCCCACCCTTGTGGAAAATGATTTCGAGGAGAACGATTTAGAGTGTTTAAAAGGTGATGCTATTGGTGATACGCTGTACAGTGAACGTTTTGTATTGAATACACTGCTTAGATTGGGAGAACTCAGTAAAGATCTGCAAGAAGAGGATGATGTCGAAAGAGATTTGTGTTCACTGTGGGACATGACATTAGAGGAAGATGTCGTCAAGTATTTGTTAAATCATAATGTTTTAGATCTTTTCGCCAATATAATTAAGAGCACAAAAGATAAACGATTAACCGAAATATTAGTAGGTATAATGGGAAATATGTGTAATGTTCAGCTGACAAGAAATCTTTTAACTGAGCAGAAAGATGTTATCAACATACTATTAGAATTATCTGCCTGCATGGACTCTTTAACCCTTGAACAGTTAATGCGTCTCTTAGCAGTAGTGTTTGTAAAAATGTCTGAAGACCAAATAGAAAAATGGTATAATCTTATATTGAAATCGGATAAATTTGTGGAAAATCTGTGTTTTATTCTGAATAATGCCGCTAATAACTCTCTTATTTTACAAACTATGGAATCGCTAAATGCCATATTGGCAAAATTTTTTGTCCTTAAGCTTTCACTAGCAACAGAGAATGGCAAAAGTTTAAATGAAATAAGCAAAACAAGTTTTGAGGACTTGTTTGTACAGCCAGAAATGATCCAGTGCACCATAGAAGCTTTCAAAACATTGATAAAAGAGGGAAATGAAATACAAGATTCCTATGAAGCGACAGAAATTCCGGAGAGCATACACAAAGCCAAACAAACTTTTTGTAATATACATAGTATATTAACCCAATATCAACAATTATCCAGAGATGCCTATGCATCTAGTAATGATGAAATCTTAAAATGTTTTAAAGATATTTTGCAGCCCATGGCTGAAGATGACAACATAAAAACTTGGGTGCAATACGAACAAGATGTTTTGGAAACAATAAATGATGTACTCAGGGTAAGATATACACAATGGGAAACATGCAATTATAAAATATAATAATTTTCTTGGAAGCCGATAGCCATTGATGCTAGTGCTTTTAGCCTTAGATTTATTGTAATTTTAATTATAATAAATTTTTTAATAAAATAAAATAAAAAAAAAAATAATTTTCTTTTCAGGTTTTACCGCAACCTCTAGATTTGAACATCTTTAGATATTTACTTAAACTCCTTTATCTTGTTGATAAGGAGCAAGAAAAACAGCTACAAAGAACTGCTCCAGCTAATGATTTTGAATCAGAAGACGATGATGATACTGAAATTGATCATCAAATTTCCTATACTATAATATTAAATACTCTATACTATTTAGTTTTAAAAGCTGACAAAGAAATACTTAAACAATATGTTTCAACGTATCCCCGAATATATACTGTCAAATTGTTAGAATCATTTGAACAACCTCTGGAAACAGAGTATATGAAAAATTGTTATCAGAAATTAAAAGAAGCTCTGGATTAATAACATTCTTATTCAGAAAATTTATTTAAAAAACAAAATTCTGCGAAATAACTGATTTTTTTATTTTTATTGCGACAGTAATAATAAATTAGTTTTATAATGTGATTATATAAAAGTCTTTATTTATTATTACAATCTAAAAATTACAGCGTATATATTGTTTGATGTTTAGTAGACGACTTGACAATGTACAATAAAACTTACTGACTACCACAAGAATTTAAAACAGTTACATATTTGAGTACACCCCTACTAGCATTTGGAAGATTGTTTTATCAAAAATCACCTAACAAAGTCTTCGTCGAGTACTTTGGTCGATCAAAAACTGATTAATCATTTGAAAAAAGACTCGAAAATGATTCGTGCTTACGCTTAAAAAGTAATTTATTGAAAATGCAGGTGTTTGAAATATGACTGTTTTGAAGTTATTTATGAATAATATTTTGCTTATCTAGATGATGAAATACTGATTTTAATTCTGTTATTATACCCTTCACCTTCATGAGAAAGGTATATATAAGTTTGTCATTCCGTTTGTAATTTAAACAATATAATTTTCCTGCCCTATAAAGTATATATATTCTGGATCCTTATACACAGGTACATATTCCTGAAATCGTACATTGATTTAATTTTAAGATAATTCAGAAAACACAAGTTTCCATAAATTAAAACTTTATTG
The DNA here is from genome assembly GCA_916048285.2 of Bellardia pandia. Lineage (NCBI taxonomy): Eukaryota > Metazoa > Arthropoda > Insecta > Diptera > Calliphoridae > Bellardia > Bellardia pandia. The sequence goes on along the minus strand of OU696533.1, from coordinate 26,896,319 downwards.
ACTTCACTAAAATATTATTAACAAAAAACATAAATTATTTATTTATTCATTTCTCGTTTTTTTCTTTGATTTCAATATTTATATCTAATTTTTAAGTGCGTTTTCCTATAATTGCACTTTTTATTATTATTAGTAATGCGTCGATGATCTGCTATGTATAACTTCAAAAATGCGATCTGGCATTGATTCCACTAATTTATTTAGAAAATCACGGTCAATTTGTTCCCAGGCTTGCTTAATTTTAAGCTTTAATTCGGTGACGGTAGTCATTGTTTGATTTTGTGCATTATCTGCGTAAACTTCGCGCGCTATGTATCCCCACAAATTTTTCATTGGATTTAAGTCCGGACTTCAAGCGGGCCAATACAATAGGGGAATATTATGCTGATCAAACCACAATTTCGATTGTCTAGAAACGTGAATTGCTGCATTGTCCTGCAATCTTCATCAATTTTTTCATCCATAAATGTGATGAGAGCATCTTCTAACAGCTCAGTGTAAATTGTGATGTTCATTTTTGTTGGCTTTTCCAACAGCAGATAAAGCCGCCCAAACCATAACGCTACCTCTGCCAAAATTACGTTTAGACATACGAACTTCGTTATGCCTCAGATCATGCCAAAGAAATATGAATCGGGACCATCCAGATTGAATTTCTTTTCATCTAAAAATACTACTTTTTTCCACTCATCTGACCAATTCATATATTTGCGAGCAAAATTTAAACGGCTTTTTTATGGTGCTGTTTTAGCATTGGCTTGCATTTTGGCTTCTTCCATTTTATGTTACCATCTGCTATCAAAAGGTGTGCGATGTGTTTTGAGGCAACGAGGAGTTGAAGTTTATTCTTAATTTGCGTGGCATTTAGTTTATTGCAGGTAGCTTCTTGTTTTATCATGTTTATTTGCCGTTTTGTTAGTTTTTTGTTTTCCTTCGCTGGTTTTTTTACTCCATAATTTTGCCCTTTCTTTAGAAAATTGCGAATGACGCGTTCGGAAGGATTAATTTTTGGCGCAATTTCTCTTTTAGAATAACCTTCCTCATGAAAAAACTTGATTTGAACTTTTTCTTGGTCGGTAAAAAATTTAGCCTTTGGCATTCTAAAAAATCATTACAATTTTTAATAAAAAACAAAAACAAAAAATTTGTAACCGAATTATATTTTCAATAACATACCTTATTCAAAAAAAATACTTAGAGCTAGTTTCTGGGATAAAGATAATCTACATTTTTCGCTTAAACCTAGTTGTAAAAGAAGTAGACAGATCTACAAACGTCAAAATGGAAGCATTATTGGCTAAAAACAATGTATTAGAAAGACGATTAAATCGCTCTGGTATAATTATTAATGGACTACCGAATAAAATGGATAAAATTCATAATCATATCATTAAAATAGCTCAGATAGTTGGTGTTCACATTACAGGCTCTGATATAAACCATTGCTGTTTTAATAAATGCATTCTTGTAAAATTTAATTCAGTTTACATAAGAGACAATATCATGAGAAAATACTATAAATCCGATCCTATTTTACATAAAAACGTGTTGGTTGATGATGCTATGTTGGGTGAAGGTGTCGTTGGAGGAGGAAGTGGCTGAAAATGGAGCTGTTGTAAATGTTAGTAATGGCAAAAGTCAGGCACGAGTGTATTTAAGAGATAATCTGTCGCCAGCATCTCTTAAATTCAATATATTTGTCGAAAATTGTTATTGCAGAAAAAAATACAAAAATTTTATTTGAAAAACATGGACATTCCAAAGGCAAAAATAATTAAATCAGATGGATCTGTGGTACATCTAAATATACAACAATGCAGAGATCTTCTTGACGGCGATGTTGGTGATAAAGATGCATCCGTAAATAAACACTAATAGTTTTAATTAATTACTTGGTTCTCGTAAATATTATAATTATGTCCCAAAATTACTTGGTTACTGTATGTAGTTACATGTTTGCATTTAAATATGAACTATATATTATTCTTTAAAAATGGTTGAGTTACTTAAAAAAAAAATAAATAAAACATTTAACTACACTACAATACCAATTTACATTACATATTATAGTTTATTTAATTTTTCAGAATGATCTCAATATTGGAAAAAAAAAAATGAATAACAAATATATTTTAGCTCATAATGAGGAGTCACTTAATATTAATAAAACTTAAATGTTTTCCATGAATTTGATTGATAACCTGGATGATATAGCTCATGATAGTAGAATTATTAATTCAGCATTAGAACGAGGAAATTTTAATGTTTTGCATTTTAATTCACAGAGCTTAGTTCCTCGTGAAAATGGGACTAAATTTGACGAAATTGGGAGTATGATGGAGAATTGTTCAGTTGATGCCTTTGGAATTACAGAGACATGGTATAAACCTTTTGTTACTGATAGCGCGGTTCATATTTCTGGTTTTAAAATTTATCGTAATAAAGTTTTATATTCAAGGGCGGGAGGAGTGTGTTTGTACATTCGTGAAAATCTTAAGGCTAAGGTTGTCTATAATAGTAATACTCATATGCACGATGCTGAGAATTCCGTGGAGGCTCTTTTTGTTGAGATTTACATAAATGGTGTAGTTGGAATTTTATTAGGAGTTATTTACCTTCCCCATGGGAATATATTGAGCTGTGAGGATTTATTTATGGATTTGTCATCGAGGTATACCAACGTACTGATTATGGGGGATTTTAATACGGATATTTTCTCTCGAGGGAATTTGGTGACCGTACTTCGCTCTCGATTGTCTATAACTCCAGACCGACACATTTCTGTACTCGCAACCTGACTACATCACTTTTAGATTATTTTTTTGTTTCTAACATAAATTTAGTCGGAAATTCAAATCAGTTTCAAATTCATGCGCTTAATTCGTATCATTCCATGATACAAATCTCTTACAATGTAACGAGTGCTGCAAATACGAGCGAGTTTTTATACAGGCACTACAATTGTTTTGATGTGGAATTATGTTTTTCAGAACTGGAGTCCACTGACTTTTCTCCATTTTATTGCGATGTAACCGTAGATGGTAAGGCTTGTTTTTTAAATGCTGTTGTAAAGAGACTTTTTGAGGACAATGTTCCCTTGCGCCGTTTTGTTCGACATGATGTCAATTCTTGGTTTAATGACTCTCGTATTCAGAGTGCAAAACGTGAAAGGAATGCAGCTTATCGTGCCTATATTATAAATAAAACAGCTGAAAGCTTCCAACGTTTCCGTGTTTGTCGCAATAGATTAAAACCGGTAATAAGGAAAGTTCGTAGGAGAGAGTGCAGTAACTATTTTTCTAATTGTAATCAGAAAAATGATTGGATGATTTTAATGACTTTTCCTGTATGCCTCAGCCAACGTCAACGGATTCTGCATTTGATCCCATGTCATTGCCCTATATTGAAGGATTCTTCTTCAGTAATGTTACTGATCATGAAATATATACCGCTATGACCAAAATAAAATCTCAGGCAATTGGGAACGATGGAATATCTCTTAAATTTTTGAAGTTAATATTTCCAGCAATATCAAGTCAATTTAGACATCTCATAAATTTTATTGTAACAACCTCTACAGTACCTGATATCTGCAAGGTTGGAAAAGTTATACCGATTCCCAAGATTAAATATCCAAGAAACACTTCAGATTATAGACCAATAAGTATTCTTCCAGTCTTCTCGAAAATCTTGAAAGTTATTTTGAGGCAGCAAATGTTGACTTATTTAGATACGTCAAAAATGATAAATGATTTTCAATCCGGATTTATGAAAGGGTACAACACCACTGCAGTGTTACTTGATATAACTGAAACCGTAAGAAAAAATTTGGATAAAGGAAATGTGAGTGCTTTGATATTGCTTGATTTTCGGAGGGCATTTGACTCTGTTAATCATAATATTTTGGTGGGAAAACTACTTAATCAATACGGGTTTGGCTCGTGTGGTTGCAGACTTATTTATTCTTATTTATGTGGTCGTAAGCAATTTGTGCAAGTAGGGACGTTAATTTCTCGATGTAAGTACCTTAATAGAGGAATTCCACAAGGATCAATATTGGGACCCTTATTGTTCTTGCTATATATTAACGACTTGTTTCAGAGATTATCTTTTTTAAATTGTTATACTTACGCTGATGATATACAACTCTTGGCCACTTCACAAATTTTGATTTGGTAAGGTTTCAGAACTGTATTAATGAGGATCTTGATTATGTAGTGGAATGGTCTAGGGTAAATTCTTTGGAATTAAACCCGTCTAAATGTAAAGTCATGATTTTTTCGAATAATTTGGATGTTAACTTAAGAATTTTAATCGATAGTGTTCCTTTGGAGATTGTTTCAAAATATAAAACATTGGGTGTTATTTTGGAAAATGACCTCTCATTTAATAAACATGTAAATTCTGTTATTACAAGAGTTTGTTTGACATTACGCGGCCTTTATAACGTGGCTTGTTACTTGCCATTGGCTGTGAGATATCGTGTTGCTGTTTCGACTTGTCTTCTACTTTTCCTGTATTGTTTGGAGACTTACTCGGGCACATCTGCCACAAATATTTTGAAACTACGATGATGTTTTAATAGGGTAATTCGATATATTTACGGTCTAAGTGTTCGAGAACATGTTTCCGAATACCAGAAACTAATTTAGGGTGTAAATTTGACCAATATATAAATATGAGGAAAATCTTATTTTTTTATAAGACAGTTAAATATGGAAATCCATCTTATCTGTCACAAAAATTTATTTTTGGTAGCTCTAGTAGAACGCATGCGCTTATTATACCTAGACACTTCTATGAGTCGATCGTATTGCGTGACTATATCGAGATTATGGAATTTAATGATTCCGTATGAGGATCGCAGATTTTCACAGTTTGTCAAATTTCAAACTCATTTTCTTGTCAAATTCATAAATGAATATTGAATTAATACTTTTTTCTCTATTTCGAGCTGTCCATGGTACATTCAAACAGGCAAAATTATTAGGAGTGCCATTATTTGTAATACAAAAAAAAGAAAAAAAACTTTATTTTTAAATTGTGCTTTGTTTGTATGTTTTATCATGGGTTAACAATCATTTTCCTGTAATTATACATTATTTATAGGTTTTGTGCAAATATTAGGGACTCTTCATTATTATTATTTTAATCTTAACTTCTTTTTAATTTTTCTTCTAACTTAAAATTATTGTTATATATCTAAATAATTGTATTTATATTATTGAATTGTTAGTAGTACTGCTAATTTTGGCCCCATGGGCTTGCGGCATATTTTTGAAATAAATAAAATAAAATAAAATAAATAAAAAAAAATTGTGTTTCTCAGTTATTATTTATTTGATATATAATCTAGGTTTAACTGAGCATCATTGGTGAGTTAAACCTAGATATAAAATGTCAAAATAGAAACAGCTGAAAAATAAAATAAACAATTCAACAATTCAAAAGAAATTTACATTTTAACAAAAATTAAAAAAATGGATTAATCTAGTGATGATGAGGATTTAAGTGATTCAAACACATATAATAACTTTAATATGTCAATTGTTAGAAAGATACGAACAATAAGGACACGTCCAAATCATTTCTGTATTTATACCGACGCCAAATTCTTTCAAAGATTTCGCTTAACAAAACAATCCGCATATGAGTCATTCCATGTCAAACGGTACGTATTTTTTACATCAATAACTTGGATTGCTTCGGCAGTTTGTGTATGCATTCTTCTCTTAAAAATATTTTATATGTGTTTCAAGAAAAAAATATAAATTTTTTTTTTCAAATGTTATGACCAATTGAACTTTGGTGAAATGGCGATTTTTTCAAAGAGGTGTGTTCATTCAATCGCATGTAACTCCTGAAATACTGGACCGATTTTAATGTGATATACCTTGTTTTGAAGGTAATTTCAATTTCTTCTAAAATACCAAAGCGGTATGACATATCCCCATAGCATTTTTTTAAGTTTGTATCATTTTCATCATTTTATTTCGATTTTCAAACTGATTACATCTTTTTTTTTTAATTTTGAGAGTGTGTTCTTATAGGTCTATTTTACAGACTGTGTGAGATGGAATGACTCATATAATGTTTTAGAACTAATTGGACCACACATTAAATCCATTTTTTTAATTTTTTTCAAAGTTAAAATTTTCAAATACTGTTATTGACGCGGTTGCTTTTTTGCGAAAATTTAAGATATTGCCATATTTATATAAAAAATTAGGAGGAATGCCATATGTATTTTGACTGAACAGTACGGCAATGCTAACAAAATTGACAGGAGGTAATCCACTACTGAGAAACACAATCAGTAGTTAAATCCCGGCAAAATATATTTGAGGTTTAATATAACAGTGTGTTAAGCTGAGTTAAACTGACAAGTAAAAAACTAGCTCTTACAGCTAGTTTCTGGGATAAAGATAATCTACATTTTTCGCTTAAACCTAGATTAAACTAAAAATTGTGTTTCTCAGTTATTATTTATTTGATATATAATCTAGGTTTAACTGAGCATCATTAGTGAGTTAAACCTAGATATAAAATGTCAAAATACAAACAGCTGAAAAATAAAATAAACAATTCAACAAGTGAAAAGAAATTAACATTTTAACAAAAATTAAAAAAAAAATGGATTATTGTATTAAGTGTTTCAAACACATATAATAACTTAAATATGTCAATTGTTAGAAAGATACGAACAATAAGGACAAGTCCAAATCATTTCTGCATTTATACCGTCGTCATCATAGATGGACTCATGTCCAACCATTTGTTCCTGCTGAACTATGTTTAGTACATTTTCATCAATTGTTGTGATCTTTGAAGGTGGTTTTGTTCCACCACCTGTTTTATATCTCTCTATTCTGTCTAAAGCAAAATTCTTTATGGCGTCCTTAATATTTTCATACTTAGTTTTTAAAGTTTTATATGATGATAATACAAACCTGTAAATACAATTTTTTATATTTTAATACTACACTTCTTAAATGATTTCCTTACTTTATGCAAACCATCTCCATCTCTCCTTGGCGGGCCAAGGGAATTTAATGCTTTGGTAATTTCGTTCCACTTTTCTTTGAAATTACTATTAACTGTACCTCTCTGAAATCCTTTTGCAAGAGAAGGATTTTTTTGCATTTCTTCTATAAGTTCATCAAATTGTTGCAGATTTGTTACTTTCTTTTTTTGTTGTTCTTACATTTTTTTTATTTCTTAAAAAATTTCTTTAAAACACTTTAGTCGTTAACAAAAATTATGACGATAAGAACAGAGTCGCATCAACACAATATCGTCATCACATTTTCTTACAGAATACCAAATATCTGTCAATAGTAATCAATCATCTTCAATAACGACAACTAGAATACCAATTTGAAACAAACGATACAAAACGAATGAATGAATGAAAGTTATTTCTATGATGACAGAAGTGATATGACTGAAAAAAAAGAGTCAAAAAGACTCGCAAATGATTAGAAATAGGACTGAAAAATGAGTAGAAAAAGAATCTTAGACGATCAAACATACGATTAAAAAATGAGTCCAAAAAGACTCGCAAACAATCACAAAAACAACTAAAAAAATGAGTCGGAAAAAGACTTGCAAATCAATAAAAATGTGTCGAAACTGATCAGACAATCGGGTAATAAAAGACTCCTCAAGAAGTGTCGCGGGTAGGGTACCATTTTCTCCCGAGAAAACAATCATTTATGAACAAAAAATGAGCTCATATATGCCTAGTTCAATCGCGCAGAGGAGTCATAAATGACTCGAATATGATCAATTTTTTCATAAAATGCTTGCAGCTACATAACAAAACGGAGTTAAAATAATTTGGGGTTGCCAACATTTTCTTATTGATGAAAATCGATTAACTTCCTCTTTGAACATATTTTGCACAAAAGTTAAAAATTATGCTATTTACATATATACTTTTTTCTAACGACGCGTCGTTTAAAATTATAAAAAACAAACTATAGAAAATCACTTAAAATAAAATATTATGTATCAGCAACTAGACATTTTTTAAGTTTAGAGTTATCTGACTAAAAATATTTTATTCTCAAAATAGTTTTGATTTGCTTTAATTTCAACTAAAAACATAAACATCTATTAACAAATTAACTGTTTAACAAATCACGATTTATTATTTTGTTTTTTGGCCATTTGTAAATGCATCATATCCATCCATGATGATTTCCCTAGAGTCATTGAACTTTTACTGACAACCTTTAATTGATTCGGCTGCTGCTGATTGAAAGGCCATTTAAATTGTTGGCTATTTCCAGATAAACCTGAGGATAAATGCTTCAATTTGCTGTCCAATGTAATGATAGATGCATCAGTATCCGCAGTTATATTAACATCTATTAATGTATTTTTCTCTATATCATCAGAAATATTAATGATCGACGAAGTTAGATTGTGAGCCTCAATAGTATTTTCACCTTGTAATTCGGATAATTGCAAGTTTATGGTTCCTTTATTGGCAACAATCTTTAGATTACCATGAACGCCGGCTTTAAAAGAATAAATTGAACATTGTTATTTGTTAAAGTAATTAAAGTATTTGGGTATTTTGTAAAAAGTATAAAGATGTAAAAATATTTTGAACTTTTTTAATAAATTTTTTCTGATTGACAAAATAAACCCTTGAAAGTATATCTTACTCATTTTGAGATCTCCCTTCTGATGCACATAAACGGTCGATTTTTTATGAACATTTTTCAAATTCAAACATCCAGTGTCCGTTTCAAATTTGGATGTTTCCACATAACTACAGTTGATGCTTATGTTTCCCTTAGTTGTTTTACATGTAATATTATCACCTTGTAGTTTATCCAATATAAGACTCTAAAATTGATGGAATTTATTCATTGGATTGGCCACTTTAAGCAAACTGGTAGTTAGTACGCAAACTTTTCAATAAAACACACAATGTTAATCTTAGATAAACTAGCTGTGAAAGACATATTTAAAAAAATAGTCTCACAGTTCCTCTATATCGGAAAAAACTGAAAAATATTTATGAAAATCTTTCCAAAAACCATCTTAAAATTTTAAGTCAAGATCCATAGTTTATTTACTTTTATTATCAACGTTTACTTATTATACATATTAAAATTATTTTTTGATTTCTTTACGCAATATATACAGTGGGTGGCCAAATTATTAGTTTTTTATTTATTTATTTATTTATTTTTACTTGGTATATAGATTTACAAAATCCTTACAGACTAACCTCCTTATTCAAAAACGATTATTAAATTTAACAAACGTTTATTAAGCAAATTTTTATATGCAAATCTGTCTTAATAAACGTTTGTTAAATTTAATAATCGTTTTTGAATAAGGGGGTAAAGATTTACATATTTAAAAATAGAATGATATTTCTCTTAGAAACATTAATAGGATGTGATATGATATATCAATAAAATTATAGCAATCATTAAAATGTATGCAAATGCGGCGGAACGAATCATTATTAGCATACGGCGACTTTTTAAAGTTGGAAGCTTTATAAGGTTGAGTCTGTTCTCGTATGGTGGCAGCACAAAAGAGTTCCATCCGAGGCGACGTAAACAAAATATCAAAAACTGTTTTTGAACAGATTCAATGCTGTTAATATGAATACTTTAGCAATTATCCCAAATGATACAACCATATTCTAGAATGGGGCGAACCAAGGCAGTATATAGCTGTTTGGTAATATATGGGTCAGAAAACTCCTTAGACCAGCGTTTCATGAATCCAAGCACACCGAAAGCTTTATTAACTGTTAGCGCAATATGATCACAGAAGTTTAGCATGTGATCTAGCAAAATTCCAAGATCAACAATAGTGTTAACTTCTTCCAGAGTTGTACTATTTATTATAGTTCGAATTAATTTTGTTATTTCTGTAAAACGACATGTGTTTGCATTTTTTAATATTAAGTTCCATTAAATGGATTCTGCACCATTGAGATAACATGTCTAGATCTTCCTGTAGAAGACGTATATCATTAGAATTTTCCAAGCTCTTAAAAATCTTGACGTCGTCGGCATACATTAGTACTTTAGAATGGAGGATGACATTGGGAAGATTATTTATAAAAGGTGTAAATAGAACAGGACCAAGGTGACTGCCCTGGGGTACTCCTGAAGTAACTTTAATAACATTTGAAACAGTTTCTCTAAACTTTACTTGTTGAGTTCTATTGGATAAGTAAGAACTCAACCATTTTAAAGCCGGAATGCTAAAACCCATCAGCGATAATTTTTGAAGTAAAATAATGTGGTTTACTTTGTCAAATGCCTTACTAAAATCTGTGTATATTACGTCAGTTTGCAGTTTATTTACAAAACCATTATTTATTAAAGTAGTAAATACAAGTAAGTTTGTTGTTGTAGAACGCAATTTGCAGAAACCATGTTGACGAGTAGACAATAAAGAGGATGTTTGATGCGATAGGATATCAGTAAGGATTTTCTCTAATAATTACACATGCAACATTGTTTACTTTGAAGCCGTATAACATTTAAATAAGTGTTTCTAATTCAATTAAAAATAAATTCTTTTGTTTTAAAAATATATATTTGAGGAAAAGAAATATTACAAAATTTTTTGAAAAAAAAATCTTAATATTTCGTAGAACCTTCTTTGGCATCAATTTAGTTCTTCATCGTGATGCCAGACTTTAATCAATTTAATCAAAATTGCATATTTCACACTTAAGGGTGTTTACTCTCTATTGCGATGCGAAAACAAATGTGATGCGATAAGCGTACAAATTGTAAGTAAGTATATCTTATGCTTGGTTTTCACTATGTCAGTTTTGTTGTCAAATTGTCTAAATTGTTATGAAATTACCAACAATTTGGACAATTTGACAACAAAACTGACATAGTGAAAACCAAGCATTACTCATTTTGAGATCTCCCTTCTGATGCACATAAACGGTAGAGTTGTGCCCAGTCGTTCATTTCAGTGACCAGTCATTTTCGTTCATTTATACAAGACTGATTCGTTCATTCAATTCGTTCAATAGTTCACTTTGAACGAATGAATACAACCCTTATTGAATGTGATTTTCATCTTGTCTTTTGATAAACATCAGCTGAACGAAATTGATCCGTACACTGTTGAACGAAAACCGTTCAGTTAAATGACCGGCTCATTCCGTTTGTTGCCGCCGAAATCATATAATAATTTTCATTTTCAATCAGTTTATTATTTTAACATTCATAATTTACTTTAAAGAAACTTATTTTATAAATCATTTAAATTCATTTATTAATATTGAGATACTTCCCAGCAAATTCTTTTATTCGCAAACATAATAAACATAACGGTTCTTGTTTATATATCATAATTCTCTTTAAGAAATATGTAAAACATAACAGACATAACGGCCCTTGTTTATGTATCACGTAGACAATTTTAGCTTGCAACTAACAATTTAAAATTAAATAAATTAGTCGGTAAAAAGGCACGTAAGCTACAAAATTGTTTTAAAGCGCTCACTACGCTCACCTTTGATATAAAAATTAAATAAATATTTTATATTAATTAAGCACAAGGAGTGCTGTTAAAAATTTTGTATTTTCATTTACAAGCCGGCTCATTTTATAAAGTGCCGCAACACCGTTCAATGAAGTGATCCGTTCATTTTAACCCGTTCGTTCATGAACGACACAGCTCTAATAAACGGTCGATTTTTTATGAACATTTTTCAAATTCAAACATTCAGTGTCCGTTTCAAATTTGGATGATTCCACATAACTACAGTTGATGCTTATGTTTCTCTTAGTTGCTTTACATGTAATATTAGTTTATCCAATATAAGACTCTAAAATGGATGGAATTTATTCATTGGATTGACCACTTTAAGCAAACTGGTAGTTAGTACGCAAACTTTTTAATAAAACACACAATGTTAATCTTAGATAAACTGTCTGTGAAAGACATACGCATACTTGTATGCTTATCGCATCGCAATAGAGAGTAACCCCCCAGAGCAGAATGACAGATAATGATCTACAACTGCACTCTAATGTCTCCAATCATTGTTAACACTGCACAAAATATTTAACAGTATTACCAGAATTAAAATACGAAAACATCTGGTACAAGAAATAAATTTATATACATACGTATTAAAAGCGGTTGAATCTTAATTAATAAGTGTAACTAATAATTTAGCCACCCACTGTACATGAACATTACAATTTATTCTGCATATTTTATACTCACTTGGAGACTGATTAAATTAAATAAATAAAAATAAATGAAATAATAATAGTAATAATATTAACTCTTACCGCTTTATTTTGTGCTTCCAATGTAATCTGTTTTCCCAATAATATACCCTCGCACATGATGTCTCCTTCTGAGCTCAACAATTCTATACATTCTGCCCGAACATTTTTCATCTTGATAAACTTTACTGCCTTTACCTTCAACTCATCCCCAAAAGTATTCATAACGATGACTCCGTGCTGGGAGTTGATGTTAAGAGTCGCTTTTATGGGCACAGCTAATTCACAAAGAAAATCCGAATTTTTAAGTAATTTTTTCAAAACAATTTCCACATTACGTTCATCATCGTTAACTTTCACCTGCATAGAAGCAGTACAATTTTTTACCGGACCACCTCGTAGTTCTGCAATAAGAGCATCGCCATTTGGATATTTATGCGGATCAGCAGAATGAACTTTTACGCAAATATCGGAATCTATATTGATGGAGGCGTGCGGATTAATGTAACGTAATGTTTCCTGGTGAACTTGACTCATATTAGCATCTGTGGTGGCGACGGTTTTGCGTGCATAAAAACGCTGACTTAAATGAAGGCTTTGTGAAAATGGCGCCAAGCGACGCAAAATTAACATGACTAGGATTTGTATTGTGTTTATTTAAAATTGTTTTAATCCAATATATCAACTTTTTTAGCACAAAGCACAAATTTTATTTATTTTTAATCAGAACAGCTGTTTAGTATAGACAAAAATCATGAAAAATGGACATTAAAACAGAGATATTAAAAAAATTTGCACTACAATAAAATAAATTTCAAAATTCGTACAGTTGAAAATAGCACCAATAAATAATATATACATGTCTCCATATGAAACATTAATTTTTAATGAATAATAGGGAACAATTCATCGAATAGCTTTTAGAGGTGATAAAAGCAATAAAAAACGACTGGCTGTCTGATAACTGTACCTTTCCAACGATTATAAAATATGGACCGACTATGGGTTAAGTTAGGTAAGCTAGCGGCCGAAAGTACACATCTCACTTAGGTCCATATCATTGGTCCTTTTGAGTTGCCTGTGAAGAAAGGGGAAGGAGATGGGTAGATATATATAGATAGTAATTACATGTCGACAAGGGCGAACGTGTTGGGTCCATAGGTTTGTAAAGAAAGAGATGGAGTAATCACTCCGAGTCGTTAAACGACCAAATTGTTTTAACAAAAGAAAATTTATCAGGTAAAACTTAAGTGTGAAACAGGACTCACATGTCACATATCGTCACCTAAAATGCCCAAAGACGTAACGCTCATTATCATAATTTTACAGCAGAAGCAAAACGCTATAAAATTAAAACTGTTTAATTGAAAATCGCAATATGTACATATCGTCACCTGAAGTTTTTAAATTCACCTTGCATATATGTAGTACCCAAGGTGAATTTAAATACTAGGTGATAGCGTAGCGCCAGCTGATTATTCATGGTGAATTTGAAAATGCCAAAAAGTTATATAAAAAAAAAACTTTTTGACAGTGACGAAAGTTTTTCATATAGAAAAATGCCTGTTGTTCTTGCCTTGTTGTAATTGTTGTAGCAATGCGGTCACCTGGTATTTAATTTCACCATGGTAGTACCCATGGTGAAATTAAATACTAGGTGATAGCGTAGCGCCAGCTGATTATTCATGGTGAATTTGAAAATGTCAAAAAGAGTTATATAAAAAAAAAAACTTTTTGACAGTGACGAAAGTTTTTCATATAGAAAAATGCCTGTTGTTCTTGCCTTGTTGTAATTGTTGTAGCAATGCTGTCACCTGGTATTTAATTTCACCATGGGTGACAGCATCAAAAAGTTTTTTTTTTATATAACTTTTTGACATTTTCAAATTCACCATGAATAATCAGCTGGCGCTACGCTGTCACCTAGTATTTAAATTCACCTTGGTAGTACCCATGGTGAAATTAAATACCAGGTGACCGCATTGCTACAACAATTACAACAAGGCAAGAACAACAGGCATTTTTCTATATGAAAAACTTTCGTCACTGTCAAAAAGTTTTTTTTTTATATAACTTTTTGGCATTTTCAAATTCACCATGAATAATCAGCTGGCGCTACGCTATCACCTAGTATTTAAATTCACCTTGGTAGTACCCATGGTGAAATTAAATACCAGGTGACCGCATTGCTACAACAATTACAACGAGGCAAGAACAACAGGCATTTTTCTATATGAAAAACTTTCGTCACTGTCAAAAAGTTTTTTTTTTATATAACTTTTTGGCATTTTCAAATTCACCATGAATAATCAGCTGGCGCTACGCTATCACCTAGTATTTAAATTCACCTTGGTAGTACCTATTCAACAATTTATTAATTTTTTAACATAAGTTTCATATAATAAAAAAAATTATTAAAAAAACTAATATGTATCAAGTAAAACAAAAATATTCAATTTGTTACAAAATATTACTAAACCTAAAAAACAATTCATTTTAAAAAAGTAGATAAATAATTACACAAATACATATACTTATTTGTAACAAACTAAAATTAAAAGCACGCCATAAGCTAAAAATTTGCAAAAAAAAAATTATGAACAATTTGAAAATTACATTTTAAAATTTTACGCACGTTGGCGTAATCTTTATTTTATCATTCTTGGTGGAAACATATGGCGTTTTCTTTTCTGGCAAAAATGTTACACGTTTTTCCCATTTCGCATCTTTTTTAATTTTTTTGTGTTCTTTTCTGAAAAAATGTCAACACTGCTAAAGTGTAGTGTGTTCTTTTCTATAAATGTCACACTATAAAATTAAAAATTATTAGTCGGGAAGGTGCCATTGGTCTTTTTGATAAATATTTATTATCTTATTTCAAGCGATCTTACCAGGGAGCTATCTGCTTCTTCTTTTTTAACAAAAAAAAAACAAAAACAGCTGGACATGAAAAAAGTGTTACAGTGTTGTAATTTTATGTTCTATTCTGACCATTAAAAATGCGACATCTTTAAAATGTGGGGTAAACATTATAAAAATGTACTTAATAAAGGTGTAACATTTTATTTCAGAAAAAAAAACACCAATAGTATTAACGTTTAGCGGTTTCTGCCGTTTTTTTTTTATCCATTCTAACTATTTTTTGCTGGCATGTTTTGGCAACACTGGCTGTTACGGTTTGATAAACAGCGTTGTCAACTTTGAAATTTCAAAACGCACCAAAATGGAGAAAAAAGCGTACCATTTACAAAAAAACGCACCAAGTTAAGAATTTCGTTTTTGTTTCAAATATTTATTGAATTAATTTGAAATTTTTTAATATCATAAATTCAATAAAAAACTTTTTATCAACGATTATTAATAAAAGTAATAGTAAAAGCCTTTTTTTTAATAAATGAGCTAATAAAGATAAAATAAGCATTTAACCACTCAAAATTTAACTCACAATGTCATATTCGGAACTAAAGTAATAATTGGTAAAAAGCTAATTTCACTACATATTTGGTACTTTTTATATATTTTTGTTTTCTAGTTAAAGTACTTCTATTTGATTTTTTCCAATAAAATTTGTTAGGATTTCACTGGTACTCTAACCCTGGTTGTTCGTCTACAGTTCAGTAGACCAAACCATCAGGTTATACAAGAATTTTTATTTAGACCTGTTTCACACTTATCAGTTCTGACTCGTCAAGTCAATTATTTTTCAATGAGAAGGAAAGAGAAAATTATCTTTTATCTTTTTCCTTCTCATTGAAAAATACTTGACTTGACAGTAAGAACTCATGAGTGTGAAACAGGACTTACATGTTTGAAATGTTGATTTGATTTTCAAACAAATACACAAAAAAAATTTTGCAGTGTTGAATGAAATGGTACTCAATCAGGTGTATTTTATTGTAGAAAGACTTTTTCTCACACTTTGTTGAATTTGCTTTGGTGCCAGCCACCAATAATTAAAAAGCGCACCAAAATTTTAAAAAAAGCGCACCTCGCTCCAACTAAAGAATTTTTCGCACCAAAAATTAAAAAAAGCACCAAAAATGGTGCGAAACGCACCAAGTTGACAACGCTGTTGATAAAGTTTCATTCAGTTTGATTTGTTCCACAAAGCACAGAGTATAACAGAGGGGACAATTTTGGCAGTTCAAAATCGCTACAATCAGCTGACACAGTAGGTATATTAAAAAGAGAAAGAAAATATTTTCTGTTATTAAATTTGTAATGTGAAAAAGCAAAGCACTATATAAAACACGAAATTTGTGAACAAAGCAAAATAAACAAAACAATTTTGTGTCAAAGCAAAATCTGTGGCAAAATAAACCAAACAATTCGTGTTGTGTTAAATTATTTTAATTTCAGTGATTCCTTTAAATATAATTAATTATACTCTGTGCTTTGTATATTTTACGGTTAAGTACGTTGTGTATTGTATAATCTGCAAAAATAATTACATATAGTTGTATTATTTCCCGGACTTATGCGTTTTCCTGAAGCTAGACGAATATTTGAAATGGCTAAAGAAGTTTTGGGTTATGGTTGAAAGTGTGTTTGGAAGGAGCAAAACGTACGGAACATGCTCAACCAACTGTAATGGTGTCTTCATTGGCGGCTTTGGAGCAGTTAAAAGAAGAACGCCCAAAAGCTAGACAGTTGTGTAGGCGCTGCCGGTTTTAGTTTGGGTGAGCTTACGGCTTTGGTGTTATTCCATTTGATAAGGGCCTTAAACTGGTGCAAGTTCGAGAAATTGGTGCTGCTTGCGCTAAAGCTAAACAATGGTGTGTTGGTAAGGGTATAGAAAAACCATACTGTGGTGTGGGCAATTATATGTATCCGTATTGTAAATAAAGTTTAGTTTTAATAAAGTTTTTTTTAAATGACAACATATGTAATTTTTCTTAATTTGTTAGTTAAACAACAAACCTAATTTTGTATATATTATATAAGTTATTTTGGCATAAATGAAGTTTCAATAAATAAAACATTAAAGTATTTTGTAATTATATACCAACTCGAAATTGATTTTTTTATTCTTACAAAAATTAAATGTTTAAGAAAAAAGAAAACTTATAGGTACGTAATTTCGTTTTTATTTAACTTTTCTCATCACGCGCACGCATTCGATGTACAAAAGCAGCACCTTTATTTTTACGAAAATTCTCAAAGGGATCATTTATATTAACGCCAACTCCCTGTCAGATAAATAATAATTAATAAATTAAAAAGGAATTTTATGTTTTTATGATATAACACTTACTTTATACATATCTTTGCGATCCCTTACATCTCCAGCTGAAATGGGTTGTTCAATTCCTTGATTTTTATTACCCAAACCGGTACCAGTGCAGACTGGGTGGTGGTGGACAACACTCATCTTCATTGTCCACAACGCCAGCAGATGACAGTTTGGAATGTTGATCATATGCCATAAGTTGTTGCTGCTGCTGTTGATGAACTAATTGTAAAGCCGCATTGACATTTAACAAATCAACATTTAAATTATTTACATTGCTTAACAAATCTCCAGATGCTAGTAAATTCGGGGGTGGATTATTAAGATTTTGATTAACTGGAGAATGCTACTATTTATTTGAGCAAATTGTGTTTGTTACATTAAAGCAGAAATTTGAGTAACAGGTGCAATGTTGGCATTACCACTCATAAAACCTGGTGGAGGTTTCGACAAATCGGGTATAAAAAAGTTGTTGTTTTGCTGTTGACCAGGTCCCTGTTGATTGCTATAATGCTGATCATTGTCATCCATGACGAGCATGGCCACTTTTTGAGCCAATAGAGAGTGTATGTTCTTGACAAGCTGCTGCTGTTGGCCAATTAATGTCGGTGGCATTATCGAGATATTTGGCAAGACAGCCGCCAACATTTGATGTTCCAATTGTTGCTTCTGTTGTTCCAACTGGGTAATTTGTTGGGTGGCATGTTTTATAAATATTTTATCACTATAAATTAAAATAATAAATATAAAAAAAGAAATTAAACTATATTAAAATTTTAATAGAAATACATGCACTTACCTTTTCCACCAAAATTGAATTTTATTTGAGTCAGAAATAAAGAAAAATAGTAACATAAAGAAACCGACAAGGCAGTTCTCAAAGAAAGAGACAAGAAAAAACCTACACTATCTTTGCTCTTCTGTCACCTCTGTTATACTCTGTGCCACAAAGTATATACTTTTTGATTTGTTCACGGACGTCGGACATAGCCACGGAAATTTCAAGAATTTACTAAATCAATCTCTACAAAAAGAAGACCATGTCGTTCGATACTATACCAAAAGATTTACGTGGTTTAAGAGCCTGCTTGGTGTGCTCCCTAATAAAGGTTAGTAAAATGTCCAAAGTGTGTTTCTAAACATCAAAATAACTTTCTGAAAAATTTTTGCAGTCCTTTGATCAATTTGAATACGATGGTTGTGACAACTGCGATGAATTTTTGCGCATGAAAAATAACAAGGACAATGTTTATGATCACACTAGCAACAATTTTGATGGCATTATAGCTTTAATGAGTCCTGAGGATTCTTGGGTGGCCAAATGGCAAAGAATAGGTAAGTTTTTTTTTGTTGGTGCTTATGATTTTTGAGCAGCAATTGTCGAATATGTACATTGTATATTATTGTAGGTCGCTTCTCTAGAGGCGTGTATGCAATTTCGGTATCTGGCAATTTGCCCCAAGCTACGTTAAGAGAAATGAAGAGTCGTGGTATTCCTTACAGACCAAGAGATACTAGCCAACGTTAATTTAACCCTGCAGTACTAATGTTAGTCATTTTTCTCCTGGTACGTATTCCTAATTATGCCAATACCATACATATCATTGACGTAGGTTAAAAAATGCCCAAAATATGGTGATTTAAATTTTTGCGTTATATGGGTGGTACCAGCCCCGTTTGTACAATCGAAATTTCATATACCCTATTATTCCTTCCAGAGTCACAGTAACATGCTGTGAAAATTTCATCAAAATCGGCTCAGCCGTTTTGGAGTCCATACATTACATACATACATACATTCATTTATATATACATATGTACTCAGTGGTGATATTCGAAATATTTAACAACCGGATCGCTTAAAAAAAATTGTATTTTTGTCAAATTTTGATAAAAATTGCGAAAATTTTAAAGTCGCATCCCACTAACAGACCACAAGCCTCTTGAAGGAAATGATATAAACTTTCGTTTAATAAAAAAAAAAATTAGTTATAACGTTAGTTATATGATTTCAAAAGTTGACCCACTTGAGATAAAATCCCCCATATAAAGGGTGTCCCAACTAGAACGCAATGGTGATATGATAACCAGTTTTTTCTTGCCTGGAATTGAAGAAATGAATGTGGAGGGCATGTGGTTTCAACAAGACGGCGCCACATGTCATGCAGCCAGAGAAAATGCATCAGTCATTTCCCGGTCGTGTTATTTCGCGTTTTGGAGAACAGAATTGGCCGCCTAGATCGTGCGATTTAACACCTTTAGATTTTTTTTTCTTTGGGGTTTTTTGAAGTCGATGGTTTACGCGAATAAGCCGACGACAACTCAAGCCTTAAAAGAGGAAATTGGACGCTGCATTAATGAAATACCGCAGCATTTATGCAAAAAGGTCATTGAAATTTTTTTTAAAAGTTCGCGTGTGTGCCAGCAAAACCGCGGCGGCCATCTGCACGATATCTTGTTCCATACATAACCTCATTCTGTCTACTTTTAAATATGTGTTTTATTTAAAATTTAAAAATTGCGTTCTAGTTGGGACACCCTTTATATATTTACTCATACATATTTAATTATTTATTTACATAAGAAAAACAAAATACATATGTACATTATATTTAATATCTAATTTAATAATTGCCAAATTAAATTTTGATTTTGGTTGGGAAAAATAGGAACTGATTCTTTACCACGTTTGTCACTTGCCAGATGATGCCCTTGTCGCAACCATAATTTAACATAGGGTATAGCGTCAAAATCTTCAACAGATTTTCCGATTAAATTTATTGTCATTAAATGACTTGTTGTTTCTATTAGTAAAGAATTTCTCTTGTCATAAATTATATTATTCATTGTGCTGAATCCTCTTTCAGCTTTGGCGGAATTAACAGCAATTACATTTAAAATCCTTTTAGCTCTCAAAATAGAATTATTAATTTTTTTTTATATTCTAAATCTCTCATATCGACAAAATCTCGAAAATCGGTAACTGGAATGATGTATTTGGTTATCTTATTTAACATTTTTAATGTATTTTCACCTTCCACCCACGGTGCTTCAAAGATATCACCCGACCATGTTTCTGGATTTAATAAACTAAAGCAATTTAAGAGATTATTATACTTTTCATCTTGATCATCAAACAGCAAACGCCTTTTTATATGTTTTTCTAAACAATCAAAAAACTTATCTCTCGAAACCACAATTGATGTTTTTTTTCTATTCATTTCAAATGGAATAATGTATTTCTTTGTTTCAATAATGTGATCTGCTTCTTTTTCATATGATCCTTTATTTACTTTTAAATGTTGAAATATATTTATTGTTCGCCTTATAAATCTATCAGCTCTAAATATTGAAATATTTCTTTCTTGTAAAGCTGTAGAAAGTACAGAAATTTCTTGTAATATGTCGTTTATTAAACCTAAATCTTTCAAAAAGTTTTCATTTTTAAAATATGACAGTCTTTTTATTTTGAGTAAAGTGAATATACAAAGCCTGGGGGGTTACTCTCTATTGCAATGCGAAAGCAAATGCGATGCGATAAGCGTACATTTTGTATGGTTATCGCATTTGCTTTCCCATCGCAATAGAGAGTAACCCCCTGATATGATTGCCAAACTGCTTTGGCGGTTCTAGCGCTACAGGCTGCCCATCGAGGACCAAACATTCGTCCTATTTTGTGTACTTCAGTTCCAAGTTCTTTAGAAACATTATTTAATTCTCTCTGATGTTTATTTGAAGTATGATAATATGAATAAAGTTTATCGAGAAAATATCTAAAGTTATTTTTAAATGAACTTCTTTGATAACATCATCTAGATTTAACTGAATACGATGAGCTAAACAATGACAAATGCTAATACCTGGAAATTGTTCTAAAAGTTTTGCAGAAACTCCAGCCTTTCTTCCTAACATTACACTAGCACCGTCTGAGCAAAATCCAATAAGATTTTCATGTAAATATTTTTCATTAAAACCATTGCCCCTATTGCGGTTCACAACTTTTTTAATAATTTGGTCGTCTTTCATAAATCGGTATTGCCATTCACAACTTATATGTACTAGAGTTAATGTAGAGTTAAAGTCGGGTTGACTGACAGACGACCAAACTTAGTTGAGTTGAGAACGGCAATAGGGGCACATATTTTTCGAGAACCGATATTAAGGTATTAAAAATTATTTCTGATGTTGTTCCTTCTAATTCGATCAGATCAATAAAAATTATTACACTATCTTCGCAACCTTGAACTTCAGATTTCAAATAAATTATTAAAACTCTTTTGTGTGAAATAGTTGAAGCTTTATCAATGATAATTGAAATTTTACTTCCTGCATTTATCAGTTTTCCAAATATAGTTCTTCTTATTTCTGTAGAGATAAGCTTTGCGACAAGTGGAACTATAAATCTTGAATTTAATGAAAATCCCAAATCTACGTTGTTTTTTCTGTAAATCAATTAATTTTTTTAAATCACTGAATGGGCTGCTGTTTTTAATTATGAAATACATTGTATATAGTATTAAAAATGTTCACTGTGCTGCTTAAATACTTTTCATTAGCCACATCGAAAGTTTTGTCAATTATATTTCGTTCACCAATTTTTATTATTTCCCCAGCTTTCTTATGTGAAACGGATTCATTGTGTTCCTTCAATTTTTTTCTCATTGATGCTTGTAAAATTTCTTTGTTCGAACCATGAGCTTTGACAGAAGATGATTTCCACTTTACTGAAATTAGGGTAGCCAGATTTGAAATACGGAAAAAAGTACATCTTATACAAAAAACAGTACAATTCAAAAAAAAAAACAGTCATTTTATTTTTTAACGAAAACATAACTCTTTATTCATGTAATAACATTTTTGTAATATTAATTTAATAAGCAACAAAAAAATTGTTAAACATACTTAAAAATATCAGATCATAACATATATTATGAACGTTTTTGAAGAAGGTACATAGAAAATACAATTTAAATGACATATTGTATCTTTTATATCTTCAAAGTTCTTTTAGATTACAATATTTTTGCTTTGCTTGTAATACAAAGTTTTAAATTTATTAGTTTTTGTAAATCAATCTGTATATGTATTAATTTACATTACAAAAGTAAACTTTAAATTTAATGTCAACTCAATTTTGCTCCTTTTTCAATATTTTTTAGTAAGAATAATGCTGTTCCAATTTACATGGTGTAGAAATTTATTATTTAAAAATCAAGAAGTATCATTTATTGAAAAAAATCCAAGTAACATTTTATCTTAAATACGTTGTATAAACAACGATATATTTATGAAATCCAATTTGTTTTTTTAATATTCTTCATGTTAATCTACAATGTTTAATGGTTAGAAATCCCTTTAGAGCAATTATGTCCATTTCATGAAACAATTGTTGTTGTATTCATTTCATATGGACAAACAAATTTTTTTGGACACCAATGCTTTAGAGCCATTAACACCGATCTCCTAATCAACTTTAAAGTAGATTAAACTCCGATAAATAAATAATTTTTTTATTAAAACAATACACTGAACAAAAAATTTTTTTATCAATATTTTTTTTCAATTTTAATATAAATAAGCTTTTAACGAAAAAACAGTACGCGTACTGCTAAAAACAGTACGTCTGGCACCCCTAACTGAAATGTGTAGATGTTTAGCACTTTCCAAATTTAACGATTCTACTTTCGAACACCACGCACATCTCACATTTTCATCGCTAACAATATTAAGCAACTCGTATTTAGTTTTAAAATAATTCAATTGTTTGTCATTCCAAAAATGTAATAACTTGTCAGCACATTGAATTGATTTTTCTACAGCATCACGGGACGTTCCAGCTTTTTCATAGTTTTCTTGTATCTGTTTCGTGTGATTAGAATTATTAATGTTCGCAGCTTGCTGTTCAGCCTCGTTATTAGAATTTTTTTTCGATTTGCTTAAAAAGTCATACAAATTGCCTTGCCTTTTCATTCTTAGGTTGAATTAAAAAAATATTTAATAATTAATTATAACTAAATGAGAATTTTTCCTCTTGCGAGTACTATGTAAAAACTTTTTATAAAAATTTTCTTATTCGAAGATTTACTTCTAGTTAAATATAAAAGAATTAATTATAAATTAAAATTATTTTAAAAATATCATACTTGCACGTTAAATCACAACTTAGCAAAGATTAAAAGTAATAGACAGCCATTCACCATCAAAATATATTTTTTTTTTATTTATATATATATACTATTAAACTTTTCTTTACGTCTAATCAGTGTTGTCATATTTTTTTTTTAAAAATCTGACAATTCCCTAAAAAATCTGGTTTTTTCGAAAAAAAATCTGCACCTTCAAAACAAAATTAAATAATATCGTACACATTCTTCAAAAGTGACTCAATTCAAAATTTTTATTATATGACACAACTAATAATAAATCACTATTAAATTGCAACTTTATACCAAATGAAATATAAAGAAAGACTTAACTGTTTTTTAGAACTTGTTAACTGTAACAAAATGCTTTTTTTCTTATAGATAAACAAGTGTGTTGTGTGTTGTTTAAGCATACAAACCCGAAAAAATAAAATTTTGAATTGAGTCACTTTTGAAGAATGTGTGCGGTATGTAATAAAATCATATTTGTATATGTTTAATTTATTGAAGAAAAAAAGAAAATAAAATATAATTTTTATATTTGATATAAAATATACATATGTATATAAAATTAACAGTAAGAACATAACGTATAATACTTCATTTAAATTATCACATACATATGTATAGAGATCATAGTTGTACATATTCTTATTAAATTTAGTTTCCATTTCTTTTGTTTGTACAAAATTTGTGCAATTGAATCTTTTTTTTAAATCTTTGGTCCGCAAAATTCCACATAGAGTGGGAATAATAATATTGATTGATTCTTTGTTTTATTCGAATAAAATTGAAAAATCTGCATTGATTTAAAAAAACTGTTTTTTTGGAGTAAAAATCTGCAAGCCTGTTTTCCACTTCAAAAAACTGCAAAAAACAGGTAAATCTGCACATTTGGCAACGCTGCGTCTAATATATAAAATTAAAAATGCATTTAGAAAGGGAAAATCCCTTTTTATTAGTAGAAAAACAAGGTGTATTAAACAAGGTGTTTGTTTATGTTGAGTTTTCAACTGTCAAATTTGCTCATGTTTTTTGTAGTCAAAGTAAAGTAAATTTGTTTAATAATAAAAACTGAAAATTTGGAAAATTTATTTTTAAATAATGATTTTTGAAAATAAATCCAATTTAATACATAAACTAGTGTGTTAAATAAAATCATGTGAGTAGCTGAAAGATAAAATCATCCAAGAATCCAATGTATGACCAAAATAAAAGCATTTGTTTGTACGTTTGGACAATGCAAATCATTTGACAACTGAAAAGTATTGTGTTTGTTGCCGAGACTATATCACCTTGATAAATACACATTGTATAAAAACCGTTAAAGCAAAAAACATAATATGCAACAACCGGTACGGAAAATTTTTAAAATTTTAACAACCGGTTCGAGCGACCGGTCCGAACCGGCTGAATATCAGCACTGGATTTAAGTATTTACAATCTTTGACGATATGAAGAAAAAATGGAAAATAACAACGAGAAACTTCTAGCTGAATTTAAAGAAATGCGGGAAAGTTTTAAAGTCTACAACGAGAAGCTGTTAGCCGATGTTGGGGAATGTTTTAAAGTCAACAACGAGAAGCTGTTAGTTCAAGGAAAAAATCTAGTCACCATCGAGCATTAGAAATTACCATCGCAGTCTGAAACTTTAGTATGGGCCCGTCAGAAATAAAAATTGATCTCATAAAAACTAGTGCCTGTAAGAGTGCCTAAAGGTGGATTCACCCATTTGTTCTTAACAAAATTTTTTTCCAGAGAACAATTTTTTTACTGAGAGTTTTTTGCAGCACGATTCACCCATTTCGAACGATTTTTCTGAAAAATCAAAGCTGCCATATGTAAACAAAATCTATTAGTTTTACAAGTGCGGCCATTGATTTATTTTGCTTTGGGTTTTAAGTGTCAAAATACAAATATTAGATTATTTTAAAGTATTGTGTATTCAAAATCACAGATATAAATTCGAAATGAATAAAAAAAGAACCTTGATTTTGCTGATGGTCATGGAAATACATAAGGCATTGTTATTTTTATGAAAAAATGAAACCTATTGGCAACTCAATTCACTTTTGTCCGGAAAAAATATAAAATGAAATCAATTCAAGTTCGTAAAAAATATTTTCTCTCTCAAAAAGAGAGACGTCAAACTTCATATAAAAAAAATATTGTTCGAACAAATTTTTTGTTAAGAACGAATGGATGAATCCACCTTAACTTGTCCAGTAGAGTGATTCGAAAAAAAACTTTATTTTTTTTTTGTATGAAAGGCGAACCACTCTAATGTCCAGCTACGAAAAGCTCGTCAGGCCGAATTCCGCAATCGGTGAATGTGCTTTAGCAGAGGCGGTAATTAAAAAAAACAAGCCATGATTTCTGTTGGCATGCGGATCAGCTGTTCACGACTTCACCTCAAAAACGAATGCAAAGGTCGTCTTTGGGGAATACAAAAATACATGATCCGGAGGTGTAAAATGAAAGTTGTACATTTAGAACGATTATCTGGCTATTAAAAAGGTTAATCTGGGCCTCTTTGGGGAAAAAGGCTTATAAGGGGACAGTGTTACGCAATTGTATTTCAATTTAACGGCTGGTATCAACAGAAGTTTCTATTTGCAAACATTGTTGATAAGTCACTGTTATTAACATGGAATATGGCAACATTAAAATTTAACGGCTATAGATAGGAACTTTCGATTGTCTTCTCTAGATGCCGCCGGAAAACCCTAGAAGATGGCGCTATTGTATAATTAGAGTAAACAGGGGCACTCAAAGTTTAGTTTATTGTGAGTCTTCATTGAGTGAACATCAAAGAGTTGTCAAACAGTAATTTAAATGCGTGTTGACTATTTGTGTTGATTATTTTGTACATTTGAAAAAATAAACAGGGGTGTCATAGAAACCAATATTGTCAGAATTGGTTTTAAAACCGACAAGAAAAAATGCTTTGGTGTCATAGGTAGGGTGTTCAGATCTAATTTTTTCGACGGCGCACAGTGGCGCCCGTAGAGCAAACGAGGTTGCAAAAATCAAAATTTTCATGAGCGCCGACGAATAAACCCATGTTATAGGAAACTTTTCAATGATTTCAAATATGCCACACTTAATAATATCACATTTTTAGTTTAGAAGATATAACCGTTCAAAGTTGACCGACTTTCGGTTTTCAAAAAAACACAATTTTTAGTCAATTTGTTGCGATTTCAGGTGTAATATCACGAAAAATAGGTAACGAATCGCCATATTTTTTCTTTGTATTGATTGATGTATTTATTAAATGTATAATGATAAAAAAACATTACCTATTTGCTTTGTGTTTCTCCTGGTAAATCACTATTTAAAAACTATCCGTTTTTTCACTATTTTTCAAATTTGCAAAACCTGTTCTTTGATTATTTCTTTACATAATTCAAAAGGTTTTATCTGCCCGTACGTGCCCGTTTGGCTTCTAGAGGTAAAAAAGGTTAAAAACACATGGTTGCAGAATTTGTATGGCGTCCATCCCTTATATGTTTTGACTGACAGTAGTTTTTTTTAGTACAGTACTTTGGGTTTACCTGCACATCCAACTCTTGAACGGGTTTTGGTGCAGGTAAGTCCAATATGCAGGTAGCTTAAATACAGTTAACTGCCTCATTGTGCAGGTATCAAAAACCTGCCTTTACATGAAGCTAAGTTAAATTTTTTTTAGCTGCAAAAAGGCTAAAAAAAATTACATATTTTTTTATTTGAGACAGGTAAATGCAAAAATTTTAATGAAAATAAATAAAAAAAATCCTAATATCTGATGCACGTAAAAAATGTGCACTTAAAAAAAAATTTTCCAATAAAATTGAAAAATATTTCCAAAAAATTTACTTTTAGGCTGGTAAAGCCAAAGCGCACTTAAGTGAAATGCAGGTAAACCCAAAGTACTGTAGTAAGTTTTTAGGCATGGTAGCGTAAGCCTATATATTGCAAAATAAGCATAATGCCTGGATTAGTCTACGACTGAAAGTTGGCGCAACAATTACTGAAACCATTAAACAATTTAAGTACTGAAAACATGGCGTTGAACAATTTAAAATTATTTGAACTGTTTAGAAAGTCAACCACACCAAAGTTTTTCGCGGAAGCTGCTTTAGAAGAACTTGATAGCTTATACGGAAATATTGAGAGAAGCGAAATTATAAAAAATAATTTTCGTCTGATATATGCAAATATTAAGACAAAATGGGTGAAATCTAATCGAACCATTCAGAACTTCAACTCAAATACAAGGACTGGCTTAATGATTAATGAAGACACCATCCTGGATATATTGGCAGTAGATAAACCCACCACATCAACCACAGGAGCAAAAGGAAGGCCAAAAAAAAGTATTGAGTGTTAAATTTTCACAAGAAAGAGGAAACTTGCCGATGCCACCAAAGACTTGACCACGAAGCATTTATCGGACGAGCTGTCTATTAAATATACAAAGGATAGTGAAAGAGTTAGGTCGCAGATAACCAAATCTGTTGCTGATGCAAGCCCACTGCGACTAAAAAGGATTAAGGAAAGCATTCCCACGCCCACAAACGCACACATTAAAAAGTATGGTTCCGAAGAAGCCTTGGCCTTGTTTATGGACTTAGAACTTTCCAAAGAGAAATATGAGAAACTACGGGCATCTTTAACGCGACACGGCGCTGACGTTTTACCCGGATACAAGCATATTAAAAATAAATTCACGAGCACTGCATACGGAGTTTACGGAAGTTTCTGCGAAAGCCAATCTGCAGGATCTCATGGACCATAAGTAAAACGGTTGTTGGAGAGTCTTCCTGAAAATGAGGTGAAAATTCTTCCTGAGAAGTTGACATTGATCAGCAAATTGGGCTGCGATGGATCATCCGGACAAAGCGTTTATAAGCAAAGGATATCTTCCGATGACGCTACAATATCGGACGGAAATATGTTTATGGCATCTGTTGTTTCTTTGCGGCTAAAATCTGATGTTTCCCTACACTAGAGAAATCCACGTCCGTCATCAGTGCATTATTGCCGACCAATAATGTTTCAGTTTGCAAGGGAATCGGCAGAACTCATAAGGACCACGGTGAAGGACATTGAAGAATAAATAAGCAAGATTAAGCCTACAAAGCTGCAAATTGGAGAAGGAAAATATATTGAATGTAATTACGAGCTCCACGTGACCATGGTTGACGGAAAAGTCGTAAACGAACTGACAGGAACAAAATCAACAATGTCATGCCCGATTTGCAAAAAGAGTCAGAAGAACTTTGGGTAGAATTACGAATTGCACGCAAGGATTAGGTGTATAGAGTTATTGCTAAAACTGGCGTATACCCTACCACAAGAGGAGGAAAACTTCGATGAAAATACATCAATAAAGGATAAGTAAAAGATCAGAAAGAAGCAAATACAGGATGCTTTTTTTAAACAAGTTGGACTAAAAGTAGACTGTCCCAAGCACGGATATGGTAACTCAAACGATGGAAACACTTCTAGGAGATTTTTTGAAAATGATGAGGCAGTAACTAGAATCACTGGAATTGACAATCAAATCGTGAAAAGATTGGGAACGATCTTGGATGTTTTAAACTGTAAAGAAAATGTCAATTCTACAAAATATGGAGAATATGCGTCGAAAACTGCATCTTTTTTTAGCAGAAATGTATCCACAGAAGAAGTTGGCCCCGACCGTCCATAAAATATTGGCGCATGGCACAGGAGTCTCTTAACAAATTTTATAAAAAATATAGATGATATTGTGATGAATATTTTACAGAAAATTGAAAAAATAAATTTAAAAAAAAATTATTTTTTTTTTTAATTTGTTGGGTAATAATTTAAAACATAAACCCCTAAAGAAAAAAAATAAAAACAATCTAAAAATGTAAAAATAATTTTTTTTAATTACCATAAAATTGATTTTTCTACTAATTTTAACTTTGATAACCCATAAGTAGACCCCTACAAAGCGTAGCACCCTTTCCAAACGCTCATTTCATAGGCAGTTATCTATCATATGCTGTTTAAACTGTTCAATTATCTTATTCGGTTCAAAAGATATGATTTTTGCAACAAAAAAACTCAAATGGCACCATTATAGAGAACAGTAAACTGAAAAAAAATATAAAAAAAAAATTTAACGAAAATACCCCTACAAGAAATGTGTGACCGAAACTAATTCATAAACAATTTTGCACTAAAGGTGTGTTCATGGTGAAATTAAATACCAGGTGACCGCATTGCTACAACAATTACAACAAGGCAAGAACAACAGGCATTTTTTTATATGAAAAACTTTCGTCACTGTCAAAAAGTTTTTTTTTTATATAACTTTTTGGCATTTTCAAATTCACCATGAATAATCAGCTGGCGCTACGCTATCACCTAGTATTTAAATTCACCTTGGGTGTGTTCACATTGTGTGTATTTGTCATATGGAATGTCACTTTTCTATCCACATGTGTTTTCATGTGTATGTCAAAATTTGAGTTTCACATACGGTTTATAATTTACATGTTCAAATGTTGGTATGTTAAGTACATTTGACATAACCTATCAAAAAAAAAAAAAATCTTAAAACAGCTGATTGCTGTATGTGTATAATAAAAATTAAATTTATAATTAAATAAAACTGTATTTTAACATGGAATGAGAGATTTTTGTTTTACTATAAATTATATTTATTAAAATTTCAATTAATTTTTGCCGCCACAAAATTTTTGTTATAAAAAACAGCTGATGTCAGATGGTTTGTCACAAGAAAATAGAACTCGTTCTATATAAAAAATGTCATGTGTATTCCACACAAAGAAATAACACATGCTATTGTTTGAAGGTGTTCAGACTATATGTACAAATTTGACATGCGAAAAAGTGACATTCCATATGACAAATACACACAATGTGAACACACCTTAACACAGCAGTGTGAAAGAACTTATGTTTTCTGTATGCAACACGTATTAGGGAGAGAAAAAAAATAAGTGGAAGGGAGATAGAAAATCACAAAAGTCTATCATTTTGTTCATATTGCCCTTAAACTTTGATGGATATATCTCTCATCAGTGACAGTATTTTATCTATCAAATGACCGACACTGTTCTCGTAGGGACGGTACCGCTTGGACAGAAACGACGCGACGCAATTTATGTATGTATGTTTATTATTATTAGTTTGGGACCTATAGACGGCTAAACGGCTGAACCGATTTGCTTGAAATTTTCACAGTATATTTCTGTATGTCTGGAAGGTGCTATAGGCTACTTTTTTTTAAATTTTAAGTGGGCGTGGTACCTCCCATACAAAGTTAATTTTAAAAATCAAATACTTGGGAAACTATAATAGCTATAGTACTCAAATTTTGCATGAGCAATTCCATTGTTTGTTTAAATATTTGCGGAAAAAATGGGAGTAGTAGCGACAGGGGGCGTGGCACCTCCTATATGATGATAATTAAAAAAATATCAAATATATGGTATACAATAAGATATATGGTACGGTTATTCTACCATCAATATTAATATTTAGGACAAGAATGGGCGGACTATCAATAGTGGGCGTGGCACCTCCCATAGATATGATGGCAAATTTTAAAAATGTCAAGAAAACAAAATTAAAACTCAATTGTAGAAAAATAAATAAGAATGTTTGTTAAGCAAATAACAAACAGTTTGGCCAAATTGTTTCTTAAACAAAACAAGTTGTGTTTTTAATAAAACTATATTGAAAATTAACCTAAATAATTACTTAAAAATCTCAAGTCAATTATTATATACATATTATTGTATGATTTAAGTGGTATTTATTGACAACAATAATTGATTAATGTACGCATGTATGTATGCTATTTAAATATCGATACAATTTCTCTTTTTCAGTTGTAATGCAAAATGATTTCTTGAATTTCGGATGGTTTTCACTATTGGACGTAAAAAACTTTAAGGATTTTGTCAAGCTAAAATTAAAACAACAACCGAATTGCATATTCTTTTTTAATCTTTTTTTTAACAATTAAAATACTTTATTATAAATTTATATATGGACAGTGTTTCC
Source organism: Bellardia pandia (assembly GCA_916048285.2). Taxonomy (NCBI): domain Eukaryota; kingdom Metazoa; phylum Arthropoda; class Insecta; order Diptera; family Calliphoridae; genus Bellardia; species Bellardia pandia. The sequence goes on along the minus strand of OU696533.1, from coordinate 26,864,652 downwards.
AAAAAAGTAATAATAAAAAATATACAATATTAAGCAAAAAATACATAAACAATATCTTCTTATTTAATGCAACTTTATACATTGTACACCACTACTAAGTCATTACAATTGTTCCATACGTAAACCTTCACCGCCAGCCGTTGTAGCAAAAACACCAAAACCTGCTGCCTCCAATTCCTCTTTTAGTTTCCAATAGACCTCATTACTGGCATAGTTTTCGGGCAATAGAACAATCACATAACCACCGGCACCAGCGCCGGTTAATTTACTGAAGAATCCCCGCTTAAAGGCAATCGAAAAGATTTGCTCCAATTTTGGATGTGAAACTCCAATGGCTTTCATTAAATCGTTGTTGATTTGAAATAAGCGTTCGAGTTTTTCAAATTTCTCACTGTCATCTTTACCGTTGCCGAAGTTTTCGTACAAAGGAATGGCATCATTAACCAAAGCTTCACAGGCATTCCAAATCGAATTGATAACTTCCGGAAATTGTTCCCCAAGATGGCGTACCTTGGCTACAATGTCAGCGGTGGATCTTTTAACTTTGCTGTCCACCAACAGTATATTTAAGGGTTTCTGTATTTTGAGTGCTTGAAAACCTTGGCCCTTAACGAAACGCAACATGCCGCCATATGTGCAGACGGTATTGTCAACTCCAGAGGGAGTGCCATGCATTACACGTTCCGACTCAAAAGCCCAACTGGAAATTAATGCTTGATTTTCGAGTTCGTTATAAGAGTTCAGATCGAAGTGATGAGCGTAGAGTAGAAAAGCAGCCGCCAATGCAGCTCCATAGGAGGCAGAGCTGCCTAGGCCGGCGCCAATGTTGAGTTCAGTATCTATGTTAACGGTAAATGCCTGCGTTAATTCCAATTCCTGCTTTGGTGATGACAAAATGGCTCCTGCCAAGAGATAATAAATCGACAAAAAGGCCTTTTGAGATTGTTGCTTCTTTGGCGATCCCTGTTCCAATAACTCCTCATGCTGCCTGTTAAGTTCGATGCGCACTTCTTCCAACAACTGGGCACTGCTTTCAAATGTTTCCTGGGGAAATTTTGAACGACATTGTTTCAGAAACTTATTAAACGTGTCAACTTGTATTTCAAAATTTGCGTTTAAAGCCTCCAATTGTATGGTAACAACACGTTTGCCATTTTCAGCCGCAGTAAACTTTAATGTTGTGCCCAAACCCACTACCGCAGCCAGAGCTGGTTTGTGATAGACCACCGCATGTTCACCATGTAAAATGATCTTTCCTGGTGATTTCACTTGGAATTTCAACATTATGTAATCTCGTTTAAAAAAATCAAAACCAAAATTCAAAGCGCTGTTTTGAGAAGAGTTAATTGTTTATATAAGGTATAAGTATTTGTAAAAGGTGCAAACTGAGGTCAAATAATGTTTCTTTATTCGTTTGTTCGTTATAGATTCAAATATTAATTTTAGGAAAAAAAATTCTTTAAATAGTTTTCTTTATCCGCTTTTAAGAAATCTACCGATAATAATTGGTTATTACGGTTCAAAGCTTGGCTTAACACTGTGGAAGTTTTTTGTTTATGCTGTGTAATTTTTTGCTTTTTTGTATTCCAAACACTTTCACTTTCTTTCCGATGCTGATTTTTTGTGTTTGTTCGACTTTAAACAAAAAACTCACATTACTACAAACTATTGCACAGTGGCTTGTAAAGATCTAAATTGTTGTATTTTGTTATATGAATGTTTTCTTGAATTTATCACTTGTGTTGATTGTTAAATCAAGTAGTCCCGCGGAACTCATCAAGATCGTGACAACAGCTTGGATTTTACAGAAGATACCTATCCTATTAACTTCTAGACTTAAAAATGCAAAAATTTTTGCCCGCTCTCGTATGGTTTACGAGGCATTCACTTTTTATATTTTGATATATAACTTTAAATATCTACTATACGAGATAATATATGTGCTAGATAATATATGTATGTATTTTTTTAACCTCACATATCTGCAACATTTTAGGTCCTACTAAAATATATACATATGTCAAAAGAAAGCTTGGAAAGTTCTCTACAAAATTGTATATAACATAAATTCAGTTCTAGGTTCATAATCGGTCAATGGATTACGTAATATTATATATCAATATACATATCGTTGGTCTCATGTAGAAAGGCCCTAACTCGCTATTTTTTCGAAATTTATTTTTTTTGCGATTCCAATGCATTTAACGCAAATACACCTCCTCACAAAAATTTATTGCAATAGTGTAAAAAATAACGCTTTTATAAGCAGTTGTATAAAAAAAGTTACATGTTGAATATTACAGTTTCTATTATGTTTTTACCTTCTCCTGTAAAGTTTCAAATATGCGAGTTAGGGCCTTTCTACATAAGACCATCGATATGTACATATTATATGGTATAGTAGATATCTAAAGTTATATATCAAAACTTAAAAGGTGAATAACTCGTAAAGTATAGGAGAGCGGGCAAAATTATTTGCATTTTTAGATATAAAAATAACTCGAAAACTAAGCGTTTGCGCCAATATTTTTATTTTATTTTTTCTTCTTATTTTTAAATTTTCTATCACCCTGCATACTTTTTTCATTTGGAGCTGCGTCGGTAAACTAGATTTAAGCCGACTTCATTTTATAAAGTTACATTAATTTTAAATCGATTTAATAGTTGCGGAGCTGTGTAACTTTCTCTGAGCGAGGAAAGTCAATTTAAACTCTTCTATCTGAGGCCTTTTAGTTGCCAACTCTGCAGTGTATTAAACCGATATTTCAAAGTGTTCTCCTTTAAACTAATCGGGTTCCTTGATAAACCTGGTGAAGCTAAATCAGTGGTCTGCACAAAGAAAACATTGAATATAAATTAAAATAGCATGTTATGTGTTTTCTCTCCTGTTATAATCTGAGCAGCTTTTGTGATTTTTGCTTTTTTGGTAATTATTATGAACTTTGTTGACTTTCGTGTTATGTTCGCCACCAGAAAATTATGATTAAACTAGATGCTATAATTTTTACATAAATCCTCTGGGCTTGTGAACTCGTCAACGAGAGATACATATATGGAAGATTCAGGTGACTCCATTTAAATATATCCCAAATTTGACATAAAAGTAAATATTTTAAAATAAGTTTTCATAAAAAACCCCGTTTTCGATCAAACTCTAATGTTTTGAAATTAAATCATTCACGATTGCCTTAAAAGTATTCTTTACAACCCACTGTGCAAATGCTTTATTATGCAGTCTATCGTTGTTAAATTTTTTTGTTTTCATTTTATTGAACTTGGTTACATTATACAAACACACAGTAGTATTTATTTGAAATGTTTTAAATTAAACAAAGAACTTCATTCAATATTTTTTCCTTATTATTTTTATAATTCTTTTAATGTTGCTGTTGCACTTTCTCCCACTCTTCTGGTGTGTATGACTTTTGTGAGAAGGCGTGTATTTCTTTAAGTTCTTCCGTTAAAGCTGTATTAACCAAACGATGTTTTTGCAGTAGCGATTTGCCTTTAAACTGGTCGGATACTATAGTCACACTAAACTTGCCACCACAACCATCTGATTCATCTATGGCTTTAACATATTTTGCTTCAAGTTGTTTGGTTAGTTTGTCTTCAAGATATTTTGTTGTGTATTTGCTCATTTTTATTCTTTCGTTTATTTTCAATACTGCTGAAGTGGTTCGTTAATGTCTTCTAGACTGTTTGTTTGCTTTGTGATAAAGATTTTTTAAATCTATATATTTTATTATGCAAAAAATACTTGTTTTATTAAAATGGCTTAATTAATGGCAGCGTTGTCAACTTTGAAATTTCAAAACGCACCAACATGGAGAAAAAACGCGCCATTTAAAAAAATCGCACCAAATTTAGATTTTCTTTTTTATTTCATAAAAGTTTATTGAAAAATTTCACAATTCATTCAGTGTTTTTATAAAAAATAAAAAACAACAAAAATGAACGAAACAAATTTGTTTTTTGTACCAGATGTAATTAATTTCTTTTTTACCCGGGGTTACACATTTAAGTAACAGTTCGAAAAACTCAATACACTCACATTTTTTCACTTGCAGACATAGCTGCCAGATTTGACGATTTATCGTCATTTTGACGATTTTTGGTTTCAAAAATAGCAAAATGACGATTTGACGATTTTTTCATTGAAAATGACGATTTCCTGAATTATTAAAATTTTCTATAAATTGTTAGTTTTATTAATGTTTTTGTTACCAAATTCTCTCTTTTTTTGAAACAACTATTTCAAAAACAAAACTAAGTAATAGTAGTGTTTTCTTAATTATTGTTGTTAAGTTCAAGTAAAATAATTGCAAATAATATTGAGACAGGATAGTCGAAATTACTTATTTATGTGTAAACATAAAAATCAATTTTAAATACTGAATTCCATGAACTAAAATTTTAAGAGGATACAATTTCTGAATTTCCACGGGGAAATTCTTCTACAAAAACTTCTCCTATTTTAACAAAACGTCGAAAGCATATTCAGCCGCATAAATTTAAATAACAAAAATACGGAATTCTTTGAAAATATGTTGAATTCTATACTCAAAATGTTATTTAAAACTTAATAAAATAAATTGTTTTGACATTGTAATTTCCTGAATTAATAAAATATGCTGAATTCAACAATTTATTTATAAAATACTGTTTCACACTATTCAGTTTTAGCAGACCAGTTTTTGTTAAATTCTCTTTTGAACTTGCCATTTCATCAAACATGTCAATTCAATTTTCGTACTTTGTAATGTAAATCAACATGCATGAAAAAAAAACAAAAGGAAATAAGAAAATTGACAGTACCGTCAAGTTTGTACCCTTTTTGTTCTTATTTCCCTTCTCATCCAAAAATACTTGCCCTGACGAGTCAGAATTATAGAAGTGAAAACGGACTAAGATATTATAAAAATATTACACAAGTTGTGTTTAACATAAAATTTTTTGTGATTTGTTATGTAAAAAGTTAAAATTTACGTATTTTGATATGTATTGTACAAGACACTATATAAAATTGAATTTTTATGTTTTCGTTTTAATAAAGATTTCAAAATACTATTAGAAATAGTGACTTTTTATTTTTCCGATTTTTTTGACGATTTTTAAAATTCGAAATGACGATTTTTTTCTTTTTTATCGGGATTTTGACGATTTTTTCCGAAATTCATCTGGCAGCCCTGCTTGCAGAGCTAGTCGGGTTTTTCGAATAAGTTTTCGTATATAATACGTACACAGCACTAGCATGCAAGTACTTGCATGTGTAACAGTGTTGCCATTTTAGCACTTTCAGTGCTAGATTTAGCATTTTGTTTCTCGAAAATGCATTGAAATTTTTAAAAATTATGCTAAATGCTTTTTAGCATAATTTACTTAATAAAAAAACAATTTTTTCTCGAACAAATTTTTACTTTTTTACTCCAAAAAATACTTTTGGAGAAATAAAAAATAAGTTTTATTAATATTTCAACTAAATTTCTTTTGGTGTTGTAAGTAAATAAACACGGAAATTTTTGAATTAATATATGAAATGTAATCTATTAAAACAAGTCAACAATTGTTATGAACAAAATTAGAAAAAACTATAATTTATATTTGTAACATTTTAAATAAAAATTTTATTGTTACATTGAAAAAATTTAGCAATTATTTTTTCTTCTGTAGAACATTTTAGCACTTAGTTTTTCAAGTTTTAGCATATTTTGAAATTCATTTTCTGGCAACACTGACGTAAAAAGTTAAAGTTAACCCTGACTAACTTTTTAAAAAAGTTCAAACAAAGTTCAAGTTTGGGAAAAATGTTGAGCAACATTAACTATTTAATACGGAATATTTGACGTGTAGCTAATGTGCTTTTGTAAACAAAACACATATGAAACGAAAATGAATAAAAGTTAAAATATTTAAAAATCTGTGTTGAATCGAAATCGTTAAATAAAAATGAATAAATAAATAGTACTGGCCACATGTGCAGCAACACAACAAGTAATAGATATTGTTGGGGCAGAAGAGCAACTGTTATTGAAAATTCCACGTGAAACAATTGCCACTTTAATTATTTCGCTGTGAAAAAATAATATTTCCAGATACATTTCATATGGGTTTCACAAAATTAACAGAGTATACTACTTCTGCAACATCTTTTCATGAAAATTTCATGTGATTTTTTTTAATATGTATTTTGACAGCATTCCACTTGAAATTTTGAACAGAGTACTAGGCTTAATAGTAAAAATACTCATATATGCTATTCGGAATTGACAACACTGGTAACAAGCATAATATTACTTGGATCACCTTGTTTGATTTTTTGGCTACAGGTTGACTCAAATATTTTTTGCCATCCTTAAGTGGTGTTGTGTTTTTTACGAATTTTTTTGTCTAAAAATAGAATCAAAAAAATTCCCATATTCTTTTTTCTAAAAAAGTTCGCATAAATAGAACATCCGGTGTTATTTTTCGAAAAACGGTATTTGTGGTGAATTTCTTATTTGTTAGCTAATTCAGCAACCACCCGTAAAACTGTAAACCGCAAATCCATTGCCTGCTTTTAGGATGACAAATTTTCAATGACCTTGAAAAATTTGGAATAACGGAATTTGTGGTGAATTTCTAAAAACTCACCACGATTTTTTATACTCACCACGATTTTTTATACTCACCACGATTTTTTATACTCACCACGATTTTTTATACTCACCACGATTTTTTACTCACCACGATTTTTTCACCACATGACAGAAAAAAAAATCAATCAATCAGCGCTCTTTTTCCACAACCTCTCTCTCTGTCTGTCTCCTGTCGTCTCTAGAGCGTGTGTCGGTCGGTCATCCGTCGCCGGTCCGCTCCGCACACGTCCTCAGTGCGGCGTCGTCGTTTTTGCATGTGTGCGTGTGTGGTGTGTGTGTTGTCGTGTTTTGAAAAACAACACCGGATGTTCTATTTATGCGAACTTTTTTAGAAAAAAGAATATGGGAATTTTTGATTGATTCTATTTTTAGACAAAAAAATTCGTAAAAACAAACTATGGTTTTGGTTAGTACCTACAAAACTTGGCAGCACTATCAGCACTACACCCATAGCACAAGTAGTAAGTGATTTTTTTTTGGTACTTTTTAGTACCAGTTACTAACAGGGTGGTTCAAACTTTTTTGTAATAATCCTAACGCTTATCAACACTGGTGGAATTTAGCCAAATGACTGTTATTTCTTTAAAATTACACAAATTTTGTAATTAATGTAAAAAATCTGTAAATGACTGTTTAAATTGAAGCAAAAACTTTATTTGTCAGGTATATGTACGGTGACCATTTTTGGGAAAGGAAAATACAGGACATATACAAAATTATGTTAAAAATGAAAAGAAAAACAGAAAAAATAATCATATAATATATTTATTATTATTATTATTATTATTATAAAATTAAGTAACAACAAATTCTTCTTGATTAGAATAAAAAGTTTTTATAATATTATAATTTAAAAAAATAAATTGGTTTTATAAACAGTCTTCTTGACTAAGGCTAACAAAAAAAAAAAAAATAGAAAAAAACTACATAAATGATAAATTTAGTTATGAAGTTTGATATTTTTGCACGGAATGGATTTTTTTTTAAACATCTGGATTGTTAATTAAAAATCCTTTAAATTTTGAGCAATTCATTTTAAAATTGCATTTTGTAATTAATAGTGATCTTAAAGTATTTACTTGCAATTGCGATTTTTCGGTGGTCCAAATATTATTCATTATTGAAAACACTCTCTCGGTAGCAGCATTTGAAGCTGGTAGACATAGAAAAATTTAACAAATATCAATATATTTCTATATGCAATCACATTTGTCTTAAAGTGATTAAAAATTTCAATCCATCTTTCAGCTACTGATATATTTTTTACTCTCCAGTCTTCTATTTTTTCATTATTTGCAGATCACTTCATCAAATAAATCTTCATTATTTATTTTTAAATTCATTTAGATAGGATAAAGTTTTTTCAATCTTGTCCCAAGATAACATATTTCGTAACAATATCCAGTCTAAAATTTCTACATCTCTAAAAGCTTTATCCCACTGATTTAGGTAATCAATGTATGTTTGGTAAAAACTTGTTATATGTTCTTTAGTTATTGTTTCATCAAAATCATTACTTTTCTGTAATTCGAGAATATTTGTGACGGTAAGGGGTAATTTTAATTTTAAATCTTTTAATAATTGAAGCCTCAGGCATTGAAATATTTTGTGATTCTACTTTAAGAATAGCTTTATGAAATGTTGAAGCTTGGCTATATGCAAAAGATAACATAATTCAGCACAAGGATTCATAAAAAAATTTCGTAATATTGTCGGACATTTTGGTTGAGACATAAAATATAATTTTAAAGCTTCTTTGAGACTAAGACCAAGTTGTCATGGCCTTTTGTATTCCATTAGTTTGTAATTTATAATTATCTCCTAATGTTTAAAATAAGTAAAAAAAAGATAAAGCTTCAAATAGTGTTATGATTCTTTCCAAATCAGTCATTAAAGTTAACCATCGAGTTTTGTATGTCCTAGTAACTTTTTATATTCTATTTCAATATCTTCACATATTTCTTTGAAATTTTCAATTCTAACTTATAAAAAAGCATAAATTTTGACAATAATAACTTCAATATCAATAGGTAAGCATTCTGCTGCAGTTTGTATGCAGTTGTTCAAAATATGTGCAGCGCAATTTACACCTATCAGTTTTTGGCCAATGAAGTTTTGCATTTTGTGAAAGATATTATTCTGACCTTTTCTGGCTGCACCACCACAATTACAATTTGTGCTGTCTCCACAAAACGCTATCATTTTAATAATTATTTAATTTTTTTCAAAAGTCTCTTGCACATATTTTGAAATAATATCTGAAGTTTCTCCAATAAGGTATTTAACATCCAAAATCTTAATCTGAATTCCTTTATTCGGCAGAAAGTATCGAAATAATATTGGACAAATTTTAACCTTTTAGTGATTCGAACAATCTAAATCTATTGTGATACATTGAACGTTTGACAAATCTGCTTTGATTGTATTTAATGACATCGGTGTAAAAATATTGTTAACAATGGATTCACATTTTGTTCTAGCACAAGAATATTTTTCATTGAAACACGATTTGATCAGTTTTGATATGCAATCGTTAGACCTGAATGAAAAATTGTGCTGAACACTGTGAAATGTCCAAGTACCTTCTACAATAGCCAGGTCCTTTTCTTTATTATTGAATGTATTACTTCTTAAAAAATTCGTTAAAACTTTACTTGATGATTTGGCTAAATCTGCTCTTTTATGCTTTTGTGTTTGCAGTACGTCCACTATTTGCTATAGAAAAATGTGCCAAACATTTTTCACATCTCACCTCTTGTTGTTGCTACTTGTTGTTTTAATAAATGGAAACTCGCTTTTTAAGTCATCATTGAAATTACATTTTATTTTTGTTGGAGCCATATCTCTAATAAAATGAATGCTATTTTAACTTTTGGAAATGTAGGGAAAGTACACAGTTGGATTTTTATGATAATTTTGTATTAATGTTCGTGCAATGTATATGCTAAAAAGAGGACATTTGCATATCAAATTAGGAAATAAGGGACATTGTACTGTCCTGTATTTACAAAAAAATCTCAAGGGACAGCATGTTAAAAAACAGGACTGTCCTGTAAAATACAGGACGGATGGTCACCGTAGCTATATGTGCTTAATATGTTTAACATTTTAAAAAATGTTCAATCAGGTTTTTAGTTATTTATTTATTAATAAGTTTTCGTTTATTTAATAAGGCAAGTAATGTAGCAAATTGACACAAACAAATATTACATACTAAAGGAATGTTAAAAATTGGGAAAACTATTATAGCACTCATACTTACAAAATTAAAAACCATAAAAGCTGCACAACAATAAATACTGAATATGACTTAAAGAAACAAATACAATCTAAAGTACAATTAACTAACTAAATGAGTTTATAGATCGTATAAAAACAAATTGTTTAGAATTCTTTAAATAACAAAAATTTTTTTTAGAAGTTTAATATGAACCAGAATATTAAATTTTATAAATGTAAACTATTGATAACTAACTTAAGGTATTTGATGTAGATCATAGAGAATGTACAGCGCCTGTGTGCGATCATATACAATTTTGGTATTATTTAACATTTCGGGTAAAAATTCTGGTATACGGTCGACATTACAGCAGACACGTTTTAAAAGTTCACCTTGCGTTGGCAAGGCGTACATAGCTACCAATGCACTCTTGCGCACAACCCAAGGATGATGTTTGGCCAAAGTCGCTTCATATGAAGTCTTGCAGCAACCATGAACTTTATCACTTTCACATAAATCAGCTAAACGATTGAGAAATTCATAGACAAACTCTGAAAAAGTATACATAATAGATAAATTAAAATTGAAAAGCATAACAATAAAGTTTAAAGTTTTTAAACAATCAACATTGTTGTTGATGCACAACACATTGAGTTCCAAGTTAAATTAAAAAATATAAAAATATTAGTTTCACAATTGTTTGCTTGCCACGCAATTAGAAATAAGCGTTTTTTCTTCAACTTTTAAACTTTTCTAAATATTAGTAACAAAATGCAATAATTTTGATACGGTTTAGTTTCGAAAATGGGCAAAAACAAGCCATGTACTTAAGAAATGAGAAGGTTAATTTTAATTTAGTGTTACCAAAATTAAAAATTTTCAATGTCGAATGTTCCACAAACGTTTTTTGCTAAAATAAAATGGTATTTGGTGCAGTTCACTTATACAATAATATAAAGGAGTTTGCAATCCCAGCTAGGAAAACTAGGACACGAAAGACCACTTTAGCAGATGATAGAGTTATTAGACGTTTAAATGAGTCAGGACTTCTTGGGTGCATTGCACAAAAAAACCTCGTCTCCAAAAAATATTATGAAGCGGTTTCGGGTTGCAAGAGAAATATCCACGTTACTGGAATAGAGTTCTCTGGAGCGACGCATCTAATTTTAACTTTCTGCAATCTGATAGAAAATCGTATATTAGACGTCCTCCAAATAAAGCCTTAGACTCCAGGTACACTGTTGGGGTGCCTTTTCTTGGCGTGGTGTGGGTTCAATTGCACGACTTTAGGGTGTAATGGAACAGCATCGATATAAAAACATTTTGGAATGCATACATTTATACATCAAATACATTTTCAGCATGAAAAGGCCTGATCTTAAACCAATTGAAAACTTATAGGCAATTGTAAAAAGAGACCTAAAGGGCAAAAATCCACGAAATAATGATGAAGTGTTTCAGTTGGTGCAACAAAGCTGGAAAACACACCAGCGTTTAATTAAGAGTTTACCAAAAAGACTGGCGAATGTAGTAAAAAACAAGGCTTATCCAACAAAATATTAAAGGAAGAGTCCGTTTTTTTAAACCTCACTAAGGTGTTAAGTTAATTTTCTTTAAAATAGTATTGATGCTGTGAATTTTTTATTTTAAAGTCAATAATAATTTGTTACTTTACTATTTCTAGTTATTAGTTTTAATATGTTGAACTAAATTTTTAAAATATACTCGTATGGCCACTACACACACAGTATGTAAAGTTTTACTTTAAAATATTAACAAAAAAAAAAAAAACAAATATATGTACATATTACAAGACTCAAATATAAAAGGTATTTTCTAACTCACCTAATCCTCTATGTAAACGCAACAGCGTGCGACTGCCCGAAACATATTTAGTGTCCTTTAATAAATTTCCATCCTTTTCATATGACATCATTGTTTTGATTGTTATAAATTTATCAGCCTTTTCCACATCCGTTTCCTTTCGAAACGATGTTAAAATATCAATTTTTGATCTCACATCACTGCTCACAAAACCAAATACTGAACCCAACAAACTGAAAAATCTGAAAATATAACAAAAAAATATATATATGTATATAAAATATATGCAAATCCGAACAAAGAAAATTCAAAACATCCTTGTATACATAGAAAATGTACACGTAGTTTACTTGTTTATTTCCTCGTATGCTTTTAAATAATCATCCATTGAAACATCATCATCATCACGCAAACTGTCTTGAAATATTTGAGCAACCTTTTCAATATCAAAACGTTCGACAGCAGCCATTTTGTGATTACTTATTTATACGCTGATATTTTTAATATTACTTATTAAAAATTAAAGTGCACTAAACTATTTATTCTAATGTTGTTTGTTGCTACTTCTTTTAATCATAGAAAAACTTAAAATGAACCTAATTAAATGTCAAAGTAGCCATGTTGTTGTTGCATAATTTCTGCACAAAGTAGTTACTAACAGGGTGGTTCAAACTTTTTTGTAATAATCCTAACGCTTATCAACACTGGTTGAATTTAGCCAAATGACTGTTATTTCTTTAAAATATAAAAGCTATTGGGTCAAAAAATAATGTTCATTACTAAGAAATGAGTAAACAAAATTTGGCAGCATCGATTTTTTGATATACGCTGTCGGACAGAATAAAGTGCGGTGTCAAATATTTTCTGTTTTTTTGAATATTCAAGTTCGTGTTGAAATATTTATGCCCCTATTGCCGTTCTCAACTCAACTAAGTTTGGTCGTCTGTCAGTCAACCCGACTTTAACTTTACATTAACTCTACTACATTTAAGTTGTGAATGGCAATACCGATTTATGAAAGACGACCAAATTATTAAAAAAGTTGTGAACCGCAATAGGGGCATTAATTCTAGTTCCTCCTTTATATCTCTGGCTGTCGAAAAATATTTTCTTTTTACTAGAATTGCAATATAATCATCGTCTAGCTTCGTAGTCTTACGTTTTCTGCCACATAAATTATTTAGGCTTTTGTTTGACTTTCTTAATTTATACAAAGCAATTATTTTTCTGATCGCAGATTCCGATATCTTATACTTAGAACTCAAAGCTTTCTGTTTCATCCCATTTTCATGATATAGTACCAACAAATCTTTTTCCTTTTTAAAGTTCTCATTTCGAAAAAGCCTTATTTTGTGTATATATAATAATTTATTATTTTTTAAAAACTTACCACAAATTTTTCAGAAAAAAATCAGGAATACAACTCTTATTGTAAGGTTAACAGAAACCCGCACTTTATTATGTCGCGGAGATTTCTTGTACACTTCTATATATTTACATCAGAAATGAGCGACTTTTTAAAATTGCAATTTTTATGTAAAAATTCAGATACTCTAACAAATACCAAATAGTAAATAAAACATTTGGAAAAAACCTAAACCGCACTGTATTTTGTCCGACAGTGTATTTGAAATACATAGACAATATGTACAGCGTTGGACAAAATAATTTGTATAAACTTATAAACTAATAACTTAGTCAAGTCTTACTGTAAATGTAAACTGCTAAGCTTTTTATAAATATATATTAAATGGCCATAAATTAATTGCCTAAATTGTTAAGAAAATGTTGCTCGGAAAATATAATAAAATCTATATTTTCAATTTTTTATTTAAGACAACATACTGTATAAATTAAAACGTAAAAAATAATAATAAATGAAATATTAGTGCTCTAACTGATCTCAAAATAGTTTTTACAATATAATTCAAAATTTTGAGTGTGATTTTAACATTTTTTAAGCTGTTATATATAGACCAGTTTGAAATGTATGATAGTTAGTATTCCGATCTATTTCGTTTGATTTGGTAATTCACAAAATCTAGATCGATTTAGAAATTTATTATTAACTAGCTAAAACCCGGTGTGCTTCGCTACCTGTATCGTAATGAAATAAAAAGTTTAGAGTTAAATAAATATAATTATTAAGTTATTAAAATCTACAGTTTTCCTTTTAAATTAAATCTTATTACATTATCTTATTATGATTTACAATATACAAACAAACAAACACACATTCACTTTTATATATAGATAAGGGTTTCAAATGTATACAAATTTTAACATTTACTTAATATTGTTGCTAGTCAGCGCATTGGTATTCCAAATATTAATATTGATAGCTGATATAGCTTTCCTTATATATAATTTGTCATCATATCTATGGGAGGTGCCACGCTCACTATTGATAGACCGCCCATTCTTGTCCGAAATATTAATATTGATGGTAGAATAACCGTACCATATATCTTATTGTATGCCATATATTTCATATTTTTTTAATTATCATCATATAGGAAGTGCCACGCCCCCTGTCGACACTACTCCCATTTTTCCGCAAATATTTAAACAAACAATGGAATTGTTCATGCAAAATTTGAGTACTATAGCTATTATAGTTTCCCGAGTATTTGATTTTTAAAATTAACTTTGTATGGGAGGTACCACGCCCACTTAAAATTTAAAAAAAAAGTAGCCTATAGCTCCTTCCAGACATACAGAAATATACTGTGAAAATTTCAAGCAAATCGGTTCAGCCGTTTAGCCGTCTATAGATCCCAAACTAATAATAATAAACATACATACAAACACACAATCACTTTTATATATACATATAGATAACTTTCGAAGCTAGTTCTTATCAAATATGTAATAATATTTAAATTCTTTTCATATGCTCCATTTTTGTGAAAATTTGTGCATTTTTCAAACTCATTTCACAATTTTGACTTTGCTTGGTTTCACACTAAAACTGACAGAAAAACAAAAGTCAAGGTAAAAATCTCTCATTGTATTTATTTTATTTGTATACCCTTCACCTTCATGAGAGGGGTATATATAAGTTTGTCATTCCGTTTGTAATTTCTACAATATAATTTTCCGACCCTATAAAGTATATATATTCTGGATCCTTATAGATAGCGGAGTCGATTAAGCCATGCCCATCTGCCTTATGAAATCAATTTTCTGAAGTCCCCAGATATCTTCGGGATCCAAATCTTCAATAATTCTGTCAGACATGCTCTTATTGCAATATTTTGAAATATATTGCAGATAATACCATGAAATTTTGTATACGTTTGTATGATAAAAGAAAAAAGTGTGCGGAAAATAGTAAGAATCGGTCCATGATTTCTCATAGCCCCCATACAAATATATATATTCCCGAAATATGGCTTAATGATAAATAAATGCCTATAAAATTGGAATATCAAGACAAAAATAAGTTTTATACAAAAAGAAATCGCAAAACGAAATTTTTTTTTAGTTCGGTCCATGTTTGACCATAGACCCCATATAAAGTCCACTTTCAAAATTCACTTAAATACGTATAAAACAGATATAAATAATGGTAAACGGCTAAAATTTTACATAAATAATCTTTATAGGCAAATAAATTGTTGTACTAAATTTTATGGTAGTCGGCCCAGAATTGGTCATAGCTCTCATACAAGGACCACATCTGAAAAAGACATTTATCTTTATATATATTGCATAAATATCGATACCGACTCAAAACTTTGCACAGATCATTTGCATATATACAAAAATCATCCCACAAAATTTTGTGAATTTCGGTCTATTTTTAACCGTAAGCCCCATACAAAGCCTTCTTCCGAAAATCACTTTAATACTCATAAATCTCTTATAAATAAGGGTACCAATCCAAAATTGTACACGGATCATTTACATACATGCCTAAATCAAACTGCTGGATTTTGAGAATATCGGTCTATATTTGACTATATCCCCCACATAAGGTCCACTACCGAAATCCACGTTAATACTAATATATATCTTAAATATACCGTTATTATGTTGAAAATTTAAGAAGATCGGCCCATAATTTGTCATAGCTGTCATATAAGAACCATTTCCAAAAAACAAATAAATTCGGGTCAAAAAATATTCTTTTCGGATTTAACCCATATTCGGTTCATATTTTATAATCATGATATATATCGTTGGAAAGGTATTTTTAATACCTTTTAATGTATTACAAATTATCAAGCACCCAGTAGTTCCCGAGATATAGGCCTATATATTTTCAACTTTACGTGTCGGCCCCCTCGAAAATAGGCGTGACCGCCAACAATTTTTTTGCTGACCTGACATGTCCTCTAAAAGCCCTATTTGATGAAGTTTTTTTGAGCAAAATCACTAAAACCGAATTGTTCCCCTTTTTTATACTCTGTTTGTTAAATTACACTCAAGATTATTATGAACATCAGACAAACTCTGTAAATTATGGTAAGAATTGGTAATTAAATCAATTAAAAATGGTGAAAAATATACAAAATTTCAAAATATTGACAATAAATTATGTTGGTCGTAAAATTGTCTTTCAAACAATATCTAAAATACTAATAAAATTTGCACTAAGACTGAATTAAAAACACAGAATAAAAATATTCTAGTCTTATAACCAGTGTAGTTTTTGTATTTCTTATTACGTTTAGGTGGAGGGTATTTAAGATTCGGCACAGCCAAATATAGCACTCTTACTTGTTTATACTCTGTTTGTTAAATTACACTCAAGATTATTATAAACATCAAACAAAGAATTGGTAATTAAATCAATTAAAAATGGTGAAAATTAGACAAAATTTCAAAATATTTAACATAAATTATGTTGGTCGTAAAATTGTCTTTCAAACAATATCTAAAATACTAATAAAATTTGCACTAAGACTGAATAGAAAACACAGAATAAAAATATTCTAGTCCTATAACCAGTGCAGTTTTTGTATTTCTTATTACGTTTAGGTGGAGGGTATTTAAGATTCGGCACAGCCGAATATAGCACTCTTACTTGTTTTAATTGTGTTTGTGTACATTTAAATAAATAAAGACTCGTTATAAGTACACATTTTCTTCAAACTACTTGACGCTTTTATTTTGCAATTAAAAAGAATCCGGTTTATTTTAAGGAAATAAACCACCATTTTTAAAAGGTAAAAAACGTAACAATATTTAAAAGCAGAATAATTTGGAGACGTTGTGAAGTATCGAAAATATAGAACGAGTATAGGCTCGCGTGATCCAAGAAAAAACTCTAAATTAATCAAACTCTAAATTAATGCTAAATTTTCAAGGTCTTGTTCTTTAGGACCTATTCTGTTCTTAATTAGTCTTAAATTTTCAAAAACTTCGCTTGAATCTACTATAGCCATTCAAAATATTCGAAATCTGTTTAATTCTATGGGCGTGTGGAAATTCCAAAAAAATCTCTAGGGAACCTCACGAGATTAAGATATGGTACAGATATGTAGGTTATCTAAAGTGTTAGGCAGAACAAGAAATTTGCTACTATCTACTACTAATATCAACATATATAGATATATATGTTTAAAGATACATATTTTTAATAATGGTAAATATTTTGAATATGCTATCCAACAGAAGCATATTTGAATAATACGAATTTTTTTTTTGTTAAAATATTGTTAACCAAATTGCACAATTTCACTCAAAATTCGTAGCGTGATAAACGAAATAGACCCACCATTTAGTCAAAATGTGTTTAAAATTGTTTGATAAAATAATCGACATCTGCGTGGTCATCTTTCCGATGTCATTTTTTATTAATGATTGTCAAACTTTTATCATCTGACTTTGGTTCTCGGAATAATCCGTCCAATTTGGAAAAATCATTCTAGAGTTATGTTAAAATAAGAATTTTCTATATAAAAATTATTATTAAAAATCTATTATGAAACGAGTCTAAATTACCACACAGAAAAATGATTTTCTCGCGCCTTGTAACTTATTTTAATTTATATAAAATTTTATATGGATAATTTATAATTAGAGCTTTAACGTTTCCCGATTCATATGGGTACAAAATGATTTTTAATATTTATTGTAAATAATTTAAGATCTCTAATATTAATCGCGAACATTCGTACATTTCAAATTGATATTCTATTTAAATACATTTCATTTTAGGAAATAGACATTTGCTGTAAGTAAATTAAGAAAAACATTAAACAAATGCTTATCCTATAAATGTATGTAAATATTAACGTGCTCATGCTAATCTCCCAAGCAACATTAAAGACTGCCTAAGATGAAAAAACAAGTGTATTTTGTAGAGAAAATGTAAATTTGCTCAATAGCATACCACTTTTCAACATAAAAATATGATAAATGTTTTTTAATAACTAAACGCAAGGACTATACCGAAAAAAAAATACGAAGTAATTGAGTTTAATTATTGCAACAACATGAACAATAAAAATATTGTAGATAATGTGTATTCTGCTTAAAAAGGGATACTTCCAGGAATACAAAGTACCTGTTTTAAGAGAGAAACAATAACAAAAACATGAAAACAGAAACGAAAAGGCCAATAAACCAAAACAAAGTAATTTAATTTCCTTTTAGCTGGTCACCCTAAATTCTAAACCCTGTTACCTGTATTAAAATGCAATACACTCATACATTCACAAACAATTACTCTCACACTTATGCAAACGTATACACTTTTGGATTTGCACACACACAAATTGAGCGCCATCTTTAATTTAAACGAAATTTTAACTTTAGCTTCGTTAGGCAACAGCAACATGAACAGAAATCATTCGCCAAGCAACATTCAACGGGTAAAGACGTTTCAAATTCTTTATTCGTAAATTTGTTAGTAGAAACTGTGTATGTGTTTTAGTTTGTATCAGTTAGTGAGAACGCGAGAATACTTTTCTGTGAGTAGTAACGGTTAAAACGAGTGTGTGTTTCATTAATAAAACAACGTAGAGAGAAATATACGAGTTTTAAATAAACTTGGCTTAAAGTAGAGAATTCAAAAAAGAATAAAAAGTAATAAGAGAGGAAGAATAATACTTAACAAGTGTTTTCAGTTGTTAATTTGATGTTTAATATTGTGTAAATTAAATCTTCACTAAACAGCAGACGTCAGAAAGAGAGGAGCCTAAAACAAACATCACCGATCAGTGTTTGCTTCTTTTACTTTAAAATTATTATACTCTTCCGTAATTTGAGATCATTTTGATCGTTTTTCGGAGACGCAAAGTAGCAGCCAAATAAAATTTGACTCTTAAAGTAGCAACAAAACGAAGAAAGAATATCGAAGCATTAAATTATTAAGCGTTTCTTTACTTAATCGAGACAAGAAAACAAAAATTCCAAGCTTAGGGTGTGGTGAGCTTAAATATACAAAAATAATCAATTGAATTTTAAAAATAGTTATTTTCCGCAATATTTTTTTATATAATTAAATAAAAATATTAACAAATAGACAAAATGTCTACAAATAAAAGAAATTTATTTGCTACACAAATAACCACCTCACAAATGCTCACATTTTTTGTGATATTGATGACAACGTTTACGTTTAAAGGAGCGCATGCCCAAAGAACACCGACGATCTCCTACGTAACACAGGAACAGATCAAGGACATTGGCGGTACAGTAGAATTCGACTGTTCCGTTCAATATGCCAAAGAGTATTCAGTTATATGGACAAAAACCGATGGTGATTCGGTTTTTTTATCGACTGGCTCTACTCTGGTCATTAAAGATTCCCGCTTTTCGCTGCGCTATGATCCTAACTCGTCAACCTATAAGCTACAAATTAAAGACATACAAGAGACTGATGCTGGTACTTACACTTGTCAGGTGGTCATTTCTGTTGTTCACAAAGTTACCGCCGATGTAAAATTGTCGGTTAGACGTCCTCCCGTAATTTCCGACAATTCAACACAGTCTTTGGTGGCCAGCGAAGGCAGTGAAGTACAAATGGAATGCTATGCCAGTGGCTATCCAACACCAACAATTACTTGGCGTCGAGAAAACAATGCTATTCTGCCAACTGGTAAGTTAAACAAAAAATTATTCAATTCATATATACATATGTATGTATGTATGTACATTTATCAGGCATATTTTTGCCAAGAGTTTATAAAGGCAAGACAAATATAGGGCTTTGTGGAAAAAACTAGTGTTTCTAAAAGCAAGAGTTTTTAAAATATATATTTATATATTTATCACAACCACAACCTTCATATCAAGAATGAGATGAAGATTAGGTTTTTTGTCATTTAAAGTTTGGGAATAGGTTAAGATCATTTCGACCATATCGGTCGAATGAGTTATTGTATCGAAAAATGATATTCGATATCGAAATTATAATAAAATGCGTAGCCTATTTAAATTTCTATATAATAAATGAAGTATTATTCAGAAAGCCATAATAAATTAAAATACATTAATTAAATATATTTTGAGGGTTTTGTTTTAAATTGGGCATTATTAAGGGAATTACTTTTTGCCAATTCAGAATCATTAACCATATACAAGAAGAGTTCTTAAAAAAAATTTATTTTTTTTTTATTTTTTAATTCATTTATTTACAATCTATCCATTTAAGGATAATAAGTAAATTGTATAACAATCGTATAACATTTAGTGTTGAACTCCACTGAGAACAACAGCATAATATTATCCTTGGAATAATATAAAATTTCGACAGTTTTAAACAATATATACAAATTTATTTCATATATACATTGTAGTAGAAATTTATGATTTACAATCAAAAAGGCAGATCCAGAATGTGGTATTTTTTAAGTCTTATTACTTCTTCTGAGTCATCAAGTAGAGAAATAGCTAATGGGTTAATATGATTACTTAATCATTCAAGATAGTTCTCGCTGAATCTTCTGATTTCATCTTTAACTATTGGGATATGAAGATCATCGTGAATCGAATTATTGGTTACAGACAATGGAGCTGTTACAATAGACCTTAAAGTTTTGGACTGATATCTTTCCAAGATTTTAATGTTGGAATTGCTGGCTGTTCCCCATAGTTGTATTCCGAACGTCCGTTCTTAAAAAATAGAATATATAAATATATAGAATTTTTAGAACAATATATTGCTCCATTAAAGATTTCAATGGAAAATTTATTAACTACATATGTATGTATGTATGTACGTAATGAGGTTGTATTGTTGGTGATAATAATATTATTAGATACACAAGATTTAATCGCTTATATTTATTGTTATTAACAACACTATCAAAAATAGGTATTCATCTCCTAGCTTAATTACGTTGAGTCACTCACCCTCACAAACAACTGCGTAAGAGAATCGAAAATTCTCTCTATAAACCAGTATTTAAAAAAAAAACTTGGCTTAAATACTCTCAGTTGCTTTTTATATTGCATTTTTGTTTTGTATTTTGTTGTTTTCTTCATCCATACATTTTATTCATGTTTGGAATTTTCGTAATATACAAATAATAATATTCGTGTGATTTAGTAAAGCCAGAATAATTTAAAGTTCGTCAAAAGACACAAAATATTAATTTAAAATTCTAAATATTTCACAATTTAAACAAAATCTGAAAAAATAATCGCAACAATTTTTTTAATTTAATTTGGAATGTACATATATACTTGATAGGCTCTTAGTAGCAGACATGGTGTAACTACACAAGGTAAGTGCAGTAACACAGCTGACTGACTTTGTTTACAATTTACTTATGTCAAAAGTAAAGGCCCTACTATAATATGCATGTGCTAGCTTAAGTAACTGTGCGTACACATATAAAGTGTATGTGGCAAACTATAATGTATTTACTTACACTTTTCGTTAAGTTTTTCAACTTTATTTGCTTAAGCAAAAAGCGAAACTGATCGCACATTCTGTACAGAATCAGCTGTTTGTTTAATTTGTATGTACTACATAGATATGTATGTATATGTACATACAATTAAAATTAGTTCTTTAAACTACATATATAAGAGATTTCTAATTTGTGTTGAACTTTTCCCATAATACGAAGATTAACAAAACATAAACTTTTTATTATTATTTACAATATATGTAGTGCTGCCACAGCTGTATATTTGAGTAATTTTGCCCATAAATTAAAAAAAACCAGAAAAAGACAGCCTTTTCGTTAACTTTTGCAATTTTCTTATGCATATTATAGTTAGGCCTTAATGCTTTTTCAAGTGTTTTTGACAGTAGTACATTATTTTACTACTGTCACAATACAGTTGTTTCTATATAGTGTTGTATTTGTTGTCGATTTGCACTCACCTTGTATAGTTACACCATGGCAGCAGATAATTAAAATTGTTTATAAGAAATTCGAAATACATATGTATGCATGTATGTATGTACATATATGTATATATTTGGCAATTAAAACAAAGGTTTTAATTTTTATAAAGTCATTAAATTTTTATTGTTTTTTATATTTCTTTTAATTAGAAAACATCATTTTCCCATATTAAATTTTTGTTTTCTTTCCCTGTCTGGAACAATGCATTAACAGGTGAAAATGTTCTTGTTTCTTTTTTTTGTAGACGCAATTTTTCTATTATAGATTATTTTCTTTACTATTGTTTTCTGCTCTAAAAATTGTTGTTTGTAGAGTTGTATACTTCTTATTGTTCTATTGTGTTATTACTTGAAAACAGGTAGTAAGATGATATTTTTGTTTGTTAGATTTTTAAAAGGTGTTACTACACCTTCCACAGTAAAATTTAATCACCCCTATCGTGAATAAAAATTCCACGTGAAATTTGTTCACTTTTCACATTTTCCTATTTAAATTCAATGTTAAAAAAATAAAAGTGAACAAATTTCACGTGGAATTTTTATTCACGATATGGGTGAATAAGTGAATTTTTGTTTGGTCATTAATTCCTAAATTACAATGCAGTTTACTATGGATTAAAAATTCCTTTTACTAATTTCAAACAATAATTAATGATCTTTAAAAATAGTATGTAGTTACAGCTGAAGTGAAAATATTTCAATAGATAATTTAAGTAACAACAGTTTTATGGTAACAAGTCATTAAACTTCTTAAATATAAATGTTTGTTTAAGATTTTGATATCTGGCTTCAACCCAGACTTTCCATAAATTTCGGGCATATTATTAAGTTTAAAACATAAACGATTTTATTCTTTTTGCTATCTGACACAAAACAAATGACTATTGTTGTCAATTTCACTGCATAACTTATACGCCTAGAGATTTCTCCGCATAAGTAAAGTGTCTTGGTGTTAAAAAGGACGCCATAAGTATGTTTTAAAACAATCTCCCGGCGTTATGCTTTCACTTATCATTTCTTCTAATGAATTAAGCCGTCTAAGAATACACCTTGTCTAAAAGCAAACGAGTATAAATAATTTGGTAAACACAAAAGGTTGGCTTAATATAAAATGAAATTCAAGTGAAAGATTATACTCAATTTGACCTAAGTTTTAATAAATTATATCGATATCGATAAAAGAAAAAAAGATTATAATTTACATGAAACATGAACAAAAAACTGGCACATGTTTTAACTAAATCCCCTGATACCTTAATGTAACTTTACACAGTAAATATGTAAATCCTGTCACTTTATAGGTATACAATTTATAGGAATATGTATTTCCAAAATGACTTTACATTGATTATCTTAGCAATAAAATCAGATTCAAATATGTATGCACAACAACAACAATAGCAAAAACATAAACAACCGTTAAAATATTTAGGATTAACACTTAAAAAGCATGTGCGTACATACAAATGTAAGCACAATGCAGGCTGCATGAAGTAAGCAGCGCTGCTTAAGTGTATGATTATTGCTGTTACTAAAGCCATCAAACCATTGACAACAACAACAGCAATATCAAAACAATAACGAATTCATCAGAAAGAAGCTTTGTAAACAAAAGTTTGTTTTTCTCACACTCATTTATTACCAAACATACAAACATGCCAAGAGAAAACAGAAATAAAGTCAGTTACATCTTTCTTTTAATGGCAAGTTTCACACTTTGCAAGCAATTTGTAAAGAAAAGTCTGTAATAAAAAATGAAAATTTGTATATTGGATGCAAAATGATGGTGTATAATATTATGTATGTCCACAAGGAAGGAAGGATGTGTTGTAGTATAAACAAATATAGTATAAATAAAAACCCTTCTTCTTTCATCATCTGCATGCTCGTATTAGTGAAGTATAGGTCTACCAAAGACTAAATGACGTCGATACGTTTGAGGATTCGACAACTTCAGCACGCGCAATTTGCTTCCGCATCTTGAAAATGTGCTCGTGTGCAAAGAAAAAAATGGGTGGTGTTAGGATATATGCCCTTACCTTATCCATACATGTACTACAATCAAAAAAAAAATATAAAATAACGACGACATGTATACAGAGCAATATAACAAAGACAAAAAAGGAACGCACACACATTTGAAGTACATTATTAGAGCAGTAAATCCCAAACTATATAAATAAATAGGTATCAACTTTACTGTTTAATAAGTTGTTTAACTGTTACCAACAAAATAGATTTTTAGTTTGTATCACTATTTAATTTGATTTTTCTTCAAGTAGATCCTAATTGTAAGTTAATGCCGATTCTAAAGACAGCACATGCAATATGCTGCCCTTTATGAAAACACTTTTATAATTATGTTAGGTTGAGAAGAGGAAACTACCCCTGAAATTAGGTATACCGATTTTAATTTAATATAAACAGTGAGATTGTTATTAACCTTCTCAATTAATTCAAACGTCAAATTCATTCTGGATTTCATCAAAAAAAAAAAAAAAAAAATCACACCACTAATATCTAAAAAATAATTAATTAAAGGTA
This sequence comes from Bellardia pandia, assembly GCA_916048285.2. NCBI lineage: Eukaryota > Metazoa > Arthropoda > Insecta > Diptera > Calliphoridae > Bellardia > Bellardia pandia. The sequence continues at coordinate 26,840,111 of OU696533.1, read as the reverse complement.
TTTGAGTGTAGAACAAAACATTTGGTACATAATTTTCAAAGAACATTTCTATTAAAATGTAAATGCTATTACCAAAACAATTTCACTGAACTAAATAAAGTATAGTAGATTAATTTACCATTTTATGAACATTGATATTTTAATACAAAACATTGGAGTAAGATTTTTTAAATACGTTTACAATTACTTCGTTAAATTGTTTTACTGTGATTTGCAAAAATACTAAAAGTTTTAACCATAATGTCAGTCAAGTGTAATTAAGTATAACTACGTTATTAAATATACATACATATAATAACGCAAAACTTAATTATTGTATTAGATTTTACGTTTAATTTTAACAAAAATTTTTTATAAGTCAATTTTCACTTTTTTTAAAAATACAAAGTTTGAGAAACACTGTGTTAGACTTTACTTAAATACACAATAAATACATAATGGGTGTTTTTTTTAGAGGTATAGAACTTCGAATTGAATTAAAACACAAGAAAATCGTTTTAATGACCATCAATTTGGCTTTATTGGAAGGATAATTTTATGCCATTAATGTTTAAATATGATTTCAGGCATGTGGCCGCCGCGGCTGGCTCGAATAAAGCCAATTCTACAGGTCCAATTTTCAACCACTTTTTCGAGCATATGGGGCCGTATGTCGGCAATAACGCCACGAATGTTGGCTTCCAATTCCCCTAACGTTTCTGGTTTGTTGGCGTAGACGAGCGACTTCACATATCCCCAAAGAAAATAATCCAATGGTGTCAAATCACACGATCTTGGTGGCCAATTGACAGGTCCATTCCGCGAAATTATGCGCTCATCGAATATTTCCTTCAATAAATCGATTGTGGCGTGCGCTGTGTGGCATGTAGCGCCATCTTGTTGGAACCACAACTCATCCACATTCATGCCATCCAATTCGGGAACAAAATAGTCGGTTATCATGGCTCTATACCGGTCTCCATTAATTCGGGTCCTCTTCAACACTTTGCTCTACAGCGGCAATTGTTTCTTCGGTGCGCACTGTTCGACGTCTCTGCGGATGCGTATTATCACATAGAGTAAACGTAGTGCGAAAACGATCCATGGTTAACCGAATTAATTGCTCTGATGGACGATTATGTCGACCATAAAATGGACGGAGCTTGCGGTAAACTTCGCGAACTGAACCGTTATTTTCGAAATAAATTTGCACGATTTGCAAGCGTTGTTCTTTTGTCAACCTGTTCATGATGAAATGGCAAACCAAACTGAACATAAATGACATTAGAGTTGCCAGATTTGACCACAAAATGCCAGTTTTATCTCTTTTCGAAAAACAAACCTGTAAAAAAAACACCCTATACATATGTACATATGTACGTACATAGAAATAAAAAAGGATAACAATAAGAACAACAAACGTATTTAAAAACTTTTATGTAGATGCAGGCACTGTTTAATGCAAACAGTTTGCAACTAATGTAAACAAATCCAAACAAAAAACCCATAACGAATCCGTAACAAAAAGGATTCGTTACTTAAGCTACATAAAGTCTACATTTTTACATACATACATATATGCATACATAGCAGTAACGTGTTACGTACAAACGTGTGTACATATATAAACACATACACGTTTTTCGTCTCTCCTAAATGACATTCAGACAAAAAGCAAACAATGGACTTTCACGAAAATATATGTATGTACATATGTATGTTTGTACATAAAAAACAAATTTTGTTGTATGGCGGCATAAAACAGCCTTACAAAAACATATGAGAATAAAAACAAAATACATTAAAAATACGTACATATATAAATTACAAGGTACTAATAATAAGGTAACAAAACACTGAGAAAACGCCCGTCAAACGTTGCTGCTGTTGATCAGACAATTGTTACTATTGTGTGAAAAATAAACAAACATGCAGAGTTTGCAAACATAGAATGAACTTAAATACTAACTCCCCTATAAAAAAAAAAACCTAAACTCACCACCTTCCTTTTCCGCCAAGACCGCTCGCTACGAATGTACATACATATACATATGTATGTATGTATATGAAAAACAAAACTCTTTCATGGTTTATTATGACAAATATAGGGGTCTCTCTTTTATTAAAAAAAAAAAGTGCATACTTAAAAAACTGTATCAAGGTTTCCCAAAAATCAAAACATACTCTCACACACTCATGTAATTGCACATACCCAAAATTACAAAAAAAAAATACAATACAATACTCGTACAAAGAACTGTAATTAACTACAAACAAAATCAATTTGCTATTGTTTCTTTGCGTTTTTTTAATTCAAACCAAAAAGTGCTTAATGAACAAGGTAATTTACCAAAACAAAAATGCTGACCTCCCATACCTCACTTTTTTTCTAACCCTCAACTATTGTCTTCAGTTTACTCTTTCCTTTTTTTGTTATTGTTGCTCAAGTGTAACTAAAGTTCTAAAATTGCAGCTGTTTTTATTTCTAGTTTTTTTATTTTTCAAAAATTATTTAATTGTTTTGTTTTTAATTTTTATATGCAGTTTTATGTAGTATGGTAGAATTTCGTTCACGTGCTTCATGAGCTGTAAAATTGTAGACAATGCAAAAATTTATTTAGTTTAGCTTAAATGTTTTGAAGTCAAGTTGGACATTGTGTTGTATGAATCAACAGCAATTGACATCTGTGGCTTATTTATGGAGATTTGGTTTTAAACACTAAATATTAGTCATCATTATTATTGTTATACTCTTTACCACAACAAGTAGTGAATAAAGCAGTGATGTTCAAAAATAAAATGTAGATGTATTTGTGAGAGATTTTGCACAGCAAACATATTGTCAAACGCTTAAAATCAGAAAAAAGTAAAGAATTTTTTCCAAATGTAAACACCTTATGAAACAATATCAGGGACCGTAAATAACAAATATCAATATCGAAAACCAATTTTAGAACAGTTATTTTGATAAAAAACAAAAATAAGTCTATCTAAACCAGTTTTTTATTTTTCGTTTTCAATTGTAATTGAATAGCGTGTGTTTGCTGTGCTTCGATCAACAAGAAGCAACAACAATGCTTAACAAATTTCTGAAAAAAAATGACGATAATCCGTCGCATGTGTTCTCATCGCTTGCTGAACGACGAGTGAATGAATGTTTTTAAAAGAGCATAACAAATGTGTGTAAATTTTTCAAACAATTGTTGTATGGGCTGAACATCACTGGAATAAAGTATATATGTATAAGTTTGTCATCCCATGTGTAACATTGAGAAATGTTCATCTGAGACCCAAAGTATATATCGATGGTCTCATGTAGAAAGGCCCTAACTCGCATATTTGAAACTTTACAGAAGAAGGCAAAAACATAATAGAAACTGTAATATTCAACATGTAACTTTTTTTGTACAACTGCTTATAAAAGCGTTATTTTTTACACTATTGCAATACATTTTTAATTTGCGTTAAATGCATTGAAATCGCAACAAAAAAAAACAAATTTCGAAAAAATAGCGAGTTAGGGCCTTTCTACATGAGACCAACGATATGTATATTCTTGATTCTAATGGAATTTTAAGTCGATTGAGTAAAACACTCTTACGTCCAAAATACACAACCGAAATCAACAAAGATTACAAAAACCCATTTATAATTCTCCTAAGCAGTTTGTTATTGAAAATCATCAAAATTTACATCCTAGAACAAGAGTTATGGACCAAAAAAAATGACAACCTCCATCAAAATATGATATTTTTTAACAGTTGTTTTTTTGCAATATTATATTATATTAAAATATACATACATACATACATAAAAGGAGAAACTGTGATGAAAATAATATGAATCGGTCCTTGATTTCTAATAGCCACCATACAAATATCTACCCGAAATATGGTTCAATGATACATAATTAGTTTAGTTTATTTATTAGTTTGTTGTTCTATACAAAAGACTTGTGGCGGAATTCTCGATCATTAGTTAGCCATTGGTAAACTAAAATACTAACTAATGTTTAACTATTACTTGTTATTCTTATGGCAAACTAAGCATTGCGAATAAAGAACCATTAGTTAAGCCTTTGTCATGAGCTAACTAAAGACTGTGAATTTAGCCATTAGAAGTCTTATATTCCAGTACAGAACTGATGATTTGTGAAACACATTATAAAAAATTTTGCTTAGTATAACTTAATTTAATTTTAACAAAATAAATCATATAGATCAAAAATTGAAAGAATATAAATATTACAATAGCGGTATTCACACCGAGCTTGTTAGTTTGTTAGTCGTTAATCGTTACTTTTTTACACGCATTTTGTTTTTGTATATTTAACGCGCTAACGGATAAACATTTAACAAATTAACGACACGGCACCCCTGATAAAATAGTTGTTAGTTGGTAACTCACAATCAGCTGTTGCAGTTTCTAAATAAATATATTTAAAAAATCATTTGTGATACATTTTTAAAAAAATATTTGTGTACATTGAGAGTATGTTAAATAAATGATTTTTTATTTTATTTTAATAAATCATAAACTGGGGCCAAATTACCGCATTCGATATCGAGTAAAATTGATCGTTATTTTCTTATTTGAGATTATGGCATTCGATATCGAGCAAGGAATTTAGTACATTTTATCATAATTTCGATATCGAAATCATTTTTCGATACGATAGCTCATTCGATCACGAATGCGGTAATTTGGCCCCTGTTCTCGTAGTGGATAACCAAAAGAAAAAATGAGTAATTAAATGGTTTACAATTGTTTTTTTACACTTTCTCGTGGCATGTTTTATTTTTTCCAGAATAATAAATTGTGTCAAAACAATAAATCAGCTGTTTTACTACGAAAGTTACCAGACTAACAAAGTTTTAAAAAGGGGGTCGTTCACAGTTGGTAACTTTAACAAATTAACAAACTACCGACTAACAAACTAACAAGCTCGGTGTGAATACCGCTAATATAACATGGAAATACAATAATAATAACTGAACATTACATTTGTACATTCAATTACATTACATTTAACAGATTTGGTTTTTAATTTGAAAACAATTGTTTCTTTTAAATTTAAATACGTTGCAGATGGTTTGAGAACTGTGGGGGAGTGAGTTCCAGAGAGGTATTGCATATGTAAAGAATTGCCATTTAGAAATACGGCTACGAGATTTAAATATAACACTGGTTTACAGCCAAAAAATACCAAGAACGCCACATGCCTAGATAAGTTAATTGGGACCTCCTGAACACGAAAAACGCTGTAATTTTTTTTCTAAGTACCGTTTTTTAGATAACGGTGTGTTTTACGATATGCCATTCATCTCGATCGGGCTCTTCGGTTGGGCTCCACAAGGGTTTGAATGGGACCATACACCGAAAAACACAAAAGTACCGTTATCTAAAAAACGGTACTTAGAAAAAAAAAATTACAGCGTTTTTCGTGTTCAGGAGGTCCCAATTAACTTATCTAGGCAAGTGGCGTTCTTGGTATTTTTCCAAATTAAAAATTTGTAAAGCAGTGTAATTAATCTTTTTCCTCTGTTTGATCTACAAAATAGAAGTCGTTCATAGAGGTGGTTAGGTTATCGCGTATATATTATTTTATGAAGGAAAATCAGTACTCGTGTTTTAAGTAAGTTATCAAAACTAATTCCATATACTTTATGTCATGTTAAGTTTTCTTATACTTCGTGAGTCACTGCTGGCAAATAGCTCACAACCATACAGAAGTATTGGCGTTAGGTACGTTTTAGCAAGCATAATACGAATATTTAACGGAGTACAGTGTTGAGTGTGCCAAAGAGACCGGAGCATGGAGAATGTGCGCCCAAAAACGTAATTAATATGATCTGACCACGTCAGAGTGTTGTTGAACATAATACCAAGATTCTTAGCATTGTTTACAATTTCAATTGCTTGATTGTTTACAGTTACATTAACATTAGATGTTAAATAGTTGGTTTTTAAGTTTTTTCCTATAATTATGCATTTAGATTTCTTAGGATTAATACTCAGTCCATTTGCTGTTGCCCACAAATAAAAATCCTTTAATTCTTTGTTCAATGTTTTAACACATAGTTCAAACGAGGTAACTTTGCAGCTAATGTAAAGCTAATGCATATATTCGAATTTTACATTCTTGTAGTTTTGTTTGTAAGTCGTTGGAATACAGTGAAAACAAAAGAGGGCCTAGGATTGAGCCTTGAGGAACACCTCTGGCAAGAGCTTACCATTTGTGTTGAGCGCTTTAACATACTGAGTCCTGTTACTAAGATAGGAATGAGTTAAATTCATGGCCGTTGTTGAAAACCCAAACATATTCCTCAATTTGTAACATAGAATATTGTGATCTACAGTATTAAATGCCTTTGAGTGATCTAGTAAAACTAGGAATGTAACATGTCCACCATCAACATCTTTCCTTATGTCTTCAGCAACATCCACCAGAGCAGTTATGCAACTATTATTTTTTCGAAAGCCAGATTGTTTATCAGTTAATAAATTGTTATTATCAATAAAGTCTATTATTTGGGTGTGAATTAGTTTTTCTAGAACTTTCGAAAGAAATGGTAAAATTGCTATGGGTCTATATTCAGAATTTGATTTGGATATTGGAATAATTTCCGCAGTTTCCCAGCATGTAGGGTAAGAAATTGAAGTAAGAATTTTATTGAAAATAAATGTCAGATGAGGAAGCAGTTTTGGTAAAATTTAATTTAATAAATTTGGGATGAATAACATCTGCGCCAACAGCATTGGAAGTAATTGATAGACAGCTTGATAGAACATCACATTTGTTAACACAGGCAAAAGAGAAATGATTTCGAAAGATATCACTATCGTTCCGGTAGTAATTGAGATCAGCAGTTATTATTGGTATATTAAGAATCTGTTCATTAATTTCATCCGCATTATCTTGTTGTAACTCCAGTTTCATTTTTCCAATGCCAATTTCACGTATTATTTGCCATTTTTTCCTACCATCCAGGGCATTTGTGAATTTTTCAGCATATAAATCAGATTTAGCTTTTCGGATTAACTTATTAACTGAATTTCTGAGTACGCGATACTGCTCATGTAACTGCGTGGTTTTAAAACGTTTCCATCTAGAAAAAGCAAAGTCTCTAATATAAATGGCATTTTTTATTTTGTTAGTGAACCAAGGTTTTTTCTTCCTGCTTATAGTTTTGGTTTTTAAAGGAACTGTTAGAATGAACTCCAATCGATTTTATGGAATTCTAGTTCTAGAAAATGTAAATTGATATTTCTAAAATCCCGAAACGTTATGTATTGATCAGGTACAACATATAAGTGAAAATTATAGGTAACAAATATTAGGTCATGTTTAGAGAAACAAGGTGCTGATAGTTGATCATAAATCAATATTTTAGATCAATTGTTAACGTAGAACAGATCCAAAAGAGTATTATTCGTAATCGTAAAGTGAGTTGGGACACTTGTGTTAGGTGAGCTAAGGCCCAATGATGTCATAACATCTGAGAAATTTCGGTCAACTAATATATTGGAGTTAAAATCTCCAGCAATAACAACATCATCATATAAAACCGTTAACATTTCGATTTTTTAAATAAATGACCCTAACGTACACTCCTGTTTGGTTTATAAACACAGCCTAGAAGTAATTTTCTTTCATCGCTGCTATATATTCTACTTGATTTTCTTCATCACTTACTTCATCCATACCAGGATCTTCAGATTTGCTTATAATTTTAAATTTAATACCTTTTTTAATATATATCGCAACACCGCCGTATCCATTCCTATCATTTCTGCATATATTATAACCAGCTAATGAGATCGATAAATCCGATATACTGTCATCAAACCATGTTTCAGAAATACAGATAAAATCAATTTGTGAATTCTCGAATATGTAACGAAACTCATCTATTTTATTATTGAGGCTTTGAGCGTTGATGTGACATATTTTAGCTCCATTTCTTTGTTCGGCTAAAATATTTACCATATTAGCTAATCCATATCTGGAACGAATTCCAATATCATTTAAATTTCGCATATTTGTTTTCAATGCTAACAGGAGCAACGAAAGCAGCCAAATAGTTCAGAACAAGAAACATTATTAAGTACAAGATTGTAACTATACAGAACGAATAATATAAAAAACACAATGAATATTGAGTATACACAGTGAAAAATAACTAAAACAAATGAATATTGAGATAAAAAAGCAGTTATATGTTGTTTGTAATAAAAATTAATTATCATATAAAATAAAATTATTTTATTAACGCTATTCAGATTCTTGAAATAACTTATTTAATTGACCAATAGTATAAATTTGAAATGCATCTCCGCTGCCTATAAAATTGGAATATCAATACAAAATTTAGCAAAAATAAGTTTCATATAAAAAGAAATCCCAAAACGAAATTTTGTTTAGTTCGGTCCATGTTTAACCATAGACCCCATATAAACTCCACTTCCAAAATTCACTTAAATACGTATAAAAATGGTATAAATACTATTACCAGGTTAAAATTTGACATAAATAATCCTTACAGGTAAATAAATTGTTGCACTAAATTTTATGGTGGTCGGCCTATAATTTGTCATACTTCCCATATAAGGACCACATCCGAAAAAGTCATCAATCTTTATATATATCTTATAAATATCGGTACCGACCCAAAACTTTATATAAATAATTTGCATAAACACAAAAATCATACTGCAGAATTTTGGTCCATATTTGACCATATCATATAAAGCCTTCTTCCAAAAACTACTTCAATACTCATAAATCTTTTATAAATATGTAACAATACCGATCCAAAATTTTACACGGAACATTGTTTATGCCAAAATGAAACTGCTGGATTTTAAAAATTTCGGTCCATAGTTGACCATATCCCCCATATAAGGTCCACTTCCGAAATTCACGTTAATACTAATACGAGTATGTATCTTAAATGTACTATTATTATATTGAAATATTCCACGTTATCCTCATATGCATAAAATTCTCTGCTCCGAAATTGAGGAAGATCGGCCCATGTTTTGCAATTACTCACATATACGTACCACTTCCGAATAACAATTTAACCCTCAATAATAATGTCTAATAAATATCGATATCGAATCAAGAAATCATAATAATATCGGTTATACGGTAGTTATGCTACCAAATTTTATAGATGTCAGTCTATATTTGGCAATATCTCCCAAATTAAGTCCACTTCCGAGTATAACAACCAATCATACAACTCTTGTAAATAAAGTTATTGAGATTAAATTCAACCAAAATAAGCCTTTTAGGGTATGTACAGAGTGGCAGCTTATTGCCGAGCCGAGCTGGTTAACGCTTATTGCGAGAACCAATGCCGCGAGCGGCAACAGTTATACCAGTGAATAAAAGTTTTGTTTCTTTACAATTTTACAATTTTAAAGTATCGCAATTTACTTGATCTGGCAGTGCTGTGAGAAGCGGCAACGCGGCAAAGTAGAATTTTGTTGAACTTTGCCGCTTAAAACGATGTTTATTTAAGAATTTATTTATGTATGTACATATGTAAAAAAACAAGCCTGTTTCTTAACTTGTGCTGAATATGGCAAATGTTTTGTTTATAAATTGTGTAATTCCCTGTAAATTATAGTAAGAGTAATTACATCAATTATAAATGGTCAAAATTTGATAAAATTTCAACACATTTGAATTTGTTCGTAAAATTGTTATCAATATGCTATATAAAAATACTAATAAAATTTGCGCTTAGACTGATTAAAATACTGAATAATAATTTTCTAGGCCTATAGTCGGTAGTTTTTGTATTTCTCATTATATTTAGGTGAAGGGTATTTAAGATTAACGTATTTTTTATAAGACACCAACAATTAAGAAGAAAATTTTAAGCTCTATAAGATTTGATTGATATGTGTACTTATATTTATTTTCAATACTTTTTTATTTTACTCTAAGTAAATATTATGTATGTATTTTCATTAAACAAAAACCTTCTTGGGGTTGCTAAAATTCTGCTGCTGCTTCTTTAGCTTTTATGGAAATTTTAATAAATTACATTTTTTTAATAAGCAATTTGCCAACTTCAAAACTCAATAATCCATAAATAAATTAAACATTATGCTACTGTTTGTTGTTTATCCCAACTAAGGGGAGTTTCTCGACAAAATTCTTTAGAATCAATTTCAAATATTAATAAAATTTGAATAAATTTTACGGAATTTTAAACAAAATTGTATAAATATTGATTGGTATATGCAGGAACAACATAAATTTTAAGTGTATTGAACTAAATGCCACTAAAATGAAGTCAAGTGGAAAATAAGAAATTTTAGCACAGTATTAAATTATAACAACAACACCAGTAACAATAACAACAACAAAGCAAATGGTAGGGTTAATAAAGCAACAAACAAGAATAGGACACATTTAAGGCAGACAAAGTTAATATGATCGTACATATGTTTACAGGAATATGTATATCAGGAATACATATATTTAGTGCCAAATTGATGTTTACAACGTACTAAAAGCCAATAACAAAATACTTTTCAGAATGTACTTCTGCCGGTTTTTGACACCATTTTGACATAATTTGTTGAACTGAAATATGTACCTATGTATGTATGTATGTTCTTTATATTGCGTCATCTGACATCAGAACAGGAAATATCTGATATTAAACTGATTTATATATAACATACAGATATAATGTTAATTGTTTTATTCCATAATGGTAATAATGCCAAAAAAGGCGCAATATTGTGACAGTTGCAACCCTATGTATGAATTTTGTCGTTGGGTTTGCAAGAAAATGCTGCAGCATTTTATATTTGCAAAATTTACAAGACCGTTTGCACCAAACACTGAACTACGCTAATGATGTGTGAATGTTGATGTGTCACATCATTGTCTTTGTTACATATTCATCTAATACAAATTCACTGTCGAAAACTATTAAACTTTCTTTACAAAATTGGTCTTTATACTACATAATTATTTTCTTCATTTTGTTAGCACGTTTATAATCTAAATCACAAAAAACACAAAAATACCACCAAGTTAAGTAAAATATTTCTTTGCATTTTGGCTTTGATAATAACTTGGCGGCGGTGGTTTATTTAAAAGTATCTTCATGCTTATTACAAAACACATAAGCCTACAACAATTGCGGCGGCGTGACAATAAGAAACTAATTCAGTTTCAGCGCTTGTTGCGACTCGCTGCGAGATGCGTCGGGGATGCAATTTAACAACATTGCCTTAATTTTCTTTATAACATTTCATACCAAGAAGCAGAGTCAATTTTAAAAAGTTAAATTATGGACTTAGAACCTTATTTACTATGCATGTATATACTCGTATGTATATCGAAATTTACTAATAAATCCCTTGCGACTGAATCAATGTTGCCCTGTTTAATTATTAATTAAATAACGGTGGTTTTGTGATTGGCAAAAAAAACTGTCACTTAACAGGAAAATTTAAAAGACTTGTTTAGTAAAGGTTTGCTAAATGAAAAATAAAAGAAACGAATAAAAATGGAAAAAACATTTCTAAAAGTCGACTTATGTAGTATTTATGTATGTATGTATATAAAAGTAACTGTCGTTGTTAAGAAGGCTTTAAGACGAGACACCACAGAATAAAACAGTATGTATTTAAAAAAACCCAAGTTAAGAAAAGAAACTATTATTAAAGAAAATGTATAAATAAAACAAAAAAGAAAACTAAAACAAGTTAGAATGATATATTTGGTTGTGCCGAATCTTAAATACCCTCCACCTAAATATAATCAGAATTACAAAAACTACGCTGTTGTAAGGAACGAATATCATTATTCAGTATTTCTTATTCAATTCTAGCGCAAATTTTATTAGTATTTCAAATATTATTTGATAGTCAAGTTTACTCACAATATAATATATTTCAAATGTTTTTAAAATTTATTTAATTCTAACCATTTATAATTGATGTAATATAACAAAAAAAAATAAGTTAAACATTTTTCCATATTCACCAGGTTAAGTAAAAGTATAAAAAAGGGTATGGCTATAAGGTGATGCTTACTTAAGCTGAATTTCAGCTCAATGACGTGGTTTACAAAAGTTTAATGGCTGTTGTAATGATACCCGGAAGTTTACTTTATTTTAGAGCTGTTGCCAAATATGGACTGACAACTACAAAATCCAGTAGTATAATTGCCGTATAACCGATATTAGTGTAATTTCTAGATTCAAATTATCGATCGGTAAAAAATTTTGTTTTGATTTCGATATTAATTAAACATTTTTGTGGATTTACTTGTTTTTCGGATTTGTTGCACAGAGACTAAAATAAGTAAAATTAGTTTTTTTATATAAAATGTTTATTTTATTTGTTCGTTAAACTGAGACCAAAAAATAATTTTGTTCGTTATATAAGGTACTCAATGGAATCAAAAAAAAGGGTTCGCTAAATGCGTTGTTCGTTAAAACGATGGTTCGTTTAATTGCGAAACTACTGTATGAGGATATGTCATGTCGAATTTTTTAATGAAATACCGGTATATTTAAGACACATATGAATGAGTATTTAAGTAAATTAAGTGGACCTTATATGAAGCATATGCATGCATGGAGCATATACATTGTTTATAACAGATTAATACCTATTTAAGTGATTTGTATGGGGACTATGGTCAAAAATGGACCGAACAAAAGCAAATATTCTTTTGCGGTTTAATTTTATATGAAAGTTATTTTTGTTGAATTTATTCATATTTCAGTAAGAAATTTGTATGGGGCTACGAGAAATCATGCACCGATTCTTACTATTTTCATCATAGTTTTTCCTTTTATTATAAAAATAACTTGTGTAAAATTGCATGACTTTATCTACAACATATTTAAACAAATTAGCAAAAAATATGTTAAAAATATCATTTTTTAAGGTTGTCTCAGTTTTGATTCATAACTCCGGTTGTACTGATTTCCAATACCAAACTGCTTAGGAAAATTATAATGTTTTTTTTTTTTTTTTTTTTTTTTTTTTTTTTTTTTTTTTTTGTAAACTTTGCTGACTTTGGTTATGTATTTTAGACGGACGGGCATAGCTCAATCGACTTCAAATTACATAAAGATCAAGAATATATCGAGCCATAACCGCCGAAAAAATGTATCCCACAAACTCAAAATTTTACAGGGGAAGGGTTTTTTTAAATAAAATCAGTTTGAATAAAGCCATTATTTTAAAATTTATAGTGTAAATATTGTTTTGTGTAATACATTTAATTTTAATAATTCTAAATGATGTTGAACTATCGATTTCGATAAAAAAACAACAATCGATTATAGTGTGATACATTATTTTGGCGGTTATGGCTCGATATGTACATATATCATTCATCACGTGTGGTAGTGGAAGATATAAAAATAGTACAATGCTAACAAACATATCGTACCTCTATCATTGGTGTTCCGTTGTATTCAGAATTATTATACACATATGTATGTATGTATGGATATGTATGTATGTATGTATATAAATTATTGTTGCCGGTGTGTTGTAAAGGCAACAAACAAATAAACAGCAACAGAAAATCATACCAACCAACACATCAAACATGAAGAAAAAACCCTGTAAAGTTAAGTTGTAGGTAAAGTTGAGTAAACTCTATTTAGTACAGTTTTTCCCTATTCAACTCAGCTCAACTAAGTTCTTGACTGATTATTACAACACTGAAGCATTTTTATACTATACTCTACGTTTTTTACAATCATTTGTGGTTATTTATTTAGCCCTAGGTATAGGTTTTCAAATGTTTTACATTATTTGAAAAAAAATGTATTCTTCTTCTACTACCTTTTTCCATTTTCCGTGTTTTCAAACAGACAGTTTGTGAGTTTAGTTTGAAAAACATTATTTTGCACTATACAAATATTATAAACAATATTTCGTTTTTTGAGGAAAATTATTATATATATTTTCCATGTTTTTTTAATCTATTTTGTGTATTTTTTACACAATAGTGTTAGAAAACTCGTTTATTGTTTACCAAAACCAATATACCCAGTCAGACCGATAAACGTACCCAATCCAATATTGAAAAGCATAGTGAAGTGTTAGATCACATGCATGAATTATTTATTTGATTATTATTTATTTTAAGGCTTAAACACCATGTTTGTTTAGGTCACAAAACATTAATACCTATGATTTGTTTGATTTAGAAGAATTTATGATGTAAAAATTGTTACAATAGAGATTGAAAAAGCATTTGAGCGGGATTAATATTTGTTACACGTCCGTACTACATATCATTATTTTAAGCCTAATTGCGTTTTGAATAGTTCTCTTCCCTTATTGGCAAAGAAGACATTTTTAGGGTTAATTTTTGGGAACAATTCATTTTGTACCATTTAATGGTAAACAGGATTATCTACTAGATTTATGGGAGGGGGTAAGTTACATACATGGTTATAAAGATTTGTTCAAACTTGTGATTGGTTGCTACTTTTTTGCATAAGTCCATAACCATGGGTTGCTCTTCTTTTTTGGGTTTGTAATTTGTTAAAAAGATTTAAATTGTTATGTAAATTGTAACGAATTTTCATTTAATTATGATAATCCCGTAAGGCAAACTTACCGCTTTTTATGGCAATTACAACAGAAGTCTGCAGTCACAGGCCTTTTTTAAGTCTTCAAAAAAATATTTATGCCACCCTGAAAAAATAAAATAAAAATGGCGTTTTGTAATTTTTCATTGCTATTAAAAATGGAAAAAAAACTCCACAAAACTGTGGTTTAAAAAACCGATGCGGAAAATATGTAAAATTTACTATTGAATAGTAATTTAAACACAATTAAATTACATACTTTTCCTCTCTAGCCCAACTGAAATAAAAGCTTTAAGCCGCCGCGGCTTTGCTGGCACACACGCGATCTTTTAATGAAATTTTCAATGACCTTTTTGCATAAATGCTGCGGTATTTCATTAATGTAGCGTCCAATTTCCTTTTTGAAGGCTTGAGTCGTCGTCGGCTTATTCGCGTAAACCACCGACTTCAAAAAACCCCAAAGAAAAAAATCTGAAAGTGTTAAATCGCACGATCTAGGCGGCCAATTCTGGTCTCCAAAATAACACGACAGGGAAATGACTGATGCAGCAATTGAATTGTTTCTCTGGCTATATGCCATGTGGCGCCGTCTTGTTGAAACCACATGCCCTCCACATTCATTTCTTCAATTCTAGGCAAGAAAAAACTGGTTATCATTTCACGATACCGAACCATTGACAGTTTGCGCTTGACCTGCTTCAGTTTCATAAAAAAAGGTCCAATGATTCCTCCAGCCCAAAAACCACACCACACAGTGACACGTTTAGGATGCATTTGCTTATCGTGAATCACTCGAGGATTTTCCTCACCCCAAATGCGACAATTCTGCCTATTGACGAAGCCATCAAGACGGAAATGGGCCTCGTCACTGAAGATGATTTTATCGGCAAAATCAGCATTTTCATGTTGTCTCTCCAATACCCAATTAACGAACTCCCTTCGCTGTCCATGGTCAGCTGGCTTCAGTTCCTGAGTCAATTGAACTTTGTATGCATGAAGATGCAAATCTTTCGTCAAATATCGCTGCATAGTGGATTTGGAGACACCAATTTGCTGAGCTCGGTGTCGAATTGAGGTGGATGGAGTTTGAGCGACATAATCACGTACAGCTGCGACATTTTCGGTCGATCGACCTGTTCGAAGGCGCGTTCTTGTCTTTACATCACTAACAGACCCAGTTTCGGCAAATTTATCCCTTAACCTCTTTACAGTTGACTCTTTTGGAGCATAATTGTGACCCCAAATTGATCGCAATTTGCAAACTGTAGCCGCAAAACTTTCAACATTTTGGTAAAACAATTTCACAATGAGAATGCGTTGTTCATTCGTGTATCGCTCTATTTTTAATAACCTCGTACCTTCTACTAGCAAACAATAACAATTTTTCAAATGTCAAACAATAACACTTCGAATGGCGCCAAATTTAAAAATTGCGTTCTAGTTGGGACACCCTTTAGATATATGCATATATGTGTGTACATGAAGAAAACATATTATCATTCAATTTTAATTAGGTTTGTATTAACAAAAATTTAACCATTCAAAGGTCAAATTAATTTTAATATGAATTAATTTAACCAATTAATGGTTTCTAGAGAATATTATGTCGAACTTTTTTTTATATTTATATATTAGAGAAAAAATTTTTAATTAGGAAAACTTGGACAATAAACATTGCTGATGAAGCCCTTGGCAGGGTAGAAAATGCATTTCAGTGTGCCATTTGTCTAGAAAAATATAGTTTTCACAATGGTATTCTTCGAGTTATTAATTAAAACTTAACTAAAGCCTAATTAAAAATGTTTCTCTAATATATAAATTAATGGTTTCTATTTAAATAAAAGCCTTTGAATGCCAAATAATTCGTTTTGTTGGCAATAGTTTAATGGAATGATTTACAGATATTTTTAATTTTGTATTAAGATTTAACCACAGGATTTTAGATCCTGATGACCGTCAATTAAATAACAAAAAAAAAAGTATTTTCTGAAGACATACAGAGGTACAAAAAAATATTCATAATTCAATTAACTTAATTTCTGTAAAATCAAATCGTTTTAACAACAATGTTATTGGATTGATTCCTTAGTAATTAGATTAGTATCACATTTATTTGTATGAACCTAGTAATCCATATTTGAAAACCTTCAAATAAAACCTAAATATTAAAATGACTGGTATAAAATTCGTACTTTAAGATACATTTTTAAGGAATTTGTATTTATTATCAAATGTTTCTTTAATAGTTGCGTATTTTTGCATACATTATTATCAAGTTGTAGTTGTTGTGAGAGAAAATTATCAGGTATAGTCTCAATTTATTATTGTTATTGAATCGTTATGACAGAGCTTCAATTTAAACAACTTTGTCTTCAAAATAAACCTGATAAATATTTGTCAAATATAGACAAGATGCAATGTTTATATGCAATCGCATTATTGAAAATTCTAATTAAAACCGTGATGAAATAAATATATACATATGTATTTTAATCAAGTTTAAATTTATTTTAACTTAAAAATCGTTGTTTTGTTTTTGTCATTATAACATGCATCTTAAAGCTTAACTAAACTGTGTGAAACTTGCAATGATTTCTTTTTAAAAAATCCGTTTCTTTATTTTCCTAAATTTACACTTAATGATTTCTTAACAAATTTATGTTTTTTTCCTCACTATGAAGAAAAACAATACCGATGCTTTTAAATTAAGCAAGCCTTGTTAAATTTGTCTGACTTCTGGTGTTTTAAAAAATGAAAGAAACATAAAAAAATTAATGTCACAGGATATGTGTAAAGGATAATGACAAGAACAAAAAAAAATAAAAGAACTGCTTTATAAAAAAACGTGCAAACATACATACATACATATATGTATGCAAAAGTAAACAAGAAAAAATGGCATAACAGCTCAACTAACTCTCCTTGCGAAAAGTAATTTTGACATTTTGTTGAGGATTGGAGGTATGTATATAAAGTGGAAGAAGGATGCAGAAGTATGTATGGGCACATAAATTTAAAAAAATATTAAGTCCAATTAAGAATAAAGTAACGGCTGTATACTAAGGAATTTTTATATGTACATACATACATATGTATGTATGTAAATTCTGGGCTTAGCAATAGAAAATACACATACATATATGTATGGAAAAATTTTCACTTTTTTTGAACTTTGAGTATACATAAGAGTATGTACATCATCTGAACGCGTTTTTTTTTTGTTGGTTGGTTTTGAGCTTGGTGTTCTTTTATATGGCATTTCTGTAAGAGGGCACCTTGGTCTTGATATTCTTTAATATTTATGGTTTTGCCGTTTGCTGCATTCGTACTTGTTGTTTTGTATATTATAACATATCGAGCATATAACAAGCTCTTGAGACATGTGAATGCACCCACTTTGGGTGTTATAAAGGTTGTGTTTTTTTTTTCTCTATACATATTTTCTTTATGATTTGCAATGTGCCTTGCTTATGTCAACAATATTTCTTCGAAATACATATGTACATATTTTTCTATATCTATGTATGTATGTATGTATGTATGTATATGTATGTACATATATGAATTTACTTATAAAAAATGCTTAATAGGCTTCCGGATAAATTTATTTTTCCTCATACTAAATCAAATCAAATGATGTTGTGGCATCTTTTTATGTGAAATTTGTATAATACTTATTAATTAAATCAGTGAAAGAATTTACTGGTTTGTATGTATAATATATGTATATACATACTCGTATATACTTTAGCGATTTTTTACTTTAAAAATGGCAAGTGCTAAGTGATTTTTGGTCATATTTCACATGGTTATATTTCAGCATAATTTACACTATCAAAAAATGTATTGAAAAACATGTTTAAATCATTTTATTAGAAAAACTATTCAGTACAATTTTATTATACAAAAAATGTTGAAGGCACACCAACATCAATATTATTTGTTTCTTAAAATATATGTTCAGAAAATCGTATTTTTTCACATTTAATTGATGGTAAAATCACCAGTATTTAAAATCCTGTAAAACTTCATTAAACTCATTAAACCTCATTTTGTTTTACTTTTAATCATTTACAAAATTATTTGTCTAAAGCCTATTTAAAGCAGATTTGAATTGAAGAGAAATTTAAAGGATTTGAATTAAATAACATTTGAATGAATTAATAAGGAGAATAAGGATTCAATATGATTTTGAATTAATTAGTAATGAATTATTTGATGAAGAGATAACATTTAAATTGATTTTGAAAATATAATTCAGAATTAATGCATTCGATCCTTTGAATATGTATAATAAAAATGTAGTTTTTCCATTCTAAATTCGAATTTTTCTGCTTAAATTAGTTCTAAAGAAGAAGCTAAAAAACAATTGTTGTTTTTCGGTTTCGGCTAAAATGTTTGCAATTGCTTTAATATTTTAACATTTGAAGCCAATTTTTACAAAACGATGCATAAGAATTGAAACAGAATTAAATTTTGTGTAGTAAGTATTACAATAAAATAATACTTAAGTTAATTACTTACTCTGTAAACAACACCTTTAAGTGTAAATTCATTGAAACATTGCTTTTAATTTGTTCCTGTATTCAAACATTTTAAAATTCAAAATCGTTGTAAATAAGCCAATATAATCGATTGTTTTAGTAATTAGGTGTTCTTATAAGCAATTTTAAATTCAACGAAAAATACTGTTCTTCACACCTAAACTTGCCTTTTTTGCAAGATTAAATTTGAAAAAAGTTCACAATATTCTTCATACAAAACATTTCGAATTACAAAACGAAGACCTTCTTCAGCTAGAGTTCTTTTAATAAAATTTTAACTAATTTTTAAATCCAAAAACTTGTTAATTTATTGTAAAATAAAAATTAGTTTACGTGATAAAATAGCAGCTATTAGCTTTTCTTTGACGTGAGAATGTTGAAATACTCATAAATTACATACTTTATGTATTATTTGTTCTTTTTGTTTAAATTTTTAACGTTTACAATTAACGAAGCGTGACTCATATTCAAAAATGTATGTAGGAATAGGAAAAAATGGCATTAAAATTTACAAATTATAATAGAACTACCGTAATGTAACCACTTACTACATAAATACATACTTTTTTTTAGATTTCAGTACGCATAATTATAAAATAGCCAACGAAAGAAGAAAGCTTCTCTATCTAGTCAGTCACATTTTAGTGATTAAAACCATAAATGCTTTCATACGTTTAAAACAAAAGTACCTCGTTTTGTTTGGCTTATTTTAAAAATAACAAAAGCCCATAAAACTGGGGTGTTTTTAGCAAATAACTGAAACGTGTTCAAAATTTTAACTACAAAATTTAACGTTTTTACTTGTGCTTGGGTGAAAACAACAGATGTTCTTAAAGATAATTGGGTGTGGACTTTTTGAAGCTTCTTCCCTACTGCTTTACACTCACCACAATTGTATCTTTATCGACAACAATAGCAACAACAGCATATTGTATTAATTAACTATATAAATGTATACTTTATGTATCTATGTAACTACAATGCATTATTAAAAGTACTAAATAATGGTTTCGGTGACCGCCAATTCATATAGGCAGTTTCCAGTGTTTGTATATTTCTTAGAAATGAATAACGAATTGTGAATATTTACGTTGAAAGATCACAAATTATATGTATGTACGAATAAATAGTGTTAGTCATAAATTAAGAAAATTTTATTTATTTTTGGTTATTATTAATTGTATTTGGGTTATTATTGGGGAGTTACTTATTGTTTTGGAAATTTTTAGCATAATAAATCATTAATTGTTTTCATTTAAATAATTATTTGTAAAGAAGAATGTTATGTTGGGATTTATTTATATGTATGTATTTTGAAATATTACTTTTGACTTGGACTTAAAGAAAAAATTCCATCATTTGAATTTCCTGTTTTTATAAAGAAACACCTGCTTTTTCTAAACTAAACCGAATCTTCTGTCTGCGTTACTTACATACTCGTATTTATTTTCTCTTAATATTTTTATCTATTTGATTTTAATCTTGTTTAAGAATATAAATTTTAAAATTAAACTAAATTTTTCTATTATAAATGATAAATGATGCTGACTGCCATAGAATAAATTTATTATACACATATTATATCTATTTCAGTATTCGAAGTGTAAGTGACTTGCATTTAGGCCAGACAAAATTGTTCACTTCTGTTTTATTCATATAATAACCAAAGATTATATTACATGCGCTGACTTCAGTTCTTCAGTTCTTTTAAAATGTAGATTACAATGTCCGATAAACATACAAAATTAACGAAATTAAAAACATACATTTCTATTAAATAGCATTTGATGCAAATTGAAAAATCTCGAGTTAATCATTATATTATTTATTAAAAAGTATTTAAAGATTACACAGGGGCGACAAAGTTTGTTTTCTGCGACGTAACTTTTCTAAATTTAATTACATTCTTTGAATATTCGATACAAAATAGTAACTACTTCACAATTTTAGAGTTTTATGTTGAAAGCAATTTAGACTCATATAAAATAACTGCACTTTAAAATATGTTATAAATATCAATAGTTACGAATATTTACGGGTTATTATTACTTGCTGAAATTACAAGCTTAGGGGACACACTAAATGGAAGAATTTCAGAAATGATAAAGTTTTTTTATTCTTTTTAAATTTAAAAATTCATTGATAGTAGCGAAATGTGTTGAGTATCCAAAAGAAAGTAAACAAATGCAATACAATAAGCACGCACTGCTCTGATATTTTTACATCATTAAATTTTCAACACCATTTTTAACAATAAATAAATAAATAAATAATTTTTATGAAAAGAATTCAAAATCCCTTCAACTGACTCAGCTGTCACATAGTAAGTTTTCTAAAAAAAACTTTTAAATTTTAATGGTGTAATTATACAAGGTGAGTACAAATCGGCAACAAATACAACACAATACAGAAACAACAGGCATTTTGTATGTGTAAAACAATGTACTACTGTCAAAAACACTTGAAAGAGTATTACTTTTGACATAAGGAAATTGTAAACAAAGTCAGTCAGCTGTGCTACTGCACTCGCCTTGTATAGTTAGTTACACCATGACTGATAACAAGAATGAAAATTAAAGATGAACTTTTTAATTACAAAGAAATTGAAAAATGACATTTGATGAAAGGAAACACACCTTTTACAAACACACAATCATTACTTTTATAAAGATAAGAAAATTCCTTTCCCAGACAGGTTTAAACCTGAAATGACAAGCGATATTATAAATTATACATAAATAAAAAAACAAAGGCCAACCTTTTAAAAAGGATCACTTCTTGCCTTTCAACCTGTTCAACTTGGAACAAAACACAATAAATGAGTTTTCAATAAACAAGTTCAAAACAAAACATGACATTTATTTTTAGTCTGTAAAAGAACAGATAATAATTTATTACTTAAGGGATAGTTTTTTACTTTTTCTAGACTATGTATAAAATGCTTCACTAACATTTGTGCATTGCTAACAAAATCTAAATGATAATGTGTTTTTTTTTTTGTTAGTTTTTACCAAAAAAAAGGTAACAAAAATATGTTTAATGTTTTGTTACATGTTTCTTAATATATTTTTTTGTTGGCTGCCAACAAAAAGGTGATAAATTAACGTTTGTTTAAGTGGTTGAGATCACTCAGTGGAACCGTTTCTCTGCTAACAATAGTTAAACAAAACAACAGGTAAAATTATTTTACATAGTTTCAATAACCACCAAAAATATATAATATTGTGGATTTAAAAACGCCATTTTTGTTTATAAAATTTAAATTTGAAACCCTTATTTCTTCACACTTTAGATAAAGAAAAAATGCATCACCAGGGGAAAATGCCACCACACTTCTCTAGTTTGTTTATTTCAAAGCTGTAGCAACCAATCGTCATCTTCGTCGCCACCACCATAGGTCGTTATAACGTTAATATAATTGTCTCTACAAATTTTGTGATTTTTTTTTAGTTTATTTTTTTTTTTTTATTTTTTGCTGGTTGTACATATTTTTCCTTCGGGTTTTTTGTATATCCTGTTTGTGTTGTTTGTCAGACAACAACCCAACATACAGTGTCTATGTGCTGTGCCGAGTTAGCTGACGTCTACGAGAGTTCTTTACTAATTTCCTGTAATTTTGCACGCACTTCTTAATTTTTGTTTTGTATTTCTTCTATGTTTTTTTTTTGTTGTTGTTTCGTTACCTTCATAACATTTACATGACATGCAAAAATATTAACGGTAATATTATGTGCTCTTATATCCTTTATTTTTTCCTGCAATCAATATACTCTTACTCCTGGCTGTGTCCTGAGTTGTTTAGGTGTTCTTTTGTATTTATTCACCATTTAACACATGTACGACAGACAGGAGAGAATTTTGCACTACATTACTCATAACATTTTTTATGTTTCTGGCACGGCAATTGTCGATGACTTTATGTTGATAATGATTATAATTATTTCCAGAAATAAAGGGTAAAAAGTCTGGTTTAAGTTTTTATGTGCATAATATTTTAGACAAAGTTATTTCTAATACACAATATTTTTTCTATTGTGAATCATCATTGTAAAGGGGGAGAATTTGCATATTTACAAGTTTAACTCATGACGGATGACAGCAAAGTATATTTGAAACGTGTTTAAATGTAATAAAGAATCTAATATGTATTTATTTGCATGTACATACGAGTATTCATATTTTGTAATAAAATCTATTAAAATATGTAACTCGAAAACATGTGTTTTTTATGCAAAATTTCCAAACGAACATATTATTTGAGTTACTTACTGCTATAGTTTGTTTAAGCAAAGCTCAAATCAAAGGCTAGTGCTAATTTTGCCTATATATTATATTGCCAATATATTATAATATATAAATATGTATGTACATAAGGGCGGGCCAAATTTTTTGTCGATTAGGGCCGCCCCCTAGGATGATTCTATGGACAATTCTAAGCAACTTTGGTGAAGGAACCATGGGTCTATCTCGATTTTCGAGTCTCCCACTTTTCAAAAAATTAATGATTTGAAAGCAAGAAAGACTTTCAAAAATAACTTATTCCGCTTTTCTTCCACTAAATTAATTTTTTTTACACATGTTCTTATTTTTTAGATTGAATTTCTGTTGAAAAAAATAAAATAATTATCAATTTTACCGAACATTTTTTCTCGGAAAATAGACGAAAAATATTACAAATATGCATGAAACGCCCTCTGGTGGTGTTCATAGGTAAAAATAAAGATCAAAAATGAATTTCTCGACCCCAAAAACCCCCCATATACACATAAAAAAGATAATATAACGATGAATAAAAAATCGAATTTCGAATCAAAATGATGTTATAGGGGAAAAAATCATTTTTTGAAAAGTGGGAGACTTGAAAATCGAGATAGACCCATGGTTCCTTCACTAAAGTTGCTTAGAATTGTCCATAGAATCATCCTAGGGGGCGGCTCTAATCGATTTTTTCGGCTCCATACAAATTGGCCCGGCCTAATGTACATACATTTAAATGAAATGTTTTTATTCAAATTATTCAGAACCAATGAGTGTTTGTAGTGGAAATTTAAACATTCTTTCATAAAAAGTTGTTTGAAAATATTTGAAATTTCAATCGAAAACTACCGTTTACTGTAAGATATGAATTTCAATTAAAATTAACGTACTTGAATTATGTTTAACTCTGTTTATTATCCAGCATATAGTAATTTATTACCAAAATAGGGACAATTATTAATAATTCAAAAAATTCTAATAATTCAAATAATATTTGCTACTACACATATCTTTAATTTTAATAATCATGACAAATAATGTTTT
Organism: Bellardia pandia; assembly: GCA_916048285.2. Classification (NCBI taxonomy): domain Eukaryota; kingdom Metazoa; phylum Arthropoda; class Insecta; order Diptera; family Calliphoridae; genus Bellardia; species Bellardia pandia. Next base: position 26,815,687 of record OU696533.1, on the reverse strand, counting down.
CTCTACTCTTATACATACATATGTATGTACATACAACAAAATAAAGTTCTTAGGCTTGATATTTGTAATATAAGATCTTAATATAATTACAAAAAAATATATAATTGAATGACAAACATAAAAAAAAGAAAATAATTTAATGCAATTGAAATTGACTCTATTTACGACTTAAGCGAACATGAACATTTTATTCCCAGTCAGTCATGAAGAAATAAGTCACGTTCTTAATGATTCATGTATGATATATTTGTATATGTTTTATTTATGATGCAGCGGACTATGTACGAAGTACCCAGCAGTTCTGGCTAAGTATCCCTATCTAGAGATTTTACCTATCATGGGGATCAACACAGAATTAGCGTTGTTACTAGTTATTTATTATCCTAAGCGGAAGTCAATTAAACCTCAATAAATTACAAAGAATAAAAAGAATCCGCATTACCAAAAGAAACAAGTTTAAAGTGTTTATAACCTAGATTACTTAGAGGCATTAAAGTGACGTTTAAATTCACTCTTAAATCTATGTATAAAATAAGCAAATGCAAAGTGCTTGTACTTGCCAAATGAACCAAAAATATATAAATTGGTTCTGCCAAGTAATTAGAGATTAGTTATTACTACTGTCCACAATGAATACATTGACTTTGTAGTCCATGCAGAACTGCTGGGTACTTATGAATACATATACATTCATCCATATTAAATAGTACTTAACATTTTTACAAAACAACTTCAATTACTTAATGAAATCTCACTTAAAACTCAACCTATAGTTTTGAATTTCTTTTTTTTTATTCTAAATAATTTAACATTCTTAAGATGAAAAAAAAACTAGGGGGAGATGGATAAAGGGTTTTACAACCAGCATGATTTTGATTTTTTATGTTAAATAATAATGTATGCGCTTATGAAAATTAAAATTTATTTAAAATCTTCTATTAATGAAAGTATTTGGTTCAAGTATCATATTGACATTAATTCCCAACTGAGGAATCGAAAACATTTTACAGTTTTAGGATTTCATTACCCAAAAGTAATTAATGTATATGCTTCATGTTTTAAAGCAATTTTCTTCTGCACCCGCATTATTTTCCTCACACGTACTTGTTGTACTTTTACTACAATTGTTTGTGTACTAGTCAGAAAGATTTTACTTTTCTATACTCTCCGGACTAAATAGCAACAATATATGCACATAAACAGCATACCCATTGAGTACTTAAGAATAAGTGCATGCTTGCCAAGAATTGTTAAAAGTTATTGAACTGTACATATTTTACCTATAACAATAAATTAATTGCACAGGAGGATCAATGTTGGAAAAAAACAAACTAAATAGTAGAGGGTTACTTTTACCATTCAACATACAATTAAGGGTAACTGGAATTTTGTGCATAGATTTATCCTAAAATAGTTCACATTAATTAAAGTATATGTTTACTTAGTTGTAAAAATGTAGTATGAATAAACAGGAAGAAAAGTCTGATAATTACTTTCGAAATAATAGAAATATAATTTAATCACTTTTAAGCTAGAAAATTTAAACAATTCAATGCATTTTCATCAGATAAAAATCCACTAGAGTGTACAATATAGTGTGTTGAAGTCTATACATGTTTTCTTTTGAAAAAACTTTACATATTGGCCTCGTTTAAGGCATAATTTTAGCAACCTCTATACTTTTCAATTGTTTAACTTGTGCACTTTTTTCCCTTATCATATCATAACATACCCCCTACTCTACCATGTACGTTATATACATAAACATCCATACTGTTTTCCTTTTTTTTTTTTTGCTGCTTTGTTAGTGAAGTGCATTTTTCATGCACGTTTCACGTTCACAAGCTAACACTCATATGAACCCCATGATAATTAAAGCTGGCAACTCTGCGTTACCGATTTTATTCAGTTTCAGTTTTTTGTCTTGTTTATAGTTAATACACTTCCGGTTTTTAGGGTATATTAAAATATGAAGAGCTAAATAGAGAAAAGAAAAACTTTAGGTTATGAACTCGTTAAATGCTAGGTTGCATCATTTTGTTGTTGTTGTTTGTTATTATATCATACGTTTTATAAACATAACCTCGTTTCAAGTACTCTATATACATGGTAGATTTTTGTGAATAAGAAAGAACTTGTTATACACTTAGCGAAACAAACCTACTTACTGTATATGTATGTACATTACTTACATGTATTTTTAAGCAATTGTAAATTTGTGTTTCTTTTTTTAGTTGTTTATTTTATTAGTGTAAAAATAAATTTCTATAGAAATACATTTAAAAATGTCTGTGGCAACACATTAAAACCACCTAAAGTCCAAATTACAATGGCGCGTAGTTAGTGGCAGTGTCAGTTCTTCGAAACAGCAGATATTTTAGAGTACATTGTTTGTTATTGAGTCAATTTCAATACGGCAGTGCAGTTAGCAACAACATTACATTTAAATCTACTGCTAAAGTTGTCACTGACTACGTGTAATTATAATTTGACAAAATGTTTAACAAAATCACAAACTGTGTGTCAGCTTAGAGTGCCAACGTGACAAACTTAACAGAAGGCACAAAAAACATTCTAATTTTTTTTTAAATCTATTATTGCAGTTTTATTATGTCACTGATATAATTGCAATTTGGACAGATTTCTAACAAAATCACATAATATATTTATGCTTAGTTTATAAACTCGATAAGCACCTTTTTACAATAGACTAGAATATTCAAAAAACCAACTTTTTTAGAAAATCGGTCTTCTGGTTATTATTATAAACAGACGAAACAAGTACAAAAAGTTATACAAATTTGATATTATTTTGACACAAATTAAAAATAGTTCTTAATTATAAAAACCGGTTAACCGATCTAAAAACACCGGATTGACGGATAATTCCAAAATATAAAATATTCGAAACCGATCGGTTTTTTCAGATAGAAAAAAAATGCTGTACAAATTTAGATATTATATTTGCAAATAAATAAGACAGGCAGGTTGTGAATACATCTTATTCTATGAAAGCGAAGCCGGGGCGGTAAGCTACATAGTTTTAAATATTTTTGAAATCTGTTATTGCTGTTCTATTACTTGTTTGGTATTATTTATAATGATAAATAACCACAATTTAGCAAAAAAGCTTTGGCGTCTTTGGAACTGAGTAGATTTTCTATATTTTGGTGGACTTAGCATATTTTGGTTTAAATTTGTTCTTTCTTTATTTCTCCTGTACTCTGGTATGTTCTCCAAAGTCTTTATTGTTATTGTATAGATGCTTCCTTTTTTAAAAGGAAGTGACACAGAACTAGTTTCTGAAAGGATAAACTAATTTAAGTTCTGCATATTATTACAGAAGCCATCAAACTAGATTTAAATTTAAAACACATCGTATAGATTAATTGTAGCATACGCGTAAGGCCGCCTTTTCACTATGTAATTTTTGTTGTCAAATTCTTGGCAATTGTATGAAAAAGGGTTGTCATATGGCGTCATCTATGCAAACATAGATGATTGCAAACTTTAGATGACGCCATATGACAACCCGTTTTCATACAATTGCCAACAATTTGACAACAAAAATGACATAGTGAAAACCAAGCATAAGTATAGTAAATTTGCTTCTCATAGTATATTTGCTACACTTATCTAAAATTTAAGATATATGTATCACAATTTTAATATTTTAAACTTTTGTCACATTTTTTAAAATATTATTTTGCTTAAATATATGAATGACTACAGTTATAGTGCAAGCGATCATTTAAAAACAAATAAGCCGTTTGTAAAAAAGGCATAAACAGGCAATAAAGCGGCTTTAAACAAAATTTGCTGAGTAAAAAAAAACAACTTTCAACTCGTAATTTTCCTTAATAATACCCTGAGGTTTTTTTTTTTGTTCCTATTTGTTAAACTCAGCCAAAGCAGCAAAAAATAGGAGAAATAGAAGAAAAATTAGCAAATTATGGTAGGTAACTCCCCAACCATTAGTTAAATTGCACATTTCTTTCTATATGATGCAGCTGTTTTCACAGCAGGGCCATTCATTCATCGTTTGCGTTTCCCTTTTTATGGTTTTTCTGCTGTTTTTGCACAATACTTATTTATGTATGTACTTGGATTGTACTATGTTGGTAGTATGATGAGTAAGTATTAAGCGTGTGCAATAAATGTTTTTGTATTCAAGAGTACTTTTATAAATTTTCCTAAAAGATGCAATGAACTAAAAGGTCATTAACGTTGTTATTGTTTTAAAAAGTTTAAGGTTTTTTCCCACTACCACCATTCATTCAACAATTAATTTCGAAACCGAAAACCAAGTATGACATAAAACTGATCATAATAAAATAATTTGATTTTTGATGTAAAACGATTTACCCTCATAGAAAAGAATGCCTGCCACAAAATAAATTTTCAATTTCAGGATATTGAAAACAATAACATACATACAGTGGTGGTCAAAACATTTGCAACTGGGAACACGTATGTAGTTTGTATTATTATAGTTTTTTTTAATTGCTCATTTTTAAAAACTTTTTGTTTATTTATTACCTGCATTCATTGTTCTTGATAAACATGTAAAAAAAATAAAATTCCTTCTTTTACAAAAATAAAAAAAACTTAATTTTGATGAGAGAGTGTAAATTGAAGTGTTCAAAACATTTGCAACTCTCCTTTCTCTTATTCTTTAATACGTAATTAACACTAACAAATTCTAGGATATAACGGTAATCACATTCTTTTTAACAATTTAGTATTAAATTTTTCGTTTTCTATTAAAAATTGCAAGTTAATAATCATTTTAACGCAGTTTAAGTTTGGAGTTAAGAGTGTAAACCTCGCTTTATAAATTTTTGAGTAAAATGGCTGGAAATAAATACAGTTCGGAACTTAGATCAAAAGTTTTAAATGATTTTCAAAATGGGATGCTGCAAAAAGAAATATCTATAAAATATGGCATTCACAAATCAACGATTTGTCGAATAATTAAAAGTAGATACATCGTACAGTACATAAGGGTGGAAGACCTCGTGCGACAACAGCAAGGGAAGATAGGAAAATTAGGAATTTTTTTACAAAATTCCCAACAGCTGTTCCCAGAGAAGCAAAAACAGAAGTTTCCGTGAACGTTAGTCTCTCCACTATAAAAAGAAGAGCCCGAGAATACGGTCTTAGAAGCTACAGGTGCACCAAAAAACCATATGTGTCTGAAAAAAATCGCAAAGCTCGCCTTCAATTTGCTCGATCTCATTTAAATTGGACTCCACAGCAATGGAAGAACGTATTATGGTCTGATGAATCTAAATTTAATCTCCAAGGATCAGATGGAAGGTGTTATATTCGACGACCTCGAGGTGAAAAGTATAATCCACGATATACAACCGCAACAGTAAAGTATGGAGGAGGAAATATTATGGTGTGGGGATGTTTCTCGGGACATGGGATAGGTCCAATCCACCGTGTTACTGAAACAATGACTGCCACAATCTACAGAGACCTCCTAAGCTCAGTTATGCTTCCATATGCTGAATGGGAAATGCCGCTTTCGTGGACATTCCAGCACGACAATGATCCCAAGCACACGGCTAGGGCTGTCAAAACATGGCTGGAGGAACATGAAGTCCATGTTATGTCGTGGCCACCGCAATCTCCCGATCTCAACCCGATTGAGAACATGTGGATGATTGCAAAACGTAATATCGGGAAAAGAATTTTCCGAAATGGAGAAGAACTTTTCGTTGAATTGGAAAAGCAGTGGAATGCAATTCCAAACGAATATATTGAAAAGCTTATTTCCTCAATGCCTAAAAGATGTTCGGAAATAATAAAAAACAAAGGATATGCTACAAAATATTAAAGATTTAATATTGTACTTTTAAATTCATATAAGAGTTGCAAATGTTTTGAACACTTGAATTTCGACTTATTTTGTTAAAGCCATTATTTTTATTTTTTAAAGTTACTGAAGAAAAATTTTTGTTTTTTTATTAGCATAAACAAGAACTGAATTTAATAAAAAATGAAATTAAAAAGCCGCTTAAGCAGTTTTGATTTAATAAATTTAAATTTAGTTTAAATGCGCTTTCAGTTGCAAATGTTTTGACCACCACTGTATGTATGTATGTACTCGTATATACATATACTCATATATGTACATATAAAGTACCAGGGGTTTATAAATAAACGAAAAATCGACACTAAACAGTTCATGTTGCGATTTAAACCACTTAATGGCAACTTGTTGTGAAAAGTGAAATAACACGAAACACTTGACCACATAAAAATTATGTTGAATGTATAAACGACGGAGAAGGGAGTTTGTTGCCATTTCAAGTGTAACAAATATTCATTTATTTAAGTAGTATAAATATGACCTTTCGTTTTGAAGATGCTTGCAGTGGTTAAATATTATTCACAAAATCTTAAATATTTTCCGTTAGTTTTTGCGGAAAAAAAAATACATATGTATGTTTACAGGTATTTAAATGGAAAAACTTTGAAGTCTGCCTTACAATATTATGTACTATATGTATGTACATATATTTTGTGAAAACTTGCTTACACTTTGTTTCCTTCTTTTTAATTACAGATAGCGCTACCTATGTGGGCAACATTTTGAAAATCAAATCGGTTAAAAAAGAAGATCGTGGTACTTACTATTGTGTAGCTGATAATGGTGTCTCTGTTGGCGATCGTCGTAACATCAATATAGAAGTTGAGTTTTCACCTGTCATTACCGCACCTCGTCCTCGTTTGGGCCAGGCTCTACAATACGACATGGATTTGGAGTGTCACATTGAAGCTTATCCACCACCAGCCATTGTCTGGCTTAAGGATGACGTCGAATTGTCAAACAATCAACATTACAGTATCTCACATTTCGCTACTGCCGATGAATACACCGATTCTACTCTACGTGTCATTACTATTGAAAAACGTCAATACGGTGATTATGTCTGCAAGGCTGTTAATAAATTTGGTGAGGCTCAGGCTCGTGTTAATCTTTTTGAGACAGTAATTCCAGTATGTCCCCCCGCCTGTGGTCAGGCGTATTATGGTGATGCTGAACGTGTGGCTGCTACCGCCTTGGCAACAGTTGCTATTCTCCTTGCAGCTTTATATGTCAGATAAACAGTTTCCCCCCTTCCTGAATGTGTAGCCAGTGATTAAAATGTTAATTAAGTCTATAACATGGAAAATAAAACGAAAACAGCAACATTGAAAAGGAAACTAATATTTTACAAACGAAAAAGTGATTAATTAAAAACAAAATATTTAGTTTAGTTTATGTAAACAATCCATATTTGAAAAAGAATTAGTTAAAACTCAAAGACATTCCAAAAAACTTCTTATTTTTCTTAAATACAAGAAATTTAGGATTCTTTTCTCTATTTTCATACGTCCAATTTTTAAGTTAATAACTATGACATAAGTTTTTACTAAAACAAAAATGAATTATTAACCCTTAACCCGTCCGTTAATGTATACACATTTTTTAAATGAAATTGACCCACCATTTTTTTAATTCAAATACATTATCTCTGTCTTAAAAAATATATTTGTTTTTTCTTACGTATAAACATCATTGTATTACAAAAACCATCACGAACATAATTTTAATTATTATTTTTTAAAACTCCTTCAACAGCTACAACTAAAACTTGTTAATATTTTATATTTATTAAATAATTTATAAAATATTTTCATTGCAAATTATTATTTTTTTTTTTGTTTACATCATTAAACTAGTAATGTAAATTTTCCATTTTTAAATAAATAAATAATTAAAAAAAAGCATTTATGTCAATTTATTGTATCTGATATTTTATGCCCCCTCATTTGTAGTGGTTAAGTACAAAATCGAAGCTCTTAAAAAACACTTTTTAATATATTCTATAAAATTATTTCGTATAAATATAAAAAATCCATATTTTAAATAAAACTAAATGTATATGTATGTGTAGTTTTTATATAAAAATATATAAAAAATAAATAAATAAAATATTAATAAAAATTAAGTCGTAAGTTTACAAAAAAAAAAAAACATTTTGAGACCCATAACAATTTATGATTACTGGGTGTAAATATAACTAAAAAAAACAAAACAAGTTTTGATATAAAAAATGTGTATGCCTCAATTTTATACAAAAAATATTTTAAATAAAATTAAGAAAAAATAAATAAATATTTACATTTTTATTTTTGAGGTCAAATACCAGGAGTAGAAATGTTTACATAATTTTGAAGTAGTTTTATTTCGAAATTAGCCTTCGATAATGTATCCTTCGATAATTAGAAAAATTGCACTTTAAAAAAATGAATACGGTCTTAGATAAAAAATTTAATCTTTATTTTTACAAAACAAATTATATTCCAAAGCAATTTTTACAAATAATAAACTATTTAAAACTGATCACCAATGAACCAATCAGGAAAACGTTCGGTTATTCGCTAAGATTGAAATAAATGATAATATCCCACCAGTTTACAGCCAGTAATGTAATCTTATCCAGCGAAAATTCATCTGACCAAACATAATGAAACCTATAACGACAGATGATGCGTTCCATCGTCTCAATTTCTTAGACACCATACAAAAATTTAATTTACTAGTTGTAGCTCACATCGAGCTGTGATCTTTGCAAATATCCTAAAACTACTTTCCCTAACACCAATAACAATCTGGTTTGTCTAACTTGTGGCATATGGTTCTTGACAATTTACAGTTTATTTACAAAGTATACCAAACTTCATTAACAATTTTACTTCTTCAGTTATTGTACCAAAACTGGCATTTAAAATTCACATATTCAGTTATTTACATCAGTGATGGGCAAACACATACTATTGTGTTTATATTTGTGTTTAGTTTGGAAAAATGTAGGTGGATCGTCGTATACAATATTCGAAACATTCGAACACCACAACGAGCGTCTTGAAAGAGAAAGATTGTGCAAAACACGCCTTAAAAACCTACTACCACAATTACTACTACTGTCACAAATAAAATATTTAAAATATTGAAGTTTAAATGAAAAATGTTTTTATGAAAATTCCAAAAATTTTAAGACGCATGCGCGGGCTAAAGATATCACTTAATTGAATATTTTTTCTTCAAGTCTTACTTTTTTAAGTCTAAGACAGCAAAATATTACTATTAGAACTTTATTAATTAACTTTTATTTTTCCCATACACAAGCGACTTTGTAGTCAACGCGCGGGGTCTTACATTTAAAATATTTCAATAAAATTTTAAATACTTCTATTTGAACTAGTAACACATCAAAATTTTGCTATTAGAAGACGATCTAAGACAAAACAAAATTTCACCCCACCCTACAAGCCAGCCAGACTGACGGACGGACATCGTTAAATCAACACGGAAAGTAATTCTGAGTCTTTACATGTACAGCCAGCCTGCCAGACGGACGGACATCTTTGAAACTTTAAGGTTGGGGTTGGACCAATATTTCTGGGCGTTACAAACATCCAATATACCCTCCCCACTATGGTGGTGTAGGGAATAATGAATTTAGTTACTACAAAAAACAGCTTCTTGTACAAAATATAATATAAAAAGTTTTGCACAATACATTTTACACAATAATGAAAAAATTATAATTTAATATCTCCCTTTTTGCAAATAACTTTCTTAATACAGCGAGGATATCAATCTCATCCCAAATCTGTTATATTTTATTTTTCTAGTAGAAATTGCATTCAAAGGCATATTTTCACATTTTCAAAAACTATCAGCTCAATCATGAATAAACATTTCGCGGGAGTTTATTCCCTTTTACCATTTTTCCTATTTAAATTCAATGCTGAAAAAAATAAAAAGGGAAAAAACTCCCGCGGATTTTTTATTCATGATTGGGCCGTATATTAAATTTGGTCATTTTGTATATCACAATTTTTTTCTGACTAAAACATTTATTTATTCTAAAACATTTATTTTTTTACTTACAAATTTAAGAAATCAACTCTATTGGAAGAAATTTTAAAACGATGCAAAACTAAATAATCAATATACTCAGATTGTCAGTTACTTTGTAATTTTTTTTCTTTTTATTTACTTTTACCCGCTTCACTAGCAGTAGAAACATCATAAGTGGTCCACGAATTAAATCTTATTTCAACAATGATCGGTTTGTTTTGACTATCTGTAAGCATATATAAAAAATTTATTTAACACACACATGTATAATTGCAACATCAAATAATAATTAAACTACCATTATAAACTTTTCTCTCTCCTTACAACTGAGGAACTGAGTTTCGTTAGTCCCCTTTTACAGTTGAGAAATTGAAAGACAAACATTTTTCTCATTTTTCTTCATTTTCTCAAAAACAACTGTTAATTATAAAATTTTTGTTATCAATAAATCTATTTGGTTAATAAATTTAATTATTTTTGCAATACGCGCGTTGTTAAAGTGAGAAAAATTATGAAAGCAACAACATGAAAAAATGCGAAGAGTGGAAATTGTAAACGAAAAATGTCTTAAAATGTCCAGTACAGTAGAGGTTAACCGCACACTTTTCCTCTTCAATACATCGCCTACAAACTTCGTCTGTCTGTCTTTAAATTTCTCAACTGTAAAATCAAATATCAAATAAAATACTCATCAGTACATAGAAACGAATACATTCTCTTAAAATAAGCATGCCAATTTTACCACTTCAAACGTAAATAATTTACTTAATGTTAATGGAATTTCCAGTTGTGGCCATGCGAATATACATGAGTAGTTCAGCTTCATAATCTGCATATGATTGATTGTTAAACAATTTTGTAGAGGGTATAAAGTGGCGCAGAGGATTTTCAATTAGGAAATCGTAAGTTTTTGTCAATTTCTGTAAACTACGTAAGGAATTTAATGAACAAACATCTATTTTATCTAATATTTCAATAATGCGATCATGCTGCTGTTTAGCGCGCTCTTTAAAGGCTTGTGGATCAACTGAAACGGAAAATAATAAAATGAAATGTAATTAGAAAACTTCTAGTGGTTAAATTAGTTGTATCACAATTATAGAAATGAGTAAATATTTTACACACTATACCTAAAAATGTGTTCAAATTTATCTTTAAATCATTTGAATGTTGTGCAATTAAATCCGCCCACAAAATGCGATTGCGGACTTCCTGTAAGGCACCAAAGGGTGTTAATAAAATGCCCGGAGCTAACTGGATTGTCGAAGTGAGTTCACGTGATTCAATTATTAAGGGATTTGGTGATAAATAAAATGCACTGTTGTTAAAGGGGAAGAATAGACAAAATACAAAATATTAGATATATAAAACAAAATTAATTTGCGCATATATGTATGTACATATGTATAAGAGTATACATATAAAAGTGTATAGCCATTTTTTTCAATAACAAACAAATGCCTACAAAATGTTTTTCTATATTTACCATTCTTTAGTTATACAAGACAAATGCTCCAATGACAAGTCACAAAACGTATTCAATTCCATAGTGTGGGGAGTCAATATTTTATTTTGTGCCTGAGGCATTAATGTAACATCAGCAGCTCCAAAAGTGCGTCGTGATGCAGAATTGTTCAAGGGGGAATCAAAATCCAATTTTGTACTACAGAAAACATTGTCGTTACTCATCTCAAAACTGTCCACACCTAGTAGTGAGTGATTATTGTTATTGGTGAGTTTTAACTTGGTGGGTATGAAGCTGGATTTGACGTTAGTTGTTCCTTCTAAATCCTTCAATTGATGTTTCATAATATTTTTAGAATAAATTATTTTGTCTTTAATTGGTGATAATTGCATCATATCGTATTGTAGACGATTAACAGATTTACTTATTTCACCATAAACTTGTTTTATAGAACCAAGAAGTATCTGAAATTTTGAAATTAATAATAGAAAATAATTGTTAAATGTGAAGTTAATGTTAAAGTTATTGAAAATTACATAAGAACTGGAAATATTTTCCAATATGAAAGGGACAAAGTTGAAATCAAATAAAACAAGCTTTTAGTGAAGTCTTAATGAAATTCTGTTTTTATTTCAAAAGTCCATGTGTGTATGGACTCAATGGCTCTGCCGCATAGATCACGCTTAATTTTTAAAAAGAAAATGCGCCTCGTCGCTAAATACGATAAAAAAATAACGTTTAAATTAACGAATATTCTCTTTTATTAGCCATCATTGATGCGTGGCGCTCCCGTTTAATTTAAATGGCCTCTCCAACGTGGTTTTAAAGGACTAATGATGTTGTCGGCCCTAGGTTAACAGGCGACCATATAAAACGGCCCACTTGGGTACATATCATTGGTCCCATTGTGAATCCTAAATCCGGATAAAAAAATAAAAAGATAAGCGTACAATTCGCTTTCGCATCGCAGTAGAGAGTTCTCGCCCTGATCAACTGCGTGAGGATTTGCTTGTCAATAAACAATGTCTCCAAAAAAGCATCAAACGAACATTCATTTTGATAATAAAGTTTCATCATTTGTAAATAATGCGACAGAATTGACAGGCTCCGCAGAAACAACGAGACAACCAAAGACGGTCAACACTGACCCGCCCTTACATAGTTTAAGGTGAATTATATACAAAAAGTTTAGTTTAAAAAATAAAATAAAACTATTTTTAGAACTTTCGGCATCAGCTACCAATTATTCAAATGACTGTGACAAATAAATTATACATAATGCCCACTTACTTCATGATTATCCAAGTGCTTATTATAGTTATCTATCTCCGCTTTCAGTATTTGAATTTGTTGCGACAAATACTCATTTTGACCCTTGGCAAAATTTAACGAATAATATTGTATTACATAGTTACGCATAATTTCTTCATTATGTTCCAAATCAGTATCAGCATTAAATATTTTCACTTTTTCTAATAGCTTGTCTTCGAATTCACTAAATGCCTTTACATATTGTACCTCCAAATGTTTGCGTTCTTCACACGCGGACAAATATTTACCAACAAGGCTTAAAAAACTGGATTTAGTTTTCATAAGATTTAATTCAAAATTTGTCAGTGATTCTCGATTAGTGGTGGCGTTGTTTATATGAGATTCATTGGATGCCGTTTTATTCAAAGACATTATATATTGCAATTGATCATCTTTTTGGCGCATGATGGCATTAAAGATGAGAAAAGCTGGTACATTGGTAAACATTTTACGTAAATTTGACCATAATTTATTCTTGGCTTCTTTTAATTCTAAAGCTGGGTAAAAAATAACGTAAATGTATGTAAATAATTTTTTTTTTTGTTTTTAATATTGACTTTATCTAACCGTTAGTATTGTTTTCACAAAATGTATAGAAATCTTCTAGTTCTTTAAGAGCTTTATTCACGGCATCTGCAGCATTATGCTCACTTTTATTTTCATTTGACAGGATCACTGGCATTGTGGCTATTATCTTCTCTTTGTTCTCTTCTTCTCTCTCAATTTCTTTGTCAAGTGCTTTGGACTTAAGATCCAAAATATGTACTTTTGCTTCTAATACATCACATTTATTTTCCAAATTTATTTCTTGAATATCTTTTCAAAATCAAAAAAATTCCGAAAATTTTATTAAAAATTAATATAAATAAAAATATATAGTTAGTGTCATTAATATTCGGTATTACTAAAGATATATGCATGATCAAATGATTCCCTTTAAGGCACATTTGCATATTTTTATAATATTTTCCTTCCCAGACAGTTTTTTTGGCTGCCCTGGTTGCTGTTCTTATGTCTCCAAGGTTCTCCAACCACCTACTCAGTCCCCAGACCTCAGTCCAGTTGAGAATTTGGAGATGAGTTGGACCGGCGTATCTGCAAACACACAATAGCATCAGTATCTTAGTTGAAAAGGATACTTCCAAGAAGAATGGGACCGAATTCCGGTAGCCTATACATCAAGCATTGTGAAAAACATGCCAAATCGTCTCAGTGAAGTTATTAAACAAAGGGGTTATTCAACAAAGTACTAATTTTAGCATGAAAGTGTTTTTATGCGTTATTTGTTATGTTCTCTAAAGTGAAAACTGAATATTAAAGACACACAATATATTAGCTATTTGAATTAATTTAGTTTTTTTTTATTATATTGTTATTGTTTTTTTATAAATACAAAAGTGAATTCCCAAATGTATTTATATGTTCTTAATAAATCAAAAAATTATAAAAATATGCAAATGTGCCTGAATATTAATGACACTAACTGTATGTATAATGTAAAACTTACTTTTAGCTTTAATTGAAGCGGCCAGCGCTTCATATTCTTTTTTGCGTTCATCAAAACGTTGTTGCAAATCTTTTTGCTTCTTTTTTAGATCTTGAACCTTAAGATGTGTTTGCATTTCCCGGGGTAAAAAGGCACGTTCGGAAACCTTTTATCAAATAAACAAGTTAGACTATATATACACCATTTCAATTTGTAATTTAAAAAGGCAAACTAAAACTAATATTGAGAAAAAACAAATTGAAATTAAGAAATCTAAATTAATGTTGAGAAAATAAAATTGAAATTGAGAAATCGAAATTGATATTAAGAAAAACTAAATTTTTATAGATCGTATAATGGTGTAACTATACAAGATGAGTGCAGTAGCACAGCTGACTTTGTTTACAATTTGCTTATGTCAAATATGTCAAAAGTAAATGTTTTTTATACTAAACCATTCTTTTGAGCAAGAAAACTTTTGTGCAATAGCTGACATTGAAAATTTTCCATTAACACTGCACAATTATCCGTCTCAATTCTGAAGTACTTGGCTTGTTTTTGCCCATTTTCAAAACTAAACCGTATCAAAATTATTACAAGTTAATCTATTGCTTAACAAATTATATTCACTTTGTCACTAATATTTAGAAAAGTTTAAAAGTCTAACTTTTTAAGATATAGCTCAATATATTACAAACTTTGGAGCTCCGCCCACTCGAAAATAGGAGTGGCGACAAAAATTTTTTTTGGAAACAGTCGGTTTTAGTGACTGCTGAAAAAAAAATCATCAAATTTAGAGTAGATAAGAGCAAAAAAACTTTTTGGCAGCTACGCATATTTTCTAGGGGGCCGGCCCTCAAAATTTAAAATATATCAGCCCATATCTCGGTAACTACTAGGGGTATGATAATTTCTAATACATCAAATTAAAGGTATATGAACCGACTATGGGTTAAATCGGAAAAGAATATTTTTTGGCCCGATTTTGTTTAATATCTAAGAAATTTAAAAAAAAATCTATATAAGTGTTATTTTAGTTTATTAATACACATAGCCAAGACATAAAGATTTAATTTAAGATATAATAATATGTGTCTGTAGGTACCCTGCAGTCAGACTGGCTCCATATGTCTTTTTGTCAACAGTACTAGTTCATATGTCTCCAATCTTTCATATCTGTGTCAATATAAAAAATACAGAGACAAAAGATGTGGTGTGTATCTACTGACATTGTCAACAAACATGCCAATATTCCTTAAGAAAATGTCTATAGTTAAACTGTGTTGACTCGCGCTTGACTTGGTCAACTGTATTGACGACTAATTGTACACCATACAATGTCTCTGCTGTTGACATTTATGTTTTCTATTATAGTAAAGCCGGTTAACCAGAAAACATCGTGTGCGTCGTTTTATTAATTAACATTTGAAAAATTTTGTTTAACGATTGAAAAATATAATAAATATAATAATAATAAATATAAACGTTATAACAAAGACAAATTAAAGAACAAATCTATATATATAAAATTCAATGTATGTATGTATGTAACGTATAGACTCCAAAACGGCTGAGCCGATTTTGATGAAATTTTCACAACATGTTACTGTGACTCTGGAAGAAATAATAGGCTATATGAAGTTTCGATTGTACAAACGGGGGTGGCACCGCCCATATAACCCAAAAATTTAAATCGCCATATTTTGGGTATTTTTTTACCTACGTCAATGATATGTGGTACATATGGTATTGGCATAATTAGGAATACGTACTAGGAGAAAAGTGGGTGGGACCACGCCCCTTTTTAGGCAAATTAAAAATCGTAATATAGTCTTAACTACTGGACCGATCGTCATTAAATTTTCACAATAGGATATTCTTACGAAATAATAAATTCTTGACTATGTAAGTTGACAAAGGGGCATGGCCTCGCCTATAGCATTGCAATAAATACATTAAAATTAAATAAATAAATTTCTGTTAATATATAAATACGTTTTATTTTATTTTATGACGAGGGGGGGTAGCGAAGCACACCGGGTTTAGCTAGTTATCTATATATATAAAATTTAATGTATGTATGTATGTATGTATGTATGTATGTATGTATGTATGTATGTATGTATGTATGTAACGTATAGACTCCAAAACGGCTGAGCCGATTTTGATGAAATTTTCACAGCATGTTACTGTGACTCTGGAAGGAATAATAGGCTATATGAAATTTCGATTGTACAAACGGGGGTGGCACCGCCCATATAACCCAAAAATTTAAATCGCCATATTTTGGGTATTTTTTTACCTACGTCAATGATATGTGGTACATATGGTATTGGCATAATTAGGAATACGTACTAGGAGAAAAGTGGGTGGGACCACGCCCCTTTTTAGGCAAATTAAAAATCGTAATATAGTCTTAACTACTGGACCGATCGTCATTAAATTTTCACAATAGGATATTCTTAAGAAATAATAAATCCTTGACTACGTAAGTGGACAAAGGGGCATGGCCTCGCCCACTAAACTAAAGCATTGCAATAAATACATTAAAATTAAATAAATAAATGTGTGTAAATATATAAATACGTTTTATTTTATAACGATGGGGGGGGGGGGTGGTAGCGAAGCACACCGGGTTTAGCTAGTTTTATATAAAAATAGAATTATAAATAATAAAATAGTTTTAAGTGAAAAAAAGTGAAACCGTGTTTAGTGAAGCTACAGAGGAAGGAGAATATGATAATATTGATGAGCTCGCAGATTATTATAAACTTTTTATAAACCTGTTGTAAGTTTTATAAATAAGTTAATTTTTTGAATTTAAATTTGTTTGCTTAGCATTAAATACCAATTTTTTAATAATCTCAATTTTGCATTCCAGAAAAATTACCGATTATGCTCATTTATCCTAAAGAAAATTAAAATGTTTTCCACCTCAAGGTTAGTTTTACAAAGCTTTTTTGTACATACTACAATTTCTACTGATTTGTATTTCTGTTTTCTTTGTAGCTAATTCAAAATGCGGATGCTGCCAAGTAATTTAGAATTAGGGCTTAGCCTGACCTGAAAAAATATGCTTAATTTTTGTTAATTAATATATAATATATATATAGTATATGTAAGAAAAAATCTATGATTACCCCCATTGAAAAAGTTAAAAAAACAATCAAATGTGAAGAATATCGTCCAATAAATGCGTTGAAAACTTTCGAAAAAATCATTGAAAAGATTGTTAAGAATCAATTGGAAAACTATATGGAACAACACAAACTACTCTCGAAATATCAGTCAGGCTTCAGAAGAAAGTATTCATGTGAAACAGCAGTCAACTATGTAATAAATAGGTGGAAATTCATGAAGAAAAATAATAAAATATTGGCGATATTCCTGGATTTTAAAAGAGCATTCGAAACAATAGACAGGGACATTCTATTACAAAAACTATATAAATACGGAATTCAGGACAATGAGTTAAAATGGTTTGAGTCATATCTAACTAATCGCAGGCAATATACAAGGGTTAATGGGAAATTATCAAATGCTACCGAAAATAATTTTGGAGTACCACAGGGCTCAATTCTAGGTGCGCTTTTATTTATTATATATATTAATGATATGGAAAAAGTTTTGGAAAAATGCGAAATTGTTTTATATGCAGACGATACGCTGATTTTCACAGAAGCGGCAACGGAAGAAATATGTTATAATAACTTAACGAATGATATGGACAATATAAATAAATGGTTAAAAATGAACAAATTAAAATTAAACGAAAATAAGACTAAAATAATGGAAATAAATATGAACACTAACTTAACGTTTAAAATAAATTATGTAACAATAGAAAAAGTAAATAATATAAAATATCTGGGTTTTCTAATAGACAAAGACTTAAAATTAAAAGAACATATTGAATATATATGTAAAAAAATTGGAAAAAAAATCGGATTTTTCAAACGTATAAGAAATAAAATATCAGTTATAACGGCAATAAATATTTATAATGTAATGATCAAACCGCATTTTGAATTTGGATCAACTGTGTTGTATACATGCTGCACAGAACAGCAAATAACAAGATTGCAAAAGCTGCAGAATAAAGCCATGCGCTCTATACTTAAATGCAATCGATTTACCCCAATAGAACATATGTTAGATACACTTAAATGGCTTAATATACAACAAAGACTAGAGCTAAACACAATTAATTTTATTCAAAAAATGAAAATGGGAGATGCACCTGATTATTTAATTCAACAAATAAGGTACGTAGGAGAGGTTCAACCATATAGCCTAAGGAACGCTCAAGATTTCAGATTACAGCGAGCAGATAACAACACGATGAAAAGATCTCTCTTTTATAAGGGATTAAATCTCTACAACATGATGCCTAATAATATTAAAAATGAAATAAATCCAAATGTATTTAGAAGAAAAACTGTATTTTTTATAAGAAATATTTAATTTAAACCAGAGTTTATAGATTTAAACTGTAAAACGAACATGAAATGTTATATAAAAGTATTTTAAATACTACTAATAAATAAATAAATAAATAAATAAATTGAGCTATGATGTTTTTTTTTATTAGTTTTTATTATTAAATAAACTTCACATTTAAACATAGTGTACGACTTAATTTATTTGCTTCGGTACCGGCTTAAAAGCCCTAATATTAAAAAAAATACAAAAAATACTATTGACAAAATACTAGTATGACACCACCTATTTACTATTGATATTGCCTACAGGAAAGTTCCATAAGTTATAGAAATGTACTAGCAAATTCCTGGTCCTAATGTCACCATATGGATCCATGAGAAGTACCTAGTCAATACTAAGTCAATAGTCAAAATGTTACTAGAGGATTTGCAATGACACGCACATGTTAAATGACTATAGAACTAAGCATTGTATGGGGTATAATTCGTCACTAGTACTGTTGACAAAGTCGATAACGATTCAGTACATTTTTAATATTGACGTTTCCTACAGGGTACTATAATCTCAGAATTATAAGATCTGAAATATTAAAAAAAAAACATTTTTTTTTCAAAATCAGGAAAGGATTTTCTCATCTATGGTATACAGAACACCGGCTTCGCATAATATAATTTCCTGTATTGCTGACCTACAGTAGGGCGGAAGGATTTTCTCCTCTATGGTATACAGAACACCGGCTTCGCATAATATAATTTCCTGTATTGCCGACCTACAGTAGGGCGGAAGGATTTTCTCCTCTATGGTATACAGAACACCGGCTTCGCATAGTAGGTACAGATTGTATTTTTTATGGTGAAATGTCATAATCTCATATTATACCTTAAATAAAAGGTCAATTTCTTGACTTTAACATTTTTTAATTTATATACCTTTTCTTATAGTCCTTTTTTCGGATTTTTTACAAAAAATATCGGATCAAAAAATATTTTCCTCATAATGAATTGTAGTTTTCAAGATATGTATAGCTTAATATATTACAAACTTTGGAGCCCCGCTCGCTCGAAAATAGACATAGCCACCAAAAATTTTTTGTTTTATTTTAATCAGAATTTAAAACTCTATTAGTAATAAAATTTTGGAAGTGATTTGAAAAATGTTTCGAAAACCGACTTAAGCCTTTATTTCTTTAGATAATGCACATATCATTGAAGCCGTGTAATTATTATTGAAGATGTTAAGATTTGTTATTTTAATATAAGTTTTTATTGATGCATCCAATTTTAAAATGTATTTGAAAACTTTATTTCACACCTAAACAATATATTCTTACCGGCACAACTCGTCCTTTTATTTTTTCCACTTTATGTATCAATATATTTTCCTTAACATCTTTTACTTCCTGTCGTGGACAAACACGACGCATTAAATTGCAAAAGTAGTCCCGTTGGCGAGATTTAAAAACACTACAAGCAAAAATTTGTTGGTTCATTACACTTCGTCAAGCTGTGGAATTTCTTTGTTTAACTTACGATTTTAAAGCATCTTCGCTGGGTATTGCATCGGGGGGACAACCTAATTTTGTAGCCCACACTCGAAATGCTTCTATATCATCTTCAATGGTCATTTTATAGTGAAATTAATACAAACTTCTAGAAATAAAGAAAATTAACGTAACACAAAAATATAACCAGTTGACTAATATTTTTATATTTGAAACATGGCCGCTAAATTATGAAAAAGTGATGCCAAATTTTTATTAAAAATAAAGTTGCCAAACTTTTTTTTTTATTTTTAAACGAAATAACATGCATTTACACGCTTTGTGTATGGCTTTAGCTGGAGGTCAACAACTCGCTTTTTAGCGTCAATGCGTTTATAGTTTTCTAAATGTTTTTAGCGTCAAGTATTTCAAGTTACATGTGAAGATTTTTCGCAGCAATGTACTTTCGGAGATTGAAGTTTTTTTTATCGTTTTTTTTTTGTCAATTTCATATAAAAAATGTTTTTTCCAATTATCATTTTTTTAGTGACATCACCTTTAATATAAATTTGCTTTTCATTTGTCGATGTCAGCTGTTCGACGCTTGCGACGCTTTCAAAAGTAGAAAGTAAACGAACTTTTCGCTTTTCAAGCGTCAAAGCTTAGTGTGGACTTTTAGTTTTTGTGTGTACACCTATGTCAGTATAGCAACGAAACAAAATGTACTTTGGAGTGGGGAATAGATTGCATTTCAAGTTTTTCCGTTATTTATAGACAAAATTATAATATTAAACTTTATATATTTGCAATAGATTTTAATGAAATTGAAACTCTCATTTTTTTCACATTTGATGGCAGACATCATTTTGCGATGTTGTTTACAATTCCGTTTAATCATAACATTGATATGAATGGCCTACATGGACCGAATCAAATGGAATAATATAAAGTAGTGCAGATATCAAAACCATTGACATATTTTACAGTTGCCATATTTTATAAAATATTTTTTTTTATTTAAGTTAAATACGTATTTGCTTTTTTAGTATAATAACTGGATTTCTAATTTTACTCATCTAAGTGATAAATTCTTTTGTTTTTATTGAATTTGAAGTGAATTGTAAATAGTTATAAGAATCAGGTATTATTTACTTGTAATATTATTATTTTGGCCTATAAGGCTTGATGTTACATAAATGAATAAATAAATAAATAAATAAAAAAAAAAATAAATAATAATTATTAGCATTAAACATTCTCCTAGTATAAATTTATTTGAAATATATATGAAATACAAATGAACAAAAAGAAAAGATATAATCATTATAACTTAAACAAACAAAATTGAAAAAATTCTAAGAAAGAAAATGTAATTGCTATATAGTTTTCGTTCTTGACCCAAAAGTTTGTTTTTGATGTAGCTTTTGTTAGTTGGTATAAATTTACGAGTGGCAACATTAGTATGCTCGGTCAGTTTGACAGAGCGCGCATTTTTTACTACGCCAACAACTGTCAGACGTGTTTTCCTCGAATTTTTTTCATTCAAATTTTTTTTTGCATTGCTTCGGAATTGAACATGAGTTTTATGCTGCATTTTAGTGTAAAAATAAAATAAATTAATTCAAATAAAGTGGAATAAACCAAAAGTGAAAATCATGAAAACAACTATCAATTATACACAAAAATACTTCAGCAGACAACAGGGAATTTGTAAGTATTGCACAAAAACAGAATAGAAAAAGTAAACAGAGGTTTTTTGTTGCATGAAGTTGTTGAAAGCGGAGGGGCTTGCTAATAAATACAACAACAATAAACATTTGGCGCTTTAAATAAGTGATTTTGGCTCCAAAACTCCCTCTCTATGCAATAACTAGGCGGGAAATAATAGCGTTAATTGTTTTTGTTGATAAAAAGAAGGGTTTTGGTCAGAAATGTATACTTATATATAAATTCTGAAAATGCTGTTTAAAAAATGCTGATGTATCAAAATTCTCCAATTTTTTTTTTATTATTTTAATTTACAGCAAGTGACCTGGGCTATGATTTTGCTTTGAAACGTTTGTGTGTGGCAAAAGAGGATAGTTGGCGTGGCATATTACCCTCAAATTACAGTTCAGACTTCAATCCGGAACCACCAATATTTGCAGCCAAATTTGCCAATTGTGAGGGTTATCGTCATATGTTGGCCATCGCCAACGAAGATGGTAAAATCGCCTTGCAAGACACCACACAGCGTAACTATGAACCGGAGGAAAAGTCTTTGACGGCGCCTCAATGCCACTACAATGCCGTTTTTGATTTGGAATGGGCTCCAGGGCAAATGCGCTTTGTATCGGCCTCTGGAGATCACACAGCACGTCTTTGGGAAGTCACTAATAGTGAAATAATAGGTGTGCGGCCATTTGTTGGCCATACCCGTTCTGTAAAAACGGCAGCTTTTCGTAAAAACGATTCGTCAGTATTTGCCACCGGTGGTAGAGATGGTGCCATTATAATTTGGGACACGAGAGCAAATTTAAATTTGGATATGACTCCAAGAGCAGATAATTGTATATATAGTGGTCATGTTGGAGGTCCTGGCACGCCGGTGTCACAGAGAAAACGCTCACGTACTCCGAAAATGCCACCAAACACAACTTCGAGCAGTATAACAGGCTTAGCTTTTCAAGTAAGTTTATTTTTATTTAATCGTCAAAATAATGAAATCTGTTCATTAGTATTGATCATTCTCTTTCTATCCAGGATTGGTATGGTAAAGTTAAAAAAGATATATTTAAAATTTTTTTATTTTATTTTTAGGATGAAAACACTTTAATCTCATGCGGAGCTGGTGATGGTATTATAAAAGTTTGGGATCTTAGACGCAACTATAGTACCTACAAAAAGGAACCACATCCTAAACATAGTCTACCATATGCCGGCTCATCGACCTTTAAAGGCTTCACCAATTTAATAGTAGATGAATCTGGTAGTCGCCTTTTTGCCAATTGCATGGATAATACTATCTATTGTTATAATTTAAATTCATATTCACCAAAGCCTTTGGCACGCTATCACGGCCTTTTAAATAGTACCTTTTATATAAAGTCTTGCCTTAGTCCAGATGGCAAATATCTTCTGAGTGGCAGTTCAGATGAGAAAGCCTATATTTGGAAATTGGACTATCCGGATGAACCGCTCGTGGGTTTATCGGGTCATACGGTGGAAGTGACATGTGTTGCATGGGGTTCCACACATGATCGTCCCATTGTTACGTGTAGTGATGATGCTAGGCACAAAATATGGCGTATAGGACCAGAGCAGATGTTACCTTCAGACATAACTGAGAATTATCGTGGTCAGGCGGAATATGTTAGAAAGTTTTCAAAACTAACCAACCATACGGCATCTACGCATAAGTATAATCTAAGAGATTTGGAAAGTACTCCAAGATCTTTAAAAAGGCTGGTGGAACAGAACGAACGAACACCCAATTCAGTGGAAAAAGTGTCAACCAAAAGAAGTTTCTTAGAAATGTTGGGTTGCTCTTCCACAAACCAGGCTAATGAAGATAGTGGAGATATCGAAATACATGAACCTAAGAGACCAAAAATCTTGGAAACTCGGGGACGTCGACTATTTAGCCCTTGTTCCTCAAGTGCTATCGGCCCCTCTACAAGTTCGGCGGCTGGATTTTCATCGAGAAGTATTTTTAAACAATTATCGAGTATTCCAGAAGAACGAAATATTAGTATTAATGCCAATGCAACAAGTCCTTTAACACATCACTACGAAACCCTGTTGAACAATGATTCGAATCAAGAAAATAATCAAGAAACTGCCGTTCTGCAAACACCACCCTCGGGTGTTACTGCAAATCTATCGAAAATTAATGTAAATACCAGCAGTACACCTTCGCCATTGACAGAAAGACGTCCGGGATTAGAAATTAATCTATCAGCAGCCTCGATTACTTCTCCGCCATCCTCTAGTATGCCAACTCCTTACACACCTACACAGCAACCCTTCTCTACCATGATCTTTTCACCTACTTCAAATTTACCTAATTATGTATTAGACGGAGAAGCTCCACATTTGGGCATTATGTCACCAAAACGTAAACTGAAGGATAAGGTCGATTGGCTGACTAAAATACGCAAACAAAAGTTAATGTCGTCGTATCGAGGGACATCGCTGACAGAGAAAATGCAGGAGCACCAGCCGCATTCTCCAGCTATCCATACTAATGATGCTACTTGCGAAGGGGCGGCTGGAACAGTGACACAAATATCATCGCCCCGTTTACAAAGTCTTCGTCAGTCGGAGAGCAGTCCAAGGTCTACTACACCCCGCAGACGGCTGTCACAAAATCATCTGTCCTCGCCCTCATCTTCTTCGCATCATAATCACCAACCACGCACACCCACCTCAAGTCGAAGGAATAGTGAAACTACTCTTCATCGTTTCTTTAGTGTTCAATCTCAAAACTCATCGTCCAGACAACAGCAGACCTCTCCATTATCCACGGCAGATGTGGGAGAACTGATGCCATTATCTCCCATTACGATCAGTTCATCTTTCAATTCCAATCCATCCTCATCTAGCAACATATCAAACACAAATGTGCCTTCTTTACATCTAACGTCCACGTCGGCAACCACCTGCACTGAGTGATTTTGTTTTATAAAACATATTTGAGTTGTTAGTTTTGTTCTTTTGCTAAATTAATTTATTTTTTACATTTACATATATTTCTTCACTACATTACTATTTTTATTTTGTTTTAACAAACGTTGTTGTCTATTCTAGATTTCGCGTTAATTTGCATTTTTTTTTATATATTTAAGTTATAAATTTTTGTTTAGTTTTTCTTTTTAATACAACTCTTTTATTTGTAAATTATTTAGTTTTTAAGTTAAGCATAATTGAATTTTTTTATACAAACACTAGTTGTTAGCCTTAAAATTCTTCACTTTTTAAAAAGAATTTTAACTTAATTTCTTTAGTTTTAAAGATAACAAATTGAAAACCAATGTATTGTTTCCGAAAACAAAGTTGCCGCTTTTCCCGCTTTGGAGAATATGGTTTAAAAATAATAAAGACTTATAAAATTATTTATAATTGAATGGTGTTAATATTTTTTTATTATAAGGTTCATAGAATTTCAATAAATGTGTGATTTATATAGATATCTACCCACATAAATAAGTTTTAAATAATAAGAAATCACATTTAAAATTAGTTTGAAGATCAGTCGATAATTGCCACGACTGTCATAAGGTCT